>CM077669.1:379600206-380800206 GCA_039707655.1 Elymus sibiricus
CTTATTTCAACTCCAGAATTTTTGTGCATTCAATACGAACCATTAGAAGCCACATCCTAAAATTTCAACCCTATCTAACTTCATTTGCTATTTTTCATGCATTTAATGAATTGTTTTGAGCTAAATGACCCTGAAATTAAAAAGGACCACAAATGAACTCTGAAATGGTTGAAACTTGGCATGGTATCATAATTTCACCCACATAGCATGTGCCAAAAAGTTGATAGGGTTACGACAAAAACTGGATGCACTTCGTGTACAAAATGGACAATCTCTTTCGAAGTATCAGCGTTTCGGACGAAAACTCGTCTGTTACGAAAGGATTTCAATTTTTTTAACTTATTTCAACTCCAGACTTTTTGTGCATTCAATATGAATCATTAGAAGCCACATCCTAGAATTTCAACCCTATCTAACTTCATTTGCTATTTTTCATTCATTTAATGAATTGTTTTGAGCTAAATGACCCTGAAATCAAAAAGCACCACAAATGAACTCTGAAATGGTTGAAACTTATCATGGTATCATAATTTCACCCACATAGCATGTGCTAAAAAATTGAGAGGGTTACGGCAAAAACCGGATGCACTTCGTGTACAAAATGGACAATCTCTTTCGAAGTATGAGGGTTTCGGACGAAAACTCGTCTGTTACGAAAGGATTTCAATTTTTTTAACTTATTTCAACTCCAGAATTTTTGTGCATTCAATATGAACCATTAGAAGCCACATCCTAAAATTTCAACCCTATCTAACTTCATTTGCTATTTTTCATGCATTTAATGAATTGTTTTGAGCTAAATGACCCTGAAATTAAAAAGCACCACAAATGAACTCTGAAATGGTTGAAACTTATCATGGTATCATAATTTCACCCACATAGCATGTGCTAAAAAGTTGAGAGGGTTACGGCAAAAACTGGATGCACTTCGTGTACAAAATGGACAATCTCTTTCGAAGTATCAGGGTTTCGGACGAAAACTCGTCTGTTACGAAAGGATTTCAATTTTTTAACTTATTTCAACTCCAGAGTTTTTGTGCATTCAATATGAACCATTATAAGCCACATCCTAAAATTTCAACACTATCTAACTTCATTTGCTATTTTTCATGCATTTAATGAATTGTTTTGAGCTAAATGACCCTGAAATTAAAAAGCACCACAAATGAACTCTGAAATGGTTGAAACTTGGCATGGTTTCATAATTTCACCCACATAGCATGTGCTAAAAAGTTGAGAGGGTTACGTCAAAAACCGGATGCACTTCGTGTACAAAATGGACAATCTCTTTCGAAGTTCCAGGGTTTCGGACGAAAACTCGTCTGTTACAAAAGGATTTCAATTTTTTTAACTTATTTCAACTCCAGACTTTTTGTGCATTCAATATGAACCATTAGAAGCCACATCCCAAAATTTCAACCCTATCTAACTTCATTTGCTATTTTTCATGCATTTAATGAATTGTTTTGAGCTAAATGACCCTAAAATTAAAAAGCACCACAAATGAACTCTGAAATGGTTGAAACTTATCATGGTATCATAATTTCACCCACATAGCATGTGCTAAAAAGTTGAGAGGGTTACGGCAAAAACTGGATGCACTTCGTGTACAAAATAGACAATCTCTTTCGAAGTATCAGCGTTTCGGACGAAAACTCGTCTGTTACGAAAGGATTTCAATTTTTTTTAACTTATTTCAACTCCAGACTTTTTGTGCATTCAATATGAACCATTAGAAGCCACATCCTAAAATTTCAACCCTATCTAACTTCATTTGCTATTTTTCATGCATTTAATGAATTGTTTTGAGCTAAATGACCCTGAAATTAAAAAGCACCACAAATGAACTCTGAAATGGTTGAAACTTATCATGGTATCAAAATTTCACCAACATAGCATGTGCTAAAAAGTTGAGAGGGTTACGGCAAAAACTGGATGCACTTCGTGTACAAAATGGACAATCTCTTTCGAAGTATCAGGGTTTCGGACGAAAACTCGTCTGTTACGAAAGGATTTCAATTTTTTTTAACTTATTTCAACTCCAGACTTTTTGTGCATTCAATATGAACCATTAGAAGCCACATCCTAAAATTTCAACCCTATCTAACTTCATTTGCTATTTTTCATGCATTTAATGAATTGTTTTGAGCTAAATGACCCTGAAATTAAAAAGCACCACAAATGAACTCTGAAATGGTTGAAACTTATCATGGTATCATAATTTCACCCACATAGCATGTGCTAAAAAGTTGAGAGGGTTACGGCAAAAACTGGATGCACTTCGTGTACAAAATGGACAATCTCTTTCGAAGTATCAGGGTTTCGGACGAAAACTCGTCTGTTACGAAAGGATTTCAATTTTTTTTAACTTATTTCAACTCCAGAATTTTTGTGCATTCAATATGAACCATTAGAAGCCACATCCTAAAATTTCAACCCTATCTAACTTCATTTGCTATTTTTCATGCATTTAATGAATTGTTTTGAGCTAAATGACCCTGAAATTAAAAAGCACCACAAATGAACTCTGAAATGGTTGAAACTTATCATGGTATCATAATTTCACCCACATAGCATGTGCTAAAAAGTTGAGAGGGTTACGGCACAAACTGGATGCACTTCGTGTACAAAATGGACAATCTCTTTCGAAGTATCAGCGTTTCGGACGAAAACTCGTCTGTTACGAAAGGATTTCAATTTTTTTTAACTTATTTCAACTCCAGACTTTTTGTGCATTCAATATGAACCATTAGAAGCCACATCCTAAAATTTCAACCCTATCTAACTTCATTTGCTATTTTTCATGCATTTAATGAATTGTTTTGAGCTAAATGACCCTGAAATTAAAAAGCACCACAAATGAACTCTGAAATGGTTGAAACTTATCATGGTATCATAATTTCACCCACATAGCATGTGCTAAAAAGTTGAGAGGGTTACGGCACAAACTGGATGCACTTCGTGTACAAAATGGACAATCTCTTTCGAAGTATCAGGGTTTCGGACGAAAACTCGTCTGTTACGAAAGGATTTCAATTTTTTTTAACTTATTTCAACTCCAGAATTTTTGTGCATTCAATATGAACCATTAGAAGCCACATCCTAAAATTTCAACCCTATCTAACTTCATTTGCTATTTTTCATGCATTTAATGAATTGTTTTGAGCTAAATGACCCTGAAATTAAAAAGCACCACAAATGAACTCTGAAATGGTTGAAACTTGGCACGGTTTCATAATTTCACCCACATAGCATGTGCTAAAAAGTTGAGAGGGTTACGGCAAAAACCGGATGCACTTCGTGTACAAAATGGACAATCTCTTTCGAAGTTTCAGGGTTTCGGACGAAAACTCGTCTGTTACGAAAGGATTTCAATTTTTTAAACTTATTTCAACTCCAGACTTTTTGTGCATTCAATATGAACCATTAGAAGCCACATCCTAAAATTTCAACCCTATCTAACTTCATTTGCTATTTTTCATGCATTTAATGAATTGTTTTGAGCTAAATGACCCTGAAATTAAAAAGCACCACAAATGAACTCTGAAATGGTTGAAACTTATCATGGTATCATTATTTCACCCACATAGCATGTGCTAAAAAGTTGAGAGGGTTACGGCAAAAACTGGATGCACTTCGTGTACAAAATGGACAATCTCTTTCGAAGTATCAGGGTTTCGGACGAAAACTCGTCTGTTACGAAAGGATTTCAATTTTTTTTAACTTATTTCAACTCCAGACTTTTTGTGCATTCAATATGAACCATTAGAAGCCACATCCTAAAATTTCAACCCTATCTAACTTCATTTGCTATTTTTCATGCATTTAATGAATTGTTTTGAGCTAAATGACCCTGAAATTAAAAAGCACCACAAATGAACTCTGAAATGGTTGAAACTTATCATGGTATCATAATTTCACCCACATAGCATGTGCTAAAAAGTTGAGAGGGTTACGGCAAAAACTGGATGCACTTCGTGTACAAAATGGACAATCTCTTTCGAAGTATCAGGGTTTCGGACGAAAACTCGTCTGTTACGAAAGGATTTCAATTTTTTTTAACTTATTTCAACTCCAGAATTTTTGTGCATTCAATATGAACCATTAGAAGCCACATCCTAAAATTTCAACCCTATCTAACTTCATTTGCTATTTTTCATGCATATAATGAATTGTTTTGAGCTAAATGACCCTGAAATTAAAAAGCACCACAAATGAACTCTGAAATGGTTGAAACTTATCATGGTATCATAATTTCACCCACATAGCATGTGCTAAAAAGTTGAGAGGGTTACGGCACAAACTGGATGCACTTCGTGTACAAAATGGACAATCTCTTTCGAAGTATCAGCGTTTCGGACGAAAACTCGTCTGTTACGAAAGGATTTCAATTTTTTTTAACTTATTTCAACTCCAGACTTTTTGTGCATTCAATATGAACCATTAGAAGCCACATCCTAAAATTTCAACCCTATCTAACTTCATTTGCTATTTTTCATGCATTTAATGAATTGTTTTGAGCTAAATGACCCTGAAATTAAAAAGCACCACAAATGAACTCTGAAATGGTTGAAACTTATCATGGTATCATAATTTCACCCACATAGCATGTGCTAAAAAGTTGAGAGGGTTACGGCAAAAACTGGATGCACTTCGTGTACAAAATGGACAATCTCTTTCGAAGTATCAGGGTTTCGGACGAAAACTCGTCTGTTACGAAAGGATTTCAATTTTTTTTAACTTATTTCAACTCCAGAATTTTTGTGCATTCAATATGAACCATTAGAAGCCACATCCTAAAATTTCAACCCTATCTAACTTCATTTGCTATTTTTCATGCATTTAATGAATTGTTTTGAGCTAAATGACCCTGAAATTAAAAAGCACCACAAATGAACTCTGAAATGGTTGAAACTTGGCATGGTTTCATAATTTCACCCACATAGCATGTGCTAAAAAGTTGAGAGGGTTACGGCAAAAACCGGATGCACTTCGTGTACAAAATGGACAATCTCTTTCGAAGTTTCAGGGTTTCGGACGAAAACTCGTTTGTTACGAAAGGATTTCAATTTTTTTTAACTTATTTCAACTCCAGAATTTTTGTGCATTCAATATGAACCATTAGAAGCCACATCCTAAAATTTCAACCCTATCTAACTTCATTTGCTATTTTTCATGCATTTAATGAATTGTTTTGAGCTAAATGACCCTGAAATTAAAAAGCACCACAAATGAACTCTGAAATGGTTGAAACTTATCATGGTATCATTATTTCACCCACATAGCATGTGCTAAAAAGTTGAGAGGGTTACGGCAAAAACTGGATGCACTTCGTGTACAAAATGGACAATCTCTTTCGAAGTATCAGGGTTTCGGACGAAAACTCGTCTGTTACGAAAGGATTTCAATTTTTTTTAACTTATTTCAACTCCAGACTTTTTGTGCATTCAATATGAACCATTAGAAGCCACATCCTAAAATTTCAACCCTATCTAACTTCATTTGCTATTTTTCATGCATTTAATGAATTGTTTTGAGCTAAATGACCCTGAAATTAAAAAGCACCACAAATGAACTCTGAAATGGTTGAAACTTATCATGGTATCATAATTTCACCCACATAGCATGTGCTAAAAAGTTGAGAGGGTTACGGCAAAAACTGGATGCACTTCGTGTACAAAATGGACAATCTCTTTCGAAGTATCAGGGTTTCGGACGAAAACTCGTCTGTTACGAAAGGATTTCAATATTTTTTAACTTATTTCAACTCCAGAATTTTTGTGCATTCAATATGAACCATTAGAAGCCACATCCTAAAATTTCAACCCTATCTAACTTCATTTGCTATTTTTCATGCATTTAATGAATTGTTTTGAGCTAAATGACCCTGAAATTAAAAAGCACCACAAATGAACTCTGAAATGGTTGAAACTTATCATGGTATCATAATTTCACCCACATAGCATGTGCTAAAAAGTTGAGAGGGTTACGGCAAAAACTGGATGCACTTCGTGTACAAAATGGACAATCTCTTTCGAAGTATCAGGGTTTCGGACGAAAACTCGTCTGTTACGAAAGGATTTCAATTTTTTTTAACTTATTTCAACTCCAGAATTTTTGTGCATTCAATACGAACCATTAGAAGCCACATCCTAAAATTTCAACCCTATCTAACTTCATTTGCTATTTTTCATGCATATAATGAATTGTTTTGAGCTAAATGACCCTGAAATTAAAAAGCACCACAAATGAACTCTGAAATGGTTGAAACTTATCATGGTATCATAATTTCACCCACATAGCATGTGCTAAAAAGTTGAGAGGGTTACGGCACAAACTGGATGCACTTCGTGTACAAAATGGACAATCTCTTTCGAAGTATCAGCGTTTCGGACGAAAACTCGTCTGTTACGAAAGGATTTCAATTTTTTTTAACTTATTTCAACTCCAGACTTTTTGTGCATTCAATATGAACCATTAGAAGCCACATCCTAAAATTTCAACCCTATCTAACTTCATTTGCTATTTTTCATGCATTTAATGAATTGTTTTGAGCTAAATGACCCTGAAATTAAAAAGCAACACAAATGAACTCTGAAATGGTTGAAACTTATCATGGTATCATAATTTCACCCACATAGCATGTGCTAAAAAGTTGAGAGGGTTACGGCACAAACTGGATGCACTTCGTGTACAAAATGGACAATCTCTTTCGAAGTATCAGCGTTTCGGACGAAAACTCGTCTGTTACGAAAGGATTTCAATTTTTTTTTAACTTATTTCAACTCCAGAATTTTTGTGCATTCAATATGAACCATTAGAAGCCACATCCTAAAATTTCAACCCTATCTAACTTCATTTGCTATTTTTCATGCATTTAATGAATTGTTTTGAGCTAAATGACCCTGAAATTAAAAAGCACCACAAATGAACTCTGAAATGGTTGAAACTTATCATGGTATCATAATTTCACCCACATAGCATGTGCTAAAAAGTTGAGAGGGTTACGGCAAAAACTGGATGCACTTCGTGTACAAAATGGACAATCTCTTTCGAAGTATCAGGGTTTCGGACGAAAACTCGTCTGTTACGAAAGGATTTCAATTTTTTTTAACTTATTTCAACTCCAGAATTTTTGTGCATTCAATATGAACCATTAGAATCCACATCCTAAAATTTCAACCCTATCTAACTTCATTTGCTATTTTTCATGCATATAATGAATTGTTTTGAGCTAAATGACCCTGAAATTAAAAAGCACCACAAACGAACTCTGAAATGGTTGAAACTTATCATGGTATCATAATTTCACCCACATAGCATGTGCTAAAAAGTTGAGAGGGTTACGGCACAAACTGGATGCACTTCGTGTACAAAATGGACAATCTCTTTCGAAGTATCAGCGTTTCGGACGAAAACTCGTCTGTTACGAAAGGATTTCAATTTTTTTAACTTATTTCAACTCCAGACTTTTTGTGCATTCAATATGAACCATTAGAAGCCACATCCTAAAATTTCAACCCTATCTAACTTCATTTTCTATTTTTCATGCATTTAATGAATTGTTTTGAGCTAAATGACCCTGAAATTAAAAAGCACCACAAATGAACTCTGAAATGGTTGAAACTTGGCATGGTTTCATAATTTCACCCACATAGCATGTGCTAAAAAGTTGAGAGGGTTACGGCAAAAACCGGATGCACTTCGTGTACAAAATGGACAATCTCTTTCGAAGTTTCAGGGTTTCGGACGAAAACTCGTCTGTTACGAAAGGATTTCAATTTTTTTAACTTATTTCAACTCCAGACTTTTTGTGCATTCAATATGAACCATTAGAAGCCACATACTAAAATTTCAACCCTATCTAACTTCATTTGCTATTTTTCATGCATTTAATGAATTGTTTTGAGCTAAATGACCCTGAAATTAAAAAGCACCACAAATGAACTCTGAAATGGTTGAAACTTATCATGGTATCATAATTTCACCCACATAGCATGTGATAAAAAGTTGAGAGGGTTACGGCAAAAACTGGATGCACTTCGTGTACAAAATGGACAATCTCTTTCGAAGTATCAGGTTTTCGGACGAAAACTCGTCTGTTACGAAAGGATTTCAATATTTTTTAACTTATTTCAACTCCAGAATTTTTGTACATTCAATATGAACCATTAGAAGCCACATCCTAAAATTTCAACCCTATCTAACTTCATTTGCTATTTTTCATGCATTTAATGAATTGTTTTGAGCTAAATGACCCTGAAATTAAAAAGCACCACAAATGAACTCTGAAATGGTTGAAACTTGGCATGGTTTCATAATTTCACCCACATAGCATGTGCTAAAAAGTTGAGAGTGTTACGGCAAAAACCGGATGCACTTCGTGTACAAAATGGACAATCTCTTTCGAAGTTTCAGGGTTTCGGACGAAAACTCGTCTGTTACGAAAGGATTTCAATTTTTTTAACTTATTTCAACTCCAGACTTTTTGTGCATTCAATATGAACCATTAGAAGCCACATCCTAAAATTTCAACCCTATCTAACTTCATTTGCTATTTTTCATGCATTTAATGAATTGTTTTGAGCTAAATGACCCTGAAATTAAAAAGCACCACAAATGAACTCTAAAATGGTTGAAACTTATCATGGTATCATAATTTCACCCACATAGCATGTGCTAAAAAGTTGAGAGGGTTACGGCACAAACTGGATGCACTTCGTGTACAAAATGGACAATCTCTTTCGAAGTATCAGCGTTTCGGACGAAAACTCGTCTGTTACGAAAGGATTTCAATTTTTTTAACTTATTTCAACTCTAGACTTTTTGTGCATTCAATATGAACCATTAGAAGCCACATCCTAAAATTTCAACCCTATCTAACTTCATTTGCTATTTTTCATGCATTTAATGAATTGTTTTGAGCTAAATGACCCTGAAATTAAAAAGCACCACAAATGAACTCTGAAATGGTTGAAACTTATCATGGTATCATAATTTCACCCACATAGCATGTGCTAAAAAGTTGAGAGGGTTACGGCAAAAACTGGATGCACTTCGTGTACAAAATGGACAATCTCTTTCGAAGTATCAGCGTTTCGGACGAAAACTCGTCTGTTACGAAAGGATTTCAATTTTTTTTAACTTATTTCAACTCCAGAATTTTTGTGCATTCAATATGAACCATTAGAAGCCACATCCTAAAATTTCAACCCTATCTAACTTCATTTGCTATTTTTCATGCATATAATGAATTGTTTTGAGCTAAATGACCCTGAAATTAAAAAGCACCACAAATGAACTCTGAAATGGTTGAAACTTATCATGGTATCATAATTTCACCCACATAGCATGTGCTAAAAAGTTGAGAGGGTTACGGCACAAACTGGATGCACTTCGTGTACAAAATGGACAATCTCTTTCGAAGTATCAGCGTTTCGGACGAAAACTCGTCTGTTACGAAAGGATTTCAATTTTTTTTAACTTATTTCAACTCCAGACTTTTTGTGCATTCAATATGAACCATTAGAAGCCACATCCTAAAATTTCAACCCTATCTAACTTCATTTGCTATTTTTCATGCATTTAATGAATTGTTTTGAGCTAAATGACCCTGAAATTAAAAAGCACCACAAATGAACTCTGAAATGGTTGAAACTTATCATGGTATCATAATTTCACCCACATAGCATGTGCTAAAAAGTTGAGAGGGTTACGGCAAAAACTGGATGCATTTCGTGTACAAAATGGACAATCTCTTTCGAAGTATCAGCGTTTCGGACGAAAACTCGTCTGTTACGAAAGGATTTCAATTTTTTTTAACTTATTTCAACTCCAGAATTTTTGTGCATTCAATATGAACCATTAGAAGCCACATCCTAAAATTTCAACCCTATCTAACTTCATTTGCTATTTTTCATGCATATAATGAATTGTTTTGAGCTAAATGACCCTGAAATTAAAAAGCACCACAAATGAACTCTGAAATGGTTGAAACTTATCATGGTATCATAATTTCACCCACATAGCATGTGCTAAAAAGTTGAGAGGGTTACGGCACAAACTGGATGCACTTCGTGTACAAAATGGACAATCTCTTTCGAAGTATCAGCGTTTCGGACGAAAACTCGTCTGTTACGAAAGGATTTCAATTTTTTTAAACTTATTTCAACTCCAGACTTTTTGTGCATTCAATATGAACCATTAGAAGCCACATCCTAAAATTTCAACCCTATCTAACTTCATTTGCTATTTTTCATGCATTTAATGAATTGTTTTGAGCTAAATGACCCTGAAATTAAAAAGCACCACAAATGAACTCTGAAATGGTTGAAACTTATCATGGTATCATAATTTCACCCACATAGCATGTGCTAAAAAGTTGAGAGGGTTACGGCACAAACTGGATGCACTTCGTGTACAAAATGGACAATCTCTTTCGAAGTATCAGCGTTTCAGACGAAAACTCGTCTGTTACGAAAGGATTTCAATTTTTTTTAACTTATTTCAACTCCAGACTTTTTGTGCATTCAATATGAACCATTAGAAGCCACATCCTAAAATTTCAACCCTATCTAACTTCATTTGCTATTTTTCATGCATTTAATGAATTGTTTTGAGCTAAATGACCCTGAAATTAAAAAGCACCACAAATGAACTCTGAAATGGTTGAAACTTGGCATGGTTTCATAATTTCACCCACATAGCATGTGCTAAAAAGTTGAGAGGGTTACGGCAAAAACCGGATGCACTTCGTGTACAAAATGGACAATCTCTTTCGAAGTTTCAGGGTTTCGGACGAAAACTCGTCTATTACGAAAGGATTTCAATTTTTTTAACTTATTTCAACTCCAGACTTTTTGTGCATTCAATATGAACCATTAGAAGCCACATCCTAAAATTTCAACCCTATCTAACTTCATTTGCTATTTTTCATGCATTTAATGAATTGTTTTGAGCTAAATGACCCTGAAATTAAAAAGCACCACAAATGAACTCTGAAATGGTTGAAACTTATCATGGTATCATTATTTCACCCACATAGCATGTGCTAAAAAGTTGAGAGGGTTACGGCAAAAACTGGATGCACTTCGTGTACAAAATGGACAATCTCTTTCGAAGTATCAGGGTTTCGAACGAAAACTCGTCTGTTACGAAAGGATTTCATTTTTTTTTAACTTATTTCAACTCCAGAATTTTTGTGCATTCAATATGAACCATTAGAAGCCACATCCTAAAATTTCAACCCTATCTAACTTCATTTGCTATTTTTCATGCATTTAATGAATTGTTTTGAGCTAAATGACCCTGAAATTAAAAAGCACCACAAATGAACTCTGAAATGGTTGACACTTATCATGGTATCATAATTTCACCCACATAGCATGTGCTAAAAAGTTGAGAGGGTTACGGCAAAAACTGGATGGACTTCGTGTACAAAATGGACAATCTCTTTCGAAGTATCAGGGTTTCGGACGAAAACTCGTCTGTTACGAAAGGATTTCAATTTTTTTTAGCTTATTTCAACTCCAGAATTTTTGTGCATTCAATATGAACCATTAGAATCCACATCCTAAAATTTCAACCCTATCTAACTTCATTTGCTATTTTTCATGCATATAATGAATTGTTTTGAGCTAAATGACCCTGAAATTAAAAAGCACCACAAATGAACTCTGAAATGGTTGAAACTTATCATGGTACCTTAATTTCACCCACATAGCATGTGCTAAAAAGTTGAGAGGGTTACGGCACAAACTGGATGCACTTCGTGTACAAAATGGACAATCTCTTTCGAAGTATCAGCGTTTCGGACGAAAACTCGTCTGTTACGAAAGGATTTCAATTTTTTTTAACTTATTTCAACTCCAGACTTTTTGTGCATTCAATATGAACCATTAGAAGCCACATCCTAAAATTTCAACCCTATCTAACTTCATTTGCTATTTTTCATGCATTTAATGAATTGTTTTGAGCTAAATGACCCTGAAATTAAAAAGCACCACAAATGAACTCTGAAATGGTTGAAACTTATCATGGTATCATAATTTCACCCACATAGCATGTGCTAAAAAGTTGAGAGGGTTACGGCACAAACTGGATGCACTTCGTGTACAAAATGGACAATCTCTTTCGAAGTATCAGCGTTTCGGACGAAAACTCGTCTGTTACGAAAGGATTTCAATTTTTTTTAACTTATTTCAACTCCAGACTTTTTGTGCATTCAATATGAACCATTAGAAGCCACATCCTAAAATTTCAACCCTATCTAACTTCATTTGCTATTTTTCATGCATTTAATGAATTGTTTTGAGCTAAATGACCCTGAAATTAAAAAGCACCACAAATGAACTCTGAAATGGTTGAAACTTATCATGGTATCATTATTTCACCCACATAGCATGTGCTAAAAAGTTGAGAGGGTTACGGCAAAAACTGGATGCACTTCGTGTACAAAATGGACAATCTCTTTCGAAGTATCAGGGTTTCGAACGAAAACTCGTCTGTTACGAAAGGATTTCATTTTTTTTTAACTTATTTCAATTCTAGAATTTTTGTGCATTCAATATGAACCATTAGAAGCCACATCCTAAAATTTCAACCCTATCTAACTTCATTTGCTATTTTTCATGCATTTAATGAATTGTTTTGAGCTAAATGACCCTGAAATTAAAAAGCACCACAAATGAACTCTGAAATGGTTGACACTTATCATGGTATCATAATTTCACCCACATAGCATGTGCTAAAAAGTTGAGAGGGTTACGGCAAAAACTGGATGGACTTCGTGTACAAAATGGACAATCTCTTTCGAAGTATCAGGGTTTCGGACGAAAACTCGTCTGTTACGAAAGGATTTCAATTTTTTTTAACTTATTTCAACTCCAGAATTTTTGTGCATTCAATATGAACCATTAGAATCCACATCCTAAAATTTCAACCCTATCTAACTTCATTTGCTATTTTTCATGCATATAATGAATTGTTTTGAGCTAAATGACCCTGAAATTAAAAAGCACCACAAATGAACTCTGAAATGGTTGAAACTTATCATGGTATCATAATTTCACCCACATAGCATGTGCTAAAAAGTTGAGAGGGTTACGGCACAAACTGGATGCACTTCGTGTACAAAATGGACAATCTCTTTCGAAGTATCAGGGTTTCGAACGAAAACTCGTCTGTTACGAAAGGATTTCATTTTTTTTTAACTTATTTCAACTCCAGAATTTTTGTGCATTCAATATGAACCATTAGAAGCCACATCCTAAAATTTCAACCCTATCTAACTTCATTTGCTATTTTTCATGCATTTAATGAATTGTTTTGAGCTAAATGACCCTGAAATTAAAAAGCACCACAAATGAACTCTGAAATGGTTGACACTTATCATGGTATCATAATTTCACCCACATAGCATGTGCTAAAAAGTTGAGAGGGTTACGGCAAAAACTGGATGGACTTCGTGTACAAAATGGACAATCTCTTTCGAAGTATCAGGGTTTCGGACGAAAACTCGTCTGTTACGAAAGGATTTCAATTTTTTTTTAACTTATTTCAACTCCAGAATTTTTGTGCATTCAATATGAACCATTAGAATCCACATCCTAAAATTTCAACCCTATCTAACTTCATTTGCTATTTTTCATGCATATAATGAATTGTTTTGAGCTAAATGACCCTGAAATTAAAAAGCACCACAAATGAACTCTGAAATGGTTGAAACTTATCATGGTACCATAATTTCACCCACATAGCATGTGCTAAAAAGTTGAGAGGGTTACGGCACAAACTGGATGCACTTCGTGTACAAAATGGACAATCTCTTTCGAAGTATCAGCGTTTCGGACGAAAACTCGTCTGTTACGAAAGGATTTCAATTTTTTTTAACTTATTTCAACTCCAGACTTTTTGTGCATTCAATATGAACCATTAGAAGCCACATCCTAAAATTTCAACCCTATCTAACTTCATTTGCTATTTTTCATGCATTTAATGAATTGTTTTGAGCTAAATGACCCTGAAATTAAAAAGCACCACAAATGAACTCTGAAATGGTTGAAACTTATCATGGTATCATAATTTCACCCACATAGCATGTGCTAAAAAGTTGAGAGGGTTACGGCACAAACTGGATGCACTTCGTGTACAAAATGGACAATCTCTTTCGAAGTATCAGCGTTTCGGACGAAAACTCGTCTGTTACGAAAGGATTTCAATTTTTTTTAACTTATTTCAACTCCAGACTTTTTGTGCATTCAATATGAACCATTAGAAGCCACATCCTAAAATTTCAACCCTATCTAACTTCATTTGCTATTTTTCATGCATTTAATGAATTGTTTTGAGCTAAATGACCCTGAAATTAAAAAGCACCACAAATGAACTCTGAAATGGTTGAAACTTATCATGGTATCATTATTTCACCCACATAGCATGTGCTAAAAAGTTGAGAGGGTTACGGCAAAAACTGGATGCACTTCGTGTACAAAATGGACAATCTCTTTCGAAGTATCAGGGTTTCGAACGAAAACTCGTCTGTTACGAAAGGATTTCATTTTTTTTTAACTTATTTCAACTCTAGAATTTTTGTGCATTCAATATGAACCATTAGAAGCCACATCCTAAAATTTCAACCCTATCTAACTTCATTTGCTATTTTTCATGCATTTAATGAATTGTTTTGAGCTAAATGACCCTGAAATTAAAAAGCACCACAAATGAACTCTGAAATGGTTGACACTTATCATGGTATCATAATTTCACCCACATAGCATGTGCTAAAAAGTTGAGAGGGTTACGGCAAAAACTGGATGGACTTCGTGTACAAAATGGACAATCTCTTTCGAAGTATCAGGGTTTCGGACGAAAACTCGTCTGTTACGAAAGGATTTCAATTTTTTTTAACTTATTTCAACTCCAGAATTTTTGTGCATTCAATATGAACCATTAGAATCCACATCCTAAAATTTCAACCCTATCTAACTTCATTTGCTATTTTTCATGCATATAATGAATTGTTTTGAGCTAAATGACCCTGAAATTAAAAAGCACCACAAATGAACTCTGAAATGGTTGAAACTTATCATGGTATCATAATTTCACCCACATAGCATGTGCTAAAAAGTTGAGAGGGTTACGGCACAAACTGGATGCACTTCGTGTACAAAATGGACAATCTCTTTCGAAGTATCAGCGTTTCGGACGAAAACTCGTCTGTTACGAAAGGATTTCAATTTTTTTTAACTTATTTCAACTCCAGACTTTTTGTGCATTCAATATGAACCATTAGAAGCCACATCCTAAAATTTCAACCCTATCTAACTTCATTTGCTATTTTTCATGCATTTAATGAATTGTTTTGAGCTAAATGACCCTGAAATTAAAAAGCACCACAAATGAACTCTGAAATGGTTGAAACTTATCATGGTATCATAATTTCACCCACATAGCATGTGCTAAAAAGTTGAGAGGGTTACGGCACAAACTGGATGCACTTCGTGTACAAAATGGACAATCTCTTTCGAAGTATCAGCGTTTCGGACGAAAACTCGTCTGTTACGAAAGGATTTCAATTTTTTTTTAACTTATTTCAACTCCAGACTTTTTGTGCATTCAATATGAACCATTAGAAGCCACATCCTAAAATTTCAACCCTATCTAACTTCATTTGCTATTTTTCATGCATTTAATGAATTGTTTTGAGCTAAATGACCCTGAAATTAAAAACCACCACAAATGAACTCTGAAATGGTTGAAACTTATCATGGTATCATAATTTCACCCACATAGCATGTGCTAAAAAGTTGAGAGGGTTACGGCAAAAACTGGATGCACTTCGTGTACAAAATGGACAATCTCTTTCGAAGTATCAGCGTTTCGGACGAAAACTCGTCTGTTACGAAAGGATTTCAATTTTTTTTAACTTATTTCAACTCCAGAATTTTTGTGCATTCAATATGAACCATTAGAATCCACATCCTAAAATTTCAACCCTATCTAACTTCATTTGCTATTTTTCATGCATATAATGAATTGTTTTGAGCTAAATGACCCTGAAATTAAAAAGCACCACAAACGAACTCTGAAATGGTTGAAACTTATCATGGTATCATAATTTCACCCACATAGCATGTGCTAAAAAGTTGAGAGGGTTACGGCACAAACTGGATGCACTTCGTGTACAAAATGGACAATCTCTTTCGAAGTATCAGCGTTTCGGACGAAAACTCGTCTGTTACGAAAGGATTTCAATTTTTTTTAACTTATTTCAACTCCAGACTTTTTGTGCATTCAATATGAACCATTAGAAGCCACATCCTAAAATTTCAACCCTATCTAACTTCATTTGCTATTTTTCATGCATTTAATGAATTGTTTTGAGCTAAATGACCCTGAAATTAAAAAGCACCACAAATGAACTCTGAAATGGTTGAAACTTATCATGGTATCATAATTTCACCCACATAGCATGTGCTAAAAAGTTGAGAGGGTTACGGCACAAACTGGATGCACTTCGTGTACAAAATGGACAATCTCTTTCGAAGTATCAGCGTTTCGGACGAAAACTCGTCTGTTACGAAAGGATTTCAATTTTTTTTAACTTATTTCAACTCCAGACTTTTTGTGCATTCAATATGAACCATTAGAAGCCACATCCTAAAATTTCAACCCTATCTAACTTCATTTGCTATTTTTCATGCATTTAATGAATTGTTTTGAGCTAAATGACCCTGAAATTAAAAAGCACCACAAATGAACTCTGAAATGGTTGAAACTTATCATGGTATCATTATTTCACCCACATAGCATGTGCTAAAAAGTTGAGAGGGTTACGGCAAAAACTGGATGCACTTCGTGTACAAAATGGACAATCTCTTTCGAAGTATCAGGGTTTCGAACGAAAACTCGTCTGTTACGAAAGGATTTCATTTTTTTTTAACTTATTTCAACTCTAGAATTTTTGTGCATTCAATATG
The DNA here is from genome assembly GCA_039707655.1 of Elymus sibiricus. Classification (NCBI taxonomy): domain Eukaryota; kingdom Viridiplantae; phylum Streptophyta; class Magnoliopsida; order Poales; family Poaceae; genus Elymus; species Elymus sibiricus. The sequence continues at coordinate 379,617,186 of CM077669.1, forward strand.
AACCATTAGAAGCCACATCCTAAAATTTCAACCCTATCTAACTTCATTTGCTATTTTTCATGCATTTAATGAATTGTTTTGAGCTAAATGACCCTGAAATTAAAAAGCACCACAAATGAACTCTGAAATGGTTGACACTTATCATGGTATCATAATTTCACCCACATAGCATGTGCTAAAAAGTTGAGAGGGTTACGGCAAAAACTGGATGGACTTCGTGTACAAAATGGACAATCTCTTTCGAAGTATCAGGGTTTCGGACGAAAACTCGTCTGTTACGAAAGGATTTCAATTTTTTTTAACTTATTTCAACTCCAGAATTTTTGTGCATTCAATATGAACCATTAGAATCCACATCCTAAAATTTCAACCCTATCTAACTTCATTTGCTATTTTTCATGCATATAATGAATTGTTTTGAGCTAAATGACCCTGAAATTAAAAAGCACCACAAATGAACTCTGAAATGGTTGAAACTTATCATGGTATCATAATTTCACCCACATAGCATGTGCTAAAAAGTTGAGAGGGTTACGGCACAAACTGGATGCACTTCGTGTACAAAATGGACAATCTCTTTCGAAGTATCAGCGTTTCGGACGAAAACTCGTCTGTTACGAAAGGATTTCAATTTTTTTTAACTTATTTCAACTCCAGACTTTTTGTGCATTCAATATGAACCATTAGAAGCCACATCCTAAAATTTCAACCCTATCTAACTTCATTTGCTATTTTTCATGCATTTAATGAATTGTTTTGAGCTAAATGACCCTGAAATTAAAAAGCACCACAAATGAACTCTGAAATGGTTGAAACTTATCATGGTATCATAATTTCACCCACATAGCATGTGCTAAAAAGTTGAGAGGGTTACGGCACAAACTGGATGCACTTCGTGTACAAAATGGACAATCTCTTTCGAAGTATCAGCGTTTCGGACGAAAACTCGTCTGTTACGAAAGGATTTCAATTTTTTTTTAACTTATTTCAACTCCAGACTTTTTGTGCATTCAATATGAACCATTAGAAGCCACATCCTAAAATTTCAACCCTATCTAACTTCATTTGCTATTTTTCATGCATTTAATGAATTGTTTTGAGCTAAATGACCCTGAAATTAAAAACCACCACAAATGAACTCTGAAATGGTTGAAACTTATCATGGTATCATAATTTCACCCACATAGCATGTGCTAAAAAGTTGAGAGGGTTACGGCAAAAACTGGATGCACTTCGTGTACAAAATGGACAATCTCTTTCGAAGTATCAGCGTTTCGGACGAAAACTCGTCTGTTACGAAAGGATTTCAATTTTTTTTAACTTATTTCAACTCCAGAATTTTTGTGCATTCAATATGAACCATTAGAATCCACATCCTAAAATTTCAACCCTATCTAACTTCATTTGCTATTTTTCATGCATATAATGAATTGTTTTGAGCTAAATGACCCTGAAATTAAAAAGCACCACAAACGAACTCTGAAATGGTTGAAACTTATCATGGTATCATAATTTCACCCACATAGCATGTGCTAAAAAGTTGAGAGGGTTACGGCACAAACTGGATGCACTTCGTGTACAAAATGGACAATCTCTTTCGAAGTATCAGCGTTTCGGACGAAAACTCGTCTGTTACGAAAGGATTTCAATTTTTTTTAACTTATTTCAACTCCAGACTTTTTGTGCATTCAATATGAACCATTAGAAGCCACATCCTAAAATTTCAACCCTATCTAACTTCATTTGCTATTTTTCATGCATTTAATGAATTGTTTTGAGCTAAATGACCCTGAAATTAAAAAGCACCACAAATGAACTCTGAAATGGTTGAAACTTATCATGGTATCATAATTTCACCCACATAGCATGTGCTAAAAAGTTGAGAGGGTTACGGCACAAACTGGATGCACTTCGTGTACAAAATGGACAATCTCTTTCGAAGTATCAGCGTTTCGGACGAAAACTCGTCTGTTACGAAAGGATTTCAATTTTTTTTAACTTATTTCAACTCCAGACTTTTTGTGCATTCAATATGAACCATTAGAAGCCACATCCTAAAATTTCAACCCTATCTAACTTCATTTGCTATTTTTCATGCATTTAATGAATTGTTTTGAGCTAAATGACCCTGAAATTAAAAAGCACCACAAATGAACTCTGAAATGGTTGAAACTTGGCATGGTTTCATAATTTCACCCACATAGCATGTGCTAAAAAGTTGAGAGGGTTACGGCAAAAACCGGATGCACTTCGTGTACAAAATGGACAATCTCTTTCGAAGTTTCAGGGTTTCGGACGAAAACTCGTCTGTTACGAAAGGATTTCAATTTTTTTAACTTATTTCAACTCCAGACTTTTTGTGCATTCAATATGAACCATTAGAAGCCACATCCTAAAATTTCAACCCTATCTAACTTCATTTGCTATTTTTCATGCATTTAATGAATTGTTTTGAGCTAAATGACCCTGAAATTAAAAAGCACCACAAATGAACTCTGAAATGGTTGAAACTTATCATGGTATCATTATTTCACCCACATAGCATGTGCTAAAAAGTTGAGAGGGTTACGGCAAAAACTGGATGCACTTCGTGTACAAAATGGACAATCTCTTTCGAAGTATCAGGGTTTCGAACGAAAACTCGTCTGTTACGAAAGGATTTCAATTTTTTTTAACTTATTTCAACTCCAGAATTTTTGTGCATTCAATATGAACCATTAGAAGCCACATCCTAAAATTTCAACCCTATCTAACTTCATTTGGTATTTTTCATGCATTTAATGAATTGTTTTGAGCTAAATGACCCTGAAATTAAAAAGCACCACAAATGAACTCTGAAATGGTTGAAACTTATCATGGTATCATAATTTCACCCACATAGCATGTGCTAAAAAGTTGAGAGGGTTACGGCAAAAACTGGATGCACTTCGTGTACAAAATGGACAATCTCTTTCGAAGTATCAGGGTTTCGGACGAAAACTCGTCTGTTACGAAAGGATTTCAATTTTTTTTAACTTATTTCAACTCCAGAATTTTTGTGCATTCAATATGAACCATTAGAAGCCACATCCTAAAATTTCAACCCTATCTAACTTCATTTGCTATTTTTCATGCATATAATGAATTGTTTTGAGCTAAATGACCCTGAAATTAAAAAGCACCACAAATGAACTCTGAAATGGTTGAAACTTATCATGGTATCATAATTTCACCCACATAGCATGTGCTAAAAAGTTGAGAGGGTTACGGCACAAACTGGATGCACTTCGTGTACAAAATGGACAATCTCTTTCGAAGTATCAGCGTTTCGGACGAAAACTCGTCTGTTACGAAAGGATTTCAATTTTTTTTAACTTATTTCAACTCCAGACTTTTTGTGCATTCAATATGAACCATTAGAAGCCACATCCTAAAATTTCAACCCTATCTAACTTCATTTGCTATTTTTCATGCATTTAATGAATTGTTTTGAGCTAAATGACCCTGAAATTAAAAAGCACCACAAATGAACTCTGAAATGGTTGAAACTTATCATGGTATCATAATTTCACCCACATAGCATGTGCTAAAAAGTTGAGAGGGTTATGGCACAAACTGGATGCACTTCGTGTACAAAATGGACAATCTCTTTCGAAGTATCAGCGTTTCGGACGAAAACTCGTCTGTTACGAAAGGATTTCAATTTTTTTTAACTTATTTCAACTCCAGAATTTTTGTGCATTCAATATGAACCATTAGAAGCCACATCCTAAAATTTCAACCCTATCTAACTTCATTTGCTATTTTTCATGCATTTAATGAATTGTTTTGAGCTAAATGACCCTGAAATTAAAAAGCACCACAAATGAACTCTGAAATGGTTGAAACTTATCATGGTATCATAATTTCACCCACATAGCATGTGCTAAAAAGTTGAGAGGGTTACGGCAAAAACTGGATGCACTTCGTGTACAAAATGGACAATCTCTTTCGAAGTATCAGGGTTTCGGACGAAAACTCGTCTGTTACGAAAGGATTTCAATTTTTTTTAACTTATTTCAACTCCAGAATTTTTGTGCATTCAATATGAACCATTAGAATCCACATCCTAAAATTTCAACCCTATCTAACTTCATTTGCTATTTTTCATGCATATAATGAATTGTTTTGAGCTAAATGACCCTGAAATTAAAAAGCACCACAAACGAACTCTGAAATGGTTGAAACTTATCATGGTATCATAATTTCACCCACATAGCATGTGCTAAAAAGTTGAGAGGGTTACGGCACAAACTGGATGCACTTCGTGTACAAAATGGACAATCTCTTTCGAAGTATCAGCGTTTCGGACGAAAACTCGTCTGTTACGAAAGGATTTCAATTTTTTTAACTTATTTCAACTCCAGACTTTTTGTGCATTCAATATGAACCATTAGAAGCCACATCCTAAAATTTCAACCCTATCTAACTTCATTTTCTATTTTTCATGCATTTAATGAATTGTTTTGAGCTAAATGACCCTGAAATTAAAAAGCACCACAAATGAACTCTGAAATGGTTGAAACTTGGCATGGTTTCATAATTTCACCCACATAGCATGTGCTAAAAAGTTGAGAGGGTTACGGCAAAAACCGGATGCACTTCGTGTACAAAATGGACAATCTCTTTCGAAGTTTCAGGGTTTCGGACGAAAACTCGTCTGTTACGAAAGGATTTCAATTTTTTTAACTTATTTCAACTCCAGACTTTTTGTGCATTCAATATGAACCATTAGAAGCCACATCCTAAAATTTCAACCCTATCTAACTTCATTTGCTATTTTTCATGCATTTAATGAATTGTTTTGAGCTAAATGACCCTGAAATTAAAAAGCACCACAAATGAACTCTGAAATGGTTGAAACTTATCATGGTATCATAATTTCACCCACGTAGCATGTGCTAAAAAGTTGAGAGGGTTACGGCAAAAACTGGATGCACTTCGTGTACAAAATGGACAATCTCTTTCGAAGTATCAGGTTTTCGGACGAAAACTCGTCTGTTACGAAAGGATTTCAATATTTTTTAACTTATTTCAACTCCAGAATTTTTGTACATTCAATATGAACCATTAGAAGCCACATCCTAAAATTTCAACCCTATCTAACTTCATTTGCTATTTTTCATGCATTTAATGAATTGTTTTGAGCTAAATGACCCTAAAATTAAAAAGCACCACAAATGAACTCTGAAATGGTTGAAACTTATCATGGTATCATAATTTCACCCACATAGCATGTGCTAAAAAGTTGAGAGGGTTACGGCAAAAACTGGATGCACTTCGTGTACAAAATAGACAATCTCTTTCGAAGTATCAGGGTTTCGGACGAAAACTCGTCTGTTACGAAAGGATTTCAATTTTTTTTAACTTATTTCAACTCCAGAGTTTTTGTGCATTCAATATGAACCATTAGAAGCCACATCCTAAAATTTCAACCCTATCTAACTTCATTTGCTATTTTTCATGCATTTAATGAATTGTTTTGAGCTAAATGACCTTGAAATCAAAAAGCACCACAAATGAACTCTGAAATGGTTGAAAATTATCATGGTATCATAATTTCACCCACATAGCATGTGCTAAAAAATTGAGAGGGTTACGGCAAAAACCGGATGCACTTCGTGTACAAAATGGACAATCTCTTTCGAAGTATGAGGGTTTCGGACGAAAACTCGTCTGTTACGAAAGGATTTCAATTTTTTTAACTTATTTCAACTCCAGACTTTTTGTGCATTCAATATGAACCATTAGAAGCCACATCCTAAAATTTCAACCCTATCTAACTTCATTTGCTATTTTTCATGCATTTAATGAATTGTTTTGAGCTAAATGACCCTGAAATTAAAAAGCACCACAAATGAACTCTGAAATGGTTGAAACTTATCATGGTATCATAATTTCACCCACATAGCATGTGCTAAAAAGTTGAGAGGGTTACGGCACAAACTGGATGCACTTCGTGTACAAAATGGACAATCTCTTTCGAAGTATCATCGTTTCGGACGAAAACTCGTCTGTTACGAAAGGATTTCAATTTTTTTAACTTATTTCAACTCCAAAGTTTTTGTGCATTCAATATGAACCATTAGAAGCCACATCCTAAAATTTCAACCCTATCTAACTTCATTTGCTATTTTTCATGCATTTAATGAATTGTTTTGAGCTAAATGACCCTGAAATTAAAAAGCACCACAAATGAACTCTGAAATGGTTGAAACTTATCATGGTATCATAATTTCACCCACATAGCATGTGCTAAAAAGTTGAGAGGGTTACGGCAAAAACTGGATGCACTTCGTGTACAAAATGGACAATCTCTTTCGAAGTTTCAGGGTTTCGGACGAAAACTCGTCTGTTACGAAAGGATTTCAATTTTTTAACTTATTTCAACTCCAGACTTTTTGTGCACTCAATATGAACCATTAGAAGCCACATCCTAAAATTTCAACCCTATCTAACTTCATTTGCTATTTTTCATGCATTTAATGAATTGTTTTGAGCTAAATGACCCTGAAATTAAAAAGCACCACAAATGAACTCTGAAATGGTAGAAACTTGGCATGGTATCATAATTTCACCCACATAGCATGTGCTAAAAAGTTGAGAGGGTTACGGCAAAAACCGGATGCACTTCGTGTACAAAATGGACAATCTCTTTCGAAATATCAGCGTTTCGGACGAAAACTCGTCTGTTACGAAAGGATTTCAATTTTTTTAACTTATTTCAACTCCAGACTTTTTGTGCATTCAATATGAACCATTAGAAGCCACATCCTAAAATTTCAACCCTATCTAACTTCATTTGCTATTTTTCATGCATTTAATGAATTGTTTTGAGCTAAATGACCCTGAAATTAAAAAGCACCACAAATGAACTCTGAAATGGTTGAAACTTGGCATGGTATCATAATTTCACCCACATAGCATGTGCTAAAAAGTTGAGAGGGTTACGGCAAAAACCGGATGCACTTCGTGTACAAAATGGACAATCTCTTTCGAAGTATCAGCGTTTCGGACGAAAACTCGTCTGTTACGAAAGGATTTCAATTTTTTAACTTATTTCAACTCCAGACTTTTTGTGCACTCAATATGAACCATTAGAAGCCACATCCTAAAATTTCAACCCTATCTAACTTCATTTGCTATTTTTCATGCATTTAATGAATTGTTTTGAGCTAAATGACCCTGAAATTAAAAAGCACCACAAATGAACTCTGAAATGGTTGAAACTTGGCATGGTATCATAATTTCACCCACATAGCATGTGCTAAAAAGTTGAGAGGGTTACGGCAAAAACCGGATGCACTTCGTGTACAAAATGGACAATCTCTTTCGAAGTATCAGCGTTTCGGACGAAAACTCGTCTGTTACGAAAGGATTTCAATTTTTTTAACTTATTTCAACTCCAGACTTTTTGTGCATTCAATATGAACCATTAGAAGCCACATCCTAAAATTTCAACCCTATCTAACTTCATTTGCTATTTTTCATGCATTTAATGAATTGTTTTGAGCTAAATGACCCTGAAATTAAAAAGCACCACAAATGAACTCTGAAATGGTTGAAACTTGGCATGGTATCATAATTTCACCCACATAGCATGTGCTAAAAAGTTGAGAGGGTTACGGCAAAAACTGGATGCACTTCGTGTACAAAATGGACAATCTCTTTCGAAGTATCAGCGTTTCGGACGAAAACTCGTCTGTTACGAAAGGATTTCAACTTTTTTAACTTATTTCAACTCCAGAATTTTTCTGCATTCAATACGAACCATTAGAAGCCACATCCTAAAATTTCAACCCTATCTAACTTCATTTGCTATTTTTCATGCATTTAATGAACTGTTTTGAGCTAAATGACCCTGAAATTAAAAAGCACCACAAATGAACTCTGAAATGGTTGAAACTTGGCATGGTATCATAATTTCACCCACATAGCATGTGCCAAAAAGTTGATAGGGTTACGACAAAAACTGGATGCACTTCGTGTACAAAATGGACAATCTCTTTCGAAGTATCAGCGTTTCGGACGAAAACTCGTCTGTTACGAAAGGATTTCAATTTTTTTAACTTATTTCAACTCCAGACTTTTTGTGCATTCAATATGAATCATTAGATGCCACATCCTAGAATTTCAACCCTATCTAACTTCATTTGCTATTTTTCATTCATTTAATGAATTGTTTTGAGCTAAATGACCCTGAAATCAAAAAGCACCACAAATGAACTCTGAAATGGTTGAAACTTATCATGGTATCATAATTTCACCCACATAGCATGTGCTAAAAAATTGAGAGGGTTACGGCAAAAACCGGATGCACTTCGTGTACAAAATGGACAATCTCTTTCGAAGTATGAGGGTTTCGGACGAAAACTCGTCTGTTACGAAAGGATTTCAATTTTTTTAACTTATTTCAACTCCAGAATTTTTGTGCATTCAATATGAACCATTAGAAGCCACATCCTAAAATTTCAACCCTATCTAACTTCATTTGCTATTTTTCATGCATTTAATGAATTGTTTTGAGCTAAATGACCCTGAAATTAAAAAGCACCACAAATGAACTCTGAAATGGTTGAAACTTATCATGGTATCATAATTTCACCCACATAGCATGTGCTAAAAAGTTGAGAGGGTTACGGCAAAAACTGGATGCACTTCGTGTACAAAATGGACAATCTCTTTCGAAGTATCAGGGTTTCGGACGAAAACTCGTCTGTAACGAAAGGATTTCAATTTTTTTAACTTATTTCAACTCCAGAGTTTTTGTGCATTCAATATGAACCATTAGAAGCCACATCCTAAAATTTCAACACTATCTAACTTCATTTGCTATTTTTCATGCATTTAATGAATTGTTTTGAGCTAAATGACCCTGAAATTAAAAAGCACCACAAATGAACTCTGAAATGGTTGAAACTTGGCATGGTTTCATAATTTCACCCACATAGCATGTGCTAAAAAGTTGAGAGGGTTACGTCAAAAACCGGATGCACTTCGTGTACAAAATGGACAATCTCTTTCGAAGTTTCAGGGTTTCGGACGAAAACTCGTCTGTTACGAAAGGATTTCAATTATTTTAACTTATTTCAACTCCAGAATTTTTGTGCATTCAATATGAACCATTAGAAGCCACATCCTAAAATTTCAACCCTATCTAACTTCATTTGCTATTTTTCATGCATTTAATGAATTGTTTTGAGCTAAATGACCCTGAAATTAAAAAGCACCACAAATGAACTCTGAAATGGTTGAAACTTGGCATGGTATCATAATTTCACCCACATAGCATGTGCTAAAAAGTTGAGAGAGTTACGGAAAAAACCGGATGCACTTCGTGTACAAAATGGACAATCTCTTTCGAAGTATCAGCGTTTCGGACGAAAACTCGTATGTTACGAAAGGATTTCAATTTTTTAACTTATTTCAACTCCAGACTTTTTGTGCACTCAATATGAACCATTAGAAGCCACATCCTAAAATTTCAACCCTATCTAACTTCATTTGCTATTTTTCATGCATTTAATGAATTGTTTTGAGCTAAATGACCCTGAAATTAAAAAGCACCACAAATGAACTCTGAAATGGTTGAAACTTGGCATGGTATCATAATTTCACCCACATAGCATGTGCTAAAAAGTTGAGAGGGTTACGGCAAAAACCGGATGCACTTCGTGTACAAAATGGACAATCTCTTTCGAAGTATCAGCGTTTCGGACGAAAACTCGTCTGTTACGAAAGGATTTCAATTTTTTTAACTTATTTCAACTCCAGACTTTTTGTGCATTCAATATGAACCATTAGAAGCCACATACTAAAATTTCAACCCTATCTAACTTCATTTGCTATTTTTCATGCATTTAATGAATTGTTTTGAGCTAAATGACCCTGAAATTAAAAAGCACCACAAATGAACTCTGAAATGGTTGAAACTTGGCATGGTATCATAATTTCACCCACATAGCATGTGCTAAAAAGTTGAGAGGGTTACGGCAAAAACTGGATGCACTTCGTGTACAAAATGGACAATCTCTTTCGAAGTATCAGCGTTTCGGACGAAAACTCGTCTGTTACGAAAGGATTTCAACTTTTTTAACTTATTTCAACTCCAGAATTTTTGTGCATTCAATACGAACCATTAGAAGCCACATCCTAAAATTTCAACCCTATCTAACTTCATTTGCTATTTTTCATGCATTTAATGAATTGTTTTGAGCTAAATGACCCTGAAATTAAAAAGGACCACAAATGAACTCTGAAATGGTTGAAACTTGGCATGGTATCATAATTTCACCCACATAGCATGTGCCAAAAAGTTGATAGGGTTACGACAAAAACTGGATGCACTTCGTGTACAAAATGGACAATCTCTTTCGAAGTATCAGCGTTTCGGACGAAAACTCGTCTGTTACGAAAGGATTTCAATTTTTTTAACTTATTTCAACTCCAGACTTTTTGTGCATTCAATATGAATCATTAGAAGCCACATCCTAGAATTTCAACCCTATCTAACTTCATTTGCTATTTTTCATTCATTTAATGAATTGTTTTGAGCTAAATGACCCTGAAATCAAAAAGCACCACAAATGAACTCTGAAATGGCTGAAACTTATCATGGTATCATAATTTCACCCACATAGCATGTGCTAAAAATTGAGAGGGTTACGGCAAAAACCGGATGCACTTCGTGTACAAAATGGACAATCTCTTTCGAAGTATGAGGGTTTCGGACGAAAACTCGTCTGTTACGAAAGGATTTCAATTTTTTTAACTTATTTCAACTCCAGAATTTTTGTGCATTCAATATGAACCATTAGAAGCCACATCCTAAAATTTCAACCCTATCTAACTTCATTTCCTATTTTTCATGCATTTAATGAATTGTTTTGAGCTAAATGACCCTGAAATAAAAAAGCACCACAAATGAACTCTGAAATGGTTGAAACTTATCATGGTATCATAATTTCACCCACATAGCATGTGCTAAAAAGTTGAGAGGGTTACGGCAAAAACTGGATGCACTTCGTGTACAAAATGGACAATCTCTTTCGAAGTATCAGGGTTTCGGACGAAAACTCGTCTGTAACGAAAGGATTTCAATTTTTTTAACTTATTTCAACTCCAGAGTTTTTGTGCATTCAATATGAACCATTAGAAGCCACATCCTAAAATTTCAACACTATCTAACTTCATTTGCTATTTTTCATGCATTTAATGAATTGTTTTGAGCTAAATGACCCTGAAATTAAAAAACACCACAAATGAACTCTGAAATGGTTGAAACTTGGCATGGTTTCATAATTTCACCCACATAGCATGTGCTAAAAAGTTGAGAGGGTTACGTCAAAAACCGGATGCACTTCGTGTACAAAATGGACAATCTCTTTCGAAGTTTCAGGGTTTCGGACGAAAACTCGTCTGTTACGAAAGGATTTCAATTATTTTAACTTATTTCAACTCCAGAATTTTTGTGCATTCAATATGAACCATTAGAAGCCACATCCTAAAATTTCAACCCTATCTAACTTCATTTGCTATTTTTCATGCATTTAATGAATTGTTTTGAGCTAAATGACCCTGAAATTAAAAAGCACCACAAATGAACTCTGAAATGGTTGAAACTTGGCATGGTATCATAATTTCACCCACATAGCATGTGCTAAAAAGTTGAGAGGGTTACGGCAAAAACTGGATGCACTTCGTGTACAAAATGGACAATCTCTTTCGAAGTATCAGCGTTTCGGACGAAAACTCGTCTGTTACGAAAGGATTTCAACTTTTTTAACTTATTTCAACTCCAGAATTTTTGTGCATTCAATACGAACCATTAGAAGCCACATCCTAAAATTTCAACCCTATCTAACTTCATTTGCTATTTTTCATGCATTTAATGAATTGTTTTGAGCTAAATGACCCTGAAATTAAAAAGGACCACAAATGAACTCTGAAATGGTTGAAACTTGGCATGGTATCATAATTTCACCCACATAGCATGTGCCAAAAAGTTGATAGGGTTACGACAAAAACTGGATGCACTTCGTGTACAAAATGGACAATCTCTTTCGAAGTATCAGCGTTTCGGACGAAAACTCGTCTGTTACGAAAGGATTTCAATTTTTTTAACTTATTTCAACTCCAGACTTTTTGTGCATTCAATATGAATCATTAGAAGCCACATCCTAGAATTTCAACCCTATCTAACTTCATTTGCTATTTTTCATTCATTTAATGAATTGTTTTGAGCTAAATGACCCTGAAATCAAAAAGCACCACAAATGAACTCTGAAATGGCTGAAACTTATCATGGTATCATAATTTCACCCACATAGCATGTGCTAAAAAATTGAGAGGGTTACGGCAAAAACCGGATGCACTTCGTGTACAAAATGGACAATCTCTTTCGAAGTATGAGGGTTTCGGACGAAAACTCGTCTGTTACGAAAGGATTTCAATTTTTTTAACTTATTTCAACTCCAGAATTTTTGTGCATTCAATATGAACCATTAGAAGCCACATCCTAAAATTTCAACCCTATCTAACTTCATTTGCTATTTTTCATGCATTTAATGAATTGTTTTGAGCTAAATGACCCTGAAATTAAAAAGCACCACAAATGAACTCTGAAATGGTTGAAACTTATCATGGTATCATAATTTCACCCACATAGGATGTGCTAAAAAGTTGAGAGGGTTACGGCAAAAACTGGATGCACTTCGTGTACAAAATGGACAATCTCTTTCGAAGTATCAGGGTTTCGGACGAAAACTCGTCTGTAACGAAAGGATTTCAATTTTTTTAACTTATTTCAACTCCAGAGTTTTTGTGCATTCAATATGAACCATTAGAAGCCACATCCTAAAATTTCAACACTATCTAACTTCATTTGCTATTTTTCATGCATTTAATGAATTGTTTTGAGCTAAATGACCCTGAAATTAAAAAGCACCACAAATGAACTCTGAAATGGTTGAAACTTGGCATGGTTTCATAATTTCACCCACATAGCATGTGCTAAAAAGTTGAGAGGGTTACGTCAAAAACCGGATGCACTTCGTGTACAAAATGGACAATCTCTTTCGAAGTTTCAGGGTTTCGGACGAAAACTCGTCTGTTACGAAAGGATTTCAATTATTTTAACTTATTTCAACTCCAGAATTTTTGTGCATTCAATATGAACCATTAGAAGCCACATCCTAAAATTTCAACCCTATCTAACTTCATTTGCTATTTTTCATGCATTTAATGAATTGTTTTGAGCTAAATGACCCTGAAATTAAAAAGCACCACAAATGAACTCTGAAATGGTTGAAACTTGGCATGGTATCATAATTTCACCCACATAGCATGTGCTAAAAAGTTGAGAGGGTTACGGCAAAAACTGGATGCACTTCGTGTACAAAATGGACAATCTCTTTCGAAGTTTCAGGGTTTCGGACGAAAACTCGTCTGTTACGAAAGGATTTCAATTTTTTAACTTATTTCAACTCCAGACTTTTTGTGCACTCAATATGAACCATTAGAAGCCACATCCTAAAATTTCAACCCTATCTAACTTCATTTGCTATTTTTCATGCATTTAATGAATTGTTTTGAGCTAAATGACCCTGAAATTAAAAAGCACCACAAATGAACTCTGAAATGGTTGAAACTTGGCATGGTATCATAATTTCACCCACATAGCATGTGCTAAAAAGTTGAGAGGGTTACGGCAAAAACCGGATGCACTTCGTGTACAAAATGGACAATCTCTTTCGAAGTATCAGCGTTTCGGACGAAAACTCGTCTGTTACGAAAGGATTTCAATTTTTTTAACTTATTTCAACTCCACACTTTTTGTGCATTCAATATGAACCATTAGAAGCCACATCCTAAAATTTCAACCCTATCTAACTTCATTTGCTATTTTTCATGCATTTAATGAATTGTTTTGAGCTAAATGACCTTGAAATTAAAAAGCACCACAAATGAACTCTGAAATGGTTGAAACTTGGCATGGTATCATAATTTCACCCACATAGCATGTGCTAAAAAGTTGAGAGAGTTACGGCAAAAACCGGATGCACTTCGTGTACAAAATGGACAATCTCTTTCGAAGTATCAGCGTTTCGGACGAAAACTCGTCTGTTACGAAAGGATTTCAATTTTTTAACTTATTTCAACTCCAGACTTTTTGTGCACTCAATATGAACCATTAGAAGCCACATCCTAAAATTTCAACCCTATCTAACTTCATTTGCTATTTTTCATGCATTTAATGAATTGTTTTGAGCTAAATGACCCTGAAATTAAAAAGCACCACAAATGAACTCTGAAATGGTTGAAACTTGGCATGGTATCATAATTTCACCCACATAGCATGTGCTAAAAAGTTGAGAGGGTTACGGCAAAAACCGGATGCACTTCGTGTACAAAATGGACAATCTCTTTCGAAGTATCAGCGTTTCGGACGAAAACTCGTCTGTTACGAAAGGATTTCAATTTTTTTAACTTATTTCAACTCCAGACTTTTTGTGCATTCAATATGAACCATTAGAAGCCACATCCTAAAATTTCAACCCTATCTAACTTCATTTGCTATTTTTCATGCATTTAATGAATTGTTTTGAGCTAAATGACCCTGAAATTAAAAAGCACCACAAATGAACTCTGAAATGGTTGAAACTTGGCATGGTATCATAATTTCACCCACATAGCATGTGCTAAAAAGTTGAGAGGGTTACGGCAAAAACTGGATGCACTTCGTGTACAAAATGGACAATCTCTTTCGAAGTATCAGCGTTTCGGACGAAAACTCGTCTGTTACGAAAGGATTTCAACTTTTTTAACTTATTTCAACTCCAGAATTTTTGTGCATTCAATAGGAACCATTAGAAGCCACATCCTAAAATTTCAACCCTATCTAACTTCATTTGCTATTTTTCATGCATTTAATGAATTGTTTTGAGCTAAATGACCCTGAAATTAAAAAGGACCACAAATGAACTCTGAAATGGTTGAAACTTGGCATGGTATCATAATTTCACCCACATAGCATGTGCCAAAAAGTTGATAGGGTTACGACAAAAACTGGATGCACTTCGTGTACAAAATGGACAATCTCTTTCGAAGTTTCAGGGTTTCGGACGAAAACTCGTCTGTTACGAAAGGATTTCAATTATTTTAACTTATTTCAACTCCAGAATTTTTGTGCATTCAATATGAACCATTAGAAGCCACATCCTAAAATTTCAACCCTATCTAACTTCATTTGCTATTTTTCATGCATTTAATGAATTGTTTTGAGCTAAATGACCCTGAAATTAAAAAGCACCACAAATGAACTCTGAAATGGTTGAAACTTGGCATGGTATCATAATTTCACCCACATAGCATGTGCTAAAAAGTTGAGAGGGTTACGGCAAAAACTGGATGCACTTCGTGTACAAAATGGACAATCTCTTTCGAAGTTTCAGGGTTTCGGACGAAAACTCGTCTGTTACGAAAGGATTTCAATTTTTTAACTTATTTCAACTCCAGACTTTTTGTGCACTCAATATGAACCATTAGAAGCCACATCCTAAAATTTCAACCCTATCTAACTTCATTTGCTATTTTTCATGCATTTAATGAATTGTTTTGAGCTAAATGACCCTGAAATTAAAAAGCACCACAAATGAACTCTGAAATGGTTGAAACTTGGCATGGTATCATAATTTCACCCACATAGCATGTGCTAAAAAGTTGAGAGGGTTACGGCAAAAACCGGATGCACTTCGTGTACAAAATGGACAATCTCTTTCGAAGTATCAGCGTTTCGGACGAAAACTCGTCTGTTACGAAAGGATTTCAATTTTTTTAACTTATTTCAACTCCACACTTTTTGTGCATTCAATATGAACCATTAGAAGCCACATCCTAAAATTTCAACCCTATCTAACTTCATTTGCTATTTTTCATGCATTTAATGAATTGTTTTGAGCTAAATGACCTTGAAATTAAAAAGCACCACAAATGAACTCTGAAATGGTTGAAACTTGGCATGGTATCATAATTTCACCCACATAGCATGTGCTAAAAAGTTGAGAGAGTTACGGCAAAAACCGGATGCACTTCGTGTACAAAATGGACAATCTCTTTCGAAGTATCAGCGTTTCGGACGAAAACTCGTCTGTTACGAAAGGATTTCAATTTTTTAACTTATTTCAACTCCAGACTTTTTGTGCACTCAATATGAACCATTAGAAGCCACATCCTAAAATTTCAACCCTATCTAACTTCATTTGCTATTTTTCATGCATTTAATGAATTGTTTTGAGCTAAATGACCCTGAAATTAAAAAGCACCACAAATGAACTCTGAAATGGTTGAAACTTGGCATGGTATCATAATTTCACCCACATAGCATGTGCTAAAAAGTTGAGAGGGTTACGGCAAAAACCGGATGCACTTCGTGTACAAAATGGACAATCTCTTTCGAAGTATCAGCGTTTCGGACGAAAACTCGTCTGTTACGAAAGGATTTCAATTTTTTTAACTTATTTCAACTCCAGACTTTTTGTGCATTCAATATGAACCATTAGAAGCCACATCCTAAAATTTCAACCCTATCTAACTTCATTTGCTATTTTTCATGCATTTAATGAATTGTTTTGAGCTAAATGACCCTGAAATTAAAAAGCACCACAAATGAACTCTGAAATGGTTGAAACTTGGCATGGTATCATAATTTCACCCACATAGCATGTGCTAAAAAGTTGAGAGGGTTACGGCAAAAACTGGATGCACTTCGTGTACAAAATGGACAATCTCTTTCGAAGTATCAGCGTTTCGGACGAAAACTCGTCTGTTACGAAAGGATTTCAACTTTTTTAACTTATTTCAACTCCAGAATTTTTGTGCATTCAATAGGAACCATTAGAAGCCACATCCTAAAATTTCAACCCTATCTAACTTCATTTGCTATTTTTCATGCATTTAATGAATTGTTTTGAGCTAAATGACCCTGAAATTAAAAAGGACCACAAATGAACTCTGAAATGGTTGAAACTTGGCATGGTATCATAATTTCACCCACATAGCATGTGCCAAAAAGTTGATAGGGTTACGACAAAAACTGGATGCACTTCGTGTACAAAATGGACAATCTCTTTCGAAGTATCAGCGTTTCGGACGAAAACTCGTCTGTTACGAAAGGATTTCAATTTTTTTAACTTATTTCAACTCCAGACTTTTTGTGCATTCAATATGAATCATTAGAAGCCACATCCTAGAATTTCAACCCTATCTAACTTCATTTGCTATTTTTCATTCATTTAATGAATTGTTTTGAGCTAAATGACCCTGAAATCAAAAAGCACCACAAATGAACTCTGAAATGGTTGAAACTTATCATGGTATCATAATTTCACCCACATAGCATGTGCTAAAAAATTGAGAGGGTTACGGCAAAAACCGGATGCACTTCGTGTACAAAATGGACAATCTCTTTCGAAGTATGAGGGTTTCGGACGAAAACTCGTCTGTTACGAAAGGATTTCAATTTTTTTAACTTATTTCAACTCCAGACTTTTTGTGCATTCAATATGAACCATTAGAAGCCACATCCTAAAATTTCAACCCTATCTAACTTCATTTGCTATTTTTCATGCATTTAATGAATTGTTTTGAGCTAAATGACCCTGAAATTAAAAAGCACCACAAATGAACTCTGAAATGGTTGAAACTTATCATGGTATCATAATTTCACCCACATAGCATGTGCTAAAAAGTTGAGAGGGTTACGGCAAAAACTGGATGCACTTCGTGTACAAAATGGACAATCTCTTTCGAAGTATCAGGGTTTCGGACGAAAACTCGTCTGTTACGAAAGGATTTCAATTTTTTAAACTTATTTCAACTCCAGAGTTTTTGTGCATTCAATATGAACCATTAGAAGCCACATCCTAAAATTTCAACACTATCTAACTTCATTTGCTATTTTTCATGCATTTAATGAATTGTTTTGAGCTAAATGACCCTGAAATTAAAAAGCACCACAAATGAACTCTGAAATGGTTGAAACTTGGCATGGTTTCATAATTTCACCCACATAGCATGTGCTAAAAAGTTGAGAGGGTTACGTCAAAAACCGGATGCACTTCGTGTACAAAATGGACAATCTCTTTCGAAGTTTCAGGGTTTCGGACGAAAACTCGTCTGTTACGAAAGGATTTCAATTTTTTAACTTATTTCAACTCCAGACTTTTTGTGCATTCAATATGAACCATTAGAAGCCACATCCTAAAATTTCAACCCTATCTAACTTCATTTGCTATTTTTCATGCATTTAATGAATTGTTTTGAGCTAAATGACCCTAAAATTAAAAAGCACCACAAATGAACTCTGAAATGGTTGAAACTTATCATGGTATCATAATTTCACCCACATAGCATGTGCTAAAAAGTTGAGAGGGTTACGGCAAAAACTGGATGCACTTCGTGTACAAAATAGACAATCTCTTTCGAAGTATCAGGGTTTCGGACGAAAACTCGTCTGTTACGAAAGGATTTCAATTTTTTTTAACTTATTTCAACTCCAGAGTTTTTGTGCATTCAATATGAACCATTAGAAGCCACATCCTAAAATTTCAACCCTATCTAACTTCATTTGCTATTTTTCATGCATTTAATGAATTGTTTTGAGCTAAATGACCCTGAAATTAAAAAGCACCACAAATGAACTCTGAAATGGTTGAAACTTATCATGGTATCAAAATTTCACCAACATAGCATGTGCTAAAAAGTTGAGAGGGTTACGGCACAAACTAGATGCACTTCGTGTACAAAATGGACAATCTCTTTCGAAGTATGAGGGTTTCGGACGAAAACTCGTCTGTTACGAAAGGATTTCAATTTTTTTAACTTATTTCAACTCCAGACTTTTTGTGCATTCAATATGAACCATTAGAAGCCACATCCTAAAATTTCAACCCTATCTAACTTCATTTGCTATTTTTCATGCATTTAATGAATTGTTTTGAGCTAAATGACCCTGAAATTAAAAAGCACCACAAATGAACTCTGAAATGGTTGAAACTTATCATGGTATCATAATTTCACCCACATAGCATGTGCTAAAAAGTTGAGAGGGTTACGGCAAAAACTGGATGCACTTCGTGTACAAAATGGACAATCTCTTTCGAAGTATCAGGGTTTCGGACGAAAACTCGTCTGTTACGAAAGGATTTCAATTTTTTAAACTTATTTCAACTCCAGAGTTTTTGTGCATTCAATATGAACCATTAGAAGCCACATCCTAAAATTTCAACACTATCTAACTTCATTTGCTATTTTTCATGCATTTAATGAATTGTTTTGAGCTAAATGACCCTGAAATTAAAAAGCACCACAAATGAACTCTGAAATGGTTGAAACTTGGCATGGTTTCATAATTTCACCCACATAGCATGTGCTAAAAAGTTGAGAGGGTTACGTCAAAAACCGGATGCACTTCGTGTACAAAATGGACAATCTCTTTCGAAGTTTCAGGGTTTCGGACGAAAACTCGTCTGTTACGAAAGGATTTCAATTTTTTAACTTATTTCAACTCCAGACTTTTTGTGCATTCAATATGAACCATTAGAAGCCACATCCTAAAATTTCAACCCTATCTAACTTCATTTGCTATTTTTCATGCATTTAATGAATTGTTTTGAGCTAAATGACCCTAAAATTAAAAAGCACCACAAATGAACTCTGAAATGGTTGAAACTTATCATGGTATCATAATTTCACCCACATAGCATGTGCTAAAAAGTTGAGAGGGTTACGGCAAAAACTGGATGCACTTCGTGTACAAAATAGACAATCTCTTTCGAAGTATCAGGGTTTCGGACGAAAACTCGTCTGTTACGAAAGGATTTCAATTTTTTTTAACTTATTTCAACTCCAGAGTTTTTGTGCATTCAATATGAACCATTAGAAGCCACATCCTAAAATTTCAACCCTATCTAACTTCATTTGCTATTTTTCATGCATTTAATGAATTGTTTTGAGCTAAATGACCCTGAAATTAAAAAGCACCACAAATGAACTCTGAAATGGTTGAAACTTATCATGGTATCAAAATTTCACCAACATAGCATGTGCTAAAAAGTTGAGAGGGTTACGGCACAAACTAGATGCACTTCGTGTACAAAATGGACAATCTCTTTCGAAGTATCAGGGTTTCGGACGAAAACTCGTCTGTTACGAAAGGATTTCAATTTTTTTAACTTATTTCAACTCCAGACTTTTTGTGCATTCAATATGAACCATTAGAATCCACATCCTAAAATTTCAACCCTATCTAACTTCATTTGCTATTTTTCATGCATTTAATGAATTGTTTTGAGCTAAATGACCCTGAAATTAAAAAGCACCACAAATGAACTCTGAAATGGTTGAAACTTATCATGGTATCATAATTTCACCCACATAGCATGTGCTAAAAAGTTGAGAGGGTTACGGCAAAAACTGGATGCACTTCGTGTACAAAATGGACAATCTCTTTCGAAGTATCAGGGTTTCGGACGAAAACTCGTCTGTTACGAAAGGATTTCAATATTTTTTAACTTATTTCAACTCCAGAATTTTTGTGCATTCAATATGAACCATTAGAAGCCACATCCTAAAATTTCAACCCTATCTAACTTCATTTGCTATTTTTCATGCATTTAATGAATTGTTTTGAGCTAAATGACCCTGAAATTAAAAAGCACCACAAATGAACTCTGAAATGGTTGAAACTTATCATGGTATCATAATTTCACCCACATAGCATGTGCTAAAAAGTTGAGAGGGTTACGGCAAAAACTGGATGCACTTCGTGTACAAAATGGACAATCTCTTTCGAAGTATCAGGGTTTCGGACGAAAACTCGTCTGTTACGAAATGATTTCAATTTTTTTTAACTTATTTCAACTCCAGAATTTTTGTGCATTCAATATGAACCATTAGAAGCCACATCCTAAAATTTCAACCCTATCTAACTTCATTTGCTATTTTTCATGCATTTAATGAATTGTTTTGAGCTAAATGACCCTGAAATTAAAAAGCACCACAAATGAACTCTGAAATGGTTGAAACTTGGCATGGTTTCATAATTTCACCCACATAGCATGTGCTAAAAAGTTGAGAGGGTTACGGCAAAAACCGGATGCACTTCGTGTACAAAATGGACAATCTCTTTCGAAGTTTCAGGGTTTCGGACGAAAACTCGTCTGTTACGAAAGGATTTCAATTTTTTAAACTTATTTCAACTCCAGACTTTTTGTGCATTCAATATGAACCATTAGAAGCCACATCCTAAAATTTCAACCCTATCTAACTTCATTTGCTATTTTTCATGCATTTAATGAATTGTTTTGAGCTAAATGACCCTGAAATTAAAAAGCACCACAAATGAACTCTGAAATGGTTGAAACTTATCATGGTATCATTATTTCACCCACATAGCATGTGCTAAAAAGTTGAGAGGGTTACGGCAAAAACTGGATGCACTTCGTGTACAAAATGGACAATCTCTTTCGAAGTATCAGGGTTTCGGACGAAAACTCGTCTGTTACGAAAGGATTTCAATTTTTTTTAACTTATTTCAACTCCAGACTTTTTGTGCATTCAATATGAACCATTAGAAGCCACATCCTAAAATTTCAACCCTATCTAACTTCATTTGCTATTTTTCATGCATTTAATGAATTGTTTTGAGCTAAATGACCCTGAAATTAAAAAGCACCACAAATGAACTCTGAAATGGTTGAAACTTATCATGGTATCATAATTTCACCCACATAGCATGTGCTAAAAAGTTGAGAGGGTTACGGCAAAAACTGGATGCACTTCGTGTACAAAATGGACAATCTCTTTCGAAGTATCAGGGTTTCGGACGAAAACTCGTCTGTTACGAAAGGATTTCAATATTTTTTAACTTATTTCAACTCCAGAATTTTTGTGCATTCAATATGAACCATTAGAAGCCACATCCTAAAATTTCAACCCTATCTAACTTCATTTGCTATTTTTCATGCATTTAATGAATTGTTTTGAGCTAAATGACCCTGAAATTAAAAAGCACCACAAATGAACTCTGAAATGGTTGAAACTTATCATGGTATCATAATTTCACCCACATAGCATGTGCTAAAAAGTTGAGAGGGTTACGGCAAAAACTGGATGCACTTCGTGTACAAAATGGACAATCTCTTTCGAAGTATCAGGGTTTCGGACGAAAACTCGTCTGTTACGAAAGGATTTCAATTTTTTTTAACTTATTTCAACTCCAGAATTTTTGTGCATTCAATATGAACCATTAGAAGCCACATCCTAAAATTTCAACCCTATCTAACTTCATTTGCTATTTTTCATGCATTTAATGAATTGTTTTGAGCTAAATGACCCTGAAATTAAAAAGCACCACAAATGAACTCTGAAATGGTTGAAACTTGGCATGGTTTCATAATTTCACCCACATAGCATGTGCTAAAAAGTTGAGAGGGTTACGGCAAAAACCGGATGCACTTCGTGTACAAAATGGACAATCTCTTTCGAAGTTTCAGGGTTTCGGACGAAAACTCGTCTGTTACGAAAGGATTTCAATTTTTTAAACTTATTTCAACTCCAGACTTTTTGTGCATTCAATATGAACCATTAGAAGCCACATCCTAAAATTTCAACCCTATCTAACTTCATTTGCTATTTTTCATGCATTTAATGAATTGTTTTGAGCTAAATGACCCTGAAATTAAAAAGCACCACAAATGAACTCTGAAATGGTTGAAACTTATCATGGTATCATTATTTCACCCACATAGCATGTGCTAAAAAGTTGAGAGGGTTACGGCAAAAACTGGATGCACTTCGTGTACAAAATGGACAATCTCTTTCGAAGTATCAGGGTTTCGGACGAAAACTCGTCTGTTACGAAAGGATTTCAATTTTTTTTAACTTATTTCAACTCCAGACTTTTTGTGCATTCAATATGAACCATTAGAAGCCACATCCTAAAATTTCAACCCTATCTAACTTCATTTGCTATTTTTCATGCATTTAATGAATTGTTTTGAGCTAAATGACCCTGAAATTAAAAAGCACCACAAATGAACTCTGAAATGGTTGAAACTTATCATGGTATCATAATTTCACCCACATAGCATGTGCTAAAAAGTTGAGAGGGTTACGGCAAAAACTGGATGCACTTCGTGTACAAAATGGACAATCTCTTTCGAAGTATCAGGGTTTCGGACGAAAACTCGTCTGTTACGAAAGGATTTCAATTTTTTTTAACTTATTTCAACTCCAGAATTTTTGTGCATTCAATATGAACCATTAGAAGCCACATCCTAAAATTTCAACCCTATCTAACTTCATTTGCTATTTTTCATGCATATAATGAATTGTTTTGAGCTAAATGACCCTGAAATTAAAAAGCACCACAAATGAACTCTGAAATGGTTGAAACTTATCATGGTATCATAATTTCACCCACATAGCATGTGCTAAAAAGTTGAGAGGGTTACGGAAAAAACTGGATGCACTTCGTGTACAAAATGGACAATCTCTTTCGAAGTATCAGGGTTTCGGACGAAAACTCGTCTGTTACGAAAGGATTTCAATTTTTTTTAACTTATTTCAACTCCAGAATTTTTGTGCATTCAATATGAACCATTAGAAGCCACATCCTAAAATTTCAACCCTATCTAACTTCATTTGCTATTTTTCATGCATTTAATGAATTGTTTTGAGCTAAATGACCCTGAAATTAAAAAGCACCACAAATGAACTCTGAAATGGTTGAAACTTATCATGGTATCATAATTTCACCCACATAGCATGTGCTAAAAAGTTGAGAGGGTTACGGCAAAAACCGGATGCACTTCGTGTACAAAATGGACAATCTCTTTCGAAGTTTCAGGGTTTCGGACGAAAACTCGTCTGTTACGAAAGGATTTCAATTTTTTAAACTTATTTCAACTCCAGACTTTTTGTGCATTCAATATGAACCATTAGAAGCCACATCCTAAAATTTCAACCCTATCTAACTTCATTTGCTATTTTTCATGCATTTAATGAATTGTTTTGAGCTAAATGACCCTGAAATTAAAAAGCACCACAAATGAACTCTGAAATGGTTGAAACTTATCATGGTATCATTATTTCACCCACATAGCATGTGCTAAAAAGTTGAGAGGGTTACGGCAAAAACTGGATGCACTTCGTGTACAAAATGGACAATCTCTTTCGAAGTATCAGGGTTTCGGACGAAAACTCGTCTGTTACGAAAGGATTTCAATTTTTTTTAACTTATTTCAACTCCAGAATTTTTGTGCATTCAATATGAACCATTAGAAGCCACATCCTAAAATTTCAACCCTATCTAACTTCATTTGCTATTTTTCATGCATTTAATGAATTGTTTTGAGCTAAATGACCCTGAAATTAAAAAGCACCACAAATGAACTCTGAAATGGTTGAAACTTATCATGGTATCATAATTTCACCCACATAGCATGTGCTAAAAAGTTGAGAGGGTTACGGCAAAAACTGGATGCACTTCGTGTACAAAATGGACAATCTCTTTCGAAGTATCAGGGTTTCGGACGAAAACTCGTCTGTTACGAAAGGATTTCAATTTTTTTTAACTTATTTCAACTCCAGAATTTTTGTGCATTCAATATGAACCATTAGAAGCCACATCCTAAAATTTCAACCCTATCTAACTTCATTTGCTATTTTTCATGCATATAATGAATTGTTTTGAGCTAAATGACCCTGAAATTAAAAAGCACCACAAATGAACTCTGAAATGGTTGAAACTTATCATGGTATCATAATTTCACCCACATAGCATGTGCTAAAAAGTTGAGAGGGTTACGGCACAAACTGGATGCACTTCGTGTACAAAATGGACAATCTCTTTCGAAGTATCAGCGTTTCGGACGAAAACTCGTCTGTTACGAAAGGATTTCAATTTTTTTTAACTTATTTCAACTCCAGACTTTTTGTGCATTCAATATGAACCATTAGAAGCCACATCCTAAAATTTCAACCCTATCTAACTTCATTTGCTATTTTTCATGCATTTAATGAATTGTTTTGAGCTAAATGACCCTGAAATTAAAAAGCACCACAAATGAACTCTGAAATGGTTGAAACTTATCATGGTTTCATAATTTCACCCACATAGCATGTGCTAAAAAGTTGAGAGGGTTACGGCACAAACTGGATGCACTTCGTGTACAAAATGGACAATCTCTTTCGAAGTATCAGCGTTTCGGACGAAAACTCGTCTGTTACGAAAGGATTTCAATTTTTTTTAACTTATTTCAACTCCAGAATTTTTGTGCATTCAATATGAACCATTAGAAGCCACATCCTAAAATTTCAACCCTATCTAACTTCATTTGCTATTTTTCATGCATTTAATGAATTGTTTTGAGCTAAATGACCCTGAAATTAAAAAGCACCACAAATGAACTCTGAAATGGTTGAAACTTATCATGGTATCATAATTTCACCCACATAGCATGTGCTAAAAAGTTGAGAGGGTTACGGCAAAAACTGGATGCACTTCGTGTACAAAATGGACAATCTCTTTCGAAGTATCAGGGTTTCGGACGAAAACTCGTCTGTTACGAAAGGATTTCAATTTTTTTTAACTTATTTCAACTCCAGAATTTTTGTGCATTCAATATGAACCATTAGAATCCACATCCTAAAATTTCAACCCTATCTAACTTCATTTGCTATTTTTCATGCATATAATGAATTGTTTTGAGCTAAATGACCCTGAAATTAAAAAGCACCACAAACGAACTCTGAAATGGTTGAAACTTATCATGGTATCATAATTTCACCCACATAGCATGTGCTAAAAAGTTGAGAGGGTTACGGCACAAACTGGATGCACTTCGTGTACAAAATGGACAATCTCTTTCGAAGTATCAGCGTTTCGGACGAAAACTCGTCTGTTACGAAAGGATTTCAATTTTTTTAACTTATTTCAACTCCAGACTTTTTGTGCATTCAATATGAACCATTAGAAGCCACATCCTAAAATTTCAACCCTATCTAACTTCATTTGCTATTTTTCATGCATTTAATGAATTGTTTTGAGCTAAATGACCCTGAAATTAAAAAGCACCACAAATGAACTCTGAAATGGTTGAAACTTATCATGGTATCATAATTTCACCCACATAGCATGTGCTAAAAAGTTGAGAGGGTTACGGCAAAAACTGGATGCACTTCGTGTACAAAATGGACAATCTCTTTCGAAGTATCAGCGTTTCGGACGAAAACTCGTCTGTTACGAAAGGATTTCAATTTTTTTTAACTTATTTCAACTCCAGACTTTTTGTGCATTCAATATGAACCATTAGAAGCCACATCCTAAAATTTCAACCCTATCTAACTTCATTTGCTATTTTTCATGCATTTAATGAATTGTTTTGAGCTAAATGACCCTGAAATTAAAAAGCACCACAAATGAACTCTGAAATGGTTGAAACTTGGCATGGTTTCATAATTTCACCCACATAGCATGTGCTAAAAAGTTGAGAGGGTTACGGCAAAAACCGGATGCACTTCGTGTACAAAATGGACAATCTCTTTCGAAGTTTCAGGGTTTCGGACGAAAACTCGTCTGTTACGAAAGGATTTCAATTTTTTAAACTTATTTCAACTCCAGAATTTTTGTGCATTCAATATGAACCATTAGAAGCCACATCCTAAAATTTCAACCCTATCTAACTTCATTTGCTATTTTTCATGCATTTAATGAATTGTTTTGAGCTAAATGACCCTGAAATTAAAAAGCACCACAAATGAACTCTGAAATGGTTGAAACTTATCATGGTATCATTATTTCACCCACATAGCATGTGCTAAAAAGTTGAGAGGGTTACGGCACAAACTGGATGCACTTCGTGTACAAAATGGACAATCTCTTTCGAAGTATCAGGGTTTCGGACGAAAACTCGTCTGTTACGAAAGGATTTCAATTTTTTTTAACTTATTTCAACTCCAGACTTTTTGTGCATTCAATATGAACCATTAGAAGCCACATCCTAAAATTTCAACCCTATCTAACTTCATTTGCTATTTTTCATGCATTTAATGAATTGTTTTGAGCTAAATGACCCTGAAATTAAAAAGCACCACAAATGAACTCTGAAATGGTTGAAACTTATCATGGTATCATAATTTCACCCACATAGCATGTGCTAAAAAGTTGAGAGGGTTACGGCAAAAACTGGATGCACTTCGTGTACAAAATGGAAAATCTCTTTCGAAGTATCAGGGTTTCGGACGAAAACTCGTCTGTTACGAAAGGATTTCAATTTTTTTTAACTTATTTCAACTCCAGACTTTTTGTGCATTCAATATGAACCATTAGAAGCCACATCCTAAAATTTCAACCCTATCTAACTTCATTTGCTATTTTTCATGCATTTAATGAATTGTTTTGAGCTAAATGACCCTGAAATTAAAAAGCACCACAAATGAACTCTGAAATGGTTGAAACTTGGCATGGTTTCATAATTTCACCCACATAGCATGTGCTAAAAAGTTGAGAGGGTTACGGCAAAAACCGGATGCACTTCGTGTACAAAATGGACAATCTCTTTCGAAGTTTCAGGGTTTCGGACGAAAACTCGTCTGTTACGAAAGGATTTCAATTTTTTAAACTTATTTCAACTCCAGAATTTTTGTGCATTCAATATGAACCATTAGAAGCCACATCCTAAAATTTCAACCCTATCTAACTTCATTTGCTATTTTTCATGCATTTAATGAATTGTTTTGAGCTAAATGACCCTGAAATTAAAAAGCACCACAAATGAACTCTGAAATGGTTGAAACTTATCATGGTATCATTATTTCACCCACATAGCATGTGCTAAAAAGTTGAGAGGGTTACGGCACAAACTGGATGCACTTCGTGTACAAAATGGACAATCTCTTTCGAAGTATCAGGGTTTCGGACGAAAACTCGTCTGTTACGAAAGGATTTCAATTTTTTTTAACTTATTTCAACTCCAGACTTTTTGTGCATTCAATATGAACCATTAGAAGCCACATCCTAAAATTTCAACCCTATCTAACTTCATTTGCTATTTTTCATGCATTTAATGAATTGTTTTGAGCTAAATGACCCTGAAATTAAAAAGCACCACAAATGAACTCTGAAATGGTTGAAACTTATCATGGTATCATAATTTCACCCACATAGCATGTGCTAAAAAGTTGAGAGGGTTACGGCAAAAACTGGATGCACTTCGTGTACAAAATGGAAAATCTCTTTCGAAGTATCAGGGTTTCGGACGAAAACTCGTCTGTTACGAAAGGATTTCAATTTTTTTTAACTTATTTCAACTCCAGAATTTTTGTGCATTCAATATGAACCATTAGAAGCCACATCCTAAAATTTCAACCCTATCTAACTTCATTTGCTATTTTTCATGCATATAATGAATTGTTTTGAGCTAAATGACCCTGAAATTAAAAACCACCACAAATGAACTCTGAAATGGTTGAAACTTATCATGGTATCATAATTTCACCCACATAGCATGTGCTAAAAAGTTGAGAGGGTTACGGCACAAACTGGATGCACTTCGTGTACAAAATGGACAATCTCTTTCGAAGTATCAGCGTTTCGGACGAAAACTCGTCTGTTACGAAAGGATTTCAATTTTTTTTAACTTATTTCAACTCCAGAATTTTTGTGCATTCAATATGAACCATTAGAAGCCACATCCTAAAATTTCAACCCTATCTAACTTCATTTGCTATTTTTCATGCATTTAATGAATTATTTTGAGCTAAATGACCCTGAAATTAAAAAGCACCACAAATGAACTCTGAAATGGTTGAAACTTATCATGGTATCATAATTTCACCCACATAGAATGTGCTAAAAAGTTGAGAGGGTTACGGCAAAAACTGGATGCACTTCGTGTACAAAATGGACAATCTCTTTCGAAGTATCAGGGTTTCGGACGAAAACTCGTCTGTTACGAAAGGATTTCAATTTTTTTTAACTTATTTCAACTCCAGAATTTTTGTGCATTCAATATGAACCATTAGAAGCCACATCCTAAAATTTCAACCCTATCTAACTTCATTTGCTATTTTTCATGCATATAATGAATTGTTTTGAGCTAAATGACCCTGAAATTAAAAAGCACCACAAATGAACTCTGAAATGGTTGAAACTTATCATGGTATCATAATTTCACCCACATAGCATGTGCTAAAAAGTTGAGAGGGTTACGGCACAAACTGGATGCACTTCGTGTACAAAATGGACAATCTCTTTCGAAGTATCAGCGTTTCGGACGAAAACTCGTCTGTTACGAAAGGATTTCAATTTTTTTTAACTTATTTCAACTCCAGAATTTTTGTGCATTCAATATGAACCATTAGAAGCCACATCCTAAAATTTCAACCCTATCTAACTTCATTTGCTATTTTTCATGCATTTAATGAATTGTTTTGAGCTAAATGACCCTGAAATTAAAAAGCACCACAAATGAACTCTGAAATGGTTGAAACTTATCATGGTATCATAATTTCACCCACATAGCATGTGCTAAAAAGTTGAGAGGGTTACGGCAAAAACTGGATGCACTTCGTGTACAAAATGGACAATCTCTTTCGAAGTATCAGGGTTTCGGACGAAAACTCGTCTGTTACGAAAGGATTTCAATTTTTTTGAACTTATTTCAACTCCAGAATTTTTGTGCATTCAATATGAACCATTAGAATCCACATCCTAAAATTTCAACCCTATCTAACTTCATTTGCTATTTTTCATGCATATAATGAATTGTTTTGAGCTAAATGACCTTGAAATTAAAAAGCACCACAAACGAACTCTGAAATGGTTGAAACTTATCATGGTATCATAATTTCACCCACATAGCATGTGCTAAAAAGTTGAGAGGGTTACGGCACAAAATGGATGCACTTCGTGTACAAAATGGACAATCTCTTTCGAAGTATTAGCGTTTCGGACGAAAACTCGTCTGTTACGAAAGGATTTCAATTTTTTTAACTTATTTCAACTCCAGACTTTTTGTGCATTCAATATGAACCATTAGAAGCCACATCCTAAAATTTCAACCCTATCTAACTTCATTTTCTATTTTTCATGCATTTAATGAATTGTTTTGAGCTAAATGACCCTGAAATTAAAAAGCACCACAAATGAACTCTGAAATGGTTGAAACTTGGCATGGTTTCATAATTTCACCCACATAGCATGTGCTAAAAAGTTGAGAGGGTTACGGCAAAAACCGGATGCACTTCGTGTACAAAATGGACAATCTCTTTCGAAGTTTCAGGGTTTCGGACGAAAACTCGTCTGTTACGAAAGGATTTCAATTTTTTTAACTTATTTCAACTCCAGACTTTTTGTGCATTCAATATGAACCATTAGAAGCCACATCCTAAAATTTCAACCCTATCTAACTTCATTTGCTATTTTTCATGCATTTAATGAATTGTTTTGAGCTAAATGACCCTGAAATTAAAAAGCACCACAAATGAACTCTGAAATGGTTGAAACTTATCATGGTATCATAATTTCACCCACATAGCATGTGCTAAAAAGTTGAGAGGGTTACGGCAAAAACTGGATGCACTTCGTGTACAAAATGGACAATCTCTTTCGAAGTATCAGGTTTTCGGACGAAAACTCGTCTGTTACGAAAGGATTTCAATATTTTTTAACTTATTTCAACTCCAGAATTTTTGTACATTCAATATGAACCATTAGAAGCCACATCCTAAAATTTCAACCCTATCTAACTTCATTTGCTATTTTTCATGCATTTAATGAATTGTTTTGAGCTAAATGACGCTGAAATTAAAAAGCACCACAAATGAACTCTGAAATGGTTGAAACTTGGCATGGTTTCATAATTTCACCCACATAGCATGTGCTAAAAAGTTGAGAGGGTTACGGCAAAAACCGGATGCACTTCGTGTACAAAATGGACAATCTCTTTCGAAGTTTTAGGGTTTCGGACGAAAACTCGTCTGTTACGAAAGGATTTCAATTTTTTTAACTTATTTCAACTCCAGACTTTTTGTGCATTCAATATGAACCATTAGAAGCCACATCCTAAAATTTCAACCCTATCTAACTTCATTTGCTATTTTTCATGCATTTAATGAATTGTTTTGAGCTAAATGACCCTGAAATTAAAAAGCACCACAAATGAACTCTAAAATGGTTGAAACTTATCATGGTATCATAATTTCACCCACATAGCATGTGCTAAAAAGTTGAGAGGGTTACGGCACAAAATGGATGCACTTCGTGTACAAAATGGACAATCTCTTTCGAAGTATCAGCGTTTCGGACGAAAACTCGTCTGTTACGAAAGGATTTCAATTTTTTTTAACTTATTTCAACTCCAGACTTTTTGTGCATTCAATATGAACCATTAGAAGCCACATCCTAAAATTTCAACCCTATCTAACTTCATTTGCTATTTTTCATGCATTTAATGAATTGTTTTGAGCTAAATGACCCTGAAATTAAAAAGCACCACAAATGAACTCTGAAATGGTTGAAACTTATCATGGTATCATAATTTCACCCACATAGCATGTGCTAAAAAGTTGAGAGGGTTACGGCAAAAACTGGATGCACTTCGTGTACAAAATGGACAATCTCTTTCGAAGTATCAGCGTTTCGGACGAAAACTCGTCTGTTACGAAAGGATTTCAATTTTTTTTAACTTATTTCAACTCCAGAATTTTTGTGCATTCAATATGAACCATTAGAAGCCACATCCTAAAATTTCAACCCTATCTAACTTCATTTGCTATTTTTCATGCATATAATGAATTGTTTTGAGCTAAATGACCCTGAAATTAAAAAGCACCACAAATGAACTCTGAAATGGTTGAAACTTATCATGGTATCATAATTTCACCCACATAGCATGTGCTAAAAAGTTGAGAGGGTTACGGCACAAACTGGATGCACTTCGTGTACAAAATGGACAATCTCTTTCGAAGTATCAGCGTTTCGGACGAAAACTCGTCTGTTACGAAAGGATTTCAATTTTTTTTAACTTATTTCAACTCCAGACTTTTTGTGCATTCAATATGAACCATTAGAAGCCACATCCTAAAATTTCAACCCTATCTAACTTCATTTGCTATTTTTCATGCATTTAATGAATTGTTTTGAGCTAAATGACCCTGAAATTAAAAAGCACCACAAATGAACTCTGAAATGGTTGAAACTTATCATGGTATCATAATTTCACCCACATAGCATGTGCTAAAAAGTTGAGAGGGTTACGGCAAAAACTGGATGCACTTCGTGTACAAAATGGACAATCTCTTTCGAAGTATCAGCGTTTCGGACGAAAACTCGTCTGTTACGAAAGGATTTCAAATTTTTTAACTTATTTCAACTCCAGAATTTTTGTGCATTCAATATGAACCATTAGAAGCCACATCCTAAAATTTCAACCCTATCTAACTTCATTTGCTATTTTTCATGCATATAATGAATTGTTTTGAGCTAAATGACCCTGAAATTAAAAAGCACCACAAATGAACTCTGAAATGGTTGAAACTTATCATGGTATCATAATTTCACCCACATAGCATGTGCTAAAAAGTTGAGAGGGTTACGGCACAAACTGGATGCACTTCGTGTACAAAATGGACAATCTCTTTCGAAGTATCAGCGTTTCGGACGAAAACTCGTCTGTTACGAAAGGATTTCAATTTTTTTTAACTTATTTCAACTCCAGACTTTTTGTGCATTCAATATGAACCATTAGAAGCCACATCCTAAAATTTCAACCCTATCTAACTTCATTTGCTATTTTTCATGCATTTAATGAATTGTTTTGAGCTAAATGACCCTGAAATTAAAAAGCACCACAAATGAACTCTGAAATGGTTGAAACTTATCATGGTATCATAATTTCACCCACATAGCATGTGCTAAAAAGTTGAGAGGGTTACGGCACAAACTGGATGCACGTCGTGTACAAAATGGACAATCTCTTTCGAAGTATCAGCGTTTCGGACGAAAACTCGTCTGTTACGAAAGGATTTCAATTTTTTTTAACTTCTTTCAACTCCAGACTTTTTGTGCATTCAATATGAACCATTAGAAGCCACATCCTAAAATTTCAACCCTATCTAACTTCATTTGCTATTTTTCATGCATTTAATGAATTGTTTTGAGCTAAATGACCCTGAAATTAAAAAGCACCACAAATGAACTCTGAAATGGTTGAAACTTGGCATGGTTTCATAATTTCACCCACATAGCATGTGCTAAAAAGTTGAGAGGGTTACGGCAAAAACCGGATGCACTTCGTGTACAAAATGGACAATCTCTTTCGAAGTTTCAGGGTTTCGGACGAAAACTCGTCTGTTACGAAAGGATTTCATTTTTTTAACTTATTTCAACTCCAGACTTTTTGTGCATTCAATATGAACCATTAGAAGCCACATCCTAAAATTTCAACCCTATCTAACTTCATTTGCTATTTTTCATGCATTTAATGAATTGTTTTGAGCTAAATGACCCTGAAATTAAAAAGCACCACAAATGAACTCTGAAATGGTTGAAACTTATCATGGTATCATTATTTCACCCACATAGCATGTGCTAAAAAGTTGAGAGGGTTACGGCAAAAACTGGATGCACTTCGTGTACAAAATGGACAATCTCTTTCGAAGTATCAGGGTTTCGAACGAAAACTCGTCTGTTACGAAAGGATTTCAATTTTTTTTAACTTATTTCAACTCCAGAATTTTTGTGCATTCAATATGAACCATTAGAAGCCACATCCTAAAATTTCAACCCTATCTAACTTCATTTGCTATTTTTCATGCATTTAATGAATTGTTTTGAGCTAAATGACCCTGAAATTAAAAAGCACCACAAATGAACTCTGAAATGGTTGAAACTTATCATGGTATCATAATTTCACCCACATAGCATGTGCTAAAAAGTTGAGAGGGTTACGGCAAAAATTGGACGCACTTCGTGTACAAAATGGACAATCTCTTTCGAAGTATCAGGGTTTCGGACGAAAACTCGTCTGTTACGAAAGGATTTCAATTTTTTTTAACTTATTTCAACTCCAGAATTTTTGTGCATTCAATATGAACCATTAGAAGCCACATCCTAAAATTTCAACCCTATCTAACTTCATTTGCTATTTTTCATGCATATAATGAATTGTTTTGAGCTAAATGACCCTGAAATTAAAAAGCACCACAAATGAACTCTGAAAAGGTTGAAACTTGGCATGGTATCATAATTTCACCCACATAGCATGTGCTAAAAAGTTGAGAGGTTTACGGCAAAAACTGGATGCACTTCGTGTAAAAATGGATAGTCTCTTTCGAAGTATCAGGGTTTCGGACGAAAACTCGTCTGTTACAAAAGGATTTCAATTTTTTTAACTTATTTCAACTCCAGACTTTTTGTGCATTCAATATGAACCATTAGAAGCCACATCCTAAAATTTCAACCCTATCTAACTTCATTTGCTATTTTTCATGCATTTAATGAATTGTTTTGAGCTAAATGACCCTGAAATTAAAAAGCACCACAAATGAACTCTGAAAAGGTTGAAACTTGGCATGGTATCATAATTTCACCCACATAGCATGTGCTAAAAAGTTGAGAGGTTTACGGCAAAAACTGGATGCACTTCGTGTAAAAATGGACAGTCTCTTTCGAAGTATCAGGGTTTCGGACGAAAACTCGTCTGTTACAAAAGGATTTCAATTTTTTTTAACTTATTTCAACTCCAGACTTTTTGTGCATTCAATATGAACCATTAGAAGCCACATCCTAAAATTTCAACCCTATCTAACTTCATTTGCTATTTTTCATGCATTTAATGAATTGTTTTGAGCTAAATGACCCTGAAATTAAAAAGCACCACAAATGAACTCTGAAATGGTTGAAACTTGGCATGGTTTCATAATTTCACCCACATAGCATGTGCTAAAAAGTTGAGAGGGTTACGGCAAAAACCGGATGCACTTCGTGTACAAAATGGACAATCTCTTTCGAAGTTTCAGGGTTTCGGACGAAAACTCGTCTGTTACGAAAGGATTTCAATTTTTTTAACTTATTTCAACTCCAGACTTTTTGTCCATTCAATATGAACCATTAGAAGCCACATCCTAAAATTTCAACCCTATCTAACTTCATTTGCTATTTTTCATGCATTTAATGAATTGTTTTGAGCTAAATGCCCCTGAAATTAAAAAGCACCACAAATGAACTCTAAAATGGTTGAAACTTATCATGGTATCATAATTTCACCCACATAGCATGTGCTAAAAAGTTGAGAGGGTTACGGCACAAACTGGATGCACTTCGTGTACAAAATGGACAATCTCTTTCGAAGTATCAGCGTTTCGGACGAAAACTCGTCTGTTACGAAAGGATTTCAATTTTTTTTAACTTATTTCAACTCCAGACTTTTTGTGCATTCAATATGAACCATTAGAAGCCACATCCTAAAATTTCAACCCTATCTAACTTCATTTGCTATTTTTCATGCATTTAATGAATTGTTTTGAGCTAAATGACCCTGAAATTAAAAAGCACCACAAATGAACTCTGAAATGGTTGAAACTTATCATGGTATCATAATTTCACCCACATAGCATGTGCTAAAAAGTTGAGAGGGTTGCGGCAAAAACTGGATGCACTTCGTGTACAAAATGGACAATCTCTTTCGAAGTATCAACGTTTCGGACGAAAACTCGTCTGTTACGAAAGGATTTCAATTTTTTTAACTTATTTCAACTCCAGAATTTTTGTGCATTCAATATGAACCATTAGAAGCCACATCCTAAAATTTCAACCCTATCTAACTTCATTTGCTATTTTTCATGCATTTAATGAATTGTTTTGAGCTAAATGACCCTGAAATTAAAAAGCACCACAAATGAACTCTGAAATGGTTGAAACTTATCATGGTATCATAATTTCACCCACATAGCATGTGCTAAAAAGTTGAGAGGGTTACGGCAAAAACTGGATGCACTTCGTGTACAAAATGGACAATCTCTTTCGAAGTATCAGGTTTTCGGACGAAAACTCGTCTGTTACGAAAGGATTTCAATATTTTTTAACTTATTTCAACTCCAGAATTTTTGTACATTCAATATGAACCATTAGAAGCCACATCCTAAAATTTCAACCCTATCTAACTTCATTTGCTATTTTTCATGCATTTAATGAATTGTTTTGAGCTAAATGACGCTGAAATTAAAAAGCACCACAAATGAACTCTGAAATGGTTGAAACTTGGCATGGTTTCATAATTTCACCCACATAGCATGTGCTAAAAAGTTGAGAGGGTTACGGCAAAAACCGGATGCACTTCGTGTACAAAATGGACAATCTCTTTCGAAGTTTTAGGGTTTCGGACGAAAACTCGTCTGTTACGAAAGGATTTCAATTTTTTTAACTTATTTCAACTCCAGACTTTTTGTGCATTCAATATGAACCATTAGAAGCCACATCCTAAAATTTCAACCCTATCTAACTTCATTTGCTATTTTTCATGCATTTAATGAATTGTTTTGAGCTAAATAACCCTGAAATTAAAAAGCACCACAAATGAACTCTAAAATGGTTGAAACTTATCATGGTATCATAATTTCACCCACATAGCATGTGCTAAAAAGTTGAGAGGGTTACGGCACAAAATGGATGCACTTCGTGTACAAAATGGACAATCTCTTTCGAAGTATCAGCGTTTCGGACGAAAACTCGTCTGTTACGAAAGGATTTCAATTTTTTTTAACTTATTTCAACTCCAGACTTTTTGTGCATTCAATATGAACCATTAGAAGCCACATCCTAAAATTTCAACCCTATCTAACTTCATTTGCTATTTTTCATGCATTTAATGAATTGTTTTGAGCTAAATGACCCTGAAATTAAAAAGCACCACAAATGAACTCTGAAATGGTTGAAACTTATCATGGTATCATAATTTCACCCACATAGCATGTGCTAAAAAGTTGAGAGGGTTACGGCAAAAACTGGATGCACTTCGTGTACAAAATGGACAATCTCTTTCGAAGTATCAGCGTTTCGGACGAAAACTCGTCTGTTACGAAAGGATTTCAATTTTTTTTAACTTATTTCAACTCCAGAATTTTTGTGCATTCAATATGAACCATTAGAAGCCACATCCTAAAATTTCAACCCTATCTAACTTCATTTGCTATTTTTCATGCATATAATGAATTGTTTTGAGCTAAATGACCCTGAAATTAAAAAGCACCACAAATGAACTCTGAAATGGTTGAAACTTATCATGGTATCATAATTTCACCCACATAGCATGTGCTAAAAAGTTGAGAGGGTTACGGCACAAACTGGATGCACTTCGTGTACAAAATGGACAATCTCTTTCGAAGTATCAGCGTTTCGGACGAAAACTCGTCTGTTACGAAAGGATTTCAATTTTTTTTAACTTATTTCAACTCCAGACTTTTTGTGCATTCAATATGAACCATTAGAAGCCACATCCTAAAATTTCAACCCTATCTAACTTCATTTGCTATTTTTCATGCATTTAATGAATTGTTTTGAGCTAAATGACCCTGAAATTAAAAAGCACCACAAATGAACTCTGAAATGGTTGAAACTTATCATGGTATCATAATTTCACCCACATAGCATGTGCTAAAAAGTTGAGAGGGTTACGGCAAAAACTGGATGCACTTCGTGTACAAAATGGACAATCTCTTTCGAAGTATCAGCGTTTCGGACGAAAACTCGTCTGTTACGAAAGGATTTCAAATTTTTTAACTTATTTCAACTCCAGAATTTTTGTGCATTCAATATGAACCATTAGAAGCCACATCCTAAAATTTCAACCCTATCTAACTTCATTTGCTATTTTTCATGCATATAATGAATTGTTTTGAGCTAAATGACCCTGAAATTAAAAAGCACCACAAATGAACTCTGAAATGGTTGAAACTTATCATGGTATCATAATTTCACCCACATAGCATGTGCTAAAAAGTTGAGAGGGTTACGGCACAAACTGGATGCACTTCGTGTACAAAATGGACAATCTCTTTCGAAGTATCAGCGTTTCGGACGAAAACTCGTCTGTTACGAAAGGATTTCAATTTTTTTTAACTTATTTCAACTCCAGACTTTTTGTGCATTCAATATGAACCATTAGAAGCCACATCCTAAAATTTCAACCCTATCTAACTTCATTTGCTATTTTTCATGCATTTAATGAATTGTTTTGAGCTAAATGACCCTGAAATTAAAAAGCACCACAAATGAACTCTGAAATGGTTGAAACTTATCATGGTATCATAATTTCACCCACATAGCATGTGCTAAAAAGTTGAGAGGGTTACGGCACAAACTGGATGCACGTCGTGTACAAAATGGACAATCTCTTTCGAAGTATCAGCGTTTCGGACGAAAACTCGTCTGTTACGAAAGGATTTCAATTTTTTTTAACTTCTTTCAACTCCAGACTTTTTGTGCATTCAATATGAACCATTAGAAGCCACATCCTAAAATTTCAACCCTATCTAACTTCATTTGCTATTTTTCATGCATTTAATGAATTGTTTTGAGCTAAATGACCCTGAAATTAAAAAGCACCACAAATGAACTCTGAAATGGTTGAAACTTGGCATGGTTTCATAATTTCACCCACATAGCATGTGCTAAAAAGTTGAGAGGGTTACGGCAAAAACCGGATGCACTTCGTGTACAAAATGGACAATCTCTTTCGAAGTTTCAGGGTTTCGGACGAAAACTCGTCTGTTACGAAAGGATTTCATTTTTTTAACTTATTTCAACTCCAGACTTTTTGTGCATTCAATATGAACCATTAGAAGCCACATCCTAAAATTTCAACCCTATCTAACTTCATTTGCTATTTTTCATGCATTTAATGAATTGTTTTGAGCTAAATGACCCTGAAATTAAAAAGCACCACAAATGAACTCTGAAATGGTTGAAACTTATCATGGTATCATTATTTCACCCACATAGCATGTGCTAAAAAGTTGAGAGGGTTACGGCAAAAACTGGATGCACTTCGTGTACAAAATGGACAATCTCTTTCGAAGTATCAGGGTTTCGAACGAAAACTCGTCTGTTACGAAAGGATTTCAATTTTTTTTAACTTATTTCAACTCCAGAATTTTTGTGCATTCAATATGAACCATTAGAAGCCACATCCTAAAATTTCAACCCTATCTAACTTCATTTGCTATTTTTCATGCATTTAATGAATTGTTTTGAGCTAAATGACCCTGAAATTAAAAAGCACCACAAATGAACTCTGAAATGGTTGAAACTTATCATGGTATCATAATTTCACCCACATAGCATGTGCTAAAAAGTTGAGAGGGTTACGGCAAAAATTGGACGCACTTCGTGTACAAAATGGACAATCTCTTTCGAAGTATCAGGGTTTCGGACGAAAACTCGTCTGTTACGAAAGGATTTCAATTTTTTTTAACTTATTTCAACTCCAGAATTTTTGTGCATTCAATATGAACCATTAGAAGCCACATCCTAAAATTTCAACCCTATCTAACTTCATTTGCTATTTTTCATGCATATAATGAATTGTTTTGAGCTAAATGACCCTGAAATTAAAAAGCACCACAAATGAACTCTGAAAAGGTTGAAACTTGGCATGGTATCATAATTTCACCCACATAGCATGTGCTAAAAAGTTGAGAGGTTTACGGCAAAAACTGGATGCACTTCGTGTAAAAATGGATAGTCTCTTTCGAAGTATCAGGGTTTCGGACGAAAACTCGTCTGTTACAAAAGGATTTCAATTTTTTTAACTTATTTCAACTCCAGACTTTTTGTGCATTCAATATGAACCATTAGAAGCCACATCCTAAAATTTCAACCCTATCTAACTTCATTTGCTATTTTTCATGCATTTAATGAATTGTTTTGAGCTAAATGACCCTGAAATTAAAAAGCACCACAAATGAACTCTGAAAAGGTTGAAACTTGGCATGGTATCATAATTTCACCCACATAGCATGTGCTAAAAAGTTGAGAGGTTTACGGCAAAAACTGGATGCACTTCGTGTAAAAATGGACAGTCTCTTTCGAAGTATCAGGGTTTCGGACGAAAACTCGTCTGTTACAAAAGGATTTCAATTTTTTTTAACTTATTTCAACTCCAGACTTTTTGTGCATTCAATATGAACCATTAGAAGCCACATCCTAAAATTTCAACCCTATCTAACTTCATTTGCTATTTTTCATGCATTTAATGAATTGTTTTGAGCTAAATGACCCTGAAATTAAAAAGCACCACAAATGAACTCTGAAATGGTTGAAACTTGGCATGGTTTCATAATTTCACCCACATAGCATGTGCTAAAAAGTTGAGAGGGTTACGGCAAAAACCGGATGCACTTCGTGTACAAAATGGACAATCTCTTTCGAAGTTTCAGGGTTTCGGACGAAAACTCGTCTGTTACGAAAGGATTTCAATTTTTTTAACTTATTTCAACTCCAGACTTTTTGTCCATTCAATATGAACCATTAGAAGCCACATCCTAAAATTTCAACCCTATCTAACTTCATTTGCTATTTTTCATGCATTTAATGAATTGTTTTGAGCTAAATGCCCCTGAAATTAAAAAGCACCACAAATGAACTCTAAAATGGTTGAAACTTATCATGGTATCATAATTTCACCCACATAGCATGTGCTAAAAAGTTGAGAGGGTTACGGCACAAACTGGATGCACTTCGTGTACAAAATGGACAATCTCTTTCGAAGTATCAGCGTTTCGGACGAAAACTCGTCTGTTACGAAAGGATTTCAATTTTTTTTAACTTATTTCAACTCCAGACTTTTTGTGCATTCAATATGAACCATTAGAAGCCACATCCTAAAATTTCAACCCTATCTAACTTCATTTGCTATTTTTCATGCATTTAATGAATTGTTTTGAGCTAAATGACCCTGAAATTAAAAAGCACCACAAATGAACTCTGAAATGGTTGAAACTTATCATGGTATCATAATTTCACCCACATAGCATGTGCTAAAAAGTTGAGAGGGTTGCGGCAAAAACTGGATGCACTTCGTGTACAAAATGGACAATCTCTTTCGAAGTATCAACGTTTCGGACGAAAACTCGTCTGTTACGAAAGGATTTCAATTTTTTTTAACTTATTTCAACTCCAGAATTTTTGTGCATTCAATATGAACCATTAGAAGCCACATCCTAAAATTTCAACCCTATCTAACTTCATTTGCTATTTTTCATGCATATAATGAATTGTTTTGAGCTAAATGACCCTGAAATTAAAAAGCACCACAAATGAACTCTGAAATGGTTGAAACTTATCATGGTATCATAATTTCACCCACATAGCATGTGCTAAAAAGTTGAGAGGGTTACGGCACAAACTGGATGCACTTCGTGTACAAAATGGACAATCTCTTTCGAAGTATCAGCGTTTCGGACGAAAACTCGTCTGTTACGAAAGGATTTCAATTTTTTTTAACTTATTTCAACTCCAGACTTTTTGTGCATTCAATATGAACCATTAGAAGCCACATCCTAAAATTTCAACCCTATCTAACTTCATTTGCTATTTTTCATGCATTTAATGAATTGTTTTGAGCTAAATGACCCTGAAATTAAAAAGCACCACAAATGAACTCTGAAATGGTTGAAACTTATCATGGTATCATAATTTCACCCACATAGCATGTGCTAAAAAGTTGAGAGGGTTACGGCACAAACTGGATGCACTTCGTGTACAAAATGGACAATCTCTTTCGAAGTATCAGCGTTTCGGACGAAAACTCGTCTGTTACGAAAGGATTTCAATTTTTTTTAACTTATTTCAACTCCAGACTTTTTGTGCATTCAATATGAACCATTAGAAGCCACATCCTAAAATTTCAACCCTATCTAACTTCATTTGCTATTTTTCATGCATTTAATGAATTGTTTTGAGCTAAATGACCCTGAAATTAAAAAGCACCACAAATGAACTCTGAAATGGTTGAAACTTGGCATGGTTTCATAATTTCACCCACATAGCATGTGCTAAAAAGTTGAGAGGGTTACGGCAAAAACCGGATGCACTTCGTGTACAAAATGGACAATCTCTTTCGAAGTTTCAGGGTTTCGGACGAAAACTCGTCTGTTACGAAAGGATTTCAATTTTTTTAACTTATTTCAACTCCAGACTTTTTGTGCATTCAATATGAACCATTAGAAGCCACATCCTAAAATTTCAACCCTATCTAACTT
Source organism: Elymus sibiricus (assembly GCA_039707655.1). NCBI lineage: Eukaryota > Viridiplantae > Streptophyta > Magnoliopsida > Poales > Poaceae > Elymus > Elymus sibiricus. The sequence continues at coordinate 379,659,525 of CM077669.1, forward strand.
CATTTGCTATTTTTCATGCATTTAATGAATTGTTTTGAGCTAAATGACCCTGAAATTAAAAAGCACCAGAAATGAACTCTGAAATGGTTGAAACTTATCATGGTATCATTATTTCACCCACATAGCATGTGCTAAAAAGTTGAGAGGGTTACGGCAAAAACTGGATGCACTTCGTGTACAAAATGGACAATCTCTTTCGAAGTATCAGGGTTTCGAACGAAAACTCGTCTGTTACGAAAGGATTTCAATTTTTTTTAACTTATTTCAACTCCAGAATTTTTGTGCATTCAATATGAACCATTAGAAGCCACATCCTAAAATTTCAACCCTATCTAACTTCATTTGGTATTTTTCATGCATTTAATGAATTGTTTTGAGCTAAATGACCCTGAAATTAAAAAGCACCACAAATGAACTCTGAAATGGTTGAAACTTATCATGGTATCATAATTTCATCCACATAGCATGTGCTAAAAAGTTGAGAGGGTTACGGCAAAAACTGGATGCACTTCGTGTACAAAATGGACAATCTCTTTCGAAGTATCAGGGTTTCGGACGAAAACTCGTCTGTTACGAAAGGATTTCATTTTTTTTTAACTTATTTCAACTCCAGAATTTTTGTGCATTCAATATGAACCATTAGAAGCCACATCCTAAAATTTCAACCCTATCTAACTTCATTTGCTATTTTTCATGCATATAATGAATTGTTTTGAGCTAAATGACCCTGAAATTAAAAAGCACCACAAATGAACTCTGAAATGGTTGAAACTTATCATGGTATCATAATTTCACCCACATAGCATGTGCTAAAAAGTTGAGAGGGTTACGGCACAAACTGGATGCACTTCGTGTACAAAATGGACAATCTCTTTCGAAGTATCAGCGTTTCAGACGAAAACTCGTCTGTTACGAAAGGATTTCAATTTTTTTTAACTTATTTCAACTCCAGACTTTTTGTGCATTCAATATGAACCATTAGAAGCCACATCCTAAAATTTCAACCCTATCTAACTTCATTTGCTATTTTTCATGCATTTAATGAATTGTTTTGAGCTAAATGACCCTGAAATTAAAAAGCACCACAAATGAACTCTGAAATGGTTGAAACTTGGCATGGTTTCATAATTTCACCCACATAGCATGTGCTAAAAAGTTGAGAGGGTTACGGCAAAAACCGGATGCACTTCGTGTACAAAATGGACAATCTCTTTCGAAGTTTCAGGGTTTCGGACGAAAACTCGTCTGTTACGAAAGGATTTCAATTTTTTTAACTTATTTCAACTCCAGACTTTTTGTGCATTCAATATGAACCATTATAAGCCACATCCTAAAATTTCAACCCTATCTAACTTCATTTGCTATTTTTCATGCATTTAATGAATTGTTTTGAGCTAAATGACCCTGAAATTAAAAAGCACCACAAATGAACTCTGAAATGGTTGAAACTTATCATGGTATCATTATTTCACCCACATAGCATGTGCTAAAAAGTTGAGAGGGTTACGGCAAAAACTGGATGCACTTCGTGTACAAAATGGACAATCTCTTTCGAAGTATCAGCGTTTCGGACGAAAACTCGTCTGTTACGAAAGGATTTCAATTTTTTTTAACTTATTTCAACTCCAGAATTTTTGTGCATTCAATATGAACCATTAGAAGCCACATCCTAAAATTTCAACCCTATCTAACTTCATTTGCTATTTTTCATGCATTTAATGAATTGTTTTGAGCTAAATGACCCTGAAATTAAAAAGCACCACAAATGAACTCTGAAATGGTTGAAACTTATCATGGTATCATAATTTCATCCACATAGCATGTGCTAAAAAGTTGAGAGGGTTACGGCAAAAACTGGATGCACTTCGTGTACAAAATGGACAATCTCTTTCAAAGTATCAGGGTTTCGGACGAAAACTCGTCTGTTACGAAAGGATTTCATTTTTTTTTAACTTATTTCAACTCCAGAATTTTTGTGCATTCAATATGAACCATTAGAAGCCACATCCTAAAATTTCAACCCTATCTAACTTCATTTGCTATTTTTCATGCATATAATGAATTGTTTTGAGCTAAATGACCCTGAAATTAAAAAGCACCACAAATGAACTCTGAAATGGTTGAAACTTATCATGGTATCATAATTTCACCCACATAGCATGTGCTAAAAAGTTGAGAGGGTTACGGCACAAACTGGATGCACTTCGTGTACAAAATGGACAATCTCTTTCGAAGTATCAGCGTTTCAGACGAAAACTCGTCTGTTACGAAAGGATTTCAATTTTTTTTAACTTATTTCAACTCCAGACTTTTTGTGCATTCAATATGAACCATTAGAAGCCACATCCTAAAATTTCAACCCTATCTAACTTCATTTGCTATTTTTCATGCATTTAATGAATTGTTTTGAGCTAAATGACCCTGAAATTAAAAAGCACCACAAATGAACTCTGAAATGGTTGAAACTTGGCATGGTTTCATAATTTCACCCACATAGCATGTGCTAAAAAGTTGAGAGGGTTACGGCAAAAACCGGATGCACTTCGTGTACAAAATGGACAATCTCTTTCGAAGTTTCAGGGTTTCGGACGAAAACTCGTCTGTTACGAAAGGATTTCAATTTTTTTAACTTATTTCAACTCCAGACTTTTTGTGCATTCAATAAGAACCATTATAAGCCACATCCTAAAATTTCAACCCTATCTAACTTCATTTGCTATTTTTCATGCATTTAATGAATTGTTTTGAGCTAAATGACCCTGAAATTAAAAAGCACCACAAATGAACTCTGAAATGGTTGAAACTTATCATGGTATCATAATTTCACCCACATAGCATGTGCTAAAAAGTTGAGAGGGTTACGGCACAAACTGGATGCACTTCGTGTACAAAATGGACAATCTCTTTCGAAGTATCAGCGTTTCGGACGAAAACTCGTCTGTTACGAAAGGATTTCAATTTTTTTTAACTTATTTCAACTCCAGACTTTTTGTGCATTCAATATGAACCATTAGAAGCCACATCCTAAAATTTCAACCCTATCTAACTTCATTTGCTATTTTTCATGCATATAATGAATTGTTTTGAGCTAAATGACCCTGAAATTAAAAAGCACCACAAATGAACTCTGAAATGGTTGAAACTTATCATGGTATCATAATTTCACCCACATAGCATGTGCTAAAAAGTTGAGAGGGTTACGGCACAAACTGGATGCACTTCGTGTACAAAATGGGCAATCTCTTTCGAAGTATCAGCGTTTCGGACGAAAACTCGTCTGTTACGAAAGGATTTCAATTTTTTTTAACTTATTTCAACTCCAGACTTTTTGTGCATTCAATATGAACCATTAGAAGCCACATCCTAAAATTTCAACCCTATCTAACTTCATTTGCTATTTTTCATGCATTTAATGAATTGTTTTGAGCTAAATGACCCTGAAATTAAAAAGCACCACAAATGAACTCTGAAATGGTTGAAACTTATCATGGTATCATAATTTCACCCACATAGCATGTGCTAAAAAGTTGAGAGGGTTACGGCAAAAACTGGATGCACTTCGTGTACAAAATGGACAATCTCTTTCGAAGTATCAGCGTTTCGGACGAAAACTCGTCTGTTACGAAAGGATTTCAATTTTTTTTAACTTATTTCAACTCCAGAATTTTTCTGCATTCAATATGAACCATTAGAAGCCACATCCTAAAATTTCAACCCTATCTAACTTCATTTGCTATTTTTCATGCATTTAATGAATTGTTTTGAGCTAAATGACCCTGAAATTAAAAAGCACCACAAATGAACTCTGAAATGGTTGAAACTTATCATGGTATCATAATTTCACCCACATAGCATGTGCTAAGAAGTTGAGAGGGTTACGGCAAAAACTGGATGCACTTCGTGTACAAAATGGACAATCTCTTTCGAAGTATCAGGGTTTCGGACGAAAACTCGTCTGTTACGAAAGGATTTCATTTTTTTTAACTTATTTCAACTCCAGAATTTTTGTGCATTCAATATGAACCATTAGAAGCCACATCCTAAAATTTCAACCCTATCTAACTTCATTTGCTATTTTTCATGCATATAATGAATTGTTTTGAGCTAAATGACCCTGAAATTAAAAAGCACCACAAATGAACTCTGAAATGGTTGAAACTTATCATGGTATCATAATTTCACCCACATAGCATGTGCTAAAAAGTTGAGAGGGTTACGGCACAAACTGGATGCACTTCGTGTACAAAATGGACAATCTCTTTCGAAGTATCAGCGTTTCAGACGAAAACTCGTCTGTTACGAAAGGATTTCAATTTTTTTTAACTTATTTCAACTCCAGACTTTTTGTGCATTCAATATGAACCATTAGAAGCCACATCCTAAAATTTCAACCCTATCTAACTTCATTTGCTATTTTTCATGCATTTAATGAATTGTTTTGAGCTAAATGACCCTGAAATTAAAAAGCACCACAAATGAACTCTGAAATGGTTGAAACTTGGCATGGTTTCATAATTTCACCCACATAGCATGTGCTAAAAAGTTGAGAGGGTTACGGCAAAAACCGGATGCACTTCGTGTACAAAATGGACAATCTCTTTCGAAGTTTCAGGGTTTCGGACGAAAACTCGTCTGTTACGAAAGGATTTCAATTTTTTTAACTTATTTCAACTCCAGACTTTTTGTGCATTCAATAAGAACCATTATAAGCCACATCCTAAAATTTCAACCCTATCTAACTTCATTTGCTATTTTTCATGCATTTAATGAATTGTTTTGAGCTAAATGACCCTGAAATTAAAAAGCACCACAAATGAACTCTGAAATGGTTGAAACTTATCATGGTATCATAATTTCACCCACATAGCATGTGCTAAAAAGTTGAGAGGGTTACGGCACAAACTGGATGCACTTCGTGTACAAAATGGACAATCTCTTTCGAAGTATCAGCGTTTCGGACGAAAACTCGTCTGTTACGAAAGGATTTCAATTTTTTTTAACTTATTTCAACTCCAGACTTTTTGTGCATTCAATATGAACCATTAGAAGCCACATCCTAAAATTTCAACCCTATCTAACTTCATTTGCTATTTTTCATGCATATAATGAATTGTTTTGAGCTAAATGACCCTGAAATTAAAAAGCACCACAAATGAACTCTGAAATGGTTGAAACTTATCATGGTATCATAATTTCACCCACATAGCATGTGCTAAAAAGTTGAGAGGGTTACGGCACAAACTGGATGCACTTCGTGTACAAAATGGGCAATCTCTTTCGAAGTATCAGCGTTTCGGACGAAAACTCGTCTGTTACGAAAGGATTTCAATTTTTTTTAACTTATTTCAACTCCAGACTTTTTGTGCATTCAATATGAACCATTAGAAGCCACATCCTAAAATTTCAACCCTATCTAACTTCATTTGCTATTTTTCATGCATTTAATGAATTGTTTTGAGCTAAATGACCCTGAAATTAAAAAGCACCACAAATGAACTCTGAAATGGTTGAAACTTATCATGGTATCATAATTTCACCCACATAGCATGTGCTAAAAAGTTGAGAGGGTTACGGCAAAAACTGGATGCACTTCGTGTACAAAATGGACAATCTCTTTCGAAGTATCAGCGTTTCGGACGAAAACTCGTCTGTTACGAAAGGATTTCAATTTTTTTTAACTTATTTCAACTCCAGAATTTTTGTGCATTCAATATGAACCATTAGAAGCCACATCCTAAAATTTCAACCCTATCTAACTTCATTTGCTATTTTTCATGCATTTAATGAATTGTTTTGAGCTAAATGACCCTGAAATTAAAAAGCACCACAAATGAACTCTGAAATGGTTGAAACTTATCATGGTATCATAATTTCACCCACATAGCATGTGCTAAGAAGTTGAGAGGGTTACGGCACAAACTGGATGCACTTCGTGTACAAAATGGACAATCTCTTTCGAAGTATCAGCGTTTCGGACGAAAACTCGTCTGTTACGAAAGGATTTCAATTTTTTTTAACTTATTTCAACTCCAGACTTTTTGTGCATTCAATATGAACCATTAGAAGCCACATCCTAAAATTTCAACCCTATCTAACTTCATTTGCTATTTTTCATGCATTTAATGAATTGTTTTGAGCTAAATGACCCTGAAATTAAAAAGCACCACAAATGAACTCTGAAATGGTTGAAACTTGGCATGGTTTCATAATTTCACCCACATAGCATGTGCTAAAAAGTTGAGAGGGTTACGGCAAAAACCGGATGCACTTCGTGTACAAAATGGACAATCTCTTTCGAAGTTTCAGGGTTTCGGACGAAAACTCGTCTGTTACGAAAGGATTTCAATTTTTTTAACTTATTTCAACTCCAGACTTTTTGTGCATTCAATATGAACCATTAGAAGCCACATTCTAAAATTTCAACCCTATCTAACTTCATTTGCTATTTTTCATGCATTTAATGAATTGTTTTGAGCTAAATGACCCTGAAATTAAAAAGCACCACAAATGAACTCTGAAATGGTTGAAACTTATCATGGTATCATTATTTCACCCACATAGCATGTGCTAAAAAGTTGAGAGGGTTACGGCAAAAACTGGATGCACTTCGTGTACAAAATGGACAATCTCTTTCGAAGTATCAGGGTTTCGAACGAAAACTCGTCTGTTACGAAAGGATTTCAATTTTTTTTAACTTATTTCAACTCCAGAATTTTTGTGCATTCAATATGAACCATTAGAAGCCACATCCTAAAATTTCAACCCTATCTAACTTCATTTGCTATTTTTCATGCATTTAATGAATTGTTTTGAGCTAAATGACCCTGAAATTAAAAAGCACCACAAATGAACTCTGAAATGGTTGAAACTTATCATGGTATCATAATTTCACCCACATAGCATGTGCTAAAAAGTTGAGAGGGTTACGGCACAAACTGGATGCACTTCGTGTACAAAATGGACAATCTCTTTCGAAGTATCAGCGTTTCGGACGAAAACTCGTCTGTTACGAAAGGATTTCAATTTTTTTTAACTTATTTCAACTCCAGACTTTTTGTGCATTCAATATGAACCATTAGAAGCCACATCCTAAAATTTCAACCCTATCTAACTTCATTTGCTATTTTTCATGCATTTAATGAATTGTTTTGAGCTAAATGACCCTGAAATTAAAAAGCACCACAAATGAACTCTGAAATGGTTGAAACTTATCATGGTATCATAATTTCACCCACATAGCATGTGCTAAAAAGTTGAGAGGGTTACGGCACAAACTGGATGCACTTCGTGTACAAAATGGACAATCTCTTTCGAAGTATCAGCGTTTCGGACGAAAACTCGTCTGTTACGAAAGGATTTCAATTTTTTTTAACTTATTTCAACTCCAGACTTTTTGTGCATTCAATATGAACCATTAGAAGCCACATCCTAAAATTTCAACCCTATCTAACTTCATTTGCTATTTTTCATGCATTTAATGAATTGTTTTGAGCTAAATGACCCTGAAATTAAAAAGCACCACAAATGAACTCTGAAATGGTTGAAACTTGGCATGGTTTCATAATTTCACCCACATAGCATGTGCTAAAAAGTTGAGAGGGTTACGGCAAAAACCGGATGCACTTCGTGTACAAAATGGACAATCTCTTTCGAAGTTTCAGGGTTTCGGACGAAAACTCGTCTGTTACGAAAGGATTTCAATTTTTTTAACTTATTTCAACTCCAGACTTTTTGTGCATTCAATATGAACCATTAGAAGCCACATCCTAAAATTTCAACCCTATCTAACTTCATTTGCTATTTTTCATGCATTTAATGAATTGTTTTGAGCTAAATGACCCTGAAATTAAAAAGCACCACAAATGAACTCTGAAATGGTTGAAACTTATCATGGTATCATTATTTCACCCACATAGCATGTGCTAAAAAGTTGAGAGGGTTACGGCAAAAACTGGATGCACTTCGTGTACAAAATGGACAATCTCTTTCGAAGTATCAGGGTTTCGAACGAAAACTCGTCTGTTACGAAAGGATTTCAATTTTTTTTAACTTATTTCAACTCCAGAATTTTTGTGCATTCAATATGAACCATTAGAAGCCACATCCTAAAATTTCAACCCTATCTAACTTCATTTGCTATTTTTCATGCATTTAATGAATTGTTTTGAGCTAAATGACCCTGAAATTAAAAAGCACCACAAATGAACTCTGAAATGGTTGAAACTTATCATGGTATCATAATTTCATCCACATAGCATGTGCTAAAAAGTTGAGAGGGTTACGGCAAAAACTGGATGCACTTCGTGTACAAAATGGACAATCTCTTTCGAAGTATCAGGGTTTCGGACGAAAACTCGTCTGTTACGAAAGGATTTCATTTTTTTTTAACTTATTTCAACTCCAGAATTTTTGTGCATTCAATATGAACCATTAGAAGCCACATCCTAAAATTTCAACCCTATCTAACTTCATTTGCTATTTTTCATGCATATAATGAATTGTTTTGAGCTAAATGACCCTGAAATTAAAAAGCACCACAAATGAACTCTGAAATGGTTGAAACTTATCATGGTATCATAATTTCACCCACATAGCATGTGCTAAAAAGTTGAGAGGGTTACGGCACAAACTGGATGCACTTCGTGTACAAAATGGACAATCTCTTTCGAAGTATCAGCGTTTCAGACGAAAACTCGTCTGTTACGAAAGGATTTCAATTTTTTTTAACTTATTTCAACTCCAGACTTTTTGTGCATTCAATATGAACCATTAGAAGCCACATCCTAAAATTTCAACCCTATCTAACTTCATTTGCTATTTTTCATGCATTTAATGAATTGTTTTGAGCTAAATGACCCTGAAATTAAAAAGCACCAGAAATGAACTCTGAAATGGTTGAAACTTGGCATGGTTTCATAATTTCACCCACATAGCATGTGCTAAAAAGTTGAGAGGGTTACGGCAAAAACCGGATGCACTTCGTGTACAAAATGGACAATCTCTTTCGAAGTTTCAGGGTTTCGGACGAAAACTCGTCTGTTACGAAAGGATTTCAATTTTTTTAACTTATTTCAACTCCAGACTTTTTGTGCATTCAATAAGAACCATTATAAGCCACATCCTAAAATTTCAACCCTATCTAACTTCATTTGCTATTTTTCATGCATTTAATGAATTGTTTTGAGCTAAATGACCCTGAAATTAAAAAGCACCACAAATGAACTCTGAAATGGTTGAAACTTATCATGGTATCATAATTTCACCCACATAGCATGTGCTAAAAAGTTGAGAGGGTTACGGCACAAACTGGATGCACTTCGTGTACAAAATGGACAATCTCTTTCGAAGTATCAGCGTTTCGGACGAAAACTCGTCTGTTACGAAAGGATTTCAATTTTTTTTAACTTATTTCAACTCCAGACTTTTTGTGCATTCAATATGAACCATTAGAAGCCACATCCTAAAATTTCAACCCTATCTAACTTCATTTGCTATTTTTCATGCATTTAATGAATTGTTTTGAGCTAAATGACCCTGAAATTAAAAAGTACCACAAATGAACTCTGAAATGGTTGAAACTTGGCATGGTTTCATAATTTCACCCACATAGCATGTGCTAAAAAGTTGAGAGGGTTACGGCAAAAACCGGATGCACTTCGTGTACAAAATGGACAATCTCTTTCGAAGTTTCAGGGTTTCGGACGAAATCTCGTCTGTTACGAAAGGATTTCAATTTTTTTAACTTATTTCAACTCCAGACTTTTTGTGCATTCAATAAGAACCATTATAAGCCACATCCTAAAATTTCAACCCTATCTAACTTCATTTGCTATTTTTCATGCATTTAATGAATTGTTTTGAGCTAAATGACCCTGAAATTAAAAAGCACCACAAATGAACTCTGAAATGGTTGAAACTTATCATGGTATCATAATTTCACCCACATAGCATGTGCTAAAAAGTTGAGAGGGTTACGGCACAAACTGGATGCACTTCGTGTACAAAATGGACAATCTCTTTCGAAGTATCAGCGTTTCGGACGAAAACTCGTCTGTTACGAAAGGATTTCAATTTTTTTTAACTTATTTCAACTCCAGACTTTTTGTGCATTCAATATGAACCATTAGAAGCCACATCCTAAAATTTCAACCCTATCTAACTTCATTTGCTATTTTTCATGCATTTAATGAATTGTTTTGAGCTAAATGACCCTGAAATTAAAAAGTACCACAAATGAACTCTGAAATGGTTGAAACTTGGCATGGTTTCATAATTTCACCCACATAGCATGTGCTAAAAAGTTGAGAGGGTTACGGCAAAAACCGGATGCACTTCGTGTACAAAATGGACAATCTCTTTCGAAGTTTCAGGGTTTCGGACGAAAACTCGTCTGTTACGAAAGGATTTCAATTTTTTTAACTTATTTCAACTCCAGACTTTTTGTGCATTCAATATGAACCATTATAAGCCACATCCTAAAATTTCAACCCTATCTAACTTCATTTGCTATTTTTCATGCATTTAATGAATTGTTTTGAGCTAAATGACCCTGAAATTAAAAAGCACCACAAATGAACACAAATGAACTCTGAAATGGTTGAAACTTATCATGGTATCATTATTTCACCCACATAGCATGTGCTAAAAAGTTGAGAGGGTTACGGCAAAAACTGGATGCACTTCGTGTACAAAATGGACAATCTCTTTCGAAGTATCAGGGTTTCGGACGAAAACTCGTCTGTTACGAAAGGATTTCAATTTTTTTTAACTTATTTCAACTCCAGAATTTTTGTGCATTCAATATGAACCATTAGAAGCCACATCCTAAAATTTCAACCCTATCTAACTTCATTTGCTATTTTTCATGCATTTAATGAATTGTTTTGAGCTAAATGACCCTGAAATTAAAAAGCACCACAAATGAACTCTGAAATGGTTGAAACTTATCATGGTATCATAATTTCACCCACATAGCATGTGCTAAAAAGTTGAGAGGGTTACGGCACAAACTGGATGCACTTCGTGTACAAAATGGACAATCTCTTTCGAAGTATCAGCGTTTCGGACGAAAACTCGTCTGTTACGAAAGGATTTCAATTTTTTTTAACTTATTTCAACTCCAGAATTTTTGTGCATTCAATATGAACCATTAGAAGCCACATCCTAAAATTTCAACCCTATCTAACTTCATTTGCTGTTTTTCATGCATATAATGAATTGTTTTGAGCTAAATGACCCTGAAATTAAAAAGCACCACAAATGAACTCTGAAATGGTTGAAACTTATCATGGTATCATAATTTCACCCACATAGCATGTGCTAAAAAGTTGAGAGGGTTACGGCACAAACTGGATGCACTTCGTGTACAAAATGGACAATCTCTTTCGAAGTATCAGCGTTTCGGACGAAAACTCGTCTGTTACGAAAGGATTTCAATTTTTTTTAACTTATTTCAACTCCAGACTTTTTGTGCATTCAATATGAACCATTAGAAGCCACATCCCAAAATTTCAACCCTATCTAACTTCATTTGCTATTTTTCATGCATTTAATGAATTGTTTTGAGCTAAATGACCCTGAAATTAAAAAGCACCACAAATGAACTCTGAAATGGTTGAAACTTATCATGGTATCATTATTTCACCCACATAGCATGTGCTAAAAAGTTGAGAGGGTTACGGCAAAAACTGGATGCACTTCGTGTACAAAATGGACAATCTCTTTCGAAGTATCAGGGTTTCGAACGAAAACTCGTCTGTTACGAAAGGATTTCAATTTTTTTTAACTTATTTCAACTCCAGAATTTTTGTGCATTCAATATGAACCATTAGAAGCCACATCCTAAAATTTCAACCCTATCTAACTTCATTTGCTATTTTTCATGCATTTAATGAATTGTTTTGAGCTAAATGACCCTGAAATTAAAAAGCACCACAAATGAACTCTGAAATGGTTGAAACTTATCATGGTATCATAATTTCATCCACATAGCATGTGCTAAAAAGTTGAGAGGGTTACGGCAAAAACTGGATGCACTTCGTGTACAAAATGGACAATCTCTTTCGAAGTATCAGGGTTTCGGACGAAAACTCGTCTGTTACGAAAGGATTTCAATTTTTTTTAACTTATTTCAACTCCAGAATTTTTGTGCATTCAATATGAACCATTAGAAGCCACATCCTAAAATTTCAACCCTATCTAACTTCATTTGCTATTTTTCATGCATATAATGAATTGTTTTGAGCTAAATGACCCTGAAATTAAAAAGCAGCACAAATGAACTCTGAAATGGTTGAAACTTATCATGGTATCATAATTTCACCCACATAGCATGTGCTAAAAAGTTGAGAGGGTTACGGCACAAACTGGATGCACTTCGTGTACAAAATGGACAATCTCTTTCGAAGTATCAGCGTTTCAGACGAAAACTCGTCTGTTACGAAAGGATTTCAATTTTTTTTAACTTATTTCAACTCCAGACTTTTTGTGCATTCAATATGAACCATTAGAAGCCACATCCTAAAATTTCAACCCTATCTAACTTCATTTGCTATTTTTCATGCATTTAATGAATTGTTTTGAGCTAAATGACCCTGAAATTAAAAAGCACCACAAATGAACTCTGAAATGGTTGAAACTTGGCATGGTTTCATAATTTCACCCACATAGCATGTGCTAAAAAGTTGAGAGGGTTACGGCAAAAACCGGATGCACTTCGTGTACAAAATGGACAATCTCTTTCGAAGTTTCAGGGTTTCGGACGAAAACTCGTCTGTTACGAAAGGATTTCAATTTTTTTAACTTATTTCAACTCCAGACTTTTTGTGCATTCAATAAGAACCATTATAAGCCACATCCTAAAATTTCAACCCTATCTAACTTCATTTGCTATTTTTCATGCATTTAATGAATTGTTTTGAGCTAAATGACCCTGAAATTAAAAAGCACCACAAATGAACTCTGAAATGGTTGAAACTTATCATGGTATCATAATTTCATCCACATAGCATGTGCTAAAAAGTTGAGAGGGTTACGGCAAAAACTGGATGCACTTCGTGTACAAAATGGACAATCTCTTTCGAAGTATCAGGGTTTCGGACGAAAACTCGTCTGTTACGAAAGGATTTCAATTTTTTTTAACTTATTTCAACTCCAGAATTTTTGTGCATTCAATATGAACCATTAGAAGCCACATCCTAAAATTTCAACCCTATCTAACTTCATTTGCTATTTTTCATGCATATAATGAATTGTTTTGAGCTAAATGACCCTGAAATTAAAAAGCACCACAAATGAACTCTGAAATGGTTGAAACTTATCATGGTATCATAATTTCACCCACATAGCATGTGCTAAAAAGTTGAGAGGGTTACGGCACAAACTGGATGCACTTCGTGTACAAAATGGATAATCTCTTTCGAAGTATCAGCGTTTCGGACGAAAACTCGTCTGTTACGAAAGGATTTCAATTTTTTTAACTTATTTCAACTCCAGACTTTTTGTGCATTCAATAAGAACAATTATAAGCCACATCCTAAAATTTCAACCCTATCTAACTTCATTTGCTATTTTTCATGCATTTAATGAATTGTTTTGAGCTAAATGACCCTGAAATTAAAAAGCACCACAAATGAACTCTGAAATGGTTGAAACTTATCATGGTATCATAATTTCACCCACATAGCATGTGCTAAAAAGTTGAGAGGGTTACGGCACAAACTGGATGCACTTCGTGTACAAAATGGACAATCTCTTTCGAAGTATCAGCGTTTCGGACGAAAACTCGTCTGTTACGAAAGGATTTCAATTTTTTTTAACTTATTTCAACTCCAGACTTTTTGTGCATTCAAGATGAACCATTAGAAGCCACATCCTAAAATTTCAACCCTATCTAACTTCATTTGCTATTTTTCATGCATTTAATGAATTGTTTTGAGCTAAATGACCCTGAAATTAAAAAGCACCACAAATGAACTCTGAAATGGTTGAAACTTGGCATGGTTTCATAATTTCACCCACATAGCATGTGCTAAAAAGTTGAGAGGGTTACGGCAAAAACCGGATGCACTTCGTGTACAAAATGGACAATCTCTTTCGAAGTTTCAGGGTTTCGGACGAAAACTCGTCTGTTACGAAAGGATTTCAATTTTTTTAACTTATTTCAACTCCAGACTTTTTGTGCATTCAATATGAACCATTATAAGCCACATCCTAAAATTTCAACCCTATCTAACTTCATTTGCTATTTTTCATGCATTTAATGAATTGTTTTGAGCTAAATGACCCTGAAATTAAAAAGCACCACAAATGAACTCTGAAATGGTTGAAACTTATCATGGTATCATTATTTCACCCACATAGCATGTGCTAAAAAGTTGAGAGGGTTACGGCAAAAACTGGATGCACTTCGTGTACAAAATGGACAATCTCTTTCGAAGTATCAGGGTTTCGGACGAAAACTCGTCTGTTACGAAAGGATTTCAATTTTTTTTAACTTATTTCAACTCCAGAATTTTTGTGCATTCAATATGAACCATTAGAAGCCACATCCTAAAATTTCAACCCTATCTAACTTCATTTGCTATTTTTCATGCATTTAATGAATTGTTTTGAGCTAAATGACCCTGAAATTAAAAAGCACCACAAATGAACTCTGAAATGGTTGAAACTTATCATGGTATCATAATTTCACCCACATAGCATGTGCTAAAAAGTTGAGAGGGTTACGGCACAAACTGGATGCACTTCGTGTACAAAATGGACAATCTCTTTCGAAGTATCAGCGTTTCGGACGAAAACTCGTCTGTTACGAAAGGATTTCAATTTTTTTTAACTTATTTCAACTCCAGAATTTTTGTGCATTCAATATGAACCATTAGAAGCCACATCCTAAAATTTCAACCCTATCTAACTTCATTTGCTATTTTTCATGCATATAATGAATTGTTTTGAGCTAAATGACCCTGAAATTAAAAAGCACCACAAATGAACTCTGAAATGGTTGAAACTTATCATGGTATCATAATTTCACCCACATAGCATGTGCTAAAAAGTTGAGAGGGTTACGGCACAAACTGGATGCACTTCGTGTACAAAATGGACAATCTCTTTCGAAGTATCAGCGTTTCGGACGAAAACTCGTCTGTTACGAAAGGATTTCAATTTTTTTTAACTTATTTCAACTCCAGACTTTTTGTGCATTCAATATGAACCATTAGAAGCCACATCCCAAAATTTCAACCCTATCTAACTTCATTTGCTATTTTTCATGCATTTAATGAATTGTTTTGAGCTAAATGACCCTGAAATTAAAAAGCACCACAAATGAACTCTGAAATGGTTGAAACTTATCATGGTATCATTATTTCACCCACATAGCATGTGCTAAAAAGTTGAGAGGGTTACGGCAAAAACTGGATGCACTTCGTGTACAAAATGGACAATCTCTTTCGAAGTATCAGGGTTTCGAACGAAAACTCGTCTGTTACGAAAGGATTTCAATTTTTTTTAACTTATTTCAACTCCAGAATTTTTGTGCATTCAATATGAACCATTAGAAGCCACATCCTAAAATTTCAACCCTATCTAACTTCATTTGCTATTTTTCATGCATTTAATGAATTGTTTTGAGCTAAATGACCCTGAAATTAAAAAGCACCACAAATGAACTCTGAAATGGTTGAAACTTATCATGGTATCATAATTTCATCCACATAGCATGTGCTAAAAAGTTGAGAGGGTTACGGCAAAAACTGGATGCACTTCGTGTACAAAATGGACAATCTCTTTCGAAGTATCAGGGTTTCGGACGAAAACTCGTCTGTTACGAAAGGATTTCAATTTTTTTAACTTATTTCAACTCCAGAATTTTTGTGCATTCAATATGAACCATTAGAAGCCACATCCTAAAATTTCAACCCTATCTAACTTCATTTGCTATTTTTCATGCATATAATGAATTGTTTTGAGCTAAATGACCCTGAAATTAAAAAGCACCACAAATGAACTCTGAAATGGTTGAAACTTATCATGGTATCATAATTTCACCCACATAGCATGTGCTAAAAAGTTGAGAGGGTTACGGCACAAACTGGATGCACTTCGTGTACAAAATGGACAATCTCTTTCGAAGTATCAGCGTTTCAGACGAAAACTCGTCTGTTACGAAAGGATTTCATTTTTTTTTAACTTATTTCAACTCCAGACTTTTTGTGCATTCAATATGAACCATTAGAAGCCACATCCTAAAATTTCAACCCTATCTAACTTCATTTGCTATTTTTCATGCATTTAATGAATTGTTTTGAGCTAAATGACCCTGAAATTAAAAAGCACCACAAATGAACTCTGAAATGGTTGAAACTTGGCATGGTTTCATAATTTCACCCACATAGCATGTGCTAAAAAGTTGAGAGGGTTACGGCAAAAACCGGATGCACTTCGTGTACAAAATGGACAATCTCTTTCGAAGTTTCAGGGTTTCGGACGAAAACTCGTCTGTTACGAAAGGATTTCAATTTTTTTAACTTATTTCAACTCCAGACTTTTTGTGCATTCAATAAGAACCATTATAAGCCACATCCTAAAATTTCAACCCTATCTAACTTCATTTGCTATTTTTCATGCATTTAATGAATTGTTTTGAGCTAAATGACCCTGAAATTAAAAAGCACCACAAATGAACTCTGAAATGGTTGAAACTTATCATGGTATCATAATTTCACCCACATAGCATGTGCTAAAAAGTTGAGAGGGTTACGGCACAAACTGGATGCACTTCGTGTACAAAATGGACAATCTCTTTCGAAGTATCAGCGTTTCGGACGAAAACTCGTCTGTTACGAAAGGATTTCAATTTTTTTTAACTTATTTCAACTCCAGACTTTTTGTGCATTCAATATGAACCATTAGAAGCCACATCCTAAAATTTCAACCCTATCTAACTTCATTTGCTATTTTTCATGCATATAATGAATTGTTTTGAGCTAAATGACCCTGAAATTAAAAAGCACCACAAGTGAACTCTGAAATGGTTGAAACTTATCATGGTATCATAATTTCACCCACATAGCATGTGCTAAAAAGTTGAGAGGGTTACGGCACAAACTGGATGCACTTCGTGTACAAAATGGACAATCTCTTTCGAAGTATCAGCGTTTCGGACGAAAACTCGTCTGTTACGAAAGGATTTCAATTTTTTTTAACTTATTTCAACTCCAGACTTTTTGTGCATTCAATATGAACCATTAGAAGCCACATCCCAAAATTTCAACCCTATCTAACTTCATTTGCTATTTTTCATGCATTTAATGAATTGTTTTGAGCTAAATGACCCTGAAATTAAAAAGCACCACAAATGAACTCTGAAATGGTTGAAACTTATCATGGTATCATTATTTCACCCACATAGCATGTGCTAAAAAGTTGAGAGGGTTACGGCAAAAACTGGATGCACTTCGTGTACAAAATGGACAATCTCTTTCGAAGTATCAGCGTTTCGGACGAAAACTCGTCTGTTACGAAAGGATTTCAATTTTTTTTAACTTATTTCAACTCCAGAATTTTTGTGCATTCAATATGAACCATTAGAAGCCACATCCTAAAATTTCAACCCTATCTAACTTCATTTGCTATTTTTCATGCATTTAATGAATTGTTT
This sequence comes from Elymus sibiricus, assembly GCA_039707655.1. NCBI lineage: Eukaryota > Viridiplantae > Streptophyta > Magnoliopsida > Poales > Poaceae > Elymus > Elymus sibiricus. Next base: position 379,677,184 of record CM077669.1, read on the forward strand.
TGAGCTAAATGACCCTGAAATTAAAAAGCACCACAAATGAACTCTGAAATGGTTGAAACTTATCATGGTATCATTATTTCACCCACATAGCATGTGCTAAAAAGTTGAGAGGGTTACGGCAAAAACTGGATGCACTTCGTGTACAAAATGGACAATCTCTTTCGAAGTATCAGGGTTTCGAACGAAAACTCGTCTGTTACGAAAGGATTTCAATTTTTTTTAACTTATTTCAACTCCAGAATTTTTGTGCATTCAATATGAACCATTAGAAGCCACATCCTAAAATTTCAACCCTATCTAACTTCATTTGCTATTTTTCATGCATTTAATGAATTGTTTTGAGCTAAATGACCCTGAAATTAAAAAGCACCACAAATGAACTCTGAAATGGTTGAAACTTATCATGGTATCATAATTTCATCCACATAGCATGTGCTAAAAAGTTGAGAGGGTTACGGCAAAAACTGGATGCACTTCGTGTACAAAATGGACAATCTCTTTCGAAGTATCAGGGTTTCGGACGAAAACTCGTCTGTTACGAAAGGATTTCAATTTTTTTAACTTATTTCAACTCCAGAATTTTTGTGCATTCAATATGAACCATTAGAAGCCACATCCTAAAATTTCAACCCTATCTAACTTCATTTGCTATTTTTCATGCATATAATGAATTGTTTTGAGCTAAATGACCCTGAAATTAAAAAGCACCACAAATGAACTCTGAAATGGTTGAAACTTATCATGGTATCATAATTTCACCCACATAGCATGTGCTAAAAAGTTGAGAGGGTTACGGCACAAACTGGATGCACTTCGTGTACAAAATGGACAATCTCTTTCGAAGTATCAGCGTTTCAGACGAAAACTCGTCTGTTACGAAAGGATTTCATTTTTTTTTAACTTATTTCAACTCCAGACTTTTTGTGCATTCAATATGAACCATTAGAAGCCACATCCTAAAATTTCAACCCTATCTAACTTCATTTGCTATTTTTCATGCATTTAATGAATTGTTTTGAGCTAAATGACCCTGAAATTAAAAAGCACCACAAATGAACTCTGAAATGGTTGAAACTTGGCATGGTTTCATAATTTCACCCACATAGCATGTGCTAAAAAGTTGAGAGGGTTACGGCAAAAACCGGATGCACTTCGTGTACAAAATGGACAATCTCTTTCGAAGTTTCAGGGTTTCGGACGAAAACTCGTCTGTTACGAAAGGATTTCAATTTTTTTAACTTATTTCAACTCCAGACTTTTTGTGCATTCAATAAGAACCATTATAAGCCACATCCTAAAATTTCAACCCTATCTAACTTCATTTGCTATTTTTCATGCATTTAATGAATTGTTTTGAGCTAAATGACCCTGAAATTAAAAAGCACCACAAATGAACTCTGAAATGGTTGAAACTTATCATGGTATCATAATTTCACCCACATAGCATGTGCTAAAAAGTTGAGAGGGTTACGGCACAAACTGGATGCACTTCGTGTACAAAATGGACAATCTCTTTCGAAGTATCAGCGTTTCGGACGAAAACTCGTCTGTTACGAAAGGATTTCAATTTTTTTTAACTTATTTCAACTCCAGACTTTTTGTGCATTCAATATGAACCATTAGAAGCCACATCCTAAAATTTCAACCCTATCTAACTTCATTTGCTATTTTTCATGCATATAATGAATTGTTTTGAGCTAAATGACCCTGAAATTAAAAAGCACCACAAGTGAACTCTGAAATGGTTGAAACTTATCATGGTATCATAATTTCACCCACATAGCATGTGCTAAAAAGTTGAGAGGGTTACGGCACAAACTGGATGCACTTCGTGTACAAAATGGACAATCTCTTTCGAAGTATCAGCGTTTCGGACGAAAACTCGTCTGTTACGAAAGGATTTCAATTTTTTTTAACTTATTTCAACTCCAGACTTTTTGTGCATTCAATATGAACCATTAGAAGCCACATCCCAAAATTTCAACCCTATCTAACTTCATTTGCTATTTTTCATGCATTTAATGAATTGTTTTGAGCTAAATGACCCTGAAATTAAAAAGCACCACAAATGAACTCTGAAATGGTTGAAACTTATCATGGTATCATTATTTCACCCACATAGCATGTGCTAAAAAGTTGAGAGGGTTACGGCAAAAACTGGATGCACTTCGTGTACAAAATGGACAATCTCTTTCGAAGTATCAGCGTTTCGGACGAAAACTCGTCTGTTACGAAAGGATTTCAATTTTTTTTAACTTATTTCAACTCCAGAATTTTTGTGCATTCAATATGAACCATTAGAAGCCACATCCTAAAATTTCAACCCTATCTAACTTCATTTGCTATTTTTCATGCATTTAATGAATTGTTTTGAGCTAAATGACCCTGAAATTAAAAAGCACCACAAATGAACTCTGAAATGGTTGAAACTTATCATGGTATCATAATTTCACCCACATAGCATGTGCTAAAAAGTTGAGAGGGTTACGGCAAAAACCGGATGCACTTCGTGTACAAAATGGACAATCTCTTTCGAAGTTTCAGGGTTTCGGACGAAAACTCGTCTGTTACGAAAGGATTTCAATTTTTTTAACTTATTTCAACTCCAGAATTTTTGTGCATTCAATATGAACCATTAGAAGCCACATCCTAAAATTTCAACCCTATCTAACTTCATTTGCTATTTTTCATGCATTTAATAAATTGTTTTGAGCTAAATGACCCTGAAATTAAAAAGCACCACAAATGAACTCTGAAATGGTTGAAACTTATCATGGTATCATTATTTCACCCACATAGCATGTGCTAAAAAGTTGAGAGGGTTACGGCAAAAACTGGATGCACTTCGTGTACAAAATGGACAATCTCTTTCGAATTATCAGGGTTTCGGACGAAAACTCGTCTGTTACGAAAGGATTTCAATTTTTTTTAACTTATTTCAACTCCAGAATTTTTGTGCATTCAATATGAACCATTAGAAGCCACATCCTAAAATTTCAACCCTATCTAACTTCATTTGCTATTTTTCATGCATTTAATGAATTGTTTTGAGCTAAATGACCCTGAAATTAAAAAGCACCACAAATGAACTCTGAAATGGTTGAAACTTATCATGGTATCATAATTTCACCCACATAGCATGTGCTAAAAAGTTGAGAGGGTTACGGCACAAACTGGATGCACTTCGTGTACAAAATGGACAATCTCTTTCGAAGTATCAGCGTTTCGGACGAAAACTCGTCTGTTACGAAAGGATTTCAATTTTTTTTAACTTATTTCAACTCCAGACTTTTTGTGCATTCAATATGAACCATTAGAAGCCACATCCTAAAATTTCAACCCTATCTAACTTCATTTGCTATTTTTCATGCATTTAATGAATTGTTTTGAGCTAAATGACCCTGAAATTAAAAAGCACCACAAATGAACTCTGAAATGGTTGAAACTTATCATGGTATCATAATTTCACCCACATAGCATGTGCTAAAAAGTTGAGAGGGTTACGGCAAAAACTGGATGCACTTCGTGTACAAAATGGACAATCTCTTTCGAAGTATCAGCGTTTCGGACGAAAACTCGTCTGTTACGAAAGGATTTCAATTTTTTTTAACTTATTTCAACTCCAGACTTTTTGTGCATTCAATATGAACCATTATAAGCCACATCCTAAAATTTCAACCCTATCTAACTTCATTTGCTATTTTTCATGCATTTAATGAATTGTTTTGAGCTAAATGACCCTGAAATTAAAAAGCACCACAAATGAACTCTGAAATGGTTGAAACTTATCATGGTATCATTATTTCACCCACATAGCATGTGCTAAAAAGTTGAGAGGGTTACGGCAAAAACTGGATGCACTTCGTGTACAAAATGGACAATCTCTTTCGAAGTATCAGGGTTTCGGACGAAAACTCGTCTGTTACGAAAGGATTTCAATTTTTTTTAACTTATTTCAACTCCAGAATTTTTGTGCATTCAATATGAACCATTAGAAGCCACATCCTAAAATTTCAACCCTATCTAACTTCATTTGCTATTTTTCATGCATTTAATGAATTGTTTTGAGCTAAATGACCCTGAAATTAAAAAGCACCACAAATGAACTCTGAAATGGTTGAAACTTATCATGGTATCATAATTTCACCCACATAGCATGTGCTAAAAAGTTGAGAGGGTTACGGCACAAACTGGATGCACTTCGTGTACAAAATGGACAATCTCTTTCGAAGTATCAGCGTTTCGGACGAAAACTCGTCTGTTACGAAAGGATTTCAATTTTTTTTAACTTATTTCAACTCCAGAATTTTTGTGCATTCAATATGAACCATTAGAAGCCACATCCTAAAATTTCAACCCTATCTAACTTCATTTGCTATTTTTCATGCATATAATGAATTGTTTTGAGCTAAATGACCCTGAAATTAAAAAGCACCACAAATGAACTCTGAAATGGTTGAAACTTATCATGGTATCATAATTTCACCCACATAGCATGTGCTAAAAAGTTGAGAGGGTTACGGCACAAACTGGATGCACTTCGTGTACAAAATGGACAATCTCTTTCGAAGTATCAGCGTTTCGGACGAAAACTCGTCTGTTACGAAAGGATTTCAATTTTTTTTAACTTATTTCAACTCCAGACTTTTTGTGCATTCAATATGAACCATTAGAAGCCACATCCCAAAATTTCAACCCTATCTAACTTCATTTGCTATTTTTCATGCATTTAATGAATTGTTTTGAGCTAAATGACCCTGAAATTAAAAAGCACCACAAATGAACTCTGAAATGGTTGAAACTTATCATGGTATCATAATTTCACCCACATAGCATGTGCTAAAAAGTTGAGAGGGTTACGGCACAAACTGGATGCACTTCGTGTACAAAATGGACAATCTCTTTCGAAGTATCAGCGTTTCGGACGAAAACTCATCTGTTACGAAAGGATTTCAATTTTTTTTAACTTATTTCAACTCCAGACTTTTTGTGCATTCAATATGAACCATTAGAAGCCACATCCTAAAATTTCAACCCTATCTAACTTCATTTGCTATTTTTCATGCATTTAATGAATTGTTTTGAGCTAAATGACCCTGAAATTAAAAAGCACCACAAATGAACTCTGAAATGGTTGAAACTTGGCATGGTTTCATAATTTCACCCACATAGCATGTGCTAAAAAGTTGAGAGGGTTACGGCAAAAACCGGATGCACTTCGTGTACAAAATGGACAATCTCTTTCGAAGTTTCAGGGTTTCGGACGAAAACTCGTCTGTTACGAAAGGATTTCAATTTTTTTAACTTATTTCAACTCCAGACTTTTTGTGCATTCAATATGAACCATTAGAAGCCACATCCTAAAATTTCAACCCTATCTAACTTCATTTGCTATTTTTCATGCATTTAATGAATTGTTTTGAGCTAAATGACCCTGAAATTAAAAAGCACCACAAATGAACTCTGAAATGGTTGAAACTTATCATGGTATCATTATTTCACCCACATAGCATGTGCTAAAAAGTTGAGAGGGTTACGGCAAAAACTGGATGCACTTCGTGTACAAAATGGACAATCTCTTTCGAATTATCAGGGTTTCGGACGAAAACTCGTCTGTTACGAAAGGATTTCAATTTTTTTTAACTTATTTCAACTCCAGAATTTTTGTGCATTCAATATGAACCATTAGAAGCCACATCCTAAAATTTCAACCCTATCTAACTTCATTTGCTATTTTTCATGCATTTAATGAATTGTTTTGAGCTAAATGACCCTGAAATTAAAAAGCACCACAAATGAACTCTGAAATGGTTGAAACTTATCATGGTATCATAATTTCACCCACATAGCTTGTGCTAAAAAGTTGAGAGGGTTACGGCACAAACTGGATGCACTTCGTGTACAAAATGGACAATCTCTTTCGAAGTATCAGCGTTTCGGACGAAAACTCGTCTGTTACGAAAGGATTTCAATTTTTTTTAACTTATTTCAACTCCAGACTTTTTGTGCATTCAATATGAACCATTAGAAGCCACATCCTAAAATTTCAACCCTATCTAACTTCATTTGCTATTTTTCATGCATTTAATGAATTGTTTTGAGCTAAATGACCCTGAAATTAAAAAGCACCACAAATGAACTCTGAAATGGTTGAAACTTATCATGGTATCATAATTTCACCCACATAGCATGTGCTAAAAAGTTGAGAGGGTTACGGCAAAAACTGGATGCACTTCGTGTACAAAATGGACAATCTCTTTCGAAGTATCAGCGTTTCGGACGAAAACTCGTCTGTTACGAAAGGATTTCAATTTTTTTTAACTTATTTCATCTCCAGAATTTTTGTGCATTCAATATGAACCATTAGAAGCCACATCCTAAAATTTCAACCCTATCTAACTTCATTTGCTATTTTTCATGCATATAATGAATTGTTTTGAGCTAAATGACCCTGAAATTAAAAAGCACCACAAATGAACTCTGAAATGGTTGAAACTTATCATGGTATCATAATTTCACCCACATAGCATGTGCTAAAAAGTTGAGAGGGTTACGGCACAAACTGGATGCACTTCGTGTACAAAATGGACAATCTCTTTCGAAGTATCAGCGTTTCGGACGAAAACTCGTCTGTTACGAAAGGATTTCAATTTTTTTTAACTTATTTAAACTCCAGACTTTTTGTGCATTCAATATGAACCATTAGAAGCCACATCCTAAAATTTCAACCCTATCTAACTTCATTTGCTATTTTTCATGCATTTAATGAATTGTTTTGAGCTAAATGACCCTGAAATTAAAAAGCACCACAAATGAACTCTGAAATGGTTGAAACTTATCATGGTATCATAATTTCACCCACATAGCATGTGCTAAAAAGTTGAGAGGGTTACGGCACAAACTGGATGCACTTCGTGTACAAAATGGACAATCTCTTTCGAAGTATCAGCGTTTCGGACGAAAACTCGTCTGTTACGAAAGGATTTCAATTTTTTTTAACTTATTTCAACTCCAGACTTTTTGTGCATTCAATATGAACCATTAGAAGCCACATCCTAAAATTTCAACCCTATCTAACTTCATTTGCTATTTTTCATGCATTTAATGAATTGTTTTGAGCTAAATGACCCTGAAATTAAAAAGCACCACAAATGAACTCTGAAATGGTTGAAACTTGGCATGGTTTCATAATTTCACCCACATAGCATGTGCTAAAAAGTTGAGAGGGTTACGGAAAAAACCGGATGCACTTCGTGTACAAAATGGACAATCTCTTTCGAAGTTTCAGGGTTTCGGACGAAAACTCGTCTGTTACGAAAGGATTTCAATTTTTTTAACTTATTTCAACTCCAGACTTTTTGTGCATTCAATATGAACCATTAGAAGCCACATCCTAAAATTTCAACCCTATCTAACTTCATTTGCTATTTTTCATGCATTCAATGAATTGTTTTGAGCTAAATGACCCTGAAATTAAAAAGCACCACAAATGAACTCTGAAATGGTTGAAACTTATCATGGTATCATTATTTCACCCACATAGCATGTGCTAAAAAGTTGAGAGGGTTACGGCAAAAACTGGATGCACTTCGTGTACAAAATGGACAATCTCTTTCGAAGTATCAGGGTTTCGGACGAAAACTCGTCTGTTACGAAAGGATTTCAATTTTTTTTAACTTATTTCAACTCCAGAATTTTTGTGCATTCAATATGAACCATTAGAAGCCACATCCTAAAATTTCAACCCTATCTAACTTCATTTGCTATTTTTCATGCATTTAATGAATTGTTTTGAGCTAAATGACCCTGAAATTAAAAAGCACCACAAATGAACTCTGAAATGGTTGAAACTTATCATGGTATCATAATTTCACCCACATAGCATGTGCTAAAAAGTTGAGAGGGTTACGGCAAAAACTGGATGCACTTCGTGTACAAAATGGACAATCTCTTTCGAAGTATCAGGGTTTCGGACGAAAACTCGTCTGTTACGAAAGGATTTCAATTTTTTTTAACTTATTTCAACTCCAGAATTTTTGTGCATTCAATATGAACCATTAGAAGCCACATCCTAAAATTTCAACCCTATCTAACTTCATTTGCTATTTTTCATGCATATAATGAATTGTTTTGAGCTAAATGACCCTGAAATTAAAAAGCACCACAAATGAACTCTGAAATGGTTGAAACTTATCATGGTATCATAATTTCACCCACATAGCATGTGCTAAAAAGTTGAGAGGGTTACGGAAAAAACCGGATGCACTTCGTGTACAAAATGGACAATCTCTTTCGAAGTTTCAGGGTTTCGGACGAAAACTCGTCTGTTACGAAAGGATTTCAATTTTTTTAACTTATTTCAACTCCAGACTTTTTGTGCATTCAATATGAACCATTAGAAGCCACATCCTAAAATTTCAACCCTATCTAACTTCATTTGCTATTTTTCATGCATTCAATGAATTGTTTTGAGCTAAATGACCCTGAAATTAAAAAGCACCACAAATGAACTCTGAAATGGTTGAAACTTATCATGGTATCATTATTTCACCCACATAGAATGTGCTAAAGAGTTGAGAGGGTTACGGCAAAAACTGGATGCACTTCGTGTACAAAATGGACAATCTCTTTCGAAGTATCAGGGTTTCGGACGAAAACTCGTCTGTTACGAAAGGATTTCAATTTTTTTTAACTTATTTCAACTCCAGAATTTTTGTGCATTCAATATGAACCATTAGAAGCCACATCCTAAAATTTCAACCCTATCTAACTTCATTTGCTATTTTTCATGCATTTAATGAATTGTTTTGAGCTAAATGACCCTGAAATTAAAAAGCACCACAAATGAACTCTGAAATGGTTGAAACTTGGCATGGTTTCATAATTTCACCCACATAGCATGTGCTAAAAAGTTGAGAGGGTTACGGAAAAAACCGGATGCACTTCGTGTACAAAATGGACAATCTCTTTCGAAGTTTCAGGGTTTCGGACGAAAACTCGTCTGTTACGAAAGGATTTCAATTTTTTTAACTTATTTCAACTCCAGACTTTTTGTGCATTCAATATGAACCATTAGAAGCCACATCCTAAAATTTCAACCCTATCTAACTTCATTTGCTATTTTTCATGCATTCAATGAATTGTTTTGAGCTAAATGACCCTGAAATTAAAAAGCACCACAAATGAACTCTGAAATGGTTGAAACTTATCATGGTTTCATTATTTCACCCACATAGAATGTGCTAAAGAGTTGAGAGGGTTACGGCAAAAACTGGATGCACTTCGTGTACAAAATGGACAATCTCTTTCGAAGTATCAGGGTTTCGGACGAAAACTCGTCTGTTACGAAAGGATTTCAATTTTTTTTAACTTATTTCAACTCCAGAATTTTTGTGCATTCAATATGAACCATTAGAAGCCACATCCTAAAATTTCAACCCTATCTAACTTCATTTGCTATTTTTCATGCATTTAATGAATTGTTTTGAGCTAAATGACCCTGAAATTAAAAAGCACCACAAATGAACTCTGAAATGGTTGAAACTTATCATGGTATCATAATTTCACCCACATAGCATGTGCTAAAAAGTTGAGAGGGTTACGGCAAAAACTGGATGCACTTCGTGTACAAAATGGACAATCTCTTTCGAAGTATCAGGGTTTCGGACGAAAACTCGTCTGTTACGAAAGGATTTCAATTTTTTTTAACTTATTTCAACTCCAGAATTTTTGTGCATTCAATATGAACCATTAGAAGCCACATCCTAAAATTTCAACCCTATCTAACTTCATTTGCTATTTTTCATGCATATAATGAATTGTTTTGAGCTAAATGACCCTGAAATTAAAAAGCACCACAAATGAACTCTGAAATGGTTGAAACTTATCATGGTATCATAATTTCACCCACATAGCATGTGCTAAAAAGTTGAGAGGGTTACGGCACAAACTGGATGCACTTCGTGTACAAAATGGACAATCTCTTTCGAAGTATCAGCGTTTCGGACGAAAACTCGTCTGTTACGAAAGGATTTCAATTTTTTTTAACTTATTTCAACTCCAGACTTTTTGTGCATTCAATATGAACCATTAGAAGCCACATCCTAAAATTTCAACCCTATCTAACTTCATTTGCTATTTTTCATGCATTTAATGAATTGTTTTGAGCTAAATGACCCTGAAATTAAAAAGCACCACAAATGAACTCTGAAATGGTTGAAACTTATCATGGTATCATAATTTCACCCACATAGCATGTGCTAAAAAGTTGAGAGGGTTACGGCACAAACTGGATGCACTTCGTGTACAAAATGGACAATCTCTTTCGAAGTATCAGCGTTTCGGACGAAAACTCGTCTGTTACGAAAGGATTTCAATTTTTTTTAACTTATTTCAACTCCAGACTTTTTGTGCATTCAATATGAACCATTAGAAGCCACATCCTAAAATTTCAACCCTATCTAACTTCATTTGCTATTTTTCATGCATTTAATGAATTGTTTTGAGCTAAATGACCCTGAAATTAAAAAGCACCACAAATGAACTCTGAAATGGTTGAAACTTATCATGGTATCATTATTTCACCCACATAGCATGTGCTAAAAAGTTGAGAGGGTTACGGCAAAAACTGGATGCACTTCGTGTACAAAATGGACAATCTCTTTCGAAGTATCAGGGTTTCGGACGAAAACTCGTCTGTTACGAAAGGATTTCAATTTTTTTAAACTTATTTCAACTCCAGAATTTTTGTGCATTCAATATGAACCATTAGAAGCCACATCCTAAAATTTCAACCCTATCTAACTTCATTTGCTATTTTTCATGCATTTAATGAATTGTTTTGAGCTAAATGACCCTGAAATTAAAAAGCACCACAAATGAACTCTGAAATGGTTGAAACTTATCATGGTATCATAATTTCACCCACATAGCATGTGCTAAAAAGTTGAGAGGGTTACGGCAAAAACTGGATGCACTTCGTGTACAAAATGGACAATCTCTTTCGAAGTATCAGGGTTTCGGACGAAAACTCGTCTGTTACGAAAGGATTTCAATTTTTTTTAACTTATTTCAACTCCAGAATTTTTGTGCATTCAATATGAACCATTAGAAGCCACATCCTAAAATTTCAACCCTATCTAACTTCATTTGCTATTTTTCATGCATTTAATGAATTGTTTTGAGCTAAATGACCCTGAAATTAAAAAGCACCACAAATGAACTCTGAAATGGTTGAAACTTATCATGGTATCATAATTTCACCCACATAGCATGTGCTAAAAAGTTGAGAGGGTTACGGCACAAACTGGATGCACTTCGTGTACAAAATGGACAATCTCTTTCGAAGTATCAGCGTTTCGGACGAAAACTCGTCTGTTACGAAAGGATTTCAATTTTTTTTAACTTATTTCAAATCCAGACTTTTTGTGCATTCAATATGAACCATTAGAAGCCACATCCTAAAATTTCAACCCTATCTAACTTCATTTGCTATTTTTCATGCATTTAATGAATTGTTTTGAGCTAAATGACCCTGAAATTAAAAAGCACCACAAATGAACTCTGAAATGGTTGAAACTTATCATGGTTTCATAATTTCACCCACATAGCATGTGCTAAAAAGTTGAGAGGGTTACGGCACAAACTGGATGCACTTCGTGTACAAAATGGACAATCTCTTTCGAAGTATCAGCGTTTCGGACGAAAACTCGTCTGTTACGAAAGGATTTCAATTTTTTTTAACTTATTTCAACTCCAGACTTTTTGTGCATTCAATATGAACCATTAGAAGCCACATCCTAAAATTTCAACCCTATCTAACTTCATTTGCTATTTTTCATGCATTTAATGAATTGTTTTGAGCTAAATGACCCTGAAATTAAAAAGCACCACAAATGAACTCTGAAATGGTTGAAACTTGGCATGGTTTCATAATTTCACCCACATAGCATGTGCTAAAAAGTTGAGAGGGTTACGGCAAAAACCGGATGCACTTCGTGTACAAAATGGACAATCTCTTTCGAAGTTTCAGGGTTTCGGACGAAAACTCGTCTGTTACGAAAGGATTTCAATTTTTTTAACTTATTTCAACTCCAGAATTTTTGTGCATTCAATATGAACCATTAGAAGCCACATCCTAAAATTTCAACCCTATCTAACTTCATTTGCTATTTTTCATGCATTTAATGAATTGTTTTGAGCTAAATGACCCTGAAATTAAAAAGCACCACAAATGAACTCTGAAATGGTTGAAACTTATCATGGTATCATTATTTCACCCACATAGCATGTGCTAAAAAGTTGAGAGGGTTACGGCAAAAACTGGATGCACTTCGTGTACCAAATGGACAATCTCTTTCGAAGTATCAGGGTTTCGGACGAAAACTCGTCTGTTACGAAAGGATTTCAATTTTTTTTAACTTATTTCAACTCCAGAATTTTTGTGCATTCAATATGAACCATTAGAAGCCACATCCTAAAATTTCAACCCTATCTAACTTCATTTGCTATTTTTCATGCATTTAATGAATTGTTTTGAGCTAAATGACCCTGAAATTAAAAAGCACCACAAATGAACTCTGAAATGGTTGAAACTTATCATGGTATCATAATTTCACCCACATAGCATGTGCTAAAAAGTTGAGAGGGTTACGGCAAAAACTGGATGCACTTCGTGTACAAAATGGACAATCTCTTTCGAAGTATCAGGGTTTCGGACGAAAACTCGTCTGTTACGAAAGGATTTCAATTTTTTTTAACTTATTTCAACTCCAGAATTTTTGTGCATTCAATATGAACCATTAGAAGCCACATCCTAAAATTTCAACCCTATCTAACTTCATTTGCTATTTTTCATGCATATAATGAATTGTTTTGAGCTAAATGACCCTGAAATTAAAAAGCACCACAAATGAACTCTGAAATGGTTGAAACTTATCATGGTATCATAATTTCACCCACATAGCATGTGCTAAAAAGTTGAGAGGGTTACGGCACAAACTGGATGCACTTCGTGTACAAAATGGACAATCTCTTTCAAAGTATCAGCGTTTCGGACGAAAACTCGTCTGTTACGAAAGGATTTCAATTTTTTTTAACTTATTTCAACTCCAGACTTTTTGTGCATTCAATATGAACCATTAGAAGCCACATCCTAAAATTTCAACCCTATCTAACTTCATTTGCTATTTTTCATGCATTTAATGAATTGTTTTGAGCTAAATGACCCTGAAATTAAAAAGCACCACAAATGAACTCTGAAATGGTTGAAACTTATCATGGTATCATAATTTCACCCACATAGCATGTGCTAAAAAGTTGAGAGGGTTACGGCACAAACTGGATGCACTTCGTGTACAAAATGGACAATCTCTTTCGAAGTATCAGCGTTTCGGACGAAAACTCGTCTGTTACGAAAGGATTTCAATTTTTTTTAACTTATTTCAACTCCAGACTTTTTGTGCATTCAATATGAACCATTAGAAGCCACATCCTAAAATTTCAACCCTATCTAACTTCATTTGCTATTTTTCATGCATTTAATGAATTGTTTTGAGCTAAATGACCCTGAAATTAAAAAGCACCACAAATGAACTCTGAAATGGTTGAAACTTGGCATGGTTTCATAATTTCACCCACATAGCATGTGCTAAAAAGTTGAGAGGGTTACGGCAAAAACCGGATGCACTTCGTGTACAAAATGGACAATCTCTTTCGAAGTTTCAGGGTTTCGGATGAAAACTCGTCTGTTACGAAAGGATTTCAATTTTTTTAACTTATTTCAACTCCAGACTTTTTGTGCATTCAATATGAACCATTAGAAGCCACATCCTAAAATTTCAACCCTATCTAACTTCATTTGCTATTTTTCATGCATTTAATGAATTGTTCTGAGCTAAATGACCCTGAAATTAAAAAGCACCACAAATGAACTCTGAAATGGTTGAAACTTATCATGGTATCATTATTTCACCCACATAGCATGTGCTAAAAAGTTGAGAGGGTTACCGCAAAAACTGGATGCACTTCGTGTACAAAATGGACAATCTCTTTCGAAGTATCAGGGTTTCGGACGAAAACTCGTCTGTTACGAAAGGATTTCAATTTTTTTTAACTTATTTCAACTCCAGAATTTTTGTGCATTCAATATGAACCATTAGAAGCCACATCCTAAAATTTCAACCCTATCTAACTTCATTTGCTATTTTTCATGCATTTAATGAATTGTTTTGAGCTAAATGATCCTGAAATTAAAAAGCACCACAAATGAACTCTGAAATGGTTGAAACTTATCATGGTATCATAATTTCACCCACATAGCATGTGCTAAAAAGTTGAGAGGGTTACGGCACAAACTGGATGCACTTCGTGTACAAAATGGACAATCTCTTTCGAAGTATCAGCGTTTCGGACGAAAACTCGTCTGTTACGAAAGGATTTCAATTTTTTTTAACTTATTTCAACTCCAGACTTTTTGTGCATTCAATATGAACCATTAGAAGCCACATCCTAAAATTTCAACCCTATCTAACTTCATTTGCTATTTTTCATGCATTTAATGAATTGTTTTGAGCTAAATGACCCTGAAATTAAAAAGCACCACAAATGAACTCAGAAATGGTTGAAACTTATCATGGTATCATAATTTCACCCACATAGCATGTGCTAAAAAGTTGAGAGGGTTACGGCACAAACTGGATGCACTTCGTGTACAAAATGGACAATCTCTTTCGAAGTATCAGCGTTTCGGACGAAAACTCGTCTGTTACGAAAGGATTTCAATTTTTTTTAACTTATTTCAACTCCAGACTTTTTGTGCATTCAATATGAACCATTAGAAGCCACATCCTAAAATTTCAACCCTATTTAACTTCATTTGCTATTTTTCATGCATTTAATGAATTGTTTTGAGCTAAATGACCCTGAAATTAAAAAGCACCACAAATGAACTCTGAAATGGTTGAAACTTATCATGGTATCATAATTTCACCCACATAGCATGTGCTAAAAAGTTGAGAGGGTTACGGCACAAACTGGATGCACTTCGTGTACAAAATGGACAATCTCTTTCGAAGTATCAGCGTTTCGGACGAAAACTCGTCTGTTACGAAAGGATTTCAATTTTTTTTATCTTATTTCAACTCCAGACTTTTTGTGCATTCAATATGAACCATTAGAAGCCACATCCTAAAATTTCAACCCTATCTAACTTCATTTGCTATTTTTCATGCATTTAATGAATTGTTTTGAGCTAAATGACCCTGAAATTAAAAAGCACCACAAATGAACTCAGAAATGGTTGAAACTTATCATGGTATCATAATTTCACCCACATAGCATGTGCTAAAAAGTTGAGAGGGTTACGGCACAAACTGGATGCACTTCGTGTACAAAATGGACAATCTCTTTCGAAGTATCAGCGTTTCGGACGAAAACTCGTCTGTTACGAAAGGATTTCAATTTTTTTTAACTTATTTCAACTCCAGACTTTTTGTGCATTCAATATGAACCATTAGAAGCCACATCCTAAAATTTCAACCCTATTTAACTTCATTTGCTATTTTTCATGCATTTAATGAATTGTTTTGAGCTAAATGACCCTGAAATTAAAAAGCACCACAAATGAACTCTGAAATGGTTGAAACTTATCATGGTATCATAATTTCACCCACATAGCATGTGCTAAAAAGTTGAGAGGGTTACGGCACAAACTGGATGCACTTCGTGTACAAAATGGACAATCTCTTTCGAAGTATCAGCGTTTCGGACGAAAACTCGTCTGTTACGAAAGGATTTCAATTTTTTTAACTTATTTCAACTCCAGACTTTTTGTGCATTCAATATGAACCATTAGAAGCCACATCCTAAAATTTCAACCCTATCTAACTTCATTTGCTATTTTTCATGCATTTAATGAATTGTTTTGAGCTAAATGACCCTGAAATTAAAAAGCACCACAAATGAACTCTGAAATGGTTGAAACTTGGCATGGTTTCATAATTTCACCCACATAGCATGTGCTAAAAAGTTGAGAGGGTTACGGCAAAAACCGGATGCACTTCGTGTACAAAATGGACAATCTCTTTCGAAGTATCAGCGTTTCGGACGAAAACTCGTCTGTTACGAAAGGATTTCAATTTTTTTTAACTTATTTCGACTCCAGACTTTTTGTGCATTCAATATGAACCATTAGAAGCCACATCCTAAAATTTCAACCCTATCTAACTTCATTTGCTATTTTTCATGCATTTAATGAATTGTTTTGAGCTAAATGATCCTGAAATTAAAAAGCACCACAAATGAACTCTGAAATGGTTGAAACTTATCATGGTATCATAATTTCACCCACATAGCATGTGCTAAAAAGTTGAGAGGGTTACGGCACAAACTGGATGCACTTCGTGTACAAAATGGACAATCTCTTTCGAAGTATCAGCGTTTCGGACGAAAACTCGTCTGTTACGAAAGGATTTCAATTTTTTTTAACTTATTTCAACTCCAGACTTTTTGTGCATTCAATATGAACCATTAGAAGCCACATCCTAAAATTTCAACCCTATCTAACTTCATTTGCTATTTTTCATGCATTTAATGAATTGTTTTGAGCTAAATGACCCTGAAATTAAAAAGCACCACAAATGAACTCAGAAATGGTTGAAACTTATCATGGTATCATAATTTCACCCACATAGCATGTGCTAAAAAGTTGAGAGGGTTACGGCACAAACTGGATGCACTTCGTGTACAAAATGGACAATCTCTTTCGAAGTATCAGCGTTTCGGACGAAAACTCGTCTGTTACGAAAGGATTTCAATTTTTTTTAACTTATTTCAACTCCAGACTTTTTGTGCATTCAATATGAACCATTAGAAGCCACATCCTAAAATTTCAACCCTATTTAACTTCATTTGCTATTTTTCATGCATTTAATGAATTGTTTTGAGCTAAATGACCCTGAAATTAAAAAGCACCACAAATGAACTCTGAAATGGTTGAAACTTATCATGGTATCATAATTTCACCCACATAGCATGTGCTAAAAAGTTGAGAGGGTTACGGCACAAACTGGATGCACTTCGTGTACAAAATGGACAATCTCTTTCGAAGTATCAGCGTTTCGGACGAAAACTCGTCTGTTACGAAAGGATTTCAATTTTTTTTATCTTATTTCAACTCCAGACTTTTTGTGCATTCAATATGAACCATTAGAAGCCACATCCTAAAATTTCAACCCTATCTAACTTCATTTGCTATTTTTCATGCATTTAATGAATTGTTTTGAGCTAAATGACCCTGAAATTAAAAAGCACCACAAATGAACTCAGAAATGGTTGAAACTTATCATGGTATCATAATTTCACCCACATAGCATGTGCTAAAAAGTTGAGAGGGTTACGGCACAAACTGGATGCACTTCGTGTACAAAATGGACAATCTCTTTCGAAGTATCAGCGTTTCGGACGAAAACTCGTCTGTTACGAAAGGATTTCAATTTTTTTTAACTTATTTCAACTCCAGACTTTTTGTGCATTCAATATGAACCATTAGAAGCCACATCCTAAAATTTCAACCCTATTTAACTTCATTTGCTATTTTTCATGCATTTAATGAATTGTTTTGAGCTAAATGACCCTGAAATTAAAAAGCACCACAAATGAACTCAGAAATGGTTGAAACTTATCATGGTATCATAATTTCACCCACATAGCATGTGCTAAAAAGTTGAGAGGGTTACGGCACAAACTGGATGCACTTCGTGTACAAAATGGACAATCTCTTTCGAAGTATCAGCGTTTCGGACGAAAACTCGTCTGTTACGAAAGGATTTCAATTTTTTTTATCTTATTTCAACTCCAGACTTTTTGTGCATTCAATATGAACCATTAGAAGCCACATCCTAAAATTTCAACCCTATCTAACTTCATTTGCTATTTTTCATGCATTTAATGAATTGTTTTGAGCTAAATGACCCTGAAATTAAAAAGCACCACAAATGAACTCTGAAATGGTTGAAACTTGGCATGGTTTCATAATTTCACCCACATAGCATGTGCTAAAAAGTTGAGAGGGTTACGGCAAAAACCGGATGCACTTCGTGTACAAAATGGACAATCTCTTTCGAAGTATCAGCGTTTCGGACGAAAACTCGTCTGTTACGAAAGGATTTCAATTTTTTTTAACTTATTTCAACTCCAGACTTTTTGTGCATTCAATATGAACCATTAGAAGCCACATCCTAAAATTTCAACCCTATCTAACTTCATTTGCTATTTTTCATGCATTTAATGAATTGTTCTGAGCTAAATGACCCTGAAATTAAAAAGCACCACAAATGAACTCTGAAATGGTTGAAACTTGGCATGGTTTCATAATTTCACCCACATAGCATGTGCTAAAAAGTTGAGAGGGTTACGGCAAAAACCGGATGCACTTCGTGTACAAAATGGACAATCTCTTTCGAAGTATCAGCGTTTCGGACGAAAACTCGTCTGTTACGAAAGGATTTCAATTTTTTTTAACTTATTTCGACTCCAGACTTTTTGTGCATTCAATATGAACCATTAGAAGCCACATCCTAAAATTTCAACCCTATCTAACTTCATTTGCTATTTTTCATGCATTTAATGAATTGTTTTGAGCTAAATGACCCTGAAATTAAAAAGCACCACAAATGAACTCTGAAATGGTTGAAACTTATCATGGTATCATTATTTCACCCACATAGCATGTGCTAAAAAGTTGAGAGGGTTACGGCAAAAACTGGATGCACTTCGTGTACAAAATGGACAATCTCTTTCGAAGTATCAGCGTTTCGGACGAAAACTCGTCTGTTACGAAAGGATTTCAATTTTTTTTAACTTATTTCAATTCCAGAATTTTTGTGCATTCAATATGAACCATTAGAAGCCACATCCTAAAATTTCAACCCTATCTAACTTCATTTGCTATTTTTCATGCATTTAATGAATTGTTTTGAGCTAAATGACCCTGAAATTAAAAAGCACCACAAATGAACTCTGAAATGGTTGAAACTTATCATGGTATCATAATTTCACCCACATAGCATGTGCTAAAAAGTTGAGAGGGTTACGGCAAAAACTGGATGCACTTCGTGTACAAAATGGACAATCTCTTTCGAAGTATCAGGGTTTCGGACGAAAACTCGTCTGTTACGAAAGGATTTCAATTTTTTTTAACTTATTTCAACTCCAGAATTTTTGTGCATTCAATATGAACCATTAGAAGCCACATCCTAAAATTTCAACCCTATCTAACTTCATTTGCTATTTTTCATGCATATAATGAATTGTTTTGAGCTAAATGACCCTAAAATTAAAAAGCACCACAAATGAACTCTGAAATGGTTGAAACTTATCATGGTATCATAATTTCACCCACATAGCATGTGCTAAAAAGTTGAGAGGGTTACGGCACAAACTGGATGCACTTCGTGTACAAAATGGACAATCTCTTTCGAAGTATCAGCGTTTCGGACGAAAACTCGTCTGTTACGAAAGGATTTCAATTTTTTTTAACTTATTTCAACTCCAGACTTTTTGTGCATTCAATATGAACCATTAGAAGCCACATCCTAAAATTTCAACCCTATCTAACTTCATTTGTTATTTTTCATGCATTTAATGAATTGTTTTGAGCTAAATGACCCTGAAATTAAAAAGCACCACCAATGAACTCAGAAATGGTTGAAACTTATCATGGTATCATAATTTCACCCACATAGCATGTGCTAAAAAGTTGAGAGGGTTACGGCACAAACTGGATGCACTTCGTGTACAAAATGGACAATCTCTTTCGAAGTATCAGCGTTTCGGACGAAAACTCGTCTGTTACGAAAGGATTTCAATTATTTTTAACTTATTTCAACTCCAGAATTTTTGTGCATTCAATATGAACCATTAGAAGCCACATCCTAAAATTTCAACCCTATCTAACTTCATTTGCTATTTTTCATGCATTTAATGAATTGTTTTGAGCTAAATGACCCTGAAATTAAAAAGCACCACAAATGAACTCTGAAATGGTTGAAACTTGGCATGGTTTCATAATTTCACCCACATAGCATGTGCTAAAAAGTTGAGAGGGTTACGGCAAAAACCGGATGCACTTCGTGTACAAAATGGACAATCTCTTTCGAAGTTTCAGGGTTTCGGACGAAAACTCGTCTGTTACGAAAGGATTTCAATTTTTTTAACTTATTTCAACTCCAGACTTTTTGTGCATTCAATATGAACCATTAGAAGCCACATCCTAAAATTTCAACCCTATCTAACTTCATTTGCTATTTTTCATGCATTTAATGAATTGTTTTGAGCTAAATGACCCTGAAATTAAAAAGCACCACAAATGAACTCTGAAATGGTTGAAACTTATCATGGTATCATTATTTCACCCACATAGCATGTGCTAAAAAGTTGAGAGGGTTACGGCAAAAACTGGATGCACTTCGTGTACAAAATGGACAATCTCTTTCGAAGTATCAGCGTTTCGGACGAAAACTCGTCTGTTACGAAAGGATTTCAATTTTTTTTAACTTATTTCGACTCCAGACTTTTTGTGCATTCAATATGAACCATTAGAAGCCACATCCTAAAATTTCAACCCTATCTAACTTCATTTGCTATTTTTCATGCATTTAATGAATTGTTTTGAGCTAAATGACCCTGAAATTAAAAAGCACCACAAATGAACTCTGAAATGGTTGAAACTTATCATGGTATCATAATTTCACCCACATAGCATGTGCTAAAAAGTTGAGAGGGTTATGGCACAAACTGGATGCACTTCGTGTACAAAATGGACAATCTCTTTCGAAGTATCAGCGTTTCGGACGAAAACTCGTCTGTTACGAAAGGATTTCAATTTTTTTTAACTTATTTCAACTCCAGACTTTTTGTGCATTCAATATGAACCATTAGAAGCCACATCCTAAAATTTCAACCCTATCTAACTTCATTTGCTATTTTTCATGCATTTAATGAATTGTTTTGAGCTAAATGACCCTGAAATTAAAAAGCACCACAAATGAACTCTGAAATGGTTGAAACTTGGCATGGTTTCATAATTTCACCCACATAGCATGTGCTAAAAAGTTGAGAGGGTTACGGCAAAAACCGGATGCACTTCGTGTACAAAATGGACAATCTCTTTCGAAGTTTCAGGGTTTCGGACGAAAACTCGTCTGTTACGAAAGGATTTCAATTTTTTTAACTTATTTCAACTCCAGACTTTTTGTGCATTCAATATGAACCATTAGAAGCCACATCCTAAAATTTCAACCCTATCTAACTTCATTTGCTATTTTTCATGCATTTAATGAATTGTTTTGAGCTAAATGACCCTGAAATTAAAAAGCACCACAAATGAACTCTGAAATGGTTGAAACTTATCATGGTATCATTATTTCACCCACATAGCATGTGCTAAAAAGTTGAGAGGGTTACGGCAAAAACTGGATGCACTTCGTGTACAAAATGGACAATCTCTTTCGAAGTATCAGGGTTTCGGACGAAAACTCGTCTGTTACGAAAGGATTTCAATTTTTTTTAACTTATTTCAACTCCAGACTTTTTGTGCATTCAATATGAACCATTAGAAGCCACATCCTAAAATTTCAACCCTATCTAACTTCATTTGTTATTTTTCATGCATTTAATGAATTGTTTTGAGCTAAATGACCCTGAAATTAAAAAGCACCACAAATGAACTCTGAAATGGTTGAAACTTATCATGGTATCATAATTTCACCCACATAGCATGTGCTAAAAAGTTGAGAGGGTTACGGCAAAAACTGGATGCACTTCGTGTACAAAATGGACAATCTCTTTCGAAGTATCAGCGTTTCGGACGAAAACTCGTCTGTTACGAAAGGATTTCAATTTTTTTTAACTTATTTCAACTCCAGAATTTTTGTGCATTCAATATGAACCATTAGAAGCCACATCCTAAAATTTCAACCCTATCTAACTTCATTTGCTATTTTTCATGCATTTAATGAATTGTTTTGAGCTAAATGACCCTGAAATTAAAAAGCACCACAAATGAACTCTGAAATGGTTGAAACTTGGCATGGTTTCATAATTTCACCCACATAGCATGTGCTAAAAAGTTGAGAGGGTTACGGCAAAAACCGGATGCACTTCGTGTACAAAATGGACAATCTCTTTCGAAGTTTCAGGGTTTCGGACGAAAACTCGTCTGTTACGAAAGGATTTCAATTTTTTTAACTTATTTCAACTCCAGACTTTTTGTGCATTCAATATGAACCATTAGAAGCCACATCCTAAAATTTCAACCCTATCTAACTTCATTTGCTATTTTTCATGCATTTAATGAATTGTTTTGAGCTAAATGACCCTGAAATTAAAAAGCACCACAAATGAACTCTGAAATGGTTGAAACTTATCATGGTATCATTATTTCACCCACATAGCATGTGCTAAAAAGTTGAGAGGGTTACGGCAAAAACTGGATGCACTTCGTGTACAAAATGGACAATCTCTTTCGAAGTATCAGCGTTTCGGACGAAAACTCGTCTGTTACGAAAGGATTTCAATTTTTTTTAACTTATTTCGACTCCAGACTTTTTGTGCATTCAATATGAACCATTAGAAGCCACATCCTAAAATTTCAACCCTATCTAACTTCATTTGCTATTTTTCATGCATTTAATGAATTGTTTTGAGCTAAATGACCCTGAAATTAAAAAGCACCACAAATGAACTCTGAAATGGTTGAAACTTATCATGGTATCATAATTTCACCCACATAGCATGTGCTAAAAAGTTGAGAGGGTTATGGCACAAACTGGATGCACTTCGTGTACAAAATGGACAATCTCTTTCGAAGTATCAGCGTTTCGGACGAAAACTCGTCTATTACGAAAGGATTTCAATTTTTTTTAACTTATTTCAACTCCAGACTTTTTGTGCATTCAATATGAACCATTAGAAGCCACATCCTAAAATTTCAACCCTATCTAACTTCATTTGCTATTTTTCATGCATTTAATGAATTGTTTTGAGCTAAATGACCCTGAAATTAAAAAGCACCACAAATGAACTCTGAAATGGTTGAAACTTGGCATGGTTTCATAATTTCACCCACATAGCATGTGCTAAAAAGTTGAGAGGGTTACGGCAAAAACCGGATGCACTTCGTGTACAAAATGGACAATCTCTTTCGAAGTTTCAGGGTTTCGGACGAAAACTCGTCTGTTACGAAAGGATTTCAATTTTTTTAACTTATTTCAACTCCAGACTTTTTGTGCATTCAATATGAACCATTAGAAGCCACATCCTAAAATTTCAACCCTATCTAACTTCATTTGCTATTTTTCATGCATTTAATGAATTGTTTTGAGCTAAATGACCCTGAAATTAAAAAGCACCACAAATGAACTCTGAAATGGTTGAAACTTATCATGGTATCATTATTTCACCCACATAGCATGTGCTAAAAAGTTGAGAGGGTTAC
Organism: Elymus sibiricus; assembly: GCA_039707655.1. NCBI lineage: Eukaryota > Viridiplantae > Streptophyta > Magnoliopsida > Poales > Poaceae > Elymus > Elymus sibiricus. The sequence continues at coordinate 379,700,678 of CM077669.1, forward strand.
GGCAAAAACTGGATGCACTTCGTGTACAAAATGGACAATCTCTTTCGAAGTATCAGGGTTTCGGACGAAAACTCGTCTGTTACGAAAGGATTTCAATTTTTTTTAACTTATTTCAACTCCAGACTTTTTGTGCATTCAATATGAACCATTAGAAGCCACATCCTAAAATTTCAACCCTATCTAACTTCATTTGCTATTTTTCATGCATTTAATGAATTGTTTTGAGCTAAATGACCCTGAAATTAAAAAGCACCACAAATGAACTCTGAAATGGTTGAAACTTATCATGGTATCATAATTTCACCCACATAGCATGTGCTAAAAAGTTGAGAGGGTTACGGCAAAAACTGGATGCACTTCGTGTACAAAATGGACAATCTCTTTCGAAGTATCAGGGTTTCGGACGAAAACTCGTCTGTTACGAAAGGATTTCAATTTTTTTTAACTTATTTCAACTCCAGAATTTTTGTGCATTCAATATGAACCATTAGAAGCCACATCCTAAAATTTCAACCCTATCTAACTTCATTTGCTATTTTTCATGCATTTAATGAATTGTTTTGAGCTAAATGACCCTGAAATTAAAAAGCACCACAAATGAACTCTGAAATGGTTGAAACTTATCATGGTATCATAATTTCACCCACATAGCATGTGCTAAAAAGTTGAGAGGGTTACGGCAAAAACTGGATGCACTTCGTGTACAAAATGGACAATCTCTTTCGAAGTATCAGGGTTTCGGACGAAAACTCGTCTGTTACGAAAGGATTTCAATTTTTTTAACTTATTTCAACTCCAGAATTTTTGTGCATTCAATATGAACCATTAGAAGCCACATCCTAAAATTTCAACCCTATCTAACTTCATTTGCTATTTTTCATGCATATAATGAATTGTTTTGAGCTAAATGACCCTGAAATTAAAAAGCACCACAAATGAACTCTGAAATGGTTGAAACTTATCATGGTATCATAATTTCACCCACATAGCATGTGCTAAAAAGTTGAGAGGGTTACGGCACAAACTGGATGCACTTCGTGTACAAAATGGACAATCTCTTTCGAAGTATCAGCGTTTCGGACGAAAACTCGTCTGTTACGAAAGGATTTCAATTTTTTTTAACTTATTTCAACTCCAGACTTTTTGTGCATTCAATATGAACCATTAGAAGCCACATCCTAAAATTTCAACCCTATCTAACTTCATTTGCTATTTTTCATGCATTTAATGAATTGTTTTGAGCTAAATGACCCTGAAATTAAAAAGCACCACAAATGAACTCTGAAATGGTTGAAACTTATCATGGTTTCATAATTTCACCCACATAGCATGTGCTAAAAAGTTGAGAGGGTTACGGCACAAACTGGATGCACTTCGTGTACAAAATGGACAATCTCTTTCGAAGTATCAGCGTTTCGGACGAAAACTCGTCTGTTACGAAAGGATTTCAATTTTTTTTAACTTATTTCAACTCCAGAATTTTTGTGCATTCAATATGAACCATTAGAAGCCACATCCTAAAATTTCAACCCTATCTAACTTCATTTGCTATTTTTCATGCATTTAATGAATTGTTTTGAGCTAAATGACCCTGAAATTAAAAAGCACCACAAATGAACTCTGAAATGGTTGAAACTTGGCATGGTTTCATAATTTCACCCACATAGCATGTGCTAAAAAGTTGAGAGGGTTACGGCAAAAACCGGATGCACTTCGTGTACAAAATGGACAATCTCTTTCGAAGTTTCAGGGTTTCGGACGAAAACTCGTCTGTTACGAAAGGATTTCAATTTTTTTAACTTATTTCAACTCCAGACTTTTTGTGCATTCAATATGAACCATTAGAAGCCACATCCTAAAATTTCAACCCTATCTAACTTCATTTGCTATTTTTCATGCATTTAATGAATTGTTTTGAGCTAAATGACCCTGAAATTAAAAAGCACCACAAATGAACTCTGAAATGGTTGAAACTTATCATGGTATCATTATTTCACCAAATAGCATGTGCTAAAAAGTTGAGAGGGTTACGGCAAAAACTGGATGCACTTCGTGTACAAAATGGACAATCTCTTTCGAAGTATCAGGGTTTCGGACGAAAACTCGTCTGTTACGAAAGGATTTCAATTTTTTTTAACTTATTTCAACTCCAGACTTTTTGTGCATTCAATATGAACCATTAGAAGCCACATCCTAAAATTTCAACCCTATCTAACTTCATTTGCTATTTTTCATGCATTTAATGAATTGTTTTGAGCTAAATGACCCTGAAATTAAAAAGCACCACAAATGAACTCTGAAATGGTTGAAACTTATCATGGTATCATTATTTCACCCACATAGCATGTGCTAAAAAGTTGAGAGGGTTACGGCAAAAACTGGATGCACTTCGTGTACAAAATGGACAATCTCTTTCGAAGTATCAGGGTTTCGGACGAAAACTCGTCTGTTACGAAAGGATTTCAATTTTTTTTAACTTATTTCAACTCCAGAATTTTTGTGCATTCAATATGAACCATTAGAAGCCACATCCTAAAATTTCAACCCTATCTAACTTCATTTGCTATTTTTCATGCATTTAATGAATTGTTTTGAGCTAAATGACCCTGAAATTAAAAAGCACCACAAATGAACTCTGAAATGGTTGAAACTTATCATGGTATCATAATTTCACCCACATAGCATGTGCTAAAAAGTTGATAGGGTTACGGCAAAAACTGGATGCACTTCGTGTACAAAATGGACAATCTCTTTCGAAGTATCAGGGTTTCGGACGAAAACTCGTCTGTTACGAAAGGATTTCAATTTTTTTTAACTTATTTCAACTCCAGACTTTTTGTGCATTCAATATGAACCATTAGAAGCCACATCCTAAAATTTCAACCCTATCTAACTTCATTTGCTATTTTTCATGCATTTAATGAATTGTTTTGAGCTAAATGACCCTGAAATTAAAAAGCACCACAAATGAACTCTGAAATGGTTGAAACTTATCATGGTATCATTATTTCACCCACATAGCATGTGCTAAAAAGTTGAGAGGGTTACGGCAAAAACTGGATGCACTTCGTGTACAAAATGGACAATCTCTTTCGAAGTATCAGGGTTTCGGACGAAAACTCGTCTGTTACGAAAGGATTTCAATTTTTTTTAACTTATTTCAACTCCAGAATTTTTGTGCATTCAATATGAACCATTAGAAGCCACATCCTAAAATTTCAACCCTATCTAACTTCATTTGCTATTTTTCATGCATTTAATGAATTGTTTTGAGCTAAATGACCCTGAAATTAAAAAGCACCACAAATGAACTCTGAAATGGTTGAAACTTATCATGGTATCATAATTTCACCCACATAGCATGTGCTAAAAAGTTGAGAGGGTTACGGCAAAAACTGGATGCACTTCGTGTACAAAATGGACAATCTCTTTCGAAGTATCAGGGTTTCGGACGAAAACTCGTCTGTTACGAAAGGATTTCAATTTTTTTAACTTATTTCAACTCCAGAATTTTTGTGCATTCAATATGAACCATTAGAAGCCACATCCTAAAATTTCAACCCTATCTAACTCCATTTGCTATTTTTCATGCATATAATGAATTGTTTTGAGCTAAATGACCCTGAAATTAAAAAGCACCACAAATGAACTCTGAAATGGTTGAAACTTATCATGGTATCATAATTTCACCCACATAGCATGTGCTAAAAAGTTGAGAGGGTTACGGCACAAACTGGATGCACTTCGTGTACAAAATGGACAATCTCTTTCGAAGTATCAGCGTTTCGGACGAAAACTCGTCTGTTACGAAAGGATTTCAATTTTTTTTAACTTATTTCAACTCCAGACTTTTTGTGCATTCAATATGAACCATTAGAAGCCACATCCTAAAATTTCAACCCTATCTAACTTCATTTGCTATTTTTCATGCATTTAATGAATTGTTTTGAGCTAAATGACCCTGAAATTAAAAAGCACCACAAATGAACTCTGAAATGGTTGAAAATTATCATGGTATCATAATTTCACCCACATAGCATGTGCTAAAAAGTTGAGAGGGTTACGGCAAAAACTGGATGCACTTCGTGTACAAAATGGACAATCTCTTTCGAAGTATCAGGGTTTCGGACGAAAACTCGTCTGTTACGAAAGGATTTCAATTTTTTTAACTTATTTCAACTCCAGAATTTTTGTGCATTCAATATGAACCATTAGAAGCCACATCCTAAAATTTCAACCCTATCTAACTTCATTTGCTATTTTTCATGCATATAATGAATTGTTTTGAGCTAAATGACCCTGAAATTAAAAAGCACCACAAATGAACTCTGAAATGGTTGAAACTTATCATGGTATCATAATTTCACCCACATAGCATGTGCTAAAAAGTTGAGAGGGTTACGGCACAAACTGGATGCACTTCGTGTACAAAATGGACAATCTCTTTCGAAGTATCAGCGTTTCGGACGAAAACTCGTCTGTTACGAAAGGATTTCAATTTTTTTTAACTTATTTCAACTCCAGAATTTTTGTGCATTCAATATGAACCATTAGAAGCCACATCCTAAAATTTCAACCCTATCTAACTTCATTTGCTATTTTTCATGCATTTAATGAATTGTTTTGAGCTAAATGACCCTGAAATTAAAAAGCACCACAAATGAACTCTGAAATGGTTGAAACTTGGCATGGTTTCATAATTTCACCCACATAGCATGTGCTAAAAAGTTGAGAGGGTTACGGCAAAAACCGGATGCACTTCGTGTACAAAATGGACAATCTCTTTCGAAGTTTCAGGGTTTCGGACGAAAACTCGTCTGTTACGAAAGGATTTCAATTTTTTTAACTTATTTCAACTCCAGACTTTTTGTGCATTCAATATGAACCATTAGAAGCCACATCCTAAAATTTCAACCCTATCTAACTTCATTTGCTATTTTTCATGCATTTAATGAATTGTTTTGAGCTAAATGACCCTGAAATTAAAAAGCACCACAAATGAACTCTGAAATGGTTGAAACTTATCATGGTATCATTATTTCACCAAATAGCATGTGCTAAAAAGTTGAGAGGGTTACGGCAAAAACTGGATGCACTTCGTGTACAAAATGGACAATCTCTTTCGAAGTATCAGGGTTTCGGACGAAAACTCGTCTGTTACGAAAGGATTTCAATTTTTTTTAACTTATTTCAACTCCAGACTTTTTGTGCATTCAATATGAACCATTAGAAGCCACATCCTAAAATTTCAACCCTATCTAACTTCATTTGCTATTTTTCATGCATTTAATGAATTGTTTTGAGCTAAATGACCCTGAAATTAAAAAGCACCACAAATGAACTCTGAAATGGTTGAAACTTATCATGGTATCATTATTTCACCCACATAGCATGTGCTAAAAAGTTGAGAGGGTTACGGCAAAAACTGGATGCACTTCGTGTACAAAATGGACAATCTCTTTCGAAGTATCAGGGTTTCGGACGAAAACTCGTCTGTTACGAAAGGATTTCAATTTTTTTTAACTTATTTCAACTCCAGAATTTTTGTGCATTCAATATGAACCATTAGAAGCCACATCCTAAAATTTCAACCCTATCTAACTTCATTTGCTATTTTTCATGCATTTAATGAATTGTTTTGAGCTAAATGACCCTGAAATTAAAAAGCACCACAAATGAACTCTGAAATGGTTGAAACTTATCATGGTATCATAATTTCACCCACATAGCATGTGCTAAAAAGTTGAGAGGGTTACGGCAAAAACTGGATGCACTTCGTGTACAAAATGGACAATCTCTTTCGAAGTATCAGGGTTTCGGACGAAAACTCGTCTGTTACGAAAGGATTTCAATTTTTTTTAACTTATTTCAACTCCAGACTTTTTGTGCATTCAATATGAACCATTAGAAGCCACATCCTAAAATTTCAACCCTATCTAACTTCATTTGCTATTTTTCATGCATTTAATGAATTGTTTTGAGCTAAATGACCCTGAAATTAAAAAGCACCACAAATGAACTCTGAAATGGTTGAAACTTATCATGGTATCATTATTTCACCCACATAGCATGTGCTAAAAAGTTGAGAGGGTTACGGCAAAAACTGGATGCACTTCGTGTACAAAATGGACAATCTCTTTCGAAGTATCAGGGTTTCGGACGAAAACTCGTCTGTTACGAAAGGATTTCAATTTTTTTTAACTTATTTCAACTCCAGAATTTTTGTGCATTCAATATGAACCATTAGAAGCCACATCCTAAAATTTCAACCCTATCTAACTTCATTTGCTATTTTTCATGCATTTAATGAATTGTTTTGAGCTAAATGACCCTGAAATTAAAAAGCACCACAAATGAACTCTGAAATGGTTGAAACTTATCATGGTATCATAATTTCACCCACATAGCATGTGCTAAAAAGTTGAGAGGGTTACGGCAAAAACTGGATGCACTTCGTGTACAAAATGGACAATCTCTTTCGAAGTATCAGGGTTTCGGACGAAAACTCGTCTGTTACGAAAGGATTTCAATTTTTTTAACTTATTTCAACTCCAGAATTTTTGTGCATTCAATATGAACCATTAGAAGCCACATCCTAAAATTTCAACCCTATCTAACTCCATTTGCTATTTTTCATGCATATAATGAATTGTTTTGAGCTAAATGACCCTGAAATTAAAAAGCACCACAAATGAACTCTGAAATGGTTGAAACTTATCATGGTATCATAATTTCACCCACATAGCATGTGCTAAAAAGTTGAGAGGGTTACGGCACAAACTGGATGCACTTCGTGTACAAAATGGACAATCTCTTTCGAAGTATCAGCGTTTCGGACGAAAACTCGTCTGTTACGAAAGGATTTCAATTTTTTTTAACTTATTTCAACTCCAGACTTTTTGTGCATTCAATATGAACCATTAGAAGCCACATCCTAAAATTTCAACCCTATCTAACTTCATTTGCTATTTTTCATGCATTTAATGAATTGTTTTGAGCTAAATGACCCTGAAATTAAAAAGCACCACAAATGAACTCTGAAATGGTTGAAAATTATCATGGTATCATAATTTCACCCACATAGCATGTGCTAAAAAGTTGAGAGGGTTACGGCAAAAACTGGATGCACTTCGTGTACAAAATGGACAATCTCTTTCGAAGTATCAGGGTTTCGGACGAAAACTCGTCTGTTACGAAAGGATTTCAATTTTTTTAACTTATTTCAACTCCAGAATTTTTGTGCATTCAATATGAACCATTAGAAGCCACATCCTAAAATTTCAACCCTATCTAACTTCATTTGCTATTTTTCATGCATATAATGAATTGTTTTGAGCTAAATGACCCTGAAATTAAAAAGCACCACAAATGAACTCTGAAATGGTTGAAACTTATCATGGTATCATAATTTCACCCACATAGCATGTGCTAAAAAGTTGAGAGGGTTACGGCACAAACTGGATGCACTTCGTGTACAAAATGGACAATCTCTTTCGAAGTATCAGCGTTTCGGACGAAAACTCGTCTGTTACGAAAGGATTTCAATTTTTTTTAACTTATTTCAACTCCAGACTTTTTGTGCATTCAATATGAACCATTAGAAGCCACATCCTAAAATTTCAACCCTATCTAACTTCATTTGCTATTTTTCATGCATATAATGAATTGTTTTGAGCTAAATGACCCTGAAATTAAAAAGCACCACAAATGAACTCTGAAATGGTTGAAACTTATCATGGTATCATAATTTCACCCACATAGCATGTGCTAAAAAGTTGAGAGGGTTACGGCACAAACTGGATGCACTTCGTGTACAAAATGGACAATCTCTTTCGAAGTATCAGCGTTTCGGACGAAAACTCGTCTGTTACGAAAGGATTTCAAATTTTTTTAACTTATTTCAACTCCAGACTTTTTGTGCATTCAATATGAACCATTAGAAGCCACATCCTAAAATTTCAACCCTATCTAACTTCATTTGCTATTTTTCATGCATTTAATGAATTGTTTTGAGCTAAATGACCCTGAAATTAAAAAGCACCACAAATGAACTCTGAAATGGTTGAAACTTATCATGGTATCATAATTTCACCCACATAGCATGTGCTAAAAAGTTGAGAGGGTTACGGCAAAAACTGGATGCACTTCGTGTACAAAATGGACAATCTCTTTCGAAGTATCAGGGTTTCGGACGAAAACTCGTCTGTTACGAAAGGATTTCAATTTTTTTAACTTATTTCAACTCCAGAATTTTTGTGCATTCAATATGAACCATTAGAAGCCACATCCTAAAATTTCAACCCTATCTAACTTCATTTGCTATTTTTCATGCATATAATGAATTGTTTTGAGCTAAATGACCCTGAAATTAAAAAGCACCACAAATGAACTCGGAAATGGTTGAAACTTATCATGGTATCATAATTTCACCCACATAGCATGTGCTAAAAAGTTGAGAGGGTTACGGCACAAACTGGATGCACTTCGTGTACAAAATGGACAATCTCTTTCGAAGTATCAGCGTTTCGGACGAAAACTCGTCTGTTACGAAAGGATTTCAATTTTTTTTAACTTATTTCAACTCCAGACTTTTTGTGCATTCAATATGAACCATTAGAAGCCACATCCTAAAATTTCAACCCTATCTAACTTCATTTGCTATTTTTCATGCATTTAATGAATTGTTTTGAGCTAAATGACCCTGAAATTAAAAAGCACCACAAATGAACTCTGAAATGGTTGAAACTTATCATGGTTTCATAATTTCACCCACATAGCATGTGCTAAAAAGTTGAGAGGGTTACGGCACAAACTGGATGCACTTCGTGTACAAAATGGACAATCTCTTTCGAAGTATCAGCGTTTCGGACGAAAACTCGTCTGTTACGAAAGGATTTCAATTTTTTTTAACTTATTTCAACTCCAGACTTTTTGTGCATTCAATATGAATCATTAGAAGCCACATCCTAAAATTTCAACCCTATCTAACTTCATTTGCTATTTTTCATGCATTTAATGAATTGTTTTGAGCTAAATGACCCTGAAATTAAAAAGCACCACAAATGAACTCTGAAATGGTTGAAACTTGGCATGGTTTCATAATTTCACCCACATAGCATGTGCTAAAAAGTTGAGAGGGTTACGGCAAAAACCGGATGCACTTCGTGTACAAAATGGACAATCTCTTTCGAAGTTTCAGGGTTTCGGACGAAAACTCGTCTGTTACGAAAGGATTTCAATTTTTTTAACTTATTTCAACTCCAGACTTTTTGTGCATTCAATATGAACCATTAGAAGCCACATCCTAAAATTTCAACCCTATCTAACTTCATTTGCTATTTTTCATGCATTTAATGAATTGTTTTGAGCTAAATGACCCTGAAATTAAAAAGCACCACAAATGAACTCTGAAATGGTTGAAACTTATCATGGTATCATTATTTCACCAAATAGCATGTGCTAAAAAGTTGAGAGGGTTACGGCAAAAACTGGATGCACTTCGTGTACAAAATGGACAATCTCTTTCGAAGTATCAGGGTTTCGGACGAAAACTCGTCTGTTACGAAAGGATTTCAATTTTTTTTAACTTATTTCAACTCCAGAATTTTTGTGCATTCAATATGAACCATTAGAAGCCACATCCTAAAATTTCAACCCTATCTAACTTCATTTGCTATTTTTCATGCATTTAATGAATTGTTTTGAGCTAAATGACCCTGAAATTAAAAAGCACCACAAATGAACTCTGAAATGGTTGAAACTTATCATGGTATCATAATTTCACCCACATAGCATGTGCTAAAAAGTTGAGAGGGTTACGGCAAAAACTGGATGCACTTCGTGTACAAAATGGACAATCTCTTTCGAAGTATCAGGGTTTCGGACGAAAACTCGTCTGTTACGAAAGGATTTCAATTTTTTTTAACTTATTTCAACTCCAGAATTTTTGTGCATTCAATATGAACCATTAGAAGCCACATCCTAAAATTTCAACCCTATCTAACTTCATTTGCTATTTTTCATGCATTTAATGAATTGTTTTGAGCTAAATGACCCTGAAATTAAAAAGCACCACAAATGAACTCTGAAATGGTTGAAACTTATCATGGTATCATAATTTCACCCACATAGCATGTGCTAAAAAGTTGAGAGGGTTACGGCAAAAACTGGATGCACTTCGTGTACAAAATGGACAATCTCTTTCGAAGTATCAGCGTTTCGGACGAAAACTCGTCTGTTACGAAAGGATTTCAATTTTTTTAACTTATTTCAACTCCAGAATTTTTGTGCATTCAATATGAACCATTAGAAGCCACATCCTAAAATTTCAACCCTATCTAACTTCATTTGCTATTTTTCATGCATATAATGAATTGTTTTGAGCTAAATGACCCTGAAATTAAAAAGCACCACAAATGAACTCTGAAATGGTTGAAACTTATCATGGTATCATAATTTCACCCACATAGCATGTGCTAAAAAGTTGAGAGGGTTACGGCACAAACTGGATGCACTTCGTGTACAAAATGGACAATCTCTTTCGAAGTATCAGCGTTTCGGACGAAAACTCGTCTGTTACGAAAGGATTTCAATTTTTTTTAACTTATTTCAACTCCAGACTTTTTGTGCATTCAATATGAACCATTAGAAGCCACATCCTAAAATTTCAACCCTATCTAACTTCATTTGCTATTTTTCATGCATTTAATGAATTGTTTTGAGCTAAATGACCCTGAAATTAAAAAGCACCACAAATGAACTCTGAAATGGTTGAAACTTATCATGGTTTCATAATTTCACCCACATAGCATGTGCTAAAAAGTTGAGAGGGTTACGGCACAAACTGGATGCACTTCGTGTACAAAATGGACAATCTCTTTCGAAGTATCAGCGTTTCGGACGAAAACTCGTCTGTTACGAAAGGATTTCAATTTTTTTTAACTTATTTCAACTCCAGACTTTTTGTGCATTCAATATGAACCATTAGAAGCCACATCCTAAAATTTCAACCCTATCTAACTTCATTTGCTATTTTTCATGCATTTAATGAATTGTTTTGAGCTAAATGACCCTGAAATTAAAAAGCACCACAAATGAACTCTGAAATGGTTGAAACTTGGCATGGTTTCATAATTTCACCCACATAGCATGTGCTAAAAAGTTGAGAGGGTTACGGCAAAAACCGGATGCACTTCGTGTACAAAATGGACAATCTCTTTCGAAGTTTCAGGGTTTCGGACGAAAACTCGTCTGTTACGAAAGGATTTCAATTTTTTTAACTTATTTCAACTCCAGACTTTTTGTGCATTCAATATGAACCATTAGAAGCCACATCCTAAAATTTCAACCCTATCTAACTTCATTTGCTATTTTTCATGCATTTAATGAATTGTTTTGAGCTAAATGACCCTGAAATTAAAAAGCACCACAAATGAACTCTGAAATGGTTGAAACTTATCATGGTATCATTATTTCACCAAATAGCATGTGCTAAAAAGTTGAGAGGGTTACGGCAAAAACTGGATGCACTTCGTGTACAAAATGGACAATCTCTTTCGAAGTATCAGGGTTTCGGACGAAAACTCGTCTGTTACGAAAGGATTTCAATTTTTTTTAACTTATTTCAACTCCAGAATTTTTGTGCATTCAATATGAACCATTAGAAGCCACATCCTAAAATTTCAACCCTATCTAACTTCATTTGCTATTTTTCATGCATTTAATGAATTGTTTTGAGCTAAATGACCCTGAAATTAAAAAGCACCACAAATGAACTCTGAAATGGTTGAAACTTATCATGGTATCATAATTTCACCCACATAGCATGTGCTAAAAAGTTGAGAGGGTTACGGCAAAAACTGGATGCACTTCGTGTACAAAATGGACAATCTCTTTCGAAGTATCAGGGTTTCGGACGAAAACTCGTCTGTTACGAAAGGATTTCAATTTTTTTAACTTATTTCAACTCCAGAATTTTTGTGCATTCAATATGAACCATTAGAAGCCACATCCTAAAATTTCAACCCTATCTAACTTCATTTGCTATTTTTCATGCATATAATGAATTGTTTTGAGCTAAATGACCCTGAAATTAAAAAGCACCACAAATGAACTCTGAAATGGTTGAAACTTATCATGGTATCATAATTTCACCCACATAGCATGTGCTAAAAAGTTGAGAGGGTTACGGCACAAACTGGATGCACTTCGTGTACAAAATGGACAATCTCTTTCGAAGTATCAGCGTTTCGGACGAAAACTCGTCTGTTACGAAAGGATTTCAATTTTTTTTAACTTATTTCAACTCCAGACTTTTTGTGCATTCAATATGAACCATTAGAAGCCACATCCTAAAATTTCAACCCTATCTAACTTCATTTGCTATTTTTCATGCCTTTAATGAATTGTTTTGAGCTAAATGACCCTGAAATTAAAAAGCACCACAAATGAACTCTGAAATGGTTGAAACTTATCATGGTTTCATAATTTCACCCACATAGCATGTGCTAAAAAGTTGAGAGGGTTACGGCACAAACTGGATGCACTTCGTGTACAAAATGGACAATCTCTTTCGAAGTATCAGCGTTTCGGACGAAAACTCGTCTGTTACGAAAGGATTTCAATTTTTTTTAACTTATTTCAACTCCAGACTTTTTGTGCATTCAATATGAACCATTAGAAGCCACAGCCTAAAATTTCAACCCTATCTAACTTCATTTGCTATTTTTCATGCATTTAATGAATTGTTTTGAGCTAAATGACCCTGAAATTAAAAAGCACCACAAATGAACTCTGAAATGGTTGAAACTTGGCATGGTTTCATAATTTCACCCACATAGCATGTGCTAAAAAGTTGAGAGGGTTACGGCAAAAACCGGATGCACTTCGTGTACAAAATGGACAATCTCTTTCGAAGTTTCAGGGTTTCGGACGAAAACTCGTCTGTTACGAAAGGATTTCAATTTTTTTAACTTATTTCAACTCCAGACTTTTTGTGCATTCAATATGAACCATTAGAAGCCACATCCTAAAATTTCAACCCTATCTAACTTCATTTGCTATTTTTCATGCATTTAATGAATTGTTTTGAGCTAAATGACCCTGAAATTAAAAAGCACCACAAATGAACTCTGAAATGGTTGAAACTTATCATGGTATCATTATTTCACCAAATAGCATGTGCTAAAAAGTTGAGAGGGTTACGGCAAAAACTGGATGCACTTCGTGTACAAAATGGACAATCTCTTTCGAAGTATCAGGGTTTCGGACGAAAACTCGTCTGTTACGAAAGGATTTCAATTTTTTTTAACTTATTTCAACTCCAGACTTTTTGTGCATTCAATATGAACCATTAGAAGCCACATCCTAAAATTTCAACCCTATCTAACTTCATTTGCTATTTTTCATGCATTTAATGAATTGTTTTGAGCTAAATGACCCTGAAATTAAAAAGCACCACAAATGAACTCTGAAATGGTTGAAACTTATCATGGTATCATTATTTGACCCACATAGCATGTGCTAAAAAGTTGAGAGGGTTACGGCAAAAACTGGATGCACTTCGTGTACAAAATGGACAATCTCTTTCGAAGTATCAGGGTTTCGGACGAAAACTCGTCTGTTACGAAAGGATTTCAATTTTTTTTAACTTATTTCAACTCCAGAATTTTTGTGCATTCAATATGAACCATTAGAAGCCACATCCTAAAATTTCAACCCTATCTAACTTCATTTGCTATTTTTCATGCATTTAATGAATTGTTTTGAGCTAAATGACCCTGAAATTAAAAAGCACCACAAATGAACTCTGAAATGGTTGAAACTTATCATGGTATCATAATTTCACCCACATAGCATGTGCTAAAAAGTTGAGAGGGTTACGGCAAAAACTGGATGCACTTCGTGTACAAAATGGACAATCTCTTTCGAAGTATCAGGGTTTCGGACGAAAACTCGTCTGTTACGAAAGGATTTCAATTTTTTTAACTTATTTCAACTCCAGAATTTTTGTGCATTCAATATGAACCATTAGAAGCCACATCCTAAAATTTCAACCCTATCTAACTTCATTTGCTATTTTTCATGCATATAATGAATTGTTTTGAGCTAAATGACCCTGAAATTAAAAAGCACCACAAATGAACTCTGAAATGGTTGAAACTTATCATGGTATCATAATTTCACCCACATAGCATGTGCTAAAAAGTTGAGAGGGTTACGGCACAAACTGGATGCACTTCGTGTACAAAATGGACAATCTCTTTCGAAGTATCAGCGTTTCGGACGAAAACTCGTCTGTTACGAAAGGATTTCAATTTTTTTTAACTTATTTCAACTCCAGACTTTTTGTGCATTCAATATGAACCATTAGAAGCCACATCCTAAAATTTCAACCCTATCTAACTTCATTTGCTATTTTTCATGCCTTTAATGAATTGTTTTGAGCTAAATGACCCTGAAATTAAAAAGCACCACAAATGAACTCTGAAATGGTTGAAACTTATCATGGTTTCATAATTTCACCCACATAGCATGTGCTAAAAAGTTGAGAGGGTTACGGCACAAACTGGATGCACTTCGTGTACAAAATGGACAATCTCTTTCGAAGTATCAGCGTTTCGGACGAAAACTCGTCTGTTACGAAAGGATTTCAATTTTTTTTAACTTATTTCAACTCCAGACTTTTTGTGCATTCAATATGAACCATTAGAAGCCACATCCTAAAATTTCAACCCTATCTAACTTCATTTGCTATTTTTCATGCATTTAATGAATTGTTTTGAGCTAAATGACCCTGAAATTAAAAAGCACCACAAATGAACTCTGAAATGGTTGAAACTTGGCATGGTTTCATAATTTCACCCACATAGCATGTGCTAAAAAGTTGAGAGGGTTACGGCAAAAACCGGATGCACTTCGTGTACAAAATGGACAATCTCTTTCGAAGTTTCAGGGTTTCGGACGAAAACTCGTCTGTTACGAAAGGATTTCAATTTTTTTAACTTATTTCAACTCCAGACTTTTTGTGCATTCAATATGAACCATTAGAAGCCACATCCTAAAATTTCAACCCTATCTAACTTCATTTGCTATTTTTCATGCATTTAATGAATTGTTTTGAGCTAAATGACCCTGAAATTAAAAAGCACCACAAATGAACTCTGAAATGGTTGAAACTTATCATGGTTTCATAATTTCACCCACATAGCATGTGCTAAAAAGTTGAGAGGGTTACGGCACAAACTGGATGCACTTCGTGTACAAAATGGACAATCTCTTTCGAAGTATCAGCGTTTCGGACGAAAACTCGTCTGTTACGAAAGGATTTCAATTTTTTTTAACTTATTTCAACTCCAGACTTTTTGTGCATTCAATATGAACCATTAGAAGCCACATCCTAAAATTTCAACCCTATCTAACTTCATTTGCTATTTTTCATGCATTTAATGAATTGTTTTGAGCTAAATGACCCTGAAATTAAAAAGCACCACAAATGAACTCTGAAATGGTTGAAACTTGGCATGGTTTCATAATTTCACCCACATAGCATGTGCTAAAAAGTTGAGAGGGTTACGGCAAAAACCGGATGCACTTCGTGTACAAAATGGACAATCTCTTTCGAAGTTTCAGGGTTTCGGACGAAAACTCGTCTGTTACGAAAGGATTTCAATTTTTTTAACTTATTTCAACTCCAGACTTTTTGTGCATTCAATATGAACCATTAGAAGCCACATCCTAAAATTTCAACCCTATCTAACTTCATTTGCTATTTTTCATGCATTTAATGAATTGTTTTGAGCTAAATGACCCTGAAATTAAAAAGCACCACAAATGAACTCTGAAATGGTTGAAACTTATCATGGTATCATTATTTCACCAAATAGCATGTGCTAAAAAGTTGAGAGGGTTACGGCAAAAACTGGATGCACTTCGTGTACAAAATGGACAATCTCTTTCGAAGTATCAGGGTTTCGGACGAAAACTCGTCTGTTACGAAAGGATTTCAATTTTTTTTAACTTATTTCAACTCCAGACTTTTTGTGCATTCAATATGAACCATTAGAAGCCACATCCTAAAATTTCAACCCTATCTAACTTCATTTGCTATTTTTCATGCATTTAATGAATTGTTTTGAGCTAAATGACCCTGAAATTAAAAAGCACCACAAATGAACTCTGAAATGGTTGAAACTTATCATGGTATCATTATTTCACCCACATAGCATGTGCTAAAAAGTTGAGAGGGTTACGGCAAAAACTGGATGCACTTCGTGTACAAAATGGACAATCTCTTTCGAAGTATCAGGGTTTCGGACGAAAACTCGTCTGTTACGAAAGGATTTCAATTTTTTTTAACTTATTTCAACTCCAGAATTTTTGTGCATTCAATATGAACCATTAGAAGCCACATCCTAAAATTTCAACCCTATCTAACTTCATTTGCTATTTTTCATGCATTTAATGAATTGTTTTGAGCTAAATGACCCTGAAATTAAAAAGCACCACAAATGAACTCTGAAATGGTTGAAACTTATCATGGTATCATAATTTCACCCACATAGCATGTGCTAAAAAGTTGAGAGGGTTACGGCAAAAACTGGATGCACTTCGTGTACAAAATGGACAATCTCTTTCGAAGTATCAGCGTTTCGGACGAAAACTCGTCTGTTACGAAAGGATTTCAATTTTTTTAACTTATTTCAACTCCAGAATTTTTGTGCATTCAATATGAACCATTAGAAGCCACATCCTAAAATTTCAACCCTATCTAACTTCATTTGCTATTTTTCATGCATATAATGAATTGTTTTGAGCTAAATGACCCTGAAATTAAAAAGCACCACAAATGAACTCTGAAATGGTTGAAACTTATCATGGTATCATAATTTCACCCACATAGCATGTGCTAAAAAGTTGAGAGGGTTACGGCACAAACTGGATGCACTTCGTGTACAAAATGGACAATCTCTTTCGAAGTATCAGCGTTTCGGACGAAAACTCGTCTGTTACGAAAGGATTTCAATTTTTTTTAACTTATTTCAACTCCAGACTTTTTGTGCATTCAATATGAACCATTAGAAGCCACATCCTAAAATTTCAACCCTATCTAACTTCATTTGCTATTTTTCATGCATTTAATGAATTGTTTTGAGCTAAATGACCCTGAAATTAAAAAGCACCACAAATGAACTCTGAAATGGTTGAAACTTATCATGGTTTCATAATTTCACCCACATAGCATGTGCTAAAAAGTTGAGAGGGTTACGGCACAAACTGGATGCACTTCGTGTACAAAATGGACAATCTCTTTCGAAGTATCAGCGTTTCGGACGAAAACTCGTCTGTTACGAAAGGATTTCAATTTTTTTTAACTTATTTCAACTCCAGACTTTTTGTGCATTCAATATGAACCATTAGAAGCCACATCCTAAAATTTCAACCCTATCTAACTTCATTTGCTATTTTTCATGCATTTAATGAATTGTTTTGAGCTAAATGACCCTGAAATTAAAAAGCACCACAAATGAACTCTGAAATGGTTGAAACTTGGCATGGTTTCATAATTTCACCCACATAGCATGTGCTAAAAAGTTGAGAGGGTTACG
Organism: Elymus sibiricus; assembly: GCA_039707655.1. Classification (NCBI taxonomy): domain Eukaryota; kingdom Viridiplantae; phylum Streptophyta; class Magnoliopsida; order Poales; family Poaceae; genus Elymus; species Elymus sibiricus. The sequence continues at coordinate 379,718,284 of CM077669.1, forward strand.
GCAAAAACCGGATGCACTTCGTGTACAAAATGGACAATCTCTTTCGAAGTTTCAGGGTTTCGGACGAAAACTCGTCTGTTACGAAAGGATTTCAATTTTTTTAACTTATTTCAACTCCAGACTTTTTGTGCATTCAATATGAACCATTAGAAGCCACATCCTAAAATTTCAACCCTATCTAACTTCATTTGCTATTTTTCATGCATTTAATGAATTGTTTTGAGCTAAATGACCCTGAAATTAAAAAGCACCACAAATGAACTCTGAAATGGTTGAAACTTATCATGGTATCATTATTTCACCAAATAGCATGTGCTAAAAAGTTGAGAGGGTTACGGCAAAAACTGGATGCACTTCGTGTACAAAATGGACAATCTCTTTCGAAGTATCAGGGTTTCGGACGAAAACTCGTCTGTTACGAAAGGATTTCAATTTTTTTTAACTTATTTCAACTCCAGACTTTTTGTGCATTCAATATGAACCATTAGAAGCCACATCCTAAAATTTCAACCCTATCTAACTTCATTTGCTATTTTTCATGCATTTAATGAATTGTTTTGAGCTAAATGACCCTGAAATTAAAAAGCTCCACAAATGAACTCTGAAATGGTTGAAACTTATCATGGTATCATTATTTCACCCACATAGCATGTGCTAAAAAGTTTAGAGGGTTACGGCAAAAACTGGATGCACTTCGTGTACAAAATGGACAATCTCTTTCGAAGTATCAGGGTTTCGGACGAAAACTCGTCTGTTACGAAAGGATTTCAATTTTTTTTAACTTATTTCAACTCCAGAATTTTTGTGCATTCAATATGAACCATTAGAAGCCACATCCTAAAATTTCAACCCTATCTAACTTCATTTGCTATTTTTCATGCATTTAATGAATTGTTTTGAGCTAAATGACCCTGAAATTAAAAAGCACCACAAATGAACTCTTAAATGGTTGAAACTTATCATGGTATCATAATTTCACCCACATAGCATGTGCTAAAAAGTTGAGAGGGTTACGGCAAAAACTGGATGCACTTCGTGTACAAAATGGACAATCTCTTTCGAAGTATCAGGGTTTCGGACGAAAACTCGTCTGTTACGAAAGGATTTCAATTTTTTTAACTTATTTCAACTCCAGAATTTTTGTGCATTCAATATGAACCATTAGAAGCCACATCCTAAAATTTCAACCCTATCTAACTTCATTTGCTATTATTCATGCATATAATGAATTGTTTTGAGCTAAATGACCCTGAAATTAAAAAGCACCACAAATGAACTCTGAAATGGTTGAAACTTATCATGGTATCATAATTTCACCCACATAGCATGTGCTAAAAAGTTGAGAGGGTTACGGCACAAACTGGATGCACTTCGTGTACAAAATGGACAATCTCTTTCGAAGTATCAGCGTTTCGGACGAAAACTCGTCTGTTACGAAAGGATTTCAATTTTTTTTAACTTATTTCAACTCCAGACTTTTTGTGCATTCAATATGAACCATTAGAAGCCACATCCTAAAATTTCAACCCTATCTAACTTCATTTGCTATTTTTCATGCATTTAATGAATTGTTTTGAGCTAAATGACCCTGAAATTAAAAAGCACCACAAATGAACTCTGAAATGGTTGAAACTTGGCATGGTTTCATAATTTCACCCACATAGCATGTGCTAAAAAGTTGAGAGGGTTACGGCAAAAACCGGATGCACTTCGTGTACAAAATGGACAATCTCTTTCGAAGTTTCAGGGTTTCGGACGAAAACTCGTCTGTTACGAAAGGATTTCAATTTTTTTAACTTATTTCAACTCCAGACTTTTTGTGCATTCAATATGAACCATTAGAAGCCACATCCTAAAATTTCAACCCTATCTAACTTCATTTGCTATTTTTCATGCATTTAATGAATTGTTTTGAGCTAAATGACCCTGAAATTAAAAAGCACCACAAATGAACTCTGAAATGGTTGAAACTTATCATGGTATCATTATTTCACCAAATAGCATGTGCTAAAAAGTTGAGAGGGTTACGGCAAAAACTGGATGCACTTCGTGTACAAAATGGACAATCTCTTTCGAAGTATCAGGGTTTCGGACGAAAACTCGTCTGTTACGAAAGGATTTCAATTTTTTTTAACTTATTTCAACTCCAGACTTTTTGTGCATTCAATATGAACCATTAGAAGCCACATCCTAAAATTTCAACCCTATCTAACTTCATTTGCTATTTTTCATGCATTTAATGAATTGTTTTGAGCTAAATGACCCTGAAATTAAAAAGCTCCACAAATGAACTCTGAAATGGTTGAAACTTATCATGGTATCATTATTTGACCCACATAGCATGTGCTAAAAAGTTGAGAGGGTTACGGCAAAAACTGGATGCACTTCGTGTACAAAATGGACAATCTCTTTCGAAGTATCAGGGTTTCGGACGAAAACTCGTCTGTTACGAAAGGATTTCAATTTTTTTTAACTTATTTCAACTCCAGAATTTTTGTGCATTCAATATGAACCATTAGAAGCCACATCCTAAAATTTCAACCCTATCTAACTTCATTTGCTATTTTTCATGCATTTAATGAATTGTTTTGAGCTAAATGACCCTGAAATTAAAAAGCACCACAAATGAACTCTTAAATGGTTGAAACTTATCATGGTATCATAATTTCACCCACATAGCATGTGCTAAAAAGTTGAGAGGGTTACGGCAAAAACTGGATGCACTTCGTGTACAAAATGGACAATCTCTTTCGAAGTATCAGGGTTTCGGACGAAAACTCGTCTGTTACGAAAGGATTTCAATTTTTTTAACTTATTTCAACTCCAGAATTTTTGTGCATTCAATATGAACCATTAGAAGCCACATCCTAAAATTTCAACCCTATCTAACTTCATTTGCTATTATTCATGCATATAATGAATTGTTTTGAGCTAAATGACCCTGAAATTAAAAAGCACCACAAATGAACTCTGAAATGGTTGAAACTTATCATGGTATCATAATTTCACCCACATAGCATGTGCTAAAAAGTTGAGAGGGTTACGGCACAAACTGGATGCACTTCGTGTACAAAATGGACAATCTCTTTCGAAGTATCAGCGTTTCGGACGAAAACTCGTCTGTTACGAAAGGATTTCAATTTTTTTTTAACTTATTTCAACTCCAGACTTTTTGTGCATTCAATATGAACCATTAGAAGCCACATCCTAAAATTTCAACCCTATCTAACTTCATTTGCTATTTTTCATGCATTTAATGAATTGTTTTGAGCTAAATGACCCTGAAATTAAAAAGCACCACAAATGAACTCTGAAATGGTTGAAACTTGGCATGGTTTCATAATTTCACCCACATAGCATGTGCTAAAAAGTTGAGAGGGTTACGGCAAAAACCGGATGCACTTCGTGTACAAAATGGACAATCTCTTTCGAAGTTTCAGGGTTTCGGACGAAAACTCGTCTGTTACGAAAGGATTTCAATTTTTTTTAACTTATTTCAACTCCAGAATTTTTGTGCATTCAATATGAACCATTAGAAGCCACATCCTAAAATTTCAACCCTATCTAACTTCATTTGCTATTTTTCATGCATTTAATGAATTGTTTTGAGCTAAATGACCCTGAAATTAAAAAGCACCACAAATGAACTCTTAAATGGTTGAAACTTATCATGGTATCATTATTTCACCCACATAGCATGTGCTAAAAAGTTGAGAGGGTTACGGCAAAAACTGGATGCACTTCGTGTACAAAATGGACAATCTCTTTCGAAGTATCAGGGTTTCGGACGAAAACTCGTCTGTTACGAAAGGATTTCAATTTTTTTAACTTATTTCAACTCCAGAATTTTTGTGCATTCAATATGAACCATTAGAAGCCACATCCTAAAATTTCAACCCTATCTAACTTCATTTGCTATTATTCATGCATATAATGAATTGTTTTGAGCTAAATGACCCTGAAATTAAAAAGCACCACAAATGAACTCTGAAATGGTTGAAACTTATCATGGTATCATAATTTCACCCACATAGCATGTGCTAAAAAGTTGAGAGGGTTACGGCACAAACTGGATGCACTTCGTGTACAAAATGGACAATCTCTTTCGAAGTATCAGCGTTTCGGACGAAAACTCGTCTGTTACGAAAGGATTTCAATTTTTTTTAACTTATTTCAACTCCAGACTTTTTGTGCATTCAATATGTACCATTAGAAGCCACATCCTAAAATTTCAACCCTATCTAACTTCATTTGCTATTTTTCATGCATTTAATGAATTGTTTTGAGCTAAATGACCCTGAAATTAAAAAGCACCACAAATGAACTCTGAAATGGTTGAAACTTGGCATGGTTTCATAATTTCACCCACATAGCATGTGCTAAAAAGTTGAGAGGGTTACGGCAAAAACCGGATGCACTTCGTGTACAAAATGGACAATCTCTTTCGAAGTTTCAGGGTTTCGGACGAAAACTCGTCTGTTACGAAAGGATTTCAATTTTTTTAACTTATTTCAACTCCAGACTTTTTGTGCATTCAATATGAACCATTAGAAGCCACATCCTAAAATTTCAACCCTATCTAACTTCATTTGCTATTTTTCATGCATTTAATGAATTGTTTTGAGCTAAATGACCCTGAAATTAAAAAGCACCACAAATGAACTCTGAAATGGTTGAAACTTATCATGGTATCATTATTTCACCAAATAGCATGTGCTAAAAAGTTGAGAGGGTTACGGCAAAAACTGGATGCACTTCGTGTACAAAATGGACAATCTCTTTCGAAGTATCAGGGTTTCGGACGAAAACTCGTCTGTTACGAAAGGATTTCAAATTTTTTTAACTTATTTCAACTCCAGACTTTTTGTGCATTCAATATGAACCATTAGAAGCCACATCCTAAAATTTCAACCCTATCTAACTTCATTTGCTATTTTTCATGCATTTAATGAATTGTTTTGAGCTAAATGACCCTGAAATTAAAAAGCTCCACAAATGAACTCTGAAATGGTTGAAACTTATCATGGTATCATTATTTCACCCACATAGCATGTGCTAAAAAGTTGAGAGGGTTACGGCAAAAACTGGATGCACTTCGTGTACAAAATGGACAATCTCTTTCGAAGTATCAGGGTTTCGGACGAAAACTCGTCTGTTACGAAAGGATTTCAATTTTTTTTAACTTATTTCAACTCCAGAATTTTTGTGCATTCAATATGAACCATTAGAAGCCACATCCTAAAATTTCAACCCTATCTAACTTCATTTGCTATTTTTCATGCATTTAATGAATTGTTTTGAGCTAAATGACCCTGAAATTAAAAAGCACCACAAATGAACTCTTAAATGGTTGAAACTTATCATGGTATCATAATTTCACCCACATAGCATGTGCTAAAAAGTTGAGAGGGTTACGGCAAAAACTGGATGCACTTCGTGTACAAAATGGACAATCTCTTTCGAAGTATCAGGGTTTCGGACGAAAACTCGTCTGTTACGAAAGGATTTCAATTTTTTTAACTTATTTCAACTCCAGAATTTTTGTGCATTCAATATGAACCATTAGAAGCCACATCCTAAAATTTCAACCCTATCTAACTTCATTTGCTATTTTTCATGCATATAATGAATTGTTTTGAGCTAAATGACCCTGAAATTAAAAAGCACCACAAATGAACTCTGAAATGGTTGAAACTTATCATGGTATCATAATTTCACCCACATAGCATGTGCTAAAAAGTTGAGAGGGTTACGGCACAAACTGGATGCACTTCGTGTACAAAATGGACAATCTCTTTCGAAGTATCAGCGTTTCGGACGAAAACTCGTCTGTTACGAAAGGATTTCAATTTTTTTTAACTTATTTCAACTCCAGACTTTTTGTGCATTCAATATGAACCATTAGAAGCCACATCCTAAAATTTCAACCCTATCTAACTTCATTTGCTATTTTTCATGCATTTAATGAATTGTTTTGAGCTAAATGACCCTGAAATTAAAAAGCACCACAAATGAACTCTGAAATGGTTGAAACTTATCATGGTTTCATAATTTCACCCACATAGCATGTGCTAAAAAGTTGAGAGGGTTACGGCACAAACTGGATGCACTTCGTGTACAAAATGGACAATCTCTTTCGAAGTATCAGCGTTTCGGACGAAAACTCGTCTGTTACGAAAGGATTTCAATTTTTTTTAACTTATTTCAACTCCAGACTTTTTGTGCATTCAATATGAACCATTAGAAGCCACATCCTAAAATTTCAACCCTATCTAACTTCATTTGCTATTTTTCATGCATTTAATGAATTGTTTTGAGCTAAATGACCCTGAAATTAAAAAGCACCACAAATGAACTCTGAAATGGTTGAAACTTGGCATGGTTTCATAATTTCACCCACATAGCATGTGCTAAAAAGTTGAGAGGGTTACGGCAAAAACCGGATGCACTTCGTGTACAAAATGGACAATCTCTTTCGAAGTTTCAGGGTTTCGGACGAAAACTCGTCTGTTACGAAAGGATTTCAATTTTTTTAACTTATTTCAACTCCAGACTTTTTGTGCATTCAATATGAACCATTAGAAGCCACATCCTAAAATTTCAACCCTATCTAACTTCATTTGCTATTTTTCATGCATTTAATGAATTGTTTTGAGCTAAATGACCCTGAAATTAAAAAGCACCACAAATGAACTCTGAAATGGTTGAAACTTATCATGGTATCATTATTTCACCAAATAGCATGTGCTAAAAAGTTGAGAGGGTTACGGCAAAAACTAGATGCACTTCGTGTACAAAATGGACAATCTCTTTCGAAGTATCAGGGTTTCGGACGAAAACTCGTCTGTTACGAAAGGATTTCAAATTTTTTTAACTTATTTCAACTCCAGACTTTTTGTGCATTCAATATGAACCATTAGAAGCCACATCCTAAAATTTCAACCCTATCTAACTTCATTTGCTATTTTTCATGCATTTAATGAATTGTTTTGAGCTAAATGACCCTGAAATTAAAAAGCTCCACAAATGAACTCTGAAATGGTTGAAACTTATCATGGTATCATTATTTCACCCACATAGCATGTGCTAAAAAGTTGAGAGGGTTACGGCAAAAACTGGATGCACTTCGTGTACAAAATGGACAATCTCTTTCGAAGTATCAGGGTTTCGGACGAAAACTCGTCTGTTACGAAAGGATTTCAATTTTTTTTAACTTATTTCAACTCCAGAATTTTTGTGCATTCAATATGAACCATTAGAAGCCACATCCTAAAATTTCAACCCTATCTAACTTCATTTGCTATTTTTCATGCATTTAATGAATTGTTTTGAGCTAAATGACCCTGAAATTAAAAAGCACCACAAATGAACTCTGAAATGGTTGAAACTTATCATGGTATCATAATTTCACCCACATAGCATGTGCTAAAAAGTTGAGAGGGTTACGGCAAAAACTGGATGCACTTCGTGTACAAAATGGACAATCTCTTTCGAAGTATCAGGGTTTCGGACGAAAACTCGTCTGTTACGAAAGGATTTCAATTTTTTTAACTTATTTCAACTCCAGAATTTTTGTGCATTCAATATGAACCATTAGAAGCCACATCCTAAAATTTCAACCCTATCTAACTTCATTTGCTATTTTTCATGCATTTAATGAATTGTTTTGAGCTAAATGACCCTGAAATTAAAAAGCACCACAAATGAACTCTGAAATGGTTGAAACTTATCATGGTATCATTATTTCACCAAATTGCATGTGCTAAAAAGTTGAGAGGGTTACGGCAAAAACTGGATGCACTTCGTGTACAAAATGGACAATCTCTTTCGAAGTATCAGGGTTTCGGACGAAAACTCGTCTGTTACGAAAGGATTTCAATTTTTTTTAACTTATTTCAACTCCAGAATTTTTGTGCATTCAATATGAACCATTAGAAGCCACATCCTAAAATTTCAACCCTATCTAACTTCATTTGCTATTTTTCATGCATTTAATGAATTGTTTTGAGCTAAATGACCCTGAAATTAAAAAGCACCACAAATGAACTCTGAAATGGTTGAAACTTATCATGGTATCATTATTTCACCCACATAGCATGTGCTAAAAAGTTGAGAGGGTTACGGCAAAAACTGGATGCACTTCGTGTACAAAATGGACAATCTCTTTCGAAGTATCAGGGTTTCGGACGAAAACTCGTCTGTTACGAAAGGATTTCAATTTTTTTTAACTTATTTCAACTCCAGAATTTTTGTGCATTCAATATGAACCATTAGAAGCCACATCCTAAAATTTCAACCCTATCTAACTTCATTTGCTATTTTTCATGCATTTAATGAATTGTTTTGAGCTAAATGACCCTGAAATTAAAAAGCACCACAAATGAACTCTTAAATGGTTGAAACTTATCATGGTATCATAATTTCACCCACATAGCATGTGCTAAAAAGTTGAGAGGGTTACGGCAAAAACTGGATGCACTTCGTGTACAAAATGGACAATCTCTTTCGAAGTATCAGGGTTTCGGACGAAAACTCGTCTGTTACGAAAGGATTTCAATTTTTTTAACTTATTTCAACTCCAGAATTTTTGTGCATTCAATATGAACCATTAGAAGCCACATCCTAAAATTTCAACCCTATCTAACTTCATTTGCTATTTTTCATGCATATAATGAATTGTTTTGAGCTAAATGACCCTGAAATTAAAAAGCACCACAAATGAACTCTGAAATGGTTGAAACTTATCATGGTATCATAATTTCACCCACATAGCATGTGCTAAAAAGTTGAGAGGGTTACGGCACAAACTGGATGCACTTCGTGTACAAAATGGACAATCTCTTTCGAAGTATCAGCGTTTCGGACGAAAACTCGTCTGTTACGAAAGGATTTCAATTTTTTTTAACTTATTTCAACTCCAGACTTTTTGTGCATTCAATATGAACCATTAGAAGCCACATCCTAAAATTTCAACCCTATCTAACTTCATTTGCTATTTTTCATGCATTTAATGAATTGTTTTGAGCTAAATGACCCTGAAATTAAAAAGCACCACAAATGAACTCTGAAATGGTTGAAACTTATCATGGTTTCATAATTTCACCCACATAGCATGTGCTAAAAAGTTGAGAGGGTTACGGCACAAACTGGATGCACTTCGTGTACAAAATGGACAATCTCTTTCGAAGTATCAGCGTTTCGGACGAAAACTCGTCTGTTACGAAAGGATTTCAATTTTTTTTAACTTATTTCAACTCCAGACTTTTTGTGCATTCAATATGAACCATTAGAAGCCACATCCTAAAATTTCAACCCTATCTAACTTCATTTGCTATTTTTCATGCATTTAATGAATTGTTTTGAGCTAAATGACCCTGAAATTAAAAAGCACCACAAATGAACTCTGAAATGGTTGAAACTTGGCATGGTTTCATAATTTCACCCACATAGCATGTGCTAAAAAGTTGAGAGGGTTACGGCAAAAACCGGATGCACTTCGTGTACAAAATGGACAATCTCTTTCGAAGTTTCAGGGTTTCGGACGAAAACTCGTCTGTTACGAAAGGATTTCAATTTTTTTAACTTATTTCAACTCCAGACTTTTTGTGCATTCAATATGAACCATTAGAAGCCACATCCTAAAATTTCAACCCTATCTAACTTCATTTGCTATTTTTCATGCATTTAATGAATTGTTTTGAGCTAAATGACCCTGAAATTAAAAAGCACCACAAATGAACTCTGAAATGGTTGAAACTTATCATGGTATCATTATTTCACCAAATTGCATGTGCTAAAAAGTTGAGAGGGTTACGGCAAAAACTGGATGCACTTCGTGTACAAAATGGACAATCTCTTTCGAAGTATCAGGGTTTCGGACGAAAACTCGTCTGTTACGAAAGGATTTCAATTTTTTTTAACTTATTTCAACTCCAGACTTTTTGTGCATTCAATATGAACCATTAGAAGCCACATCCTAAAATTTCAACCCTATCTAACTTCATTTGCTATTTTTCATGCATTTAATGAATTGTTTTGAGCTAAATGACCCTGAAATTAAAAAGCACCACAAATGAACTCTGAAATGGTTGAAACTTATCATGGTATCATTATTTCACCCACATAGCATGTGCTAAAAAGTTGAGAGGGTTACGGCAAAAACTGGATGCACTTCGTGTACAAAATGGACAATCTCTTTCGAAGTATCAGGGTTTCGGACGAAAACTCGTCTGTTACGAAAGGATTTCAATTTTTTTTAACTTATTTCAACTCCAGAATTTTTGTGCATTCAATATGAACCATTAGAAGCCACATCCTAAAATTTCAACCCTATCTAACTTCATTTGCTATTTTTCATGCATTTAATGAATTGTTTTGAGCTAAATGACCCTGAAATTAAAAAGCACCACAAATGAACTCTGAAATGGTTGAAACTTATCATGGTATCATAATTTCACCCACATAGCATGTGCTAAAAAGTTGAGAGGGTTACGGCAAAAACTGGATGCACTTCGTGTACAAAATGGACAATCTCTTTCGAAGTATCAGGGTTTCGGACGAAAACTCGTCTGTTACGAAAGGATTTCAATTTTTTTAACTTATTTCAACTCCAGAATTTTTGTGCATTCAATATGAACCATTAGAAGCCACATCCTAAAATTTCAACCCTATCTAACTTCATTTGCTATTTTTCATGCATATAATGAATTGTTTTGAGCTAAATGACCCTGAAATTAAAAAGCACCACAAATGAACTCTGAAATGGTTGAAACTTATCATGGTATCATAATTTCACCCACATAGCATGTGCTAAAAAGTTGAGAGGGTTACGGCAAAAACTGGATGCACTTCGTGTACAAAATGGACAATCTCTTTCGAAGTATCAGGGTTTCGGACGAAAACTCGTCTGTTACGAAAGGATTTCAATTTTTTTAACTTATTTCAACTCCAGAATTTTTGTGCATTCAATATGAACCATTAGAAGCCACATCCTAAAATTTCAACCCTATCTAACTTCATTTGCTATTTTTCATGCATATAATGAATTGTTTTGAGCTAAATGACCCTGAAATTAAAAAGCACCACAAATGAACTCTGAAATGGTTGAAACTTATCATGGTTTCATAATTTCACCCACATAGCATGTGCTAAAAAGTTGAGAGGGTTACGGCACAAACTGGATGCACTTCGTGTACAAAATGGATAATCTCTTTCGAAGTATCAGCGTTTCGGACGAAAACTCGTCTGTTACGAAAGGATTTCAATTTTTTTTAACTTATTTCAACTCCAGACTTTTTGTGCATTCAATATGAACCATTAGAAGCCACATCCTAAAATTTCAACCCTATCTAACTTCATTTGCTATTTTTCATGCATTTAATGAATTGTTTTGAGCTAAATGACCCTGAAATTAAAAAGCACCACAAATGAACTCTGAAATGGTTGAAACTTGGCATGGTTTCATAATTTCACCCACATAGCATGTGCTAAAAAGTTGAGAGGGTTACGGCAAAAACCGGATGCACTTCGTGTACAAAATGGACAATCTCTTTCGAAGTTTCAGGGTTTCGGACGAAAATTCGTCTGTTACGAAAGGATTTCAATTTTTTTAACTTATTTCAACTCCAGACTTTTTGTGCATTCAATATGAACCATTAGAAGCCACATCCTAAAATTTCAACCCTATCTAACTTCATTTGCTATTTTTAATGCATTTAATGAATTGTTTTGAGCTAAATGACCCTGAAATTAAAAAGCACCACAAATGAACTCTGAAATGGTTGAAACTTATCATGGTATCATTATTTCACCAAATAGCATGTGCTAAAAAGTTGAGAGGGTTACGGCAAAAACTGGATGCACTTCGTGTACAAAATGGACAATCTCTTTCGAAGTATCAGGGTTTCGGACGAAAACTCGTCTGTTACGAAAGGATTTCAATTTTTTTTAACTTATTTCAACTCCAGACTTTTTGTGCATTCAATATGAACCATTAGAAGCCACATCCTAAAATTTCAACCCTATCTAACTTCATTTGCTATTTTTCATGCATTTAATGAATTGTTTTGAGCTAAATGACCCTGAAATTAAAAAGCACCACAAATGAACTCTGAAATGGTTGAAACTTATCATGGTATCATAATTTCACCCACATAGCATGTGCTAAAAAGTTGAGAGGGTTACGGCAAAAACTGGATGCACTTCGTGTACAAAATGGACAATCTCTTTCGAAGTATCAGGGTTTCGGACGAAAACTCGTCTGTTACGAAAGGATTTCAATTTTTTTTAACTTATTTCAACTCCAGAATTTTTGTGCATTCAATATGAACCATTAGAAGCCACATCCTAAAATTTCAACCCTATCTAACTTCATTTGCTATTTTTCATGCATATAATGAATTGTTTTGAGCTAAATGACCCTGAAATTAAAAAGCACCACAAATGAACTCTGAAATGGTTGAAACTTATCATGGTATCATAATTTCACCCACATAGCATGTGCTAAAAAGTTGAGAGGGTTACGGCACAAACTGGATGCACTTCGTGTACAAAATGGACAATCTCTTTCGAAGTATCAGCGTTTCGGACGAAAACTCGTCTGTTACGAAAGGATTTCAATTTTTTTTAACTTATTTCAACTCCAGACTTTTTGTGCATTCAATATGAACCATTAGAAGCCACATCCTAAAATTTCAACCCTATCTAACTTCATTTGCTATTTTTCATGCATTTAATGAATTGTTTTGAGCTAAATGACCCTGAAATTAAAAAGCACCACAAATGAACTCTGAAATGGTTGAAACTTATCATGGTATCATAATTTCACCCACATAGCATGTGCTAAAAAGTTGAGAGGGTTACGGCACAAACTGGATGCACTTCGTGTACAAAATGGACAATCTCTTTCGAAGTATCAGCGTTTCGGACGAAAACTCGTCTGTTACGAAAGGATTTCAATTTTTTTTAACTTATTTCAACTCCAGACTTTTTGTGCATTCAATATGAACCATTAGAAGCCACATCCTAAAATTTCAACCCTATCTAACTTCATTTGCTATTTTTCATGCATTTAATGAATTGTTTTGAGCTAAATGACCCTGAAATTAAAAAGCACCACAAATGACCTCTGAAATGGTTGAAACTTGGCATGGTTTCATAATTTCACCCACATAGCATGTGCTAAAAAGTTGAGAGGGTTACGGCAAAAACCGGATGCACTTCGTGTACAAAATGGACAATCTCTTTCGAAGTTTCAGGGTTTCGGACGAAAACTCGTCTGTTACGAAAGGATTTCAATTTTTTTAACTTATTTCAACTCCAGACTTTTTGTGCATTCAATATGAACCATTAGAAGCCACATCCTAAAATTTCAACCCTATCTAACTTCATTTGCTATTTTTCATGCATTTAATGAATTGTTTTGAGCTAAATGACCCTGAAATTAAAAAGCACCACAAATGAACTCTGAAATGGTTGAAACTTATCATGGTATCATTATTTCACCCACATAGCATGTGCTAAAAAGTTGAGAGGGTTACGGCAAAAACTGGATGCACTTCGTGTACAAAATGGACAATCTCTTTCGAAGTATCAGGGTTTCGGACGAAAACTCGTCTGTTACGAAAGGATTTCAATTTTTTTAAACTTATTTCAACTCCAGACTTTTTGTGCATTCAATATGAACCATTAGAAGCCACATCCTAAAATTTCAACCCTATCTAACTTCATTTGCTATTTTTCATGCATTTAATGAATTGTTTTGAGCTAAATGACCCTGAAATTAAAAAGCACCACAAATGAACTCTGAAATGGTTGAAACTTATCATGGTATCATAATTTCACCCACATAGCATGTGCTAAAAAGTTGAGAGGGTTACGGCAAAAACTGGATGCACTTCGTGTACAAAATGGACAATCTCTTTCGAAGTATCAGGGTTTCGGACGAAAACTCGTCTGTTACGAAAGGATTTCAATTTTTTTTAACTTATTTCAACTCCAGACTTTTTGTGCATTCAATATGAACCATTAGAAGCCACATCCTAAAATTTCAACCCTATCTAACTTCATTTGCTATTTTTCATGCATATAATGAATTGTTTTGAGCAAAATGACCCTGAAATTAAAAAGCACCACAAATGAACTCTGAAATGGTTGAAACTTATCATGGTATCATAATTTCACCCACATAGCATGTGCTAAAAAGTTGAGAGGGTTACGGCACAAACTGGATGCACTTCGTGTACAAAATGGACAATCTCTTTCGAAGTATCAGCGTTTCGGACGAAAACTCGTCTGTTACGAAAGGATTTCAATTTTTTTTAACTTATTTCAACTCCAGACTTTTTGTGCATTCAATATGAACCATTAGAAGCCACATCCTAAAATTTCAACCCTATCTAACTTCATTTGCTATTTTTCATGCATTTAATGAATTGTTTTGAGCTAAATGACCCTGAAATTAAAAAGCACCACAAATGAACTCTGAAATGGTTGAAACTTATCATGGTATCATAATTTCACCCACATAGCATGTGCTAAAAAGTTGAGAGGGTTACGGCACAAACTGGATGCACTTCGTGTACAAAATGGACAATCTCTTTCGAAGTATCAGCGTTTCGGACGAAAACTCGTCTGTTACGAAAGGATTTCAATTTTTTTTAACTTATTTCAACTCCAGACTTTTTGTGCATTCAATATGAACCATTAGAAGCCACATCCTAAAATTTCAACCCTATCTAACTTCATTTGCTATTTTTCATGCATTTAATGAATTGTTTTGAGCTAAATGACCCTGAAATTAAAAAGCACCACAAATGAACTCTGAAATGGTTGAAACTTGGCATGGTTTCATAATTTCACCCACATAGCATGTGCTAAAAAGTTGAGAGGGTTACGGCAAAAACCGGATGCACTTCGTGTACAAAATGGATAATCTCTTTCGAAGTTTCAGGGTTTCGGATGAAAACTCGTCTGTTACGAAAGGATTTCAATTTTTTTTAACTTATTTCAACTCCAGACTTTTTGTGCATTCAATATGAACCATTAGAAGCCACATCCTAAAATTTCAACCCTATCTAACTTCATTTGCTATTTTTCATGCATTTAATGAATTGTTTTGAGCTAAATGACCCTGAAATTAAAAAGCACCACAAATGAACTCTGAAATGGTTGAAACTTATCATGGTATCATTATTTCACCCACATAGCATGTGCTAAAAAGTTGAGAGGGTTACGGAAAAAACTGGATGCACTTCGTGTACAAAATGGACAATCTCTTTCGAAGTATCAGGGTTTCGGACGAAAACTCGTCTGTTACGAAAGAATTTCAATTTTTTTTAACTTATTTCAACTCCAGACTTTTTGTGCATTCAATATGAACCATTAGAAGCCACATCCTAAAATTTCAACCCTATCTAACTTCATTTGCTATTTTTCATGCATTTAATGAATTGTTTTGAGCTAAATGACCCTGAAATTAAAAAGCACCACAAATGAACTCTGAAATGGTTGAAACTTATCATGGTATCATAATTTCACCGACATAGCATGTGCTAAAAAGTTGAGAGGGTTACGGCAAAAACTGGATGCACTTCGTGTACAAAATGGACAATCTCTTTCGAAGTATCAGGGTTTCGGACGAAAACTCGTCTGTTACGAAAGGATTTCAATTTTTTTTAACTTATTTCAACTCCAGAATTTTTGTGCATTCAATATGAACCATTAGAAGCCACATCCCAAAATTTCAACCCTATCTAACTTCATTTGCTATTTTTCATGCATTTAATGAATTGTTTTGAGCTAAATGACCCTGAAATTAAAAAGCACCACAAATGAACTCTGAAATGGTTGAAACTTATCATGGTATCATAATTTCACCCACATAGCATGTGCTAAAAAGTTGAGAGGGTTACGGCACAAACTGGATGCACTTCGTGTACAAAATGGACAATCTCTTTCGAAGTATCAGCGTTTCGGACGAAAACTCGTCTGTTACGAAAGGATTTCAATTTTTTTTAACTTATTTCAACTCCAGACTTTTTGTGCATTCAATATGAACCATTAGAAGCCACATCCTAAAATTTCAACCCTATCTAACTTCATTTGCTATTTTTCATGCATTTAATGAATTGTTTTGAGCTAAATGACCCTGAAATTAAAAAGCACCACAAATGAACTCTGAAATGGTTGAAACTTATCATGGTATCATAATTTCACCCACATAGCATGTGCTAAAAAGTTGAGAGGGTTACGGCACAAACTGGATGCACTTCGTGTACAAAAAATGGACAATCTCTTTCGAAGTATCAGCGTTTCGGACGAAAACTCGTCTGTTACGAAAGGATTTCAATTTTTTTTAACTTATTTCAACTCCAGACTTTTTGTGCATTCAATATGAACCATTAGAAGCCACATCCTAAAATTTCAACCCTATCTAACTTCATTTGCTATTTTTCATGCATTTAATGAATTGTTTTGAGCTAAATGACCCTGAAATTAAAAAGCACCACAAATGAACTCTGAAATGGTTGAAACTTGGCATGGTTTCATAATTTCACCCACATAGCATGTGCTAAAAAGTTGAGAGGGTTACGGCAAAAACCGGATGCACTTCGTGTACAAAATGGACAATCTCTTTCGAAGTTTCAGGGTTTCGGACGAAAACTCGTCTGTTACGAAAGGATTTCAATTTTTTTAACTTATTTCAACTCCAGACTTTTTGTGCATTCAATATGAACCATTAGAAGCCACATCCTAAAATTTCAACCCTATCTAACTTCATTTGCTATTTTTCATGCATTTAATGAATTGTTTTGAGCTAAATGACCCTGAAATTAAAAAGCACCACAAATGAACTCTGAAATGGTTGAAACTTATCATGGTATCATTATTTCACCCACATAGCATGTGCTAAAAAGTTGAGAGGGTTACGGCAAAAACTGGATGCACTTCGTGTACAAAATGGACAATCTCTTTCGAAGTATCAGGGTTTCGGACGAAAACTCGTCTGTTACGAAAGGATTTCAATTTTTTTTAACTTATTTCAACTCCAGAATTTTTGTGCATTCAATATGAACCATTAGAAGCCACATCCTAAAATTTCAACCCTATCTAACTTCATTTGCTATTTTTCATGCATTTAATGAATTGTTTTGAGCTAAATGACCCTGAAATTAAAAAGCACCACAAATGAACTCTGAAATGGTTGAAACTTATCATGGTATCATAATTTCACCCACATAGCATGTGCTAAAAAGTTGAGAGGGTTACGGCAAAAACTGGATGCACTTCGTGTACAAAATGGACAATCTCTTTCGAAGTATCAGGGTTTCGGACGAAAACTCGTCTGTTACGAAAGGATTTCAATTTTTTTTAACTTATTTCAACTCCAGAATTTTTGTGCATTCAATATGAACCATTAGAAGCCACATCCTAAAATTTCAACCCTATCTAACTTCATTTGCTATTTTTCATGCATATAATGAATTGTTTTGAGCTAAATGACCCTGAAATTAAAAAGCACCACAAATGAACTCTGAAATGGTTGAAACTTATCATGGTATCATAATTTCACCCACATAGCATGTGCTAAATAGTTGAGAGGGTTACGGCACAAACTGGATGCACTTCGTGTACAAAATGGACAATCTCTTTCGAAGTATCAGCGTTTCGGACGAAAACTCGTCTGTTACGAAAGGATTTCAATTTTTTTTAACTTATTTCAACTCCAGACTTTTTGTGCATTCAATATGAACCATTAGAAGCCACATCCTAAAATTTCAACCCTATCTAACTTCATTTGCTATTTTTCATGCATTTAATGAATTGTTTTGAGCTAAATGACCCTGAAATTAAAAAGCACCACAAATGAACTCTGAAATGGTTGAAACTTATCATGGTATCATAATTTCACCCACATAGCATGTGCTAAAAAGTTGAGAGGGTTACGGCACAAACTGGATGCACTTCGTGTACAAAATGGACAATCTCTTTCGAAGTATCAGCGTTTCGGACGAAAACTCGTCTGTTACGAAAGGATTTCAATTTTTTTTAACTTATTTCAACTCCATACTTTTTGTGCATTCAATATGAACCATTAGAAGCCACATCCTAAAATTTCAACCCTATCTAACTTCATTTGCTATTTTTCATGCATTTAATGAATTGTTTTGAGCTAAATGACCCTGAAATTAAAAAGCACCACAAATGAACTCTGAAATGGTTGAAACTTATCATGGTATCATTATTTCACCCACATAGCATGTGCTAAAAAGTTGAGAGGGTTACGGCAAAAACTGGATGCACTTCGTGTACAAAATGGACAATCTCTTTCGAAGTATCAGGGTTTCGGACGAAAACTCGTCTGTTACGAAAGGATTTCAATTTTTTTTAACTTATTTCAACTCCAGAATTTTTGTGCATTCAATATGAACCATTAGAAGCCACATCCTAAAATTTCAACCCTATCTAACTTCATTTGCTATTTTTCATGCATTTAATGAATTGTTTTGAGCTAAATGACCCTGAAATTAAAAAGCACCACAAATGAACTCTGAAATGGTTGAAACTTATCATGGTATCATAATTTCACCCACATAGCATGTGCTAAAAAGTTGAGAGGGTTACGGCAAAAACTGGATGCACTTCGTGTACAAAATGGACAATCTCTTTCGAAGTATCAGGGTTTCGGACGAAAACTCGTCTGTTACGAAAGGATTTCAATTTTTTTTAACTTATTTCAACTCCAGAATTTTTGTGCATTCAATATGAACCATTAGAAGCCACATCCTAAAATTTCAACCCTATCTAACTTCATTTGCTATTTTTCATGCATATAATGAATTGTTTTGAGCTAAATGACCCTGAAATTAAAAAGCACCACAAATGAACTCTGAAATGGTTGAAACTTATCATGGTATCATAATTTCACCCACATAGCATGTGCTAAATAGTTGAGAGGGTTACGGCACAAACTGGATGCACTTCGTGTACAAAATGGACAATCTCTTTCGAAGTATCAGCGTTTCGGACGAAAACTCGTCTGTTACGAAAGGATTTCAATTTTTTTTAACTTATTTCAACTCCAGACTTTTTGTGCATTCAATATGAACCATTAGAAGCCACATCCTAAAATTTCAACCCTATCTAACTTCATTTGCTATTTTTCATGCATTTAATGAATTGTTTTGAGCTAAATGACCCTGAAATTAAAAAGCACCACAAATGAACTCTGAAATGGTTGAAACTTATCATGGTATCATAATTTCACCCACATAGCATGTGCTAAAAAGTTGAGAGGGTTACGGCACAAACTGGATGCACTTCGTGTACAAAATGGACAATCTCTTTCGAAGTATCAGCGTTTCGGACGAAAACTCGTCTGTTACGAAAGGATTTCAATTTTTTTTAACTTATTTCAACTCCATACTTTTTGTGCATTCAATATGAACCATTAGAAGCCACATCCTAAAATTTCAACCCTATCTAACTTCATTTGCTATTTTTCATGCATTTAATGAATTGTTTTGAGCTAAATGACCCTGAAATTAAAAAGCACCACAAATGAACTCTGAAATGGTTGAAACTTATCATGGTATCATTATTTCACCCACATAGCATGTGCTAAAAAGTTGAGAGGGTTACGGCAAAAACTGGATGCACTTCGTGTACAAAATGGACAATCTCTTTCGAAGTATCAGGGTTTCGGACGAAAACTCGTCTGTTACGAAAGGATTTCAATTTTTTTTAACTTATTTCAACTCCAGACTTTTTGTGCATTCAATATGAACCATTAGAAGCCACATCCTAAAATTTCAACCCTATCTAACTTCATTTGCTATTTTTCATGCATATAATGAATTGTTTTGAGCTAAATGACCCTGAAATTAAAAAGCACCACAAATGAACTCTGAAATGGTTGAAACTTATCATGGTATCATTATTTCACCCACATAGCATGTGCTAAAAAGTTGAGAGGGTTACGGAAAAAACTGGATGCACTTCGTGTACAAAATGGACAATCTCTTTCGAAGTATCAGGGTTTCGGACGAAAACTCGTCTGTTACGAAAGAATTTCAATTTTTTTTAACTTATTTCAACTCCAGACTTTTTGTGCATTCAATATGAACCATTAGAAGCCACATCCTAAAATTTCAACCCTATCTAACTTCATTTGCTATTTTTCATGCATATAATGAATTGTTTTGAGCAAAATGACCCTGAAATTAAAAAGCACCACAAATGAACTCTGAAATGGTTGAAACTTATCATGGTATCATAATTTCACCCACATAGCATGTGCTAAAAAGTTGAGAGGGTTACGGCACAAACTGGATGCACTTCGTGTACAAAATGGACAATCTCTTTCGAAGTATCAGCGTTTCGGACGAAAACTCGTCTGTTACGAAAGGATTTCAATTTTTTTTAACTTATTTCAACTCCAGACTTTTTGTGCATTCAATATGAACCATTAGAAGCCACATCCTAAAATTTCAACCCTATCTAACTTCATTTGCTATTTTTCATGCATTTAATGAATTGTTTTGAGCTAAATGACCCTGAAATTAAAAAGCACCACAAATGAACTCTGAAATGGTTGAAACTTATCATGGTATCATAATTTCACCCACATAGCATGTGCTAAAAAGTTGAGAGGGTTACGGCACAAACTGGATGCACTTCGTGTACAAAATGGACAATCTCTTTCGAAGTATCAGCGTTTCGGACGAAAACTCGTCTGTTACGAAAGGATTTCAATTTTTTTTAACTTATTTCAACTCCAGACTTTTTGTGCATTCAATATGAACCATTAGAAGCCACATCCTAAAATTTCAACCCTATCTAACTTCATTTGCTATTTTTCATGCATTTAATGAATTGTTTTGAGCTAAATGACCCTGAAATTAAAAAGCACCACAAATGAACTCTGAAATGGTTGAAACTTGGCATGGTTTCATAATTTCACCCACATAGCATGTGCTAAAAAGTTGAGAGGGTTACGGCAAAAACCGGATGCACTTCGTGTACAAAATGGACAATCTCTTTCGAAGTTTCAGGGTTTCGGATGAAAACTCGTCTGTTACGAAAGGATTTCAATTTTTTTTAACTTATTTCAACTCCAGACTTTTTGTGCATTCAATATGAACCATTAGAAGCCACATCCTAAAATTTCAACCCTATCTAACTTCATTTGCTATTTTTCATGCATTTAATGAATTGTTTTGAGCTAAATGACCCTGAAATTAAAAAGCACCACAAATGAATTCTGAAATGGTTGAAACTTATCATGGTATCATTATTTCACCCACATAGCATGTGCTAAAAAGTTGAGAGGGTTACGGAAAAAACTGGATGCACTTCGTGTACAAAATGGACAATCTCTTTCGAAGTATCAGGGTTTCGGACGAAAACTCGTCTGTTACGAAAGAATTTCAATTTTTTTTAACTTATTTCAACTCCAGACTTTTTGTGCATTCAATATGAACCATTAGAAGCCACATCCTAAAATTTCAACCCTATCTAACTTCATTTGCTATTTTTCATGCATTTAATGAATTGTTTTGAGCTAAATGACCCTGAAATTAAAAAGCACCACAAATGAACTCTGAAATGGTTGAAACTTATCATGGTATCATAATTTCACCGACATAGCATGTGCTAAAAAGTTGAGAGGGTTACGGCAAAAACTGGATGCACTTCGTGTACAAAATGGACAATCTCTTTCGAAGTATCAGGGTTTCGGACGAAAACTCGTCTGTTACGAAAGGATTTCAATTTTTTTTAACTTATTTCAACTCCAGAATTTTTGTGCATTCAATATGAACCATTAGAAGCCACATCCTAAAATTTCAACCCTATCTAACTTCATTTGCTATTTTTCATGCATTTAATGAATTGTTTTGAGCTAAATGACCCTGAAATTAAAAAGCACCACAAATGAACTCTGAAATGGTTGAAACTTATCATGGTATCATAATTTCACCCACATAGCATGTGCTAAAAAGTTGAGAGGGTTACGGCACAAACTGGATGCACTTCGTGTACAAAATGGACAATCTCTTTCGAAGTATCAGCGTTTCGGACGAAAACTCGTCTGTTACGAAAGGATTTCAATTTTTTTTAACTTATTTCAACTCCAGACTTTTTGTGCATTCAATATGAACCATTAGAAGCCACATCCTAAAATTTCAACCCTATCTAACTTCATTTGCTATTTTTCATGCATTTAATGAATTGTTTTGAGCTAAATGACCCTGAAATTAAAAAGCACCACAAATGAACTCTGAAATGGTTGAAACTTATCATGGTATCATAATTTCACCCACATAGCATGTGCTAAAAAGTTGAGAGGGTTACGGCACAAACTGGATGCACTTCGTGTACAAAAAATGGACAATCTCTTTCGAAGTATCAGCGTTTCGGACGAAAACTCGTCTGTTACGAAAGGATTTCAATTTTTTTTAACTTATTTCAACTCCAGACTTTTTGTGCATTCAATATGAACCATTAGAAGCCACATCCTAAAATTTCAACCCTATCTAACTTCATTTGCTATTTTTCATGCATTTAATGAATTGTTTTGAGCTAAATGACCCTGAAATTAAAAAGCACCACAAATGAACTCTGAAATGGTTGAAACTTGGCATGGTTTCATAATTTCACCCACATAGCATGTGCTAAAAAGTTGAGAGGGTTACGGCAAAAACCGGATGCACTTCGTGTACAAAATGGACAATCTCTTTCGAAGTTTCAGGGTTTCGGACGAAAACTCGTCTGTTACGAAAGGATTTCAATTTTTTTAACTTATTTCAACTCCAGACTTTTTGTGCATTCAATATGAACCATTAGAAGCCACATCCTAAAATTTCAACCCTATCTAACTTCATTTGCTATTTTTCATGCATTTAATGAATTGTTTTGAGCTAAATGACCCTGAAATTAAAAAGCACCACAAATGAACTCTGAAATGGTTGAAACTTATCATGGTATCATTATTTCACCCACATAGCATGTGCTAAAAAGTTGAGAGGGTTACGGCAAAAACTGGATGCACTTCGTGTACAAAATGGACAATCTCTTTCGAAGTATCAGGGTTTCGGACGAAAACTCGTCTGTTACGAAAGGATTTCAATTTTTTTTAACTTATTTCAACTCCAGAATTTTTGTGCATTCAATATGAACCATTAGAAGCCACATCCTAAAATTTCAACCCTATCTAACTTCATTTGCTATTTTTCATGCATTTAATGAATTGTTTTGAGCTAAATGACCCTGAAATTAAAAAGCACCACAAATGAACTCTGAAATGGTTGAAACTTATCATGGTATCATAATTTCACCCACATAGCATGTGCTAAAAAGTTGAGAGGGTTACGGCAAAAACTGGATGCACTTCGTGTACAAAATGGACAATCTCTTTCGAAGTATCAGGGTTTCGGACGAAAACTCGTCTGTTACGAAAGGATTTCAATTTTTTTTAACTTATTTCAACTCCAGAATTTTTGTGCATTCAATATGAACCATTAGAAGCCACATCCTAAAATTTCAACCCTATCTAACTTCATTTGCTATTTTTCATGCATATAATGAATTGTTTTGAGCTAAATGACCCTGAAATTAAAAAGCACCACAAATGAACTCTGAAATGGTTGAAACTTATCATGGTATCATAATTTCACCCACATAGCATGTGCTAAATAGTTGAGAGGGTTACGGCACAAACTGGATGCACTTCGTGTACAAAATGGACAATCTCTTTCGAAGTATCAGCGTTTCGGACGAAAACTCGTCTGTTACGAAAGGATTTCAATTTTTTTTAACTTATTTCAACTCCAGACTTTTTGTGCATTCAATATGAACCATTAGAAGCCACATCCTAAAATTTCAACCCTATCTAACTTCATTTGCTATTTTTCATGCATTTAATGAATTGTTTTGAGCTAAATGACCCTGAAATTAAAAAGCACCACAAATGAACTCTGAAATGGTTGAAACTTATCATGGTATCATAATTTCACCCACATAGCATGTGCTAAAAAGTTGAGAGGGTTACGGCACAAACTGGATGCACTTCGTGTACAAAATGGACAATCTCTTTCGAAGTATCAGCGTTTCGGACGAAAACTCGTCTGTTACGAAAGGATTTCAATTTTTTTTAACTTATTTCAACTCCATACTTTTTGTGCATTCAATATGAACCATTAGAAGCCACATCCTAAAATTTCAACCCTATCTAACTTCATTTGCTATTTTTCATGCATTTAATGAATTGTTTTGAGCTAAATGACCCTGAAATTAAAAAGCACCACAAATGAACTCTGAAATGGTTGAAACTTATCATGGTATCATTATTTCACCCACATAGCATGTGCTAAAAAGTTGAGAGGGTTACGGCAAAAACTGGATGCACTTCGTGTACAAAATGGACAATCTCTTTCGAAGTATCAGGGTTTCGGACGAAAACTCGTCTGTTACGAAAGGATTTCAATTTTTTTAACTTATTTCAACTCCAGACTTTTTGTGCATTCAATATGAACCATTAGAAGCCACATCCTAAAATTTCAACCCTATCTAACTTCATTTGCTATTTTTCATGCATATAATGAATTGTTTTGAGCTAAATGACCCTGAAATTAAAAAGCACCACAAATGAACTCTGAAATGGTTGAAACTTATCATGGTATCATAATTTCACCCACATAGCACGTGCTAAAAAGTTGAGAGGGTTACGGCACAAACTGGATGCACTTCGTGTACAAAATGGACAATCTCTTTCGAAGTATCAGCGTTTCGGACGAAAACTCGTCTGTTACGAAAGGATTTCAATTTTCTTTAACTTATTTCAACTCCAGACTTTTTGTGCATTCAATATGAACCATTAGAAGCCACATCCTAAAATTTCAACCCTATCTAACTTCATTTGCTATTTTTCATGCATTTAATGAATTGTTTTGAGCTAAATGACCCTGAAATTAAAAAGCACCACAAATGAACTCTGAAATGGTTGAAACTTATCATGGTATCATAATTTCACCCACATAGCATGTGCTAAAAAGTTGAGAGGGTTACAGAACAAACTGGATGCACTTCGTGTACAAAAAATGGACAATCTCTTTCGAAGTATCAGCGTTTCGGACGAAAACTCGTCTGTTACGAAAGGATTTCAATTTTTTTTAACTTATTTCAACTCCAGACTTTTTGTGCATTCAATATGAACCATTAGAAGCCACATCCTAAAATTTCAACCCTATCTAACTTCATTTGCTATTTTTCATGCATTTAATGAATTGTTTTGAGCTAAATGACCCTGAAATTAAAAAGCACCACAAATGAACTCTGAAATGGTTGAAACTTGGCATGGTTTCATAATTTCACCCACATAGCATGTGCTAAAAAGTTGAGAGGGTTACGGCAAAAACCGGATGCACTTCGTGTACAAAATGGACAATCTCTTTCGAAGTTTCAGGGTTTCGGACGAAAACTCGTCTGTTACGAAAGGATTTCAATTTTTTTAACTTATTTCAACTCCAGACTTTTTGTGCATTCAATATGAACCATTAGAAGCCACATCCTAAAATTTCAACCCTATCTAACTTCATTTGCTATTTTTCATGCATTTAATGAATTGTTTTGAGCTAAATGACCCTGAAATTAAAAAGCACCACAAATGAACTCTGAAATGGTTGAAACTTATCATGGTATCATTATTTCACCCACATAGCATGTGCTAAAAAGTTGAGAGGGTTACGGCAAAAACTGGATGCACTTCGTGTACAAAATGGACAATCTCTTTTGAAGTATCAGGGTTTCGGACGAAAACTCGTCTGTTACGAAAGGATTTCAATTTTTTTAACTTATTTCAACTCCAGACTTTTTGTGCATTCAATATGAACCATTAGAAGCCACATCCTAAAATTTCAACCCTATCTAACTTCATTTGCTATTTTTCATGCATTTAATGAATTGTTTTGAGCTAAATGACCCTGAAATTAAAAAGCACCACAAATGAACTCTGAAATGGTTGAAACTTATCATGGTATCATAATTTCACCCACATAGCATGTGCTAAAAAGTTGAGAGGGTTAAGGCAAAAACTGGATGCACTTCGTGTACAAAATGGACAATCTCTTTCGAAGTATCAGGGTTTCGGACGAAAACTCGTCTGTTACGAAAGGATTTCAATTTTTTTTAACTTATTTCAACTCCAGAATTTTTGTGCATTCAATATGAACCATTAGAAGCCACATCCTAAAATTTCAACCCTATCTAACTTCATTTGCTATTTTTCATGCATATAATGAATTGTTTTGAGCTAAATGACCCTGAAATTAAAAAGCACCACAAATGAACTCTGAAATGGTTGAAACTTATCATGGTATCATAATTTCACCCACATAGCATGTGCTAAAAAGTTGAGAGGGTTACGGCACAAACTGGATGCACTTCGTGTACAAAATGGACAATCTCTTTCGAAGTATCAGCGTTTCGGACGAAAACTCGTCTGTTACGAAAGGATTTCACTTTTTTTTAACTTATTTCAACTCCAGACTTTTTGTGCATTCAATATGAACCATTAGAAGCCGCATCCTAAAATTTCAACCCTATCTAACTTCATTTGCTATTTTTCATGCATTTAATGAATTGTTTTGAGCTAAATGACCCTGAAATTAAAAAGCACCACAAATGAACTCTGAAATGGTTGAAACTTATCATGGTATCATAATTTCACCCACATAGCATGTGCTAAAAAGTTGAGAGGGTTACGGCAAAAACTGGATGCACTTCGTGTACAAAATGGACAATCTCTTTCGAAGTATCAGGGTTTCGGACGAAAACTCGTCTGTTACGAAAGGATTTCAATTTTTTTAACTTATTTCAACTCCAGAATTTTTGTGCATTCAATATGAACCATTAGAAGCCACATCCTAAAATTTCAACCCTATCTAACTTCATTTGCTATTTTTCATGCATATAATGAATTGTTTTGAGCTAAATGACCGTGAAATTAAAAAGCACCACAAATGAACTCTGAAATGGTTGAAACTTATCATGGTATCATAATTTCACCCACATAGCATGTGCTAAAAAGTTGAGAGGGTTACGGCACAAACTGGATGCACTTCGTGTACAAAATGGACAATCTCTTTCGAAGTATCAGCGTTTCGGACGAAAACTCGTCTGTTACGAAAGGATTTCAATTTTTTTTAACTTATTTCAACTCCAGACTTTTTGTGCATTCAATATGAACCATTAGAAGCCACATCCTAAAATTTCAACCCTATCTAACTTCATTTGCTATTTTTCATGCATTTAATGAATTGTTTTGAGCTAAATGACCCTGAAATTAAAAAGCACCACAAATGAACTCTGAAATGGTTGAAACTTATCATGGTATCATAATTTCACCCACATAGCATGTGCTAAAAAGTTGAGAGGGTTACGGCACAAACTGGATGCACTTCGTGTACAAAATGGACAATCTCTTTCGAAGTATCAGCGTTTCGGACGAAAACTCGTCTGTTACGAAAGGATTTCAATTTTTTTTAACTTATTTCAACTCCAGACTTTTTGTGCATTCAGTATGAACCATTAGAATCCACATCCTAAAATTTCAACCCTATCTAACTTCATTTGCTATTTTTCATGCATTTAATGAATTGTTTTGAGCTAAATGACCCTGAAATTAAAAAGCACCACAAATGAACTCTGAAATGGTTGAAACTTGGCATGGTTTCATAATTTCACCCACATAGCATGTGCTAAAAAGTTGAGAGGGTTACGGCAAAAACCGGATGCACTTCGTGTACAAAATGGACAATCTCTTTCGAAGTTTCAGGGTTTCGGACGAAAACTCGTCTGTTACGAAAGGATTTCAATTTTTTTAACTTATTTCAACTCCAGACTTTTTGTGCATTCAATATGAACCATTAGAAGCCACATCCTAAAATTTCAACCCTATCTAACTTCATTTGCTATTTTTCATGCATTTAATGAATTGTTTTGAGCTAAATGACCCTGAAATTAAAAAGCACCACAAATGAACTCTGAAATGGTTGAAACTTATCATGGTATCATAATTTCACCCACATAGCATGTGCTAAAAAGTTGAGAGGGTTACGGCAAAAACTGGATGCACTTCGTGTACAAAATGGACAATCTCTTTCGAAGTATCAGGGTTTCGGACGAAAACTCGTCTGTTACGAAAGGATTTCAATTTTTTTAACTTATTTCAACTCCAGACTTTTTGTGCATTCAATATGAACCATTAGAAGCCACATCCTAAAATTTCAACCCTATCTAACTTCATTTGCTATTTTTCATGCATTTAATGAATTGTTTTGAGCTAAATGACCCTGAAATTAAAAAGCACCACAAATGAACTCTGAAATGGTTGAAACTTATCATGGTATCATAATTTCACCCACATAGCATGTGCTAAAAAGTTGAGAGGGTTACGGCAAAAACTGGATGCACTTCGTGTACAAAATGGACAATCTCTTTCGAAGTATCAGGGTTTCGGACGAAAACTCGTCTGTTACGAAAGGATTTCAATTTTTTTTAACTTATTTCAACTCCAGAATTTTTGTGCATTCAATATGAACCATTAGAAGCCACATCCTAAAATTTCAACCCTATCTAACTTCATTTGCTATTTTTCATGCATATAATGAATTGTTTTGAGCTAAATGACCCTGAAATTAAAAAGCACCACAAATGAACTCTGAAATGGTTGAAACTTATCATGGTATCATAATTTCACCCACATAGCATGTGCTAAAAAGTTGAGAGGGTTACGGCACAAACTGGATGCACTTCGTGTACAAAATGGACAATCTCTTTCGAAGTATCAGCGTTTCGGACGAAAACTCGTCTGTTACGAAAGGATTTCAATTTTTTCTAACTTATTTCAACTCCAGACTTTTTGTGCATTCAATATGAACCATTAGAAGCCACATCCTAAAATTTCAACCCTATCTAACTTCATTTGCTATTTTTCATGCATTTAATGAATTGTTTTGAGCTAAATGACCCTGAAATTAAAAAGCACCACAAATGAACTCTGAAATGGTTGAAACTTATCATGGTATCATAATTTCACCCACATAGCATGTGCTAAAAAGTTGAGAGGGTTACGGCACAAACTGGATGCACTTCATGTACAAAATGGACAATCTCTTTCGAAGTATCAGCGTTTCGGACGAAAACTCGTCTGTTACGAAAGGATTTCAATTTTTTTTAACTTATTTCAACTCCAGACTTTTTGTGCATTCAATATGAACCATTAGAAGCCACATCCTAAAATTTCAACCCTATCTAACTTCATTTGCTATTTTTCATGCATTTAATGAATTGTTTTGAGCTAAATGACCCTGAAATTAAAAAGCACCACAAATGAACTCTGAAATGGTTGAAACTTATCACGGTATCATTATTTCACCCACATAGCATGTGCTAAAAAGTTGAGAGGGTTACGGCAAAAACTGGATGCACTTCGTGTACAAAATGGACAATCTCTTTCGAAGTATCAGGGTTTCGGACGAAAACTCGTCTGTTACGAAAGGATTTCATTTTTTTTAACTTATTTCAACTCCAGACTTTTTGTGCATTCAATATGAACCATTAGAAGCCACATCCTAAAATTTCAACCCTATCTAACTTCATTTG
Organism: Elymus sibiricus; assembly: GCA_039707655.1. Taxonomy (NCBI): domain Eukaryota; kingdom Viridiplantae; phylum Streptophyta; class Magnoliopsida; order Poales; family Poaceae; genus Elymus; species Elymus sibiricus. Next base: position 379,747,945 of record CM077669.1, read on the forward strand.
CTATTTTTCATGCATTTAATGAATTGTTTTGAGCTAAATGACCCTGAAATTAAAAAGCACCACAAATGAACTCTGAAATGGTTGAAACTTATCATGGTATCATAATTTCACCCACATAGCATGTGCTAAAAAGTTGAGAGGGTTACGGCAAAAACTGGATGCACTTCGTGTACAAAATGGACAATCTCTTTCGAAGTATCAGGGTTTCGGACGAAAACTCGTCTGTTACGAAAGGATTTCAATTTTTTTTAACTTATTTCAACTCCACAATTTTTGTGCATTCAATATGAACCATTAGAAGCCACATCCTAAAATTTCAACCCTATCTAACTTCATTTGCTATTTTTCATGCATATAATGAATTGTTTTGAGCTAAATGACCCTGAAATTAAAAAGCACCACAAATGAACTCTGAAATGGTTGAAACTTATCATGGTATCATAATTTCACCCACATAGCATGTGCTAAAAAGTTGAGAGGGTTACGGCAAAAACTGGATGCACTTCGTGTACAAAATGGACAATCTCTTTCGAAGTATCAGGGTTTCGGACGAAAACTCGTCTGTTACGAAAGGATTTCAATTTTTTTTAACTTATTTCAACTCCAGAATTTTTGTGCATTCAATATGAACCATTAGAAGCCACATCCTAAAATTTCAACCCTATCTAACTTCATTTGCTATTTTTCATGCATATAATGAATTGTTTTGAGCTAAATGACCCTGAAATTAAAAAGCACCACAAATGAACTCTGAAATGGTTGAAACTTATCATGGTATCATAATTTCACCCACATAGCATGTGCTAAAAAGTTGAGAGGGTTACGGCACAAACTGGATGCACTTCGTGTACAAAATGGACAATCTCTTTCGAAGTATCAGCGTTTCGGACGAAAACTCGTCTGTTACGAAAGGATTTCAATTTTTTTTAACTTATTTCAACTCCACAATTTTTGTGCATTCAATATGAACCATTAGAAGCCACATCCTAAAATTTCAACCCTATCTAACTTCATTTGCTATTTTTCATGCATATAATGAATTGTTTTGAGCTAAATGACCCTGAAATTAAAAAGCACCACAAATGAACTCTGAAATGGTTGAAACTTATCATGGTATCATAATTTCACCCACATAGCATGTGCTAAAAAGTTGAGAGGGTTACGGCAAAAACTGGATGCACTTCGTGTACAAAATGGACAATCTCTTTCGAAGTATCAGGGTTTCGGACGAAAACTCGTCTGTTACGAAAGGATTTCAATTTTTTTTAACTTATTTCAACTCCAGAATTTTTGTGCATTCAATATGAACCATTAGAAGCCACATCCTAAAATTTCAACCCTATCTAACTTCATTTGCTATTTTTCATGCATATAATGAATTGTTTTGAGCTAAATGACCCTGAAATTAAAAAGCACCACAAATGAACTCTGAAATGGTTGAAACTTATCATGGTATCATAATTTCACCCACATAGCATGTGCTAAAAAGTTGAGAGGGTTACGGCACAAACTGGATGCACTTCGTGTACAAAATGGACAATCTCTTTCGAAGTATCAGCGTTTCGGACGAAAACTCGTCTGTTACGAAAGGATTTCAATTTTTTTTAACTTATTTCAACTCCAGACTTTTTGTGCATTCAATATGAACCATTAGAAGCCACATCCTAAAATTTCAACCCTATCTAACTTCATTTGCTATTTTTCATGCATTTAATGAATTGTTTTGAGCTAAATGACCCTGAAATTAAAAAGCACCACAAATGAACTCTGAAATGGTTGAAACTTATCATGGTATCATAATTTCACCCACATAGCATGTGCTAAAAAGTTGAGAGGGTTACGGCACAAACTGGATGCACTTCATGTACAAAATGGACAATCTCTTTCGAAGTATCAGCGTTTCGGACGAAAACTCGTCTGTTACGAAAGGATTTCAATTTTTTTTAACTTATTTCAACTCCAGACTTTTTGTGCATTCAATATGAACCATTAGAAGCCACATCCTAAAATTTCAACCCTATCTAACTTCATTTGCTATTTTTCATGCATTTAATGAATTGTTTTGAGCTAAATGACCCTGAAATTAAAAAGCACCACAAATGAACTCTGAAATGGTTGAAACTTATCATGGTATCATTATTTCACCCACATAGCATGTGCTAAAAAGTTGAGAGGGTTACGGCAAAAACTGGATGCACTTCGTGTACAAAATGGACAATCTCTTTCGAAGTATCAGGGTTTCGGACGAAAACTCGTCTGTTACGAAAGGATTTCATTTTTTTTAACTTATTTCAACTCCAGACTTTTTGTGCATTCAATATGAACCATTAGAAGCCACATCCTAAAATTTCAACCCTATCTAACTTCATTTGCTATTTTTCATGCATTTAATGAATTGTTTTGAGCTAAATGACCCTGAAATTAAAAAGCACCACAAATGAACTCTGAAATGGTTGAAACTTATCATGGTATCATAATTTCACCCACATAGCATGTGCTAAAAAGTTGAGAGGGTTACGGCAAAAACTGGATGCACTTCGTGTACAAAATGGACAATCTCTTTCGAAGTATCAGGGTTTCGGACGAAAACTCGTCTGTTACGAAAGGATTTCAATTTTTTTTAACTTATTTCAACTCCACAATTTTTGTGCATTCAATATGAACCATTAGAAGCCACATCCTAAAATTTCAACCCTATCTAACTTCATTTGCTATTTTTCATGCATATAATGAATTGTTTTGAGCTAAATGACCCTGAAATTAAAAAGCACCACAAATGAACTCTGAAATGGTTGAAACTTATCATGGTATCATAATTTCACCCACATAGCATGTGCTAAAAAGTTGAGAGGGTTACGGCAAAAACTGGATGCACTTCGTGTACAAAATGGACAATCTCTTTCGAAGTATCAGGGTTTCGGACGAAAACTCGTCTGTTACGAAAGGATTTCAATTTTTTTTAACTTATTTCAACTCCAGAATTTTTGTGCATTCAATATGAACCATTAGAAGCCACATCCTAAAATTTCAACCCTATCTAACTTCATTTGCTATTTTTCATGCATATAATGAATTGTTTTGAGCTAAATGACCCTGAAATTAAAAAGCACCACAAATGAACTCTGAAATGGTTGAAACTTATCATGGTATCATAATTTCACCCACATAGCATGTGCTAAAAAGTTGAGAGGGTTACGGCACAAACTGGATGCACTTCGTGTACAAAATGGACAATCTCTTTCGAAGTATCAGCGTTTCGGACGAAAACTCGTCTGTTACGAAAGGATTTCAAATTTTTTTAACTTATTTCAACTCCAGACTTTTTGTGCATTCAATATGAACCATTAGAAGCCACATCCTAAAATTTCAACCCTATCTAACTTCATTTGCTATTTTTCATGCATTTAATGAATTGTTTTGAGCTAAATGACCCTGAAATTAAAAAGCACCACAAATGAACTCTGAAATGGTTGAAACTTATCATGGTATCATAATTTCACCCACATAGCATGTGCTAAAAAGTTGAGAGGGTTACGGCACAAACTGGATGCACTTCATGTACAAAATGGACAATCTCTTTCGAAGTATCAGCGTTTCGGACGAAAACTCGTCTGTTACGAAAGGATTTCAATTTTTTTTAACTTATTTCAACTCCAGAATTTTTGTGCATTCAATATGAACCATTAGAAGCCACATCCTAAAATTTCAACCCTATCTAACTTCATTTGCTATTTTTCATGCATATAATGAATTGTTTTGAGCTAAATGACCCTGAAATTAAAAAGCACCACAAATGAACTCTGAAATGGTTGAAACTTATCATGGTATCATAATTTCACCCACATAGCATGTGCTAAAAAGTTGAGAGGGTTACGGCACAAACTGGATGCACTTCGTGTACAAAATGGACAATCTCTTTCGAAGTATCAGCGTTTCGGACGAAAACTCGTCTGTTACGAAAGGATTTCAATTTTTTTTAACTTATTTCAACTCCAGACTTTTTGTGCATTCAATATGAACCATTAGAAGCCACATCCTAAAATTTCAACCCTATCTAACTTCATTTGCTATTTTTCATGCATTTAATGAATTGTTTTGAGCTAAATGACCCTGAAATTAAAAAGCACCACAAATGAACTCTGAAATGGTTGAAACTTATCATGGTATCATAATTTCACCCACATAGCATGTGCTAAAAAGTTGAGAGGGTTACGGCACAAACTGGATGCACTTCATGTACAAAATGGACAATCTCTTTCGAAGTATCAGCGTTTCGGACGAAAACTCGTCTGTTACGAAAGGATTTCAATTTTTTTTAACTTATTTCAACTCCAGACTTTTTGTGCATTCAATATGAACCATTAGAAGCCACATCCTAAAATTTCAACCCTATCTAACTTCATTTGCTATTTTTCATGCATTTAATGAATTGTTTTGAGCTAAATGACCCTGAAATTAAAAAGCACCACAAATGAACTCTGAAATGGTTGAAACTTATCATGGTATCATTATTTCACCCACATAGCATGTGCTAAAAAGTTGAGAGGGTTACGGCAAAAACTGGATGCACTTCGTGTACAAAATGGACAATCTCTTTCGAAGTATCAGGGTTTCGGACGAAAACTCGTCTGTTACGAAAGGATTTCAATTTTTTTTAACTTATTTCAACTCCAGAATTTTTGTGCATTCAATATGAACCATTAGAAGCCACATCCTAAAATTTCAACCCTATCTAACTTCATTTGCTATTTTTCATGCATATAATGAATTGTTTTGAGCTAAATGACCCTGAAATTAAAAAGCACCACAAATGAACTCTGAAATGGTTGAAACTTATCATGGTATCATAATTTCACCCACATAGCATGTGCTAAAAAGTTGAGAGGGTTACGGCAAAAACTGGATGCACTTCGTGTACAAAATGGACAATCTCTTTCGAAGTATCAGGGTTTCGGACGAAAACTCGTCTGTTACGAAAGGATTTCAATTTTTTTTAACTTATTTCAACTCCAGAATTTTTGTGCATTCAATATGAACCATTAGAAGCCACATCCTAAAATTTCAACCCTATCTAACTTCATTTGCTATTTTTCATGCATATAATGAATTGTTTTGAGCTAAATGACCCGAAATTAAAAAGCACCACAAATGAACTCTGAAATGGTTGAAACTTATCATGGTATCATAATTTCACCCACATAGCATGTGCTAAAAAGTTGAGAGGGTTACGGCACAAACTGGATGCACTTCGTGTACAAAATGGACAATCTCTTTCGAAGTATCAGCGTTTCGGACGAAAACTCGTCTGTTACGAAAGGATTTCAATTTTTTTTAACTTATTTCAACTCCAGACTTTTTGTGCATTCAATATGAACCATTAGAAGCCACATCCTAAAATTTCAACCCTATCTAACTTCATTTGCTATTTTTCATGCATTTAATGAATTGTTTTGAGCTAAATGACCCTGAAATTAAAAAGCACCACAAATGAACTCTGAAATGGTTGAAACTTATCATGGTATCATAATTTCACCCACATAGCATGTGCTAAAAAGTTGAGAGGGTTACGGCAAAAACTGGATGCACTTCGTGTACAAAATGGACAATCTCTTTCGAAGTATCAGCGTTTCGGACGAAAACTCGTCTGTTACGAAAGGATTTCAATTTTTTTTAACTTATTTCAACTCCAGACTTTTTGTGCATTCAATATGAACCATTAGAAGCCACATCCTAAAATTTCAACCCTATCTAACTTCATTTGCTATTTTTCATGCATTTAATGAATTGTTTTGAGCTAAATGACCCTGAAATTAAAAAGCACCACAAATGAACTCTGAAATGGTTGAAACTTATCATGGTATCATAATTTCACCCACATAGCATGTGCTAAAAAGTTGAGAGGGTTACGGCACAAACTGGATGCACTTCGTGTACAAAATGGACAATCTCTTTCGAAGTATCAGCGTTTCGGACGAAAACTCGTCTGTTACGAAAGGATTTCAATTTTTTTTAACTTATTTCAACTCCAGACTTTTTGTGCATTCAATATGAACCATTAGAAGCCACATCCTAAAATTTCAACCCTATCTAACTTCATTTGCTATTTTTCATGCATTTAATGAATTGTTTTGAGCTAAATGACCCTGAAATTAAAAAGCACCACAAATGAACTCTGAAATGGTTGAAACTTATCATGGTATCATAATTTCACCCACATAGCATGTGCTAAAAAGTTGAGAGGGTTACGGCACAAACTGGATGCACTTCATGTACAAAATGGACAATCTCTTTCGAAGTATCAGCGTTTCGGACGAAAACTCGTCTGTTACGAAAGGATTTCAATTTTTTTTAACTTATTTCAACTCCAGACTTTTTGTGCATTCAATATGAACCATTAGAAGCCACATCCTAAAATTTCAACCCTATCTAACTTCATTTGCTATTTTTCATGCATTTAATGAATTGTTTTGAGCTAAATGACCCTGAAATTAAAAAGCACCACAAATGAACTCTGAAATGGTTGAAACTTATCATGGTATCATTATTTCACCCACATAGCATGTGCTAAAAAGTTGAGAGGGTTACGGCAAAAACTGGATGCACTTCGTGTACAAAATGGACAATCTCTTTCGAAGTATCAGGGTTTCGGACGAAAACTCGTCTGTTACGAAAGGATTTCATTTTTTTTAACTTATTTCAACTCCAGACTTTTTGTGCATTCAATATGAACCATTAGAAGCCACATCCTAAAATTTCAACCCTATCTAACTTCATTTGCTATTTTTCATGCATTTAATGAATTGTTTTGAGCTAAATGACCCTGAAATTAAAAAGCACCACAAATGAACTCTGAAATGGTTGAAACTTATCATGGTATCATAATTTCACCCACATAGCATGTGCTAAAAAGTTGAGAGGGTTACGGCAAAAACTGGATGCACTTCGTGTACAAAATGGACAATCTCTTTCGAAGTATCAGGGTTTCGGACGAAAACTCGTCTGTTACGAAAGGATTTCAATTTTTTTTAACTTATTTCAACTCCAGAATTTTTGTGCATTCAATATGAACCATTAGAAGCCACATCCTAAAATTTCAACCCTATCTAACTTCATTTGCTATTTTTCATGCATATAATGAATTGTTTTGAGCTAAATGACCCTGAAATTAAAAAGCACCACAAATGAACTCTGAAATGGTTGAAACTTATCATGGTATCATAATTTCACCCACATAGCATGTGCTAAAAAGTTGAGAGGGTTACGGCAAAAACTGGATGCACTTCGTGTACAAAATGGACAATCTCTTTCGAAGTATCAGGGTTTCGGACGAAAACTCGTCTGTTACGAAAGGATTTCAATTTTTTTTAACTTATTTCAACTCCAGAATTTTTGTGCATTCAATATGAACCATTAGAAGCCACATCCTAAAATTTCAACCCTATCTAACTTCATTTGCTATTTTTCATGCATATAATGAATTGTTTTGAGCTAAATGACCCGAAATTAAAAAGCACCACAAATGAACTCTGAAATGGTTGAAACTTATCATGGTATCATAATTTCACCCACATAGCATGTGCTAAAAAGTTGAGAGGGTTACGGCACAAACTGGATGCACTTCGTGTACAAAATGGACAATCTCTTTCGAAGTATCAGCGTTTCGGACGAAAACTCGTCTGTTACGAAAGGATTTCAATTTTTTTTAACTTATTTCAACTCCAGACTTTTTGTGCATTCAATATGAACCATTAGAAGCCACATCCTAAAATTTCAACCCTATCTAACTTCATTTGCTATTTTTCATGCATTTAATGAATTGTTTTGAGCTAAATGACCCTGAAATTAAAAAGCACCACAAATGAACTCTGAAATGGTTGAAACTTATCATGGTATCATAATTTCACCCACATAGCATGTGCTAAAAAGTTGAGAGGGTTACGGCACAAACTGGATGCACTTCGTGTACAAAATGGACAATCTCTTTCGAAGTATCAGCGTTTCGGACGAAAACTCGTCTGTTACGAAAGGATTTCAATTTTTTTTAACTTATTTCAACTCCAGACTTTTTGTGCATTCAATATGAACCATTAGAAGCCACATCCTAAAATTTCAACCCTATCTAACTTCATTTGCTATTTTTCATGCATTTAATGAATTGTTTTGAGCTAAATGACCCTGAAATTAAAAAGCACCACAAATGAACTCTGAAATGGTTGAAACTTATCATGGTATCATAATTTCACCCACATAGCATGTGCTAAAAAGTTGAGAGGGTTACGGCACAAACTGGATGCACTTCGTGTACAAAATGGACAATCTCTTTCGAAGTATCAGCGTTTCGGACGAAAACTCGTCTGTTACGAAAGGATTTCAATTTTTTTTAACTTATTTCAACTCCAGACTTTTTGTGCATTCAATATGAACCATTAGAAGCCACATCCTAAAATTTCAACCCTATCTAACTTCATTTGCTATTTTTCATGCATTTAATGAATTGTTTTGAGCTAAATGACCCTGAAATTAAAAAGCACCACAAATGAACTCTGAAATGGTTGAAACTTATCATGGTATCATAATTTCACCCACATAGCATGTGCTAAAAAGTTGAGAGGGTTACGGCACAAACTGGATGCACTTCGTGTACAAAATGGACAATCTCTTTCGAAGTATCAGCGTTTCGGACGAAAACTCGTCTGTTACGAAAGGATTTCAATTTTTTTTAACTTATTTCAACTCCAGACTTTTTGTGCATTCAATATGAACCATTAGAAGCCACATCCTAAAATTTCAACCCTATCTAACTTCATTTGCTATTTTTCATGCATTTAATGAATTGTTTTGAGCTAAATGACCCTGAAATTAAAAAGCACCACAAATGAACTCTGAAATGGTTGAAACTTATCATGGTATCATAATTTCACCCACATAGCATGTGCTAAAAAGTTGAGAGGGTTACGGCACAAACTGGATGCACTTCGTGTACAAAATGGACAATCTCTTTCGAAGTATCAGCGTTTCGGACGAAAACTCGTCTGTTACGAAAGGATTTCAATTTTTTTTAACTTATTTCAACTCCAGACTTTTTGTGCATTCAATATGAACCATTAGAAGCCACATCCTAAAATTTCAACCCTATCTAACTTCATTTGCTATTTTTCATGCATTTAATGAATTGTTTTGAGCTAAATGACCCTGAAATTAAAAAGCACCACAAATGAACTCTGAAATGGTTGAAACTTATCATGGTATCATAATTTCACCCACATAGCATGTGCTAAAAAGTTGAGAGGGTTACGGCACAAACTGGATGCACTTCATGTACAAAATGGACAATCTCTTTCGAAGTATCAGCGTTTCGGACGAAAACTCGTCTGTTACGAAAGGATTTCAATTTTTTTTAACTTATTTCAACTCCAGACTTTTTGTGCATTCAATATGAACCATTAGAAGCCACATCCTAAAATTTCAACCCTATCTAACTTCATTTGCTATTTTTCATGCATTTAATGAATTGTTTTGAGCTAAATGACCCTGAAATTAAAAAGCACCACAAATGAACTCTGAAATGGTTGAAACTTATCATGGTATCATTATTTCACCCACATAGCATGTGCTAAAAAGTTGAGAGGGTTACGGCAAAAACTGGATGCACTTCGTGTACAAAATGGACAATCTCTTTCGAAGTATCAGGGTTTCGGACGAAAACTCGTCTGTTACGAAAGGATTTCATTTTTTTTAACTTATTTCAACTCCAGACTTTTTGTGCATTCAATATGAACCATTAGAAGCCACATCCTAAAATTTCAACCCTATCTAACTTCATTTGCTATTTTTCATGCATTTAATGAATTGTTTTGAGCTAAATGACCCTGAAATTAAAAAGCACCACAAATGAACTCTGAAATGGTTGAAACTTATCATGGTATCATAATTTCACCCACATAGCATGTGCTAAAAAGTTGAGAGGGTTACGGCAAAAACTGGATGCACTTCGTGTACAAAATGGACAATCTCTTTCGAAGTATCAGGGTTTCGGACGAAAACTCGTCTGTTACGAAAGGATTTCAATTTTTTTTAACTTATTTCAACTCCAGAATTTTTGTGCATTCAATATGAACCATTAGAAGCCACATCCTAAAATTTCAACCCTATCTAACTTCATTTGCTATTTTTCATGCATATAATGAATTGTTTTGAGCTAAATGACCCTGAAATTAAAAAGCACCACAAATGAACTCTGAAATGGTTGAAACTTATCATGGTATCATAATTTCACCCACATAGCATGTGCTAAAAAGTTGAGAGGGTTACGGCAAAAACTGGATGCACTTCGTGTACAAAATGGACAATCTCTTTCGAAGTATCAGGGTTTCGGACGAAAACTCGTCTGTTACGAAAGGATTTCAATTTTTTTTAACTTATTTCAACTCCAGAATTTTTGTGCATTCAATATGAACCATTAGAAGCCACATCCTAAAATTTCAACCCTATCTAACTTCATTTGCTATTTTTCATGCATATAATGAATTGTTTTGAGCTAAATGACCCGAAATTAAAAAGCACCACAAATGAACTCTGAAATGGTTGAAACTTATCATGGTATCATAATTTCACCCACATAGCATGTGCTAAAAAGTTGAGAGGGTTACGGCACAAACTGGATGCACTTCGTGTACAAAATGGACAATCTCTTTCGAAGTATCAGCGTTTCGGACGAAAACTCGTCTGTTACGAAAGGATTTCAATTTTTTTTAACTTATTTCAACTCCAGACTTTTTGTGCATTCAATATGAACCATTAGAAGCCACATCCTAAAATTTCAACCCTATCTAACTTCATTTGCTATTTTTCATGCATTTAATGAATTGTTTTGAGCTAAATGACCCTGAAATTAAAAAGCACCACAAATGAACTCTGAAATGGTTGAAACTTATCATGGTATCATAATTTCACCCACATAGCATGTGCTAAAAAGTTGAGAGGGTTACGGCACAAACTGGATGCACTTCGTGTACAAAATGGACAATCTCTTTCGAAGTATCAGCGTTTCGGACGAAAACTCGTCTGTTACGAAAGGATTTCAATTTTTTTTAACTTATTTCAACTCCAGACTTTTTGTGCATTCAATATGAACCATTAGAAGCCACATCCTAAAATTTCAACCCTATCTAACTTCATTTGCTATTTTTCATGCATTTAATGAATTGTTTTGAGCTAAATGACCCTGAAATTAAAAAGCACCACAAATGAACTCTGAAATGGTTGAAACTTATCATGGTATCATAATTTCACCCACATAGCATGTGCTAAAAAGTTGAGAGGGTTACGGCACAAACTGGATGCACTTCGTGTACAAAATGGACAATCTCTTTCGAAGTATCAGCGTTTCGGACGAAAACTCGTCTGTTACGAAAGGATTTCAATTTTTTTTAACTTATTTCAACTCCAGACTTTTTGTGCATTCAATATGAACCATTAGAAGCCACATCCTAAAATTTCAACCCTATCTAACTTCATTTGCTATTTTTCATGCATTTAATGAATTGTTTTGAGCTAAATGACCCTGAAATTAAAAAGCACCACAAATGAACTCTGAAATGGTTGAAACTTATCATGGTATCATAATTTCACCCACATAGCATGTGCTAAAAAGTTGAGAGGGTTACGGCACAAACTGGATGCACTTCATGTACAAAATGGACAATCTCTTTCGAAGTATCAGCGTTTCGGACGAAAACTCGTCTGTTACGAAAGGATTTCAATTTTTTTTAACTTATTTCAACTCCAGACTTTTTGTGCATTCAATATGAACCATTAGAAGCCACATCCTAAAATTTCAACCCTATCTAACTTCATTTGCTATTTTTCATGCATTTAATGAATTGTTTTGAGCTAAATGACCCTGAAATTAAAAAGCACCACAAATGAACTCTGAAATGGTTGAAACTTATCATGGTATCATTATTTCACCCACATAGCATGTGCTAAAAAGTTGAGAGGGTTACGGCAAAAACTGGATGCACTTCGTGTACAAAATGGACAATCTCTTTCGAAGTATCAGGGTTTCGGACGAAAACTCGTCTGTTACGAAAGGATTTCATTTTTTTTAACTTATTTCAACTCCAGACTTTTTGTGCATTCAATATGAACCATTAGAAGCCACATCCTAAAATTTCAACCCTATCTAACTTCATTTGCTATTTTTCATGCATTTAATGAATTGTTTTGAGCTAAATGACCCTGAAATTAAAAAGCACCACAAATGAACTCTGAAATGGTTGAAACTTATCATGGTATCATAATTTCACCCACATAGCATGTGCTAAAAAGTTGAGAGGGTTACGGCAAAAACTGGATGCACTTCATGTACAAAATGGACAATCTCTTTCGAAGTATCAGGGTTTCGGACGAAAACTCGTCTGTTACGAAAGGATTTCAATTTTTTTTAACTTATTTCAACTCCAGAATTTTTGTGCATTCAATATGAACCATTAGAAGCCACATCCTAAAATTTCAACCCTATCTAACTTCATTTGCTATTTTTCATGCATATAATGAATTGTTTTGAGCTAAATGACCCTGAAATTAAAAAGCACCACAAATGAACTCTGAAATGGTTGAAACTTATCATGGTATCATAATTTCACCCACATAGCATGTGCTAAAAAGTTGAGAGGGTTACGGCAAAAACTGGATGCACTTCGTGTACAAAATGGACAATCTCTTTCGAAGTATCAGGGTTTCGGACGAAAACTCGTCTGTTACGAAAGGATTTCAATTTTTTTTAACTTATTTCAACTCCAGAATTTTTGTGCATTCAATATGAACCATTAGAAGCCACATCCTAAAATTTCAACCCTATCTAACTTCATTTGCTATTTTTCATGCATATAATGAATTGTTTTGAGCTAAATGACCCGAAATTAAAAAGCACCACAAATGAACTCTGAAATGGTTGAAACTTATCATGGTATCATAATTTCACCCACATAGCATGTGCTAAAAAGTTGAGAGGGTTACGGCACAAACTGGATGCACTTCGTGTACAAAATGGACAATCTCTTTCGAAGTATCAGCGTTTCGGACGAAAACTCGTCTGTTACGAAAGGATTTCAATTTTTTTAACTTATTTCAACTCCAGACTTTTTGTGCATTCAATATGAACCATTAGAAGCCACATCCTAAAATTTCAACCCTATCTAACTTCATTTGCTATTTTTCATGCATTTAATGAATTGTTTTGAGCTAAATGACCCTGAAATTAAAAAGCACCACAAATGAACTCTGAAATGGTTGAAACTTATCATGGTATCATAATTTCACCCACATAGCATGTGCTAAAAAGTTGAGAGGGTTACGGCACAAACTGGATGCACTTCGTGTACAAAATGGACAATCTCTTTCGAAGTATCAGCGTTTCGGACGAAAACTCGTCTGTTACGAAAGGATTTCAATTTTTTTTAACTTATTTCAACTCCAGACTTTTTGTGCATTCAATATGAACCATTAGAAGCCACATCCTAAAATTTCAACCCTATCTAACTTCATTTGCTATTTTTCATGCATTTAATGAATTGTTTTGAGCTAAATGACCCTGAAATTAAAAAGCACCACAAATGAACTCTGAAATGGTTGAAACTTATCATGGTATCATAATTTCACCCACATAGCATGTGCTAAAAAGTTGAGAGGGTTACGGCACAAACTGGATGCACTTCGTGTACAAAATGGACAATCTCTTTCGAAGTATCAGCGTTTCGGACGAAAACTCGTCTGTTACGAAAGGATTTCAATTTTTTTTAACTTATTTCAACTCCAGACTTTTTGTGCATTCAATATGAACCATTAGAAGCCACATCCTAAAATTTCAACCCTATCTAACTTCATTTGCTATTTTTCATGCATTTAATGAATTGTTTTGAGCTAAATGACCCTGAAATTAAAAAGCACCACAAATGAACTCTGAAATGGTTGAAACTTATCATGGTATCATAATTTCACCCACATAGCATGTGCTAAAAAGTTGAGAGGGTTACGGCACAAACTGGATGCACTTCATGTACAAAATGGACAATCTCTTTCGAAGTATCAGCGTTTCGGACGAAAACTCGTCTGTTACGAAAGGATTTCAATTTTTTTTAACTTATTTCAACTCCAGACTTTTTGTGCATTCAATATGAACCATTAGAAGCCACATCCTAAAATTTCAACCCTATCTAACTTCATTTGCTATTTTTCATGCATTTAATGAATTGTTTTGAGCTAAATGACCCTGAAATTAAAAAGCACCACAAATGAACTCTGAAATGGTTGAAACTTATCATGGTATCATTATTTCACCCACATAGCATGTGCTAAAAAGTTGAGAGGGTTACGGCAAAAACTGGATGCACTTCGTGTACAAAATGGACAATCTCTTTCGAAGTATCAGGGTTTCGGACGAAAACTCGTCTGTTACGAAAGGATTTCATTTTTTTTAACTTATTTCAACTCCAGACTTTTTGTGCATTCAATATGAACCATTAGAAGCCACATCCTAAAATTTCAACCCTATCTAACTTCATTTGCTATTTTTCATGCATTTAATGAATTGTTTTGAGCTAAATGACCCTGAAATTAAAAAGCACCACAAATGAACTCTGAAATGGTTGAAACTTATCATGGTATCATAATTTCACCCACATAGCATGTGCTAAAAAGTTGAGAGGGTTACGGCAAAAACTGGATGCACTTCGTGTACAAAATGGACAATCTCTTTCGAAGTATCAGGGTTTCGGACGAAAACTCGTCTGTTACGAAAGGATTTCAATTTTTTTTAACTTATTTCAACTCCAGAATTTTTGTGCATTCAATATGAACCATTAGAAGCCACATCCTAAAATTTCAACCCTATCTAACTTCATTTGCTATTTTTCATGCATATAATGAATTGTTTTGAGCTAAATGACCCTGAAATTAAAAAGCACCACAAATGAACTCTGAAATGGTTGAAACTTATCATGGTATCATAATTTCACCCACATAGCATGTGCTAAAAAGTTGAGAGGGTTACGGCAAAAACTGGATGCACTTCGTGTACAAAATGGACAATCTCTTTCGAAGTATCAGGGTTTCGGACGAAAACTCGTCTGTTACGAAAGGATTTCAATTTTTTTTAACTTATTTCAACTCCAGAATTTTTGTGCATTCAATATGAACCATTAGAAGCCACATCCTAAAATTTCAACCCTATCTAACTTCATTTGCTATTTTTCATGCATATAATGAATTGTTTTGAGCTAAATGACCCGAAATTAAAAAGCACCACAAATGAACTCTGAAATGGTTGAAACTTATCATGGTATCATAATTTCACCCACATAGCATGTGCTAAAAAGTTGAGAGGGTTACGGCACAAACTGGATGCACTTCGTGTACAAAATGGACAATCTCTTTCGAAGTATCAGCGTTTCGGACGAAAACTCGTCTGTTACGAAAGGATTTCAATTTTTTTTAACTTATTTCAACTCCAGACTTTTTGTGCATTCAATATGAACCATTAGAAGCCACATCCTAAAATTTCAACCCTATCTAACTTCATTTGCTATTTTTCATGCATTTAATGAATTGTTTTGAGCTAAATGACCCTGAAATTAAAAAGCACCACAAATGAACTCTGAAATGGTTGAAACTTATCATGGTATCATAATTTCACCCACATAGCATGTGCTAAAAAGTTGAGAGGGTTACGGCACAAACTGGATGCACTTCGTGTACAAAATGGACAATCTCTTTCGAAGTATCAGCGTTTCGGACGAAAACTCGTCTGTTACGAAAGGATTTCAATTTTTTTTAACTTATTTCAACTCCAGACTTTTTGTGCATTCAATATGAACCATTAGAAGCCACATCCTAAAATTTCAACCCTATCTAACTTCATTTGCTATTTTTCATGCATTTAATGAATTGTTTTGAGCTAAATGACCCTGAAATTAAAAAGCACCACAAATGAACTCTGAAATGGTTGAAACTTATCATGGTATCATAATTTCACCCACATAGCATGTGCTAAAAAGTTGAGAGGGTTACGGCACAAACTGGATGCACTTCGTGTACAAAATGGACAATCTCTTTCGAAGTATCAGCGTTTCGGACGAAAACTCGTCTGTTACGAAAGGATTTCAATTTTTTTTAACTTATTTCAACTCCAGACTTTTTGTGCATTCAATATGAACCATTAGAAGCCACATCCTAAAATTTCAACCCTATCTAACTTCATTTGCTATTTTTCATGCATTTAATGAATTGTTTTGAGCTAAATGACCCTGAAATTAAAAAGCACCACAAATGAACTCTGAAATGGTTGAAACTTATCATGGTATCATAATTTCACCCACATAGCATGTGCTAAAAAGTTGAGAGGGTTACGGCACAAACTGGATGCACTTCATGTACAAAATGGACAATCTCTTTCGAAGTATCAGCGTTTCGGACGAAAACTCGTCTGTTACGAAAGGATTTCAATTTTTTTTAACTTATTTCAACTCCAGACTTTTTGTGCATTCAATATGAACCATTAGAAGCCACATCCTAAAATTTCAACCCTATCTAACTTCATTTGCTATTTTTCATGCATTTAATGAATTGTTTTGAGCTAAATGACCCTGAAATTAAAAAGCACCACAAATGAACTCTGAAATGGTTGAAACTTATCATGGTATCATTATTTCACCCACATAGCATGTGCTAAAAAGTTGAGAGGGTTACGGCAAAAACTGGATGCACTTCGTGTACAAAATGGACAATCTCTTTCGAAGTATCAGGGTTTCGGACGAAAACTCGTCTGTTACGAAAGGATTTCATTTTTTTTAACTTATTTCAACTCCAGACTTTTTGTGCATTCAATATGAACCATTAGAAGCCACATCCTAAAATTTCAACCCTATCTAACTTCATTTGCTATTTTTCATGCATTTAATGAATTGTTTTGAGCTAAATGACCCTGAAATTAAAAAGCACCACAAATGAACTCTGAAATGGTTGAAACTTATCATGGTATCATAATTTCACCCACATAGCATGTGCTAAAAAGTTGAGAGGGTTACGGCAAAAACTGGATGCACTTCGTGTACAAAATGGACAATCTCTTTCGAAGTATCAGGGTTTCGGACGAAAACTCGTCTGTTACGAAAGGATTTCAATTTTTTTTAACTTATTTCAACTCCAGAATTTTTGTGCATTCAATATGAACCATTAGAAGCCACATCCTAAAATTTCAACCCTATCTAACTTCATTTGCTATTTTTCATGCATATAATGAATTGTTTTGAGCTAAATGACCCTGAAATTAAAAAGCACCACAAATGAACTCTGAAATGGTTGAAACTTATCATGGTATCATAATTTCACCCACATAGCATGTGCTAAAAAGTTGAGAGGGTTACGGCAAAAACTGGATGCACTTCGTGTACAAAATGGACAATCTCTTTCGAAGTATCAGGGTTTCGGACGAAAACTCGTCTGTTACGAAAGGATTTCAATTTTTTTTAACTTATTTCAACTCCAGAATTTTTGTGCATTCAATATGAACCATTAGAAGCCACATCCTAAAATTTCAACCCTATCTAACTTCATTTGCTATTTTTCATGCATATAATGAATTGTTTTGAGCTAAATGACCCGAAATTAAAAAGCACCACAAATGAACTCTGAAATGGTTGAAACTTATCATGGTATCATAATTTCACCCACATAGCATGTGCTAAAAAGTTGAGAGGGTTACGGCACAAACTGGATGCACTTCGTGTACAAAATGGACAATCTCTTTCGAAGTATCAGCGTTTCGGACGAAAACTCGTCTGTTACGAAAGGATTTCAATTTTTTTTAACTTATTTCAACTCCAGACTTTTTGTGCATTCAATATGAACCATTAGAAGCCACATCCTAAAATTTCAACCCTATCTAACTTCATTTGCTATTTTTCATGCATTTAATGAATTGTTTTGAGCTAAATGACCCTGAAATTAAAAAGCACCACAAATGAACTCTGAAATGGTTGAAACTTATCATGGTATCATAATTTCACCCACATAGCATGTGCTAAAAAGTTGAGAGGGTTACGGCACAAACTGGATGCACTTCGTGTACAAAATGGACAATCTCTTTCGAAGTATCAGCGTTTCGGACGAAAACTCGTCTGTTACGAAAGGATTTCAATTTTTTTTAACTTATTTCAACTCCAGACTTTTTGTGCATTCAATATGAACCATTAGAAGCCACATCCTAAAATTTCAACCCTATCTAACTTCATTTGCTATTTTTCATGCATTTAATGAATTGTTTTGAGCTAAATGACCCTGAAATTAAAAAGCACCACAAATGAACTCTGAAATGGTTGAAACTTATCATGGTATCATAATTTCACCCACATAGCATGTGCTAAAAAGTTGAGAGGGTTACGGCACAAACTGGATGCACTTCGTGTACAAAATGGACAATCTCTTTCGAAGTATCAGCGTTTCGGACGAAAACTCGTCTGTTACGAAAGGATTTCAATTTTTTTTAACTTATTTCAACTCCAGACTTTTTGTGCATTCAATATGAACCATTAGAAGCCACATCCTAAAATTTCAACCCTATCTAACTTCATTTGCTATTTTTCATGCATTTAATGAATTGTTTTGAGCTAAATGACCCTGAAATTAAAAAGCACCACAAATGAACTCTGAAATGGTTGAAACTTATCATGGTATCATAATTTCACCCACATAGCATGTGCTAAAAAGTTGAGAGGGTTACGGCACAAACTGGATGCACTTCATGTACAAAATGGACAATCTCTTTCGAAGTATCAGCGTTTCGGACGAAAACTCGTCTGTTACGAAAGGATTTCAATTTTTTTTAACTTATTTCAACTCCAGACTTTTTGTGCATTCAATATGAACCATTAGAAGCCACATCCTAAAATTTCAACCCTATCTAACTTCATTTGCTATTTTTCATGCATTTAATGAATTGTTTTGAGCTAAATGACCCTGAAATTAAAAAGCACCACAAATGAACTCTGAAATGGTTGAAACTTATCATGGTATCATTATTTCACCCACATAGCATGTGCTAAAAAGTTGAGAGGGTTACGGCAAAAACTGGATGCACTTCGTGTACAAAATGGACAATCTCTTTCGAAGTATCAGGGTTTCGGACGAAAACTCGTCTGTTACGAAAGGATTTCATTTTTTTTAACTTATTTCAACTCCAGACTTTTTGTGCATTCAATATGAACCATTAGAAGCCACATCCTAAAATTTCAACCCTATCTAACTTCATTTGCTATTTTTCATGCATTTAATGAATTGTTTTGAGCTAAATGACCCTGAAATTAAAAAGCACCACAAATGAACTCTGAAATGGTTGAAACTTATCATGGTATCATAATTTCACCCACATAGCATGTGCTAAAAAGTTGAGAGGGTTACGGCAAAAACTGGATGCACTTCGTGTACAAAATGGACAAGCTCTTTCGAAGTATCAGGGTTTCGGACGAAAACTCGTCTGTTACGAAAGGATTTCATTTTTTTTTAACTTATTTCAACTCCAGAATTTTTGTGCATTCAATATGAACCATTAGAAGCCACATCCTAAAATTTCAACCCTATCTAACTTCATTTGCTATTTTTCATGCATATAATGAATTGTTTTGAGCTAAATGACCCTGAAATTAAAAAGCACCACAAATGAACTCTGAAATGGTTGAAACTTATCATGGTATCATAATTTCACCCACATAGCATGTGCTAAAAAGTTGAGAGGGTTACGGCAAAAACTGGATGCACTTCGTGTACAAAATGGACAATCTCTTTCGAAGTATCAGGGTTTCGGACGAAAACTCGTCTGTTACGAAAGGATTTCAATTTTTTTTAACTTATTTCAACTCCAGAATTTTTGTGCATTCAATATGAACCATTAGAAGCCACATCCTAAAATTTCAACCCTATCTAACTTCATTTGCTATTTTTCATGCATATAATGAATTGTTTTGAGCTAAATGACCCGAAATTAAAAAGCACCACAAATGAACTCTGAAATGGTTGAAACTTATCATGGTATCATAATTTCACCCACATAGCATGTGCTAAAAAGTTGAGAGGGTTACGGCACAAACTGGATGCACTTCGTGTACAAAATGGACAATCTCTTTCGAAGTATCAGCGTTTCGGACGAAAACTCGTCTGTTACGAAAGGATTTCAATTTTTTTTAACTTATTTCAACTCCAGACTTTTTGTGCATTCAATATGAACCATTAGAAGCCACATCCTAAAATTTCAACCCTATCTAACTTCATTTGCTATTTTTCATGCATTTAATGAATTGTTTTGAGCTAAATGACCCTGAAATTAAAAAGCACCACAAATGAACTCTGAAATGGTTGAAACTTATCATGGTATCATAATTTCACCCACATAGCATGTGCTAAAAAGTTGAGAGGGTTACGGCACAAACTGGATGCACTTCGTGTACAAAATGGACAATCTCTTTCGAAGTATCAGCGTTTCGGACGAAAACTCGTCTGTTACGAAAGGATTTCAATTTTTTTTAACTTATTTCAACTCCAGACTTTTTGTGCATTCAATATGAACCATTAGAAGCCACATCCTAAAATTTCAACCCTATCTAACTTCATTTGCTATTTTTCATGCATTTAATGAATTGTTTTGAGCTAAATGACCCTGAAATTAAAAAGCACCACAAATGAACTCTGAAATGGTTGAAACTTATCATGGTATCATAATTTCACCCACATAGCATGTGCTAAAAAGTTGAGAGGGTTACGGCACAAACTGGATGCACTTCGTGTACAAAATGGACAATCTCTTTCGAAGTATCAGCGTTTCGGACGAAAACTCGTCTGTTACGAAAGGATTTCAATTTTTTTTAACTTATTTCAACTCCAGACTTTTTGTGCATTCAATATGAACCATTAGAAGCCACATCCTAAAATTTCAACCCTATCTAACTTCATTTGCTATTTTTCATGCATTTAATGAATTGTTTTGAGCTAAATGACCCTGAAATTAAAAAGCACCACAAATGAACTCTGAAATGGTTGAAACTTATCATGGTATCATAATTTCACCCACATAGCATGTGCTAAAAAGTTGAGAGGGTTACGGCACAAACTGGATGCACTTCATGTACAAAATGGACAATCTCTTTCGAAGTATCAGCGTTTCGGACGAAAACTCGTCTGTTACGAAAGGATTTCAATTTTTTTTAACTTATTTCAACTCCAGACTTTTTGTGCATTCAATATGAACCATTAGAAGCCACATCCTAAAATTTCAACCCTATCTAACTTCATTTGCTATTTTTCATGCATTTAATGAATTGTTTTGAGCTAAATGACCCTGAAATTAAAAAGCACCACAAATGAACTCTGAAATGGTTGAAACTTATCATGGTATCATTATTTCACCCACATAGCATGTGCTAAAAAGTTGAGAGGGTTACGGCAAAAACTGGATGCACTTCGTGTACAAAATGGACAATCTCTTTCGAAGTATCAGGGTTTCGGACGAAAACTCGTCTGTTACGAAAGGATTTCATTTTTTTTAACTTATTTCAACTCCAGACTTTTTGTGCATTCAATATGAACCATTAGAAGCCACATCCTAAAATTTCAACCCTATCTAACTTCATTTGCTATTTTTCATGCATTTAATGAATTGTTTTGAGCTAAATGACCCTGAAATTAAAAAGCACCACAAATGAACTCTGAAATGGTTGAAACTTATCATGGTATCATAATTTCACCCACATAGCATGTGCTAAAAAGTTGAGAGGGTTACGGCAAAAACTGGATGCACTTCGTGTACAAAATGGACAATCTCTTTCGAAGTATCAGGGTTTCGGACGAAAACTCGTCTGTTACGAAAGGATTTCAATTTTTTTTAACTTATTTCAACTCCAGAATTTTTGTGCATTCAATATGAACCATTAGAAGCCACATCCTAAAATTTCAACCCTATCTAACTTCATTTGCTATTTTTCATGCATATAATGAATTGTTTTGAGCTAAATGACCCTGAAATTAAAAAGCACCACAAATGAACTCTGAAATGGTTGAAACTTATCATGGTATCATAATTTCACCCACATAGCATGTGCTAAAAAGTTGAGAGGGTTACGGCAAAAACTGGATGCACTTCGTGTACAAAATGGACAATCTCTTTCGAAGTATCAGGGTTTCGGACGAAAACTCGTCTGTTACGAAAGGATTTCAATTTTTTTTAACTTATTTCAACTCCAGAATTTTTGTGCATTCAATATGAACCATTAGAAGCCACATCCTAAAATTTCAACCCTATCTAACTTCATTTGCTATTTTTCATGCATATAATGAATTGTTTTGAGCTAAATGACCCGAAATTAAAAAGCACCACAAATGAACTCTGAAATGGTTGAAACTTATCATGGTATCATAATTTCACCCACATAGCATGTGCTAAAAAGTTGAGAGGGTTACGGCACAAACTGGATGCACTTCGTGTACAAAATGGACAATCTCTTTCGAAGTATCAGCGTTTCGGACGAAAACTCGTCTGTTACGAAAGGATTTCAAATTTTTTTAACTTATTTCAACTCCAGACTTTTTGTGCATTCAATATGAACCATTAGAAGCCACATCCTAAAATTTCAACCCTATCTAACTTCATTTGCTATTTTTCATGCATTTAATGAATTGTTTTGAGCTAAATGACCCTGAAATTAAAAAGCACCACAAATGAACTCTGAAATGGTTGAAACTTATCATGGTATCATAATTTCACCCACATAGCATGTGCTAAAAAGTTGAGAGGGTTACGGCACAAACTGGATGCACTTCGTGTACAAAATGGACAATCTCTTTCGAAGTATCAGCGTTTCGGACGAAAACTCGTCTGTTACGAAAGGATTTCAATTTTTTTTAACTTATTTCAACTCCAGACTTTTTGTGCATTCAATATGAACCATTAGAAGCCACATCCTAAAATTTCAACCCTATCTAACTTCATTTGCTATTTTTCATGCATTTAATGAATTGTTTTGAGCTAAATGACCCTGAAATTAAAAAGCACCACAAATGAACTCTGAAATGGTTGAAACTTATCATGGTATCATAATTTCACCCACATAGCATGTGCTAAAAAGTTGAGAGGGTTACGGCACAAACTGGATGCACTTCGTGTACAAAATGGACAATCTCTTTCGAAGTATCAGCGTTTCGGACGAAAACTCGTCTGTTACGAAAGGATTTCAATTTTTTTTAACTTATTTCAACTCCAGACTTTTTGTGCATTCAATATGAACCATTAGAAGCCACATCCTAAAATTTCAACCCTATCTAACTTCATTTGCTATTTTTCATGCATTTAATGAATTGTTTTGAGCTAAATGACCCTGAAATTAAAAAGCACCACAAATGAACTCTGAAATGGTTGAAACTTATCATGGTATCATAATTTCACCCACATAGCATGTGCTAAAAAGTTGAGAGGGTTACGGCACAAACTGGATGCACTTCATGTACAAAATGGACAATCTCTTTCGAAGTATCAGCGTTTCGGACGAAAACTCGTCTGTTACGAAAGGATTTCAATTTTTTTTAACTTATTTCAACTCCAGACTTTTTGTGCATTCAATATGAACCATTAGAAGCCACATCCTAAAATTTCAACCCTATCTAACTTCATTTGCTATTTTTCATGCATTTAATGAATTGTTTTGAGCTAAATGACCCTGAAATTAAAAAGCACCACAAATGAACTCTGAAATGGTTGAAACTTATCATGGTATCATTATTTCACCCACATAGCATGTGCTAAAAAGTTGAGAGGGTTACGGCAAAAACTGGATGCACTTCGTGTACAAAATGGACAATCTCTTTCGAAGTATCAGGGTTTCGGACGAAAACTCGTCTGTTACGAAAGGATTTCATTTTTTTTAACTTATTTCAACTCCAGACTTTTTGTGCATTCAATATGAACCATTAGAAGCCACATCCTAAAATTTCAACCCTATCTAACTTCATTTGCTAATTTTCATGCATTTAATGAATTGTTTTGAGCTAAATGACCCTGAAATTAAAAAGCACCACAAATGAACTCTGAAATGGTTGAAACTTATCATGGTATCATAATTTCACCCACATAGCATGTGCTAAAAAGTTGAGAGGGTTACGGCAAAAACTGGATGCACTTCGTGTACAAAATGGACAATCTCTTTCGAAGTATCAGGGTTTCGGACGAAAACTCGTCTGTTACGAAAGGATTTCAATTTTTTTTAACTTATTTCAACTCCAGAATTTTTGTGCATTCAATATGAACCATTAGAAGCCACATCCTAAAATTTCAACCCTATCTAACTTCATTTGCTATTTTTCATGCATATAATGAATTGTTTTGAGCTAAATGACCCTGAAATTAAAAAGCACCACAAATGAACTCTGAAATGGTTGAAACTTATCATGGTATCATAATTTCACCCACATAGCATGTGCTAAAAAGTTGAGAGGGTTACGGCAAAAACTGGATGCACTTCGTGTACAAAATGGACAATCTCTTTCGAAGTATCAGGGTTTCGGACGAAAACTCGTCTGTTACGAAAGGATTTCAATTTTTTTTAACTTATTTCAACTCCAGAATTTTTGTGCATTCAATATGAACCATTAGAAGCCACATCCTAAAATTTCAACCCTATCTAACTTCATTTGCTATTTTTCATGCATATAATGAATTGTTTTGAGCTAAATGACCCGAAATTAAAAAGCACCACAAATGAACTCTGAAATGGTTGAAACTTATCATGGTATCATAATTTCACCCACATAGCATGTGCTAAAAAGTTGAGAGGGTTACGGCACAAACTGGATGCACTTCGTGTACAAAATGGACAATCTCTTTCGAAGTATCAGCGTTTCGGACGAAAACTCGTCTGTTACGAAAGGATTTCAATTTTTTTTAACTTATTTCAACTCCAGACTTTTTGTGCATTCAATATGAACCATTAGAAGCCACATCCTAAAATTTCAACCCTATCTAACTTCATTTGCTATTTTTCATGCATTTAATGAATTGTTTTGAGCTAAATGACCCTGAAATTAAAAAGCACCACAAATGAACTCTGAAATGGTTGAAACTTATCATGGTATCATAATTTCACCCACATAGCATGTGCTAAAAAGTTGAGAGGGTTACGGCACAAACTGGATGCACTTCGTGTACAAAATGGACAATCTCTTTCGAAGTATCAGCGTTTCGGACGAAAACTCGTCTGTTACGAAAGGATTTCAATTTTTTTTAACTTATTTCAACTCCAGACTTTTTGTGCATTCAATATGAACCATTAGAAGCCACATCCTAAAATTTCAACCCTATCTAACTTCATTTGCTATTTTTCATGCATTTAATGAATTGTTTTGAGCTAAATGACCCTGAAATTAAAAAGCACCACAAATGAACTCTGAAATGGTTGAAACTTATCATGGTATCATAATTTCACCCACATAGCATGTGCTAAAAAGTTGAGAGGGTTACGGCACAAACTGGATGCACTTCGTGTACAAAATGGACAATCTCTTTCGAAGTATCAGCGTTTCGGACGAAAACTCGTCTGTTACGAAAGGATTTCAATTTTTTTTAACTTATTTCAACTCCAGACTTTTTGTGCATTCAATATGAACCATTAGAAGCCACATCCTAAAATTTCAACCCTATCTAACTTCATTTGCTATTTTTCATGCATTTAATGAATTGTTTTGAGCTAAATGACCCTGAAATTAAAAAGCACCACAAATGAACTCTGAAATGGTTGAAACTTATCATGGTATCATAATTTCACCCACATAGCATGTGCTAAAAAGTTGAGAGGGTTACGGCACAAACTGGATGCACTTCATGTACAAAATGGACAATCTCTTTCGAAGTATCAGCGTTTCGGACGAAAACTCGTCTGTTACGAAAGGATTTCAATTTTTTTTAACTTATTTCAACTCCAGACTTTTTGTGCATTCAATATGAACCATTAGAAGCCACATCCTAAAATTTCAACCCTATCTAACTTCATTTGCTATTTTTCATGCATTTAATGAATTGTTTTGAGCTAAATGACCCTGAAATTAAAAAGCACCACAAATGAACTCTGAAATGGTTGAAACTTATCATGGTATCATTATTTCACCCACATAGCATGTGCTAAAAAGTTGAGAGGGTTACGGCAAAAACTGGATGCACTTCGTGTACAAAATGGACAATCTCTTTCGAAGTATCAGGGTTTCGGACGAAAACTCGTCTGTTACGAAAGGATTTCATTTTTTTTAACTTATTTCAACTCCAGACTTTTTGTGCATTCAATATGAACCATTAGAAGCCACATCCTAAAATTTCAACCCTATCTAACTTCATTTGCTATTTTTCATGCATTTAATGAATTGTTTTGAGCTAAATGACCCTGAAATTAAAAAGCACCACAAATGAACTCTGAAATGGTTGAAACTTATCATGGTATCATAATTTCACCCACATAGCATGTGCTAAAAAGTTGAGAGGGTTACGGCAAAAACTGGATGCACTTCGTGTACAAAATGGACAATCTCTTTCGAAGTATCAGGGTTTCGGACGAAAACTCGTCTGTTACGAAAGGATTTCAATTTTTTTTAACTTATTTCAACTCCAGAATTTTTGTGCATTCAATATGAACCATTAGAAGCCACATCCTAAAATTTCAACCCTATCTAACTTCATTTGCTATTTTTCATGCATATAATGAATTGTTTTGAGCTAAATGACCCTGAAATTAAAAAGCACCACAAATGAACTCTGAAATGGTTGAAACTTATCATGGTATCATAATTTCACCCACATAGCATGTGCTAAAAAGTTGAGAGGGTTACGGCAAAAACTGGATGCACTTCGTGTACAAAATGGACAATCTCTTTCGAAGTATCAGGGTTTCGGACGAAAACTCGTCTGTTACGAAAGGATTTCAATTTTTTTTAACTTATTTCAACTCCAGAATTTTTGTGCATTCAATATGAACCATTAGAAGCCACATCCTAAAATTTCAACCCTATCTAACTTCATTTGCTATTTTTCATGCATATAATGAATTGTTTTGAGCTAAATGACCCGAAATTAAAAAGCACCACAAATGAACTCTGAAATGGTTGAAACTTATCATGGTATCATAATTTCACCCACATAGCATGTGCTAAAAAGTTGAGAGGGTTACGGCACAAACTGGATGCACTTCGTGTACAAAATGGACAATCTCTTTCGAAGTATCAGCGTTTCGGACGAAAACTCGTCTGTTACGAAAGGATTTCAATTTTTTTTAACTTATTTCAACTCCAGACTTTTTGTGCATTCAATATGAACCATTAGAAGCCACATCCTAAAATTTCAACCCTATCTAACTTCATTTGCTATTTTTCATGCATTTAATGAATTGTTTTGAGCTAAATGACCCTGAAATTAAAAAGCACCACAAATGAACTCTGAAATGGTTGAAACTTATCATGGTATCATAATTTCACCCACATAGCATGTGCTAAAAAGTTGAGAGGGTTACGGCACAAACTGGATGCACTTCGTGTACAAAATGGACAATCTCTTTCGAAGTATCAGCGTTTCGGACGAAAACTCGTCTGTTACGAAAGGATTTCAATTTTTTTTAACTTATTTCAACTCCAGACTTTTTGTGCATTCAATATGAACCATTAGAAGCCACATCCTAAAATTTCAACCCTATCTAACTTCATTTGCTATTTTTCATGCATTTAATGAATTGTTTTGAGCTAAATGACCCTGAAATTAAAAAGCACCACAAATGAACTCTGAAATGGTTGAAACTTATCATGGTATCATAATTTCACCCACATAGCATGTGCTAAAAAGTTGAGAGGGTTACGGCACAAACTGGATGCACTTCGTGTACAAAATGGACAATCTCTTTCGAAGTATCAGCGTTTCGGACGAAAACTCGTCTGTTACGAAAGGATTTCAATTTTTTTTAACTTATTTCAACTCCAGACTTTTTGTGCATTCAATATGAACCATTAGAAGCCACATCCTAAAATTTCAACCCTATCTAACTTCATTTGCTATTTTTCATGCATTTAATGAATTGTTTTGAGCTAAATGACCCTGAAATTAAAAAGCACCACAAATGAACTCTGAAATGGTTGAAACTTATCATGGTATCATAATTTCACCCACATAGCATGTGCTAAAAAGTTGAGAGGGTTACGGCACAAACTGGATGCACTTCATGTACAAAATGGACAATCTCTTTCGAAGTATCAGCGTTTCGGACGAAAACTCGTCTGTTACGAAAGGATTTCAATTTTTTTTAACTTATTTCAACTCCAGACTTTTTGTGCATTCAATATGAACCATTAGAAGCCACATCCTAAAATTTCAACCCTATCTAACTTCATTTGCTATTTTTCATGCATTTAATGAATTGTTTTGAGCTAAATGACCCTGAAATTAAAAAGCACCACAAATGAACTCTGAAATGGTTGAAACTTATCATGGTATCATTATTTCACCCACATAGCATGTGCTAAAAAGTTGAGAGGGTTACGGCAAAAACTGGATGCACTTCGTGTACAAAATGGACAATCTCTTTCGAAGTATCAGGGTTTCGGACGAAAACTCGTCTGTTACGAAAGGATTTCATTTTTTTTAACTTATTTCAACTCCAGACTTTTTGTGCATTCAATATGAACCATTAGAAGCCACATCCTAAAATTTCAACCCTATCTAACTTCATTTGCTATTTTTCATGCATTTAATGAATTGTTTTGAGCTAAATGACCCTGAAATTAAAAAGCACCACAAATGAACTCTGAAATGGTTGAAACTTATCATGGTATCATAATTTCACCCACATAGCATGTGCTAAAAAGTTGAGAGGGTTACGGCAAAAACTGGATGCACTTCGTGTACAAAATGGACAATCTCTTTCGAAGTATCAGGGTTTCGGACGAAAACTCGTCTGTTACGAAAGGATTTCAATTTTTTTTAACTTATTTCAACTCCAGAATTTTTGTGCATTCAATATGAACCATTAGAAGCCACATCCTAAAATTTCAACCCTATCTAACTTCATTTGCTATTTTTCATGCATATAATGAATTGTTTTGAGCTAAATGACCCTGAAATTAAAAAGCACCACAAATGAACTCTGAAATGGTTGAAACTTATCATGGTATCATAATTTCACCCACATAGCATGTGCTAAAAAGTTGAGAGGGTTACGGCAAAAACTGGATGCACTTCGTGTACAAAATGGACAATCTCTTTCGAAGTATCAGGGTTTCGGACGAAAACTCGTCTGTTACGAAAGGATTTCAATTTTTTTTAACTTATTTCAACTCCAGAATTTTTGTGCATTCAGTATGAACCATTAGAAGCCACATCCTAAAATTTCAACCCTATCTAACTTCATTTGCTATTTTTCATGCATATAATGAATTGTTTTGAGCTAAATGACCCGAAATTAAAAAGCACCACAAATGAACTCTGAAATGGTTGAAACTTATCATGGTATCATAATTTCACCCACATAGCATGTGCTAAAAAGTTGAGAGGGTTACGGCACAAACTGGATGCACTTCGTGTACAAAATGGACAATCTCTTTCGAAGTATCAGCGTTTCGGACGAAAACTCGTCTGTTACGAAAGGATTTCAATTTTTTTTAACTTATTTCAACTCCAGACTTTTTGTGCATTCAATATGAACCATTAGAAGCCACATCCTAAAATTTCAACCCTATCTAACTTCATTTGCTATTTTTCATGCATTTAATGAATTGTTTTGAGCTAAATGACCCTGAAATTAAAAAGCACCACAAATGAACTCTGAAATGGTTGAAACTTATCATGGTATCATAATTTCACCCACATAGCATGTGCTAAAAAGTTGAGAGGGTTACGGCACAAACTGGATGCACTTCGTGTACAAAATGGACAATCTCTTTCGAAGTATCAGCGTTTCGGACGAAAACTCGTCTGTTACGAAAGGATTTCAATTTTTTTTAACTTATTTCAACTCCAGACTTTTTGTGCATTCAATATGAACCATTAGAAGCCACATCCTAAAATTTCAACCCTATCTAACTTCATTTGCTATTTTTCATGCATTTAATGAATTGTTTTGAGCTAAATGACCCTGAAATTAAAAAGCACCACAAATGAACTCTGAAATGGTTGAAACTTATCATGGTATCATAATTTCACCCACATAGCATGTGCTAAAAAGTTGAGAGGGTTACGGCACAAACTGGATGCACTTCGTGTACAAAATGGACAATCTCTTTCGAAGTATCAGCGTTTCGGACGAAAACTCGTCTGTTACGAAAGGATTTCAATTTTTTTTAACTTATTTCAACTCCAGACTTTTTGTGCATTCAATATGAACCATTAGAAGCCACATCCTAAAATTTCAACCCTATCTAACTTCATTTGCTATTTTTCATGCATTTAATGAATTGTTTTGAGCTAAATGACCCTGAAATTAAAAAGCACCACAAATGAACTCTGAAATGGTTGAAACTTATCATGGTATCATAATTTCACCCACATAGCATGTGCTAAAAAGTTGAGAGGGTTACGGCACAAACTGGATGCACTTCATGTACAAAATGGACAATCTCTTTCGAAGTATCAGCGTTTCGGACGAAAACTCGTCTGTTACGAAAGGATTTCAATTTTTTTTAACTTATTTCAACTCCAGACTTTTTGTGCATTCAATATGAACCATTAGAAGCCACATCCTAAAATTTCAACCCTATCTAACTTCATTTGCTATTTTTCATGCATTTAATGAATTGTTTTGAGCTAAATGACCCTGAAATTAAAAAGCACCACAAATGAACTCTGAAATGGTTGAAACTTATCATGGTATCATTATTTCACCCACATAGCATGTGCTAAAAAGTTGAGAGGGTTACGGCAAAAACTGGATGCACTTCGTGTACAAAATGGACAATCTCTTTCGAAGTATCAGGGTTTCGGACGAAAACTCGTCTGTTACGAAAGGATTTCATTTTTTTTAACTTATTTCAACTCCAGACTTTTTGTGCATTCAATATGAACCATTAGAAGCCACATCCTAAAATTTCAACCCTATCTAACTTCATTTGCTATTTTTCATGCATTTAATGAATTGTTTTGAGCTAAATGACCCTGAAATTAAAAAGCACCACAAATGAACTCTGAAATGGTTGAAACTTATCATGGTATCATAATTTCACCCACATAGCATGTGCTAAAAAGTTGAGAGGGTTACGGCAAAAACTGGATGCACTTCGTGTACAAAATGGACAATCTCTTTCGAAGTATCAGGGTTTCGGACGAAAACTCGTCTGTTACGAAAGGATTTCAATTTTTTTTAACTTATTTCAACTCCAGAATTTTTGTGCATTCAATATGAACCATTAGAAGCCACATCCTAAAATTTCAACCCTATCTAACTTCATTTGCTATTTTTCATGCATATAATGAATTGTTTTGAGCTAAATGACCCTGAAATTAAAAAGCACCACAAATGAACTCTGAAATGGTTGAAACTTATCATGGTATCATAATTTCACCCACATAGCATGTGCTAAAAAGTTGAGAGGGTTACGGCAAAAACTGGATGCACTTCGTGTACAAAATGGACAATCTCTTTCGAAGTATCAGGGTTTCGGACGAAAACTCGTCTGTTACGAAAGGATTTCAATTTTTTTTAACTTATTTCAACTCCAGAATTTTTGTGCATTCAATATGAACCATTAGAAGCCACATCCTAAAATTTCAACCCTATCTAACTTCATTTGCTATTTTTCATGCATATAATGAATTGTTTTGAGCTAAATGACCCGAAATTAAAAAGCACCACAAATGAACTCTGAAATGGTTGAAACTTATCATGGTATCATAATTTCACCCACATAGCATGTGCTAAAAAGTTGAGAGGGTTACGGCACAAACTGGATGCACTTCGTGTACAAAATGGACAATCTCTTTCGAAGTATCAGCGTTTCGGACGAAAACTCGTCTGTTACGAAAGGATTTCAATTTTTTTTAACTTATTTCAACTCCAGACTTTTTGTGCATTCAATATGAACCATTAGAAGCCACATCCTAAAATTTCAACCCTATCTAACTTCATTTGCTATTTTTCATGCATTTAATGAATTGTTTTGAGCTAAATGACCCTGAAATTAAAAAGCACCACAAATGAACTCTGAAATGGTTGAAACTTATCATGGTATCATAATTTCACCCACATAGCATGTGCTAAAAAGTTGAGAGGGTTACGGCACAAACTGGATGCACTTCGTGTACAAAATGGACAATCTCTTTCGAAGTATCAGCGTTTCGGACGAAAACTCGTCTGTTACGAAAGGATTTCAATTTTTTTTAACTTATTTCAACTCCAGACTTTTTGTGCATTCAATATGAACCATTAGAAGCCACATCCTAAAATTTCAACCCTATCTAACTTCATTTGCTATTTTTCATGCATTTAATGAATTGTTTTGAGCTAAATGACCCTGAAATTAAAAAGCACCACAAATGAACTCTGAAATGGTTGAAACTTATCATGGTATCATAATTTCACCCACATAGCATGTGCTAAAAAGTTGAGAGGGTTACGGCACAAACTGGATGCACTTCGTGTACAAAATGGACAATCTCTTTCGAAGTATCAGCGTTTCGGACGAAAACTCGTCTGTTACGAAAGGATTTCAATTTTTTTTAACTTATTTCAACTCCAGACTTTTTGTGCATTCAATATGAACCATTAGAATCCACATCCTAAAATTTCAACCCTATCTAACTTCATTTGCTATTTTTCATGCATTTAATGAATTGTTTTGAGCTAAATGACCCTGAAATTAAAAAGCACCACAAATGAACTCTGAAATGGTTGAAACTTGGCATGGTTTCATAATTTCACCCACATAGCATGTGCTAAAAAGTTGAGAGGGTTACGGCAAAAATCGGATGCACTTCGTGTACAAAATGGACAATCTCTTTCGAAGTTTCAGGGTTTCGGACGAAAACTCGTCTGTTACGAAAGGATTTCAATTTTTTTAACTTATTTCAACTCCAGACTTTTTGTGCATTCAATATGAACCATTAGAAGCCACATCCTAAAATTTCAACCCTATCTAACTTCATTTGCTATTTTTCATGCATTTAATGAATTGTTTTGAGCTAAATGACCCTGAAATTAAAAAGCACCGCAAATGAACTCTGAAATGGTTGAAACTTATCATGGTATCATAATTTCACCCACATAGCATGTGCTAAAAAGTTGAGAGGGTTACGGCACAAACTGGATGCACTTCGTGTACAAAATGGACAATCTCTTTCGAAGTATCAGGGTTTCGGACGAAAACTCGTCTGTTACGAAAGGATTTCATTTTTTTTAACTTATTTCAACTCCAGACTTTTTGTGCATTCAATATGAACCATTAGAAGCCACATCCTAAAATTTCAACCCTATCTAACTTCATTTGCTATTTTTCATGCATTTAATGAATTGTTTTGAGCTAAATGACCCTGAAATTAAAAAGCACCACAAATGAACTCTGAAATGGTTGAAACTTATCATGGTATCATAATTTCACCCACATAGCATGTGCTAAAAAGTTGAGAGGGTTACGGCAAAAACTGGATGCACTTCGTGTACAAAATGGACAATCTCTTTCGAAGTATCAGGGTTTCGGACGAAAACTCGTCTGTTACGAAAGGATTTCAATTTTTTTTAACTTATTTCAACTCCAGAATTTTTGTGCATTCAATATGAACCATTAGAAGCCACATCCTAAAATTTCAACCCTATCTAACTTCATTTGCTATTTTTCATGCATATAATGAATTGTTTTGAGCTAAATGACCCTGAAATTAAAAAGCACCACAAATGAACTCTGAAATGGTTGAAACTTATCATGGTATCATAATTTCACCCACATAGCATGTGCTAAAAAGTTGAGAGGGTTACGGCAAAAACTGGATGCACTTCGTGTACAAAATGGACAATCTCTTTCGAAGTATCAGGGTTTCGGACGAAAACTCGTCTGTTACGAAAGGATTTCAATTTTTTTTAACTTATTTCAACTCCAGAATTTTTGTGCATTCAATATGAACCATTAGAAGCCACATCCTAAAATTTCAACCCTATCTAACTTCATTTGCTATTTTTCATGCATATAATGAATTGTTTTGAGCTAAATGACCCGAAATTAAAAAGCACCACAAATGAACTCTGAAATGGTTGAAACTTATCATGGTATCATAATTTCACCCACATAGCATGTGCTAAAAAGTTGAGAGGGTTACGGCACAAACTGGATGCACTTCGTGTACAAAATGGACAATCTCTTTCGAAGTATCAGCGTTTCGGACGAAAACTCGTCTGTTACGAAAGGATTTCAATTTTTTTTAACTTATTTCAACTCCAGACTTTTTGTGCATTCAATATGAACCATTAGAAGCCACATCCTAAAATTTCAACCCTATCTAACTTCATTTGCTATTTTTCATGCATTTAATGAATTGTTTTGAGCTAAATGACCCTGAAATTAAAAAGCACCACAAATGAACTCTGAAATGGTTGAAACTTATCATGGTATCATAATTTCACCCACATAGCATGTGCTAAAAAGTTGAGAGGGTTACGGCACAAACTGGATGCACTTCGTGTACAAAATGGACAATCTCTTTCGAAGTATCAGCGTTTCGGACGAAAACTCGTCTGTTACGAAAGGATTTCAATTTTTTTTAACTTATTTCAACTCCAGACTTTTTGTGCATTCAATATGAACCATTAGAAGCCACATCCTAAAATTTCAACCCTATCTAACTTCATTTGCTATTTTTCATGCATTTAATGAATTGTTTTGAGCTAAATGACCCTGAAATTAAAAAGCACCACAAATGAACTCTGAAATGGTTGAAACTTATCATGGTATCATAATTTCACCCACATAGCATGTGCTAAAAAGTTGAGAGGGTTACGGCACAAACTGGATGCACTTCGTGTACAAAATGGACAATCTCTTTCGAAGTATCAGCGTTTCGGACGAAAACTCGTCTGTTACGAAAGGATTTCAATTTTTTTTAACTTATTTCAACTCCAGACTTTTTGTGCATTCAATATGAACCATTAGAATCCACATCCTAAAATTTCAACCCTATCTAACTTCATTTGCTATTTTTCATGCATTTAATGAATT
This sequence comes from Elymus sibiricus, assembly GCA_039707655.1. NCBI lineage: Eukaryota > Viridiplantae > Streptophyta > Magnoliopsida > Poales > Poaceae > Elymus > Elymus sibiricus. The sequence continues at coordinate 379,783,198 of CM077669.1, forward strand.
GTTTTGAGCTAAATGACCCTGAAATTAAAAAGCACCACAAATGAACTCTGAAATGGTTGAAACTTGGCATGGTTTCATAATTTCACCCACATAGCATGTGCTAAAAAGTTGAGAGGGTTACGGCAAAAACCGGATGCACTTCGTGTACAAAATGGACAATCTCTTTCGAAGTATCAGGGTTTCGGACGAAAACTCGTCTGTTACGAAAGGATTTCAATTTTTTTTAACTTATTTCAACTCCAGAATTTTTGTGCATTCAATATGAACCATTAGAAGCCACATCCTAAAATTTCAACCCTATCTAACTTCATTTGCTATTTTTCATGCATATAATGAATTGTTTTGAGCTAAATGACCCGAAATTAAAAAGCACCACAAATGAACTCTGAAATGGTTGAAACTTATCATGGTATCATAATTTCACCCACATAGCATGTGCTAAAAAGTTGAGAGGGTTACGGCACAAACTGGATGCACTTCGTGTACAAAATGGACAATCTCTTTCGAAGTATCAGCGTTTCGGACGAAAACTCGTCTGTTACGAAAGGATTTCAATTTTTTTTAACTTATTTCAACTCCAGACTTTTTGTGCATTCAATATGAACCATTAGAAGCCACATCCTAAAATTTCAACCCTATCTAACTTCATTTGCTATTTTTCATGCATTTAATGAATTGTTTTGAGCTAAATGACCCTGAAATTAAAAAGCACCACAAATGAACTCTGAAATGGTTGAAACTTATCATGGTATCATAATTTCACCCACATAGCATGTGCTAAAAAGTTGAGAGGGTTACGGCACAAACTGGATGCACTTCGTGTACAAAATGGACAATCTCTTTCGAAGTATCAGCGTTTCGGACGAAAACTCGTCTGTTACGAAAGGATTTCAATTTTTTTTAACTTATTTCAACTCCAGACTTTTTGTGCATTCAATATGAACCATTAGAAGCCACATCCTAAAATTTCAACCCTATCTAACTTCATTTGCTATTTTTCATGCATTTAATGAATTGTTTTGAGCTAAATGACCCTGAAATTAAAAAGCACCACAAATGAACTCTGAAATGGTTGAAACTTATCATGGTATCATAATTTCACCCACATAGCATGTGCTAAAAAGTTGAGAGGGTTACGGCACAAACTGGATGCACTTCGTGTACAAAATGGACAATCTCTTTCGAAGTATCAGCGTTTCGGACGAAAACTCGTCTGTTACGAAAGGATTTCAATTTTTTTTAACTTATTTCAACTCCAGACTTTTTGTGCATTCAATATGAACCATTAGAATCCACATCCTAAAATTTCAACCCTATCTAACTTCATTTGCTATTTTTCATGCATTTAATGAATTGTTTTGAGCTAAATGACCCTGAAATTAAAAAGCACCACAAATGAACTCTGAAATGGTTGAAACTTGGCATGGTTTCATAATTTCACCCACATAGCATGTGCTAAAAAGTTGAGAGGGTTACGGCAAAAACCGGATGCACTTCGTGTACAAAATGGACAATCTCTTTCGAAGTTTCAGGGTTTCGGACGAAAACTCGTCTGTTACGAAAGGATTTCAATTTTTTTAACTTATTTCAACTCCAGACTTTTTGTGCATTCAATATGAACCATTAGAAGCCACATCCTAAAATTTCAACCCTATCTAACTTCATTTGCTATTTTTCATGCATTTAATGAATTGTTTTGAGCTAAATGACCCTGAAATTAAAAAGCACCACAAATGAACTCTGAAATGGTTGAAACTTATCATGAAATCATAATTTCACCCACATAGCATGTGCTAAAAAGTTGAGAGGGTTACGGCAAAAACTGGATGCACTTCGTGTACAAAATGGACAATCTCTTTCGAAGTATCAGGGTTTCGGACGAAAACTCGTCTGTTACGAAAGGATTTCAATTTTTTTTAACTTATTTCAACTCCAGAATTTTTGTGCATTCAATATGAACCATTAGAAGCCACATCCTAAAATTTCAACCCTATCTAACTTCATTTGCTATTTTTCATGCATATAATGAATTGTTTTGAGCTAAATGACCCTGAAATTAAAAAGCACCACAAATGAACTCTGAAATGGTTGAAACTTATCATGGTATCATAATTTCACCCACATAGCATGTGCTAAAAAGTTGAGAGGGTTACGGCAAAAACTGGATGCACTTCGTGTACAAAATGGACAATCTCTTTCGAAGTATCAGGGTTTCGGACGAAAACTCGTCTGTTACGAAAGGATTTCAATTTTTTTTAACTTATTTCAACTCCAGAATTTTTGTGCATTCAATATGAACCATTAGAAGCCACATCCTAAAATTTCAACCCTATCTAACTTCATTTGCTATTTTTCATGCATATAATGAATTGTTTTGAGCTAAATGACCCTGAAATTAAAAAGCACCACAAATGAACTCTGAAATGGTTGAAACTTATCATGGTATCATAATTTCACCCACATAGCATGTGCTAAAAAGTTGAGAGGGTTACGGCACAAACTGGATGCACTTCGTGTACAAAATGGACAATCTCTTTCGAAGTATCAGCGTTTCGGACGAAAACTCGTCTGTTACGAAAGGATTTCAATTTTTTTTAACTTATTTCAACTCCAGACTTTTTGTGCATTCAATATGAACCATTAGAAGCCACATCCTAAAATTTCAACCCTATCTAACTTCATTTGCTATTTTTCATGCATTTAATGAATTGTTTTGAGCTAAATGACCCTGAAATTAAAAAGCACCACAAATGAACTCTGAAATGGTTGAAACTTATCATGGTATCATAATTTCACCCACATAGCATGTGCTAAAAAGTTGAGAGGGTTACGGCACAAACTGGATGCACTTCGTGTACAAAATGGACAATCTCTTTCGAAGTATCAGCGTTTCGGACGAAAACTCGTCTGTTACGAAAGGATTTCAATTTTTTTTAACTTATTTCAACTCCAGACTTTTTGTGCATTCAATATGAACCATTAGAAGCCACATCCTAAAATTTCAACCCTATCTAACTTCATTTGCTATTTTTCATGCATTTAATGAATTGTTTTGAGCTAAATGACCCTGAAATTAAAAAGCACCACAAATGAACTCTGAAATGGTTGAAACTTATCATGGTATCATAATTTCACCCACATAGCATGTGCTAAAAAGTTGAGAGGGTTACGGCACAAACTGGATGCACTTCGTGTACAAAATGGACAATCTCTTTCGAAGTATCAGCGTTTCGGACGAAAACTCGTCTGTTACGAAAGGATTTCAATTTTTTTTAACTTATTTCAACTCCAGACTTTTTGTGCATTCAATATGAACCATTAGAATCCACATCCTAAAATTTCAACCCTATCTAACTTCATTTGCTATTTTTCATGCATTTAATGAATTGTTTTGAGCTAAATGACCCTGAAATTAAAAAGCACCACAAATGAACTCTGAAATGGTTGAAACTTGGCATGGTTTCATAATTTCACCCACATAGCATGTGCTAAAAAGTTGAGAGGGTTACGGCAAAAACCGGATGCACTTCGTGTACAAAATGGACAATCTCTTTCGAAGTTTCAGGGTTTCGGACGAAAACTCGTCTGTTACGAAAGGATTTCAATTTTTTTAACTTATTTCAACTCCAGACTTTTTGTGCATTCAATATGAACCATTAGAAGCCACATCCTAAAATTTCAACCCTATCTAACTTCATTTGCTATTTTTCATGCATTTAATGAATTGTTTTGAGCTAAATGACCCTGAAATTAAAAAGCACCGCAAATGAACTCTGAAATGGTTGAAACTTATCATGGTATCATTATTTCACCCACATAGCATGTGCTAAAAAGTTGAGAGGGTTACGGCAAAAACTGGATGCACTTCGTGTACAAAATGGACAATCTCTTTCGAAGTATCAGGGTTTCGGACGAAAACTCGTCTGTTACGAATGGATTTCAATTTTTTTAACTTATTTCAACTCCAGACTTTTTGTGCATTCAATATGAACCATTAGAAGCCACATCCTAAAATTTCAACCCTATCTAACTTCATTTGCTATTTTTCATGCATTTAATGAATTGTTTTGAGCTAAATGACCCTGAAATTAAAAAGCACCACAAATGAACTCTGAAATGGTTGAAACTTATCATGGTATCATAATTTCACCCACATAGCATGTGCTAAAAAGTTGAGAGGGTTACGGCAAAAACTGGATGCACTTCGTGTACAAAATGGACAATCTCTTTCGAAGTATCAGGGTTTCGGACGAAAACTCGTCTGTTACGAAAGGATTTCAATTTTTTTTAACTTATTTCAACTCCAGAATTTTTGTGCATTCAATATGAACCATTAGAAGCCACATCCTAAAATTTCAACCCTATCTAACTTCATTTGCTATTTTTCATGCATATAATGAATTGTTTTGAGCTAAATGACCCTGAAATTAAAAAGCACCACAAATGAACTCTGAAATGGTTGAAACTTATCATGGTATCATAATTTCACCCACATAGCATGTGCTAAAAAGTTGAGAGGGTTACGGCACAAACTGGATGCACTTCGTGTACAAAATGGACAATCTCTTTCGAAGTATCAGCGTTTCGGACGAAAACTCGTCTGTTACGAAAGGATTTCAATTTTTTTTAACTTATTTCAACTCCAGACTTTTTGTGCATTCAATATGAACCATTAGAAGCCACATCCTAAAATTTCAACCCTATCTAACTTCATTTGCTATTTTTCATGCATTTAATGAATTGTTTTGAGCTAAATGACCCTGAAATTAAAAAGCACCACAAATGAACTCTGAAATGGTTGAAACTTATCATGGTATCATAATTTCACCCACATAGCATGTGCTAAAAAGTTGAGAGGGTTACGGCACAAACTGGATGCACTTCGTGTACAAAATGGACAATCTCTTTCGAAGTATCAGCGTTTCGGACGAAAACTCGTCTGTTACGAAAGGATTTCAATTTTTTTTAACTTATTTCAACTCCAGACTTTTTGTGCATTCAATATGAACCATTAGAAGCCACATCCTAAAATTTCAACCCTATCTAACTTCATTTGCTATTTTTCATGCATTTAATGAATTGTTTTGAGCTAAATGACCCTGAAATTAAAAAGCACCACAAATGAACTCTGAAATGGTTGAAACTTATCATGGTATCATAATTTCACCCACATAGCATGTGCTAAAAAGTTGAGAGGGTTACGGCACAAACTGGATGCACTTCGTGTACAAAATGGACAATCTCTTTCGAAGTATCAGCGTTTCGGACGAAAACTCGTCTGTTACGAAAGGATTTCAATTTTTTTTAACTTATTTCAACTCCAGACTTTTTGTGCATTCAATATGAACCATTAGAATCCACATCCTAAAATTTCAACCCTATCTAACTTCATTTGCTATTTTTCATGCATTTAATGAATTGTTTTGAGCTAAATGACCCTGAAATTAAAAAGCACCACAAATGAACTCTGAAATGGTTGAAACTTGGCATGGTTTCATAATTTCACCCACATAGCATGTGCTAAAAAGTTGAGAGGGTTACGGCAAAAACCGGATGCACTTCGTGTACAAAATGGACAATCTCTTTCGAAGTTTCAGGGTTTCGGACGAAAACTCGTCTGTTACGAAAGGATTTCAATTTTTTTAACTTATTTCAACTCCAGACTTTTTGTGCATTCAATATGAACCATTAGAAGCCACATCCTAAAATTTCAACCCTATCTAACTTCATTTGCTATTTTTCATGCATTTAATGAATTGTTTTGAGCTAAATGACCCTGAAATTAAAAAGCACCACAAATGAACTCTGAAATGGTTGAAACTTATCATGGTATCATTATTTCACCCACATAGCATGTGCTAAAAAGTTGAGAGGGTTACGGCAAAAACTGGATGCACTTCGTGTACAAAATGGACAATCTCTTTCGAAGTATCAGGGTTTCGGACGAAAACTCGTCTGTTACGAAAGGATTTCAATTTTTTTAACTTATTTCAACTCCAGACTTTTTGTGCATTCAATATGAACCATTAGAAGCCACATCCTAAAATTTCAACCCTATCTAACTTCATTTGCTATTTTTCATGCATTTAATGAATTGTTTTGAGCTAAATGACCCTGAAATTAAAAAGCACCACAAATGAACTCTGAAATGGTTGAAACTTATCATGGTATCATAATTTCACCCACATAGCATGTGCTAAAAAGTTGAGAGGGTTACGGCAAAAACTGGATGCACTTCGTGTACAAAATGGACAATCTCTTTCGAAGTATGAGGGTTTCGGACGAAAACTCGTCTGTTACGAAAGGATTTCAATTTTTTTTAACTTATTTCAACTCCAGAATTTTTGTGCATTCAATATGAACCATTAGAAGCCACATCCTAAAATTTCAACCCTATCTAACTTCATTTGCTATTTTTCATGCATATAATGAATTGTTTTGAGCTAAATGACCCTGAAATTAAAAAGCACCACAAATGAACTCTGAAATGGTTGAAACTTATCATGGTATCATAATTTCACCCACATAGCATGTGCTAAAAAGTTGAGAGGGTTACGGCACAAACTGGATGCACTTCGTGTACAAAATGGACAATCTCTTTCGAAGTATCAGCGTTTCGGACGAAAACTCGTCTGTTACGAAAGGATTTCAATTTTTTTTAACTTATTTCAACTCCAGACTTTTTGTGCATTCAATATGAACCATTAGAAGCCACATCCTAAAATTTCAACCCTATCTAACTTCATTTGCTATTTTTCATGCATTTAATGAATTGTTTTGAGCTAAATGACCCTGAAATTAAAAAGCACCACAAATGAACTCTGAAATGGTTGAAACTTATCATGGTATCATAATTTCACCCACATAGCATGTGCTAAAAAGTTGAGAGGGTTACGGCACAAACTGGATGCACTTCGTGTACAAAATGGACAATCTCTTTCGAAGTATCAGCGTTTCGGACGAAAACTCGTCTGTTACGAAAGGATTTCAATTTTTTTTAACTTATTTCAACTCCAGACTTTTTGTGCATTCAATATGAACCATTAGAAGCCACATCCTAAAATTTCAACCCTATCTAACTTCATTTGCTATTTTTCATGCATTTAATGAATTGTTTTGAGCTAAATGACCCTGAAATTAAAAAGCACCACAAATGAACTCTGAAATGGTTGAAACTTATCATGGTATCATAATTTCACCCACATAGCATGTGCTAAAAAGTTGAGAGGGTTACGGCACAAACTGGATGCACTTCGTGTACAAAATGGACAATCTCTTTCGAAGTATCAGCGTTTCGGACGAAAACTCGTCTGTTACGAAAGGATTTCAATTTTTTTTAACTTATTTCAACTCCAGACTTTTTGTGCATTCAATATGAACCATTAGAATCCACATCCTAAAATTTCAACCCTATCTAACTTCATTTGCTATTTTTCATGCATTTAATGAATTGTTTTGAGCTAAATGACCCTGAAATTAAAAAGCACCACAAATGAACTCTGAAATGGTTGAAACTTGGCATGGTTTCATAATTTCACCCACATAGCATGTGCTAAAAAGTTGAGAGGGTTACGGCAAAAACCGGATGCACTTCGTGTACAAAATGGACAATCTCTTTCGAAGTTTCAGGGTTTCGGACGAAAACTCGTCTGTTACGAAAGGATTTCAATTTTTTTAACTTATTTCAACTCCAGACTTTTTGTGCATTCAATATGAACCATTAGAAGCCACATCCTAAAATTTCAACCCTATCTAACTTCATTTGCTATTTTTCATGCATTTAATGAATTGTTTTGAGCTAAATGACCCTGAAATTAAAAAGCACCACAAATGAACTCTGAAATGGTTGAAACTTATCATGGTATCATTATTTCACCCACATAGCATGTGCTAAAAAGTTGAGAGGGTTACGGCAAAAACTGGATGCACTTCGTGTACAAAATGGACAATCTCTTTCGAAGTATCAGGGTTTCGGACGAAAACTCGTCTGTTACGAAAGGATTTCAATTTTTTTAACTTATTTCAACTCCAGACTTTTTGTGCATTCAATATGAACCATTAGAAGCCACATCCTAAAATTTCAACCCTATCTAACTTCATTTGCTATTTTTCATGCATTTAATGAATTGTTTTGAGCTAAATGACCCTGAAATTAAAAAGCACCACAAATGAACTCTGAAATGGTTGAAACTTATCATGGTATCATAATTTCACCCACATAGCATGTGCTAAAAAGTTGAGAGGGTTACGGCAAAAACTGGATGCACTTCGTGTACAAAATGGACAATCTCTTTCGAAGTATGAGGGTTTCGGACGAAAACTCGTCTGTTACGAATGGATTTCAATTTTTTTTAACTTATTTCAACTCCAGAATTTTTGTGCATTCAATATGAACCATTAGAAGCCACATCCTAAAATTTCAACCCTATCTAACTTCATTTGCTATTTTTCATGCATATAATGAATTGTTTTGAGCTAAATGACCCTGAAATTAAAAAGCACCACAAATGAACTCTGAAATGGTTGAAACTTATCATGGTATCATAATTTCACCCACATAGCATGTGCTAAAAAGTTGAGAGGGTTACGGCACAAACTGGATGCACTTCGTGTACAAAATGGACAATCTCTTTCGAAGTATCAGCGTTTCGGACGAAAACTCGTCTGTTACGAAAGGATTTCAATTTTTTTTAACTTATTTCAACTCCAGACTTTTTGTGCATTCAATATGAACCATTAGAAGCCACATCCTAAAATTTCAACCCTATCTAACTTCATTTGCTATTTTTCATGCATTTAATGAATTGTTTTGAGCTAAATGACCCTGAAATTAAAAAGCACCACAAATGAACTCTGAAATGGTTGAAACTTATCATGGTATCATAATTTCACCCACATAGCATGTGCTAAAAAGTTGAGAGGGTTACGGCACAAACTGGATGCACTTCGTGTACAAAATGGACAATCTCTTTCGAAGTATCAGCGTTTCGGACGAAAACTCGTCTGTTACGAAAGGATTTCAATTTTTTTTAACTTATTTCAACTCCAGACTTTTTGTGCATTCAATATGAACCATTAGAAGCCACATCCTAAAATTTCAACCCTATCTAACTTCATTTGCTATATTTCATGCATTTAATGAATTGTTTTGAGCTAAATGACCCTGAAATTAAAAAGCACCACAAATGAACTCTGAAATGGTTGAAACTTGGCATGGTTTCATAATTTCACCCACATAGCATGTGCTAAAAAGTTGAGAGGGTTACGGCAAAAACCGGATGCACTTCGTGTACAAAATGGACAATCTCTTTCGAAGTTTCAGGGTTTCGGACGAAAACTCGTCTGTTACGAAAGGATTTCAATTTTTTAATCTTATTTCAACTCCAGACTTTTTGTGCATTCAATATGAACCATTAGAAGCCACATCCTAAAATTTCAACCCTATCTAACTTCATTTGCTATTTTTCATGCATTTAATGAATTGTTTTGAGCTAAATGACCCTGAAATTAAAAAGCACCACAAATGAACTCTGAAATGGTTGAAACTTGGCATGGTTTCATAATTTCACCCACATAGCATGTGCTAAAAAGTTGAGAGGGTTACGGCAAAAACCGGATGCACTTCGTGTACAAAATGGACAATCTCTTTCGAAGTTTCAGGGTTTCGGACGAAAACTCGTCTGTTACGAAAGGATTTCAATTTTTTTAACTTATTTCAACTCCAGACTTTTTGTGCATTCAATATGAACCATTAGAAGCCACATCCTAAAATTTCAACCCTATCTAACTTCATTTGCTATTTTTCATGCATTTAATGAATTGTTTTGAGCTAAATGACCCTGAAATTAAAAAGCACCACAAATGAACTCTGAAATGGTTGAAACTTATCATGGTATCATTATTTCACCCACATAGCATGTGCTAAAAAGTTGAGAGGGTTACGGCAAAAACTGGATGCACTTCGTGTACAAAATGGACAATCTCTTTCGAAGTATCAGGGTTTCGGACGAAAACTCGTCTGTTACGAAAGGATTTCAATTTTTTTAACTTATTTCAACTCCAGACTTTTTGTGCATTCAATATGAACCATTAGAAGCCACATCCTAAAATTTCAACCCTATCTAACTTCATTTGCTATTTTTCATGCATTTAATGAATTGTTTTGAGCTAAATGACCCTGAAATTAAAAAGCACCACAAATGAACTCTGAAATGGTTGAAACTTATCATGGTATCATAATTTCACCCACATAGCATGTGCTAAAAAGTTGAGAGGGTTACGGCAAAAACTGGATGCACTTCGTGTACAAAATGGACAATCTCTTTCGAAGTATCAGGGTTTCGGACGAAAACTCGTCTGTTACGAAAGGATTTCAATTTTTTTTAACTTATTTCAACTCCAGAATTTTTGTGCATTCAATATGAACCATTAGAAGCCACATCCTAAAATTTCAACCCTATCTAACTTCATTTGCTATTTTTCATGCATATAATGAATTGTTTTGAGCTAAATGACCCTGAAATTAAAAAGCACCACAAATGAACTCTGAAATGGTTGAAACTTATCATGGTATCATAATTTCACCCACATAGCATGTGCTAAAAAGTTGAGAGGGTTACGGCACAAACTGGATGCACTTCGTGTACAAAATGGACAATCTCTTTCGAAGTATCAGCGTTTCGGACGAAAACTCGTCTGTTACGAAAGGATTTCAATTTTTTTTAACTTATTTCAACTCCAGACTTTTTGTGCATTCAATATGAACCATTAGAAGCCACATCCTAAAATTTCAACCCTATCTAACTTCATTTGCTATTTTTCATGCATTTAATGAATTGTTTTGAGCTAAATGACCCTGAAATTAAAAAGCACCACAAATGAACTCTGAAATGGTTGAAACTTATCATGGTATCATAATTTCACCCACATAGCATGTGCTAAAAAGTTGAGAGGGTTACGGCACAAACTGGATGCACTTCGTGTACAAAATGGACAATCTCTTTCGAAGTATCAGCGTTTCGGACGAAAACTCGTCTGTTACGAAAGGATTTCAATTTTTTTTAACTTATTTCAACTCCAGACTTTTTGTGCATTCAATATGAACCATTAGAAGCCACATCCTAAAATTTCAACCCTATCTAACTTCATTTGCTATATTTCATGCATTTAATGAATTGTTTTGAGCTAAATGACCCTGAAATTAAAAAGCACCACAAATGAACTCTGAAATGGTTGAAACTTGGCATGGTTTCATAATTTCACCCACATAGCATGTGCTAAAAAGTTGAGAGGGTTACGGCAAAAACCGGATGCACTTCGTGTACAAAATGGACAATCTCTTTCGAAGTTTCAGGGTTTCGGACGAAAACTCGTCTGTTACGAAAGGATTTCAATTTTTTTAACTTATTTCAACTCCAGACTTTTTGTGCATTCAATATGAACCATTAGAAGCCACATCCTAAAATTTCAACCCTATCTAACTTCATTTGCTATTTTTCATGCATTTAATGAATTGTTTTGAGCTAAATGACCCTGAAATTAAAAAGCACCACAAATGAACTCTGAAATGGTTGAAACTTGGCATGGTTTCATAATTTCACCCACATAGCATGTGCTAAAAAGTTGAGAGGGTTACGGCAAAAACCGGATGCACTTCGTGTACAAAATGGACAATCTCTTTCGAAGTTTCAGGGTTTCGGACGAAAACTCGTCTGTTACGAAAGAATTTCAATTTTTTTAACTTATTTCAACTCCAGACTTTTTGTGCATTCAATATGAACCATTAGAAGCCACATCCTAAAATTTCAACCCTATCTAACTTCATTTGCTATTTTTCATGCATTTAATGAATTGTTTTGAGCTAAATGACCCTGAAATTAAAAAGCACCACAAATGAACTCTGAAATGGTTGAAACTTATCATGGTATCATTATTTCACCCACATAGCATGTGCTAAAAAGTTGAGAGGGTTACGGCAAAAACTGGATGCACTTCGTGTAAAAATGGACAATCTCTTTCGAAGTATCAGGGTTTCGGACGAAAACTCGTCTGTTACGAAAGGATTTCAATTTTTTTAACTTATTTCAACTCCAGACTTTTTGTGCATTCAATATGAACCATTAGAAGCCACATCCTAAAATTTCAACCCTATCTAACTTCATTTGCTATTTTTCATGCATTTAATGAATTGTTTTGAGCTAAATGACCCTGAAATTAAAAAGCACCACAAATGAACTCTGAAATGGTTGAAACTTATCATGGTATCATAATTTCACCCACATAGCATGTGCTAAAAAGTTGAGAGGGTTACGGCAAAAACTGGATGCACTTCGTGTACAAAATGGACAATCTCTTTCGAAGTATCAGGGTTTCGGACGAAAACTCGTCTGTTACGAAAGGATTTCAATTTTTTTTAACTTATTTCAACTCCAGAATTTTTGTGCACACAATATGAACCATTAGAAGCCACATCCTAAAATTTCAACCCTATCTAACTTCATTTGCTATTTTTCATGCATATAATGAATTGTTTTGAGCTAAATGACCCTGAAATTAAAAAGCACCACAAATGAACTCTGAAATGGTTGAAACTTATCATGGTATCATAATTTCACCCACATAGCATGTGCTAAAAAGTTGAGAGGGTTACGGCAAAAACTGGATGCACTTCGTGTACAAAATGGACAATCTCTTTCGAAGTATCAGGGTTTCGGACGAAAACTCGTCTGTTACGAAAGGATTTCAATTTTTTTTAACTTATTTCAACTCCAGAATTTTTGTGCATTCAATATGAACCATTAGAAGCCACATCCTAAAATTTCAACCATATCTAACTTCATTTGCTATTTTTCATGCATATAATGAATTGTTTTGAGCTAAATGACCCTGAAATTAAAAAGCACCACAAATGAACTCTGAAATGGTTGAAACTTATCATGGTATCATAATTTCACCCACATAGCATGTGCTAAAAAGTTGAGAGGGTTACGGCACAAACTGGATGCACTTCGTGTACAAAATGGACAATCTCTTTCGAAGTATCAGCGTTTCGGACGAAAACTCGTCTGTTACGAAAGGATTTCAATTTTTTTTAACTTATTTCAACTCCAGAATTTTTGTGCATTCAATATGAACCATTAGAAGCCACATCCTAAAATTTCAACCCTATCTAACTTCATTTGCTATTTTTCATGCATATAATGAATTGTTTTGAGCTAAATGACCCTGAAATTAAAAAGCACCACAAATGAACTCTGAAATGGTTGAAACTTATCATGGTATCATAATTTCACCCACATAGCATGTGCTAAAAAGTTGAGAGGGTTACGGCACAAACTGGATGCACTTCGTGTACAAAATGGACAATCTCTTTCGAAGTATCAGCGTTTCGGACGAAAACTCGTCTGTTACGAAAGGATTTCAATTTTTTTTAACTTATTTCAACTCCAGACTTTTTGTGCATTCAATATGAACCATTAGAAGCCACATCCTAAAATTTCAACCCTATCTAACTTCATTTGCTATTTTTCATGCATTTAATGAATTGTTTTGAGCTAAATGACCCTGAAATTAAAAAGCACCACAAATGAACTCTGAAATGGTTGAAACTTATCATGGTATCATAATTTCACCCACATAGCATGTGCTAAAAAGTTGAGAGGGTTACGGCACAAACTGGATGCACTTCGTGTACAAAATGGACAATCTCTTTCGAAGTATCAGCGTTTCGGACGAAAACTCGTCTGTTACGAAAGGATTTCAATTTTTTTTAACTTATTTCAACTCCAGACTTTTTGTGCATTCAATATGAACCATTAGAAGCCACATCCTAAAATTTCAACCCTATCTAACTTCATTTGCTATATTTCATGCATTTAATGAATTGTTTTGAGCTAAATGACCCTGAAATTAAAAAGCACCACAAATGAACTCTGAAATGGTTGAAACTTGGCATGGTTTCATAATTTCACCCACATAGCATGTGCTAAAAAGTTGAGAGGGTTACGGCAAAAACCGGATGCACTTCGTGTACAAAATGGACAATCTCTTTCGAAGTTTCAGGGTTTCGGACGAAAACTCGTCTGTTACGAAAGGATTTCAATTTTTTTAACTTATTTCAACTCCAGACTTTTTGTGCATTCAATATGAACCATTAGAAGCCACATCCTAAAATTTCAACCCTATCTAACTTCATTTGCTATTTTTCATGCATTTAATGAATTGTTTTGAGCTAAATGACCCTGAAATTAAAAAGCACCACAAATGAACTCTGAAATGGTTGAAACTTGGCATGGTTTCATAATTTCACCCACATAGCATGTGCTAAAAAGTTGAGAGGGTTACGGCAAAAACCGGATGCACTTCGTGTACAAAATGGACAATCTCTTTCGAAGTTTCAAGGTTTCGGACGAAAACTCGTCTGTTACGAAAGGATTTCAATTTTTTTAACTTATTTCAACTCCAGACTTTTTGTGCATTCAATATGAACCATTAGAAGCCACATCCTAAAATTTCAACCCTATCTAACTTCATTTGCTATTTTTCATGCATTTAATGAATTGTTTTGAGCTAAATGACCCTGAAATTAAAAAGCACCACAAATGAACTCTGAAATGGTTGAAACTTATCATGGTATCATTATTTCACCCACATAGCATGTGCTAAAAAGTTGAGAGGGTTACGGCAAAAACTGGATGCACTTCGTGTAAAAATGGACAATCTCTTTCGAAGTATCAGGGTTTCGGACGAAAACTCGTCTGTTACGAAAGGATTTCAATTTTTTTAACTTATTTCAACTCCAGACTTTTTGTGCATTCAATATGAACCATTAGAAGCCACATCCTAAAATTTCAACCCTATCTAACTTCATTTGCTATTTTTCATGCATTTAATGAATTGTTTTGAGCTAAATGACCCTGAAATTAAAAAGCACCACAAATGAACTCTGAAATGGTTGAAACTTATCATGGTATCATAATTTCACCCACATAGCATGTGCTAAAAAGTTGAGAGGGTTACGGCAAAAACTGGATGCACTTCGTGTACAAAATGGACAATCTCTTTCGAAGTATCAGGGTTTCGGACGAAAACTCGTCTGTTACGAAAGGATTTCAATTTTTTTTAACTTATTTCAACTCCAGAATTTTTGTGCATTCAATATGAACCATTAGAAGCCACATCCTAAAATTTCAACCCTATCTAACTTCATTTGCTATTTTTCATGCATATAATGAATTGTTTTGAGCTAAATGACCCTGAAATTAAAAAGCACCACAAATGAACTCTGAAATGGTTGAAACTTATCATGGTATCATAATTTCACCCACATAGCATGTGCTAAAAAGTTGAGAGGGTTACGGCAAAAACTGGATGCACTTCGTGTACAAAATGGACAATCTCTTTCGAAGTATCAGGGTTTCGGACGAAAACTCGTCTGTTACGAAAGGATTTCAATTTTTTTTAACTTATTTCAACTCCAGAATTTTTGTGCATTCAATATGAACCATTAGAAGCCACATCCTAAAATTTCAACCATATCTAACTTCATTTGCTATTTTTCATGCATATAATGAATTGTTTTGAGCTAAATGACCCTGAAATTAAAAAGCACCACAAATGAACTCTGAAATGGTTGAAACTTATCATGGTATCATAATTTCACCCACATAGCATGTGCTAAAAAGTTGAGAGGGTTACGGCACAAACTGGATGCACTTCGTGTACAAAATGGACAATCTCTTTCGAAGTATCAGCGTTTCGGACGAAAACTCGTCTGTTACGAAAGGATTTCAATTTTTTTTAACTTATTTCAACTCCAGAATTTTTGTGCATTCAATATGAACCATTAGAAGCCACATCCTAAAATTTCAACCCTATCTAACTTCATTTGCTATTTTTCATGCATATAATGAATTGTTTTGAGCTAAATGACCCTGAAATTAAAAAGCACCACAAATGAACTCTGAAATGGTTGAAACTTATCATGGTATCATAATTTCACCCACATAGCATGTGCTAAAAAGTTGAGAGGGTTACGGCACAAACTGGATGCACTTCGTGTACAAAATGGACAATCTCTTTCGAAGTATCAGCGTTTCGGACGAAAACTCGTCTGTTACGAAAGGATTTCAATTTTTTTTAACTTATTTCAACTCCAGACTTTTTGTGCATTCAATATGAACCATTAGAAGCCACATCCTAAAATTTCAACCCTATCTAACTTCATTTGCTATTTTTCATGCATTTAATGAATTGTTTTGAGCTAAATGACCCTGAAATTAAAAAGCACCACAAATGAACTCTGAAATGGTTGAAACTTATCATGGTATCATAATTTCACCCACATAGCATGTGCTAAAAAGTTGAGAGGGTTACGGCACAAACTGGATGCACTTCGTGTACAAAATGGACAATCTCTTTCGAAGTATCAGCGTTTCGGACGAAAACTCGTCTGTTACGAAAGGATTTCAATTTTTTTTAACTTATTTCAACTCCAGACTTTTTGTGCATTCAATATGAACCATTAGAAGCCACATCCTAAAATTTCAACCCTATCTAACTTCATTTGCTATATTTCATGCATTTAATGAATTGTTTTGAGCTAAATGACCCTGAAATTAAAAAGCACCACAAATGAACTCTGAAATGGTTGAAACTTGGCATGGTTTCATAATTTCACCCACATAGCATGTGCTAAAAAGTTGAGAGGGTTACGGCAAAAACCGGATGCACTTCGTGTACAAAATGGACAATCTCTTTCGAAGTTTCAGGGTTTCGGACGAAAACTCGTCTGTTACGAAAGGATTTCAATTTTTTTAACTTATTTCAACTCCAGACTTTTTGTGCATTCAATATGAACCATTAGAAGCCACATCCTAAAATTTCAACCCTATCTAACTTCATTTGCTATTTTTCATGCATTTAATGAATTGTTTTGAGCTAAATGACCCTGAAATTAAAAAGCACCACAAATGAACTCTGAAATGGTTGAAACTTGGCATGGTTTCATAATTTCACCCACATAGCATGTGCTAAAAAGTTGAGAGGGTTACGGCAAAAACCGGATGCACTTCGTGTACAAAATGGACAATCTCTTTCGAAGTTTCAGGGTTTCGGACGAAAACTCGTCTGTTACGAAAGGATTTCAATTTTTTTAACTTATTTCAACTCCAGACTTTTTGTGCATTCAATATGAACCATTAGAAGCCACATCCTAAAATTTCAACCCTATCTAACTTCATTTGCTATTTTTCATGCATTTAATGAATTGTTTTGAGCTAAATGACCCTGAAATTAAAAAGCACCACAAATGAACTCTGAAATGGTTGAAACTTATCATGGTATCATTATTTCACCCACATAGCATGTGCTAAAAAGTTGAGAGGGTTACGGAAAAAACTGGATGCACTTCGTGTACAAAATGGACAATCTCTTTCGAAGTATCAGGGTTTCGGACGAAAACTCGTCTGTTACGAAAGGATTTCAATTTTTTTAACTTATTTCAACTCCAGACTTTTTGTGCATTCAATATGAACCATTAGAAGCCACATCCTAAAATTTCAACCCTATCTAACTTCATTTGCTATTTTTCATGCATTTAATGAATTGTTTTGAGCTAAATGACCCTGAAATTAAAAAGCACCACAAATGAACTCTGAAATGGTTGAAACTTATCATGGTATCATAATTTCACCCACATAGCATGTGCTAAAAAGTTGAGAGGGTTACGGCAAAAACTGGATGCACTTCGTGTACAAAATGGACAATCTCTTTCGAAGTATCAGGGTTTCGGACGAAAACTCGTCTGTTACGAAAGGATTTCAATTTTTTTTAACTTATTTCAACTCCAGAATTTTTGTGCATTCAATATGAACCATTAGAAGCCACATCCTAAAATTTCAACCCTATCTAACTTCATTTGCTATTTTTCATGCATATAATGAATTGTTTTGAGCTAAATGACCCTGAAATTAAAAAGCACCACAAATGAACTCTGAAATGGTTGAAACTTATCATGGTATCATAATTTCACCCACATAGCATGTGCTAAAAAGTTGAGAGGGTTACGGCAAAAACTGGATGCACTTCGTGTACAAAATGGACAATCTCTTTCGAAGTATCAGGGTTTCGGACGAAAACTCGTCTATTACGAAAGGATTTCAATTTTTTTTAACTTATTTCAACTCCAGAATTTTTGTGCATTCAATATGAACCATTAGAAGCCACATCCTAAAATTTCAACCATATCTAACTTCATTTGCTATTTTTCATGCATTTAATGAATTGTTTTGAGCTAAATGACCCTGAAATTAAAAAACACCACAAATGAACTCTGAAATGGTTGAAACTTATCATGGTATCATAATTTCACCCACATAGCATGTGCTAAAAAGTTGAGAGGGTTACGGCAAAAACCGGATGCACTTCGTGTACAAAATGGACAATCTCTTTCGAAGTATCAGCGTTTCGGACGAAAACTCGTCTGTTACGAAAGGATTTCAATTTTTTTTAACTTATTTCAACTCCAGACTTTTTGTGCATTCAATATGAACCATTAGAAGCCACATCCTAAAATTTCAACCCTATCTAACTTCATTTGCTATTTTTCATGCATTTAATGAATTGTTTTGAGCTAAATGACCCTGAAATTAAAAAGCACCACAAATGAACTCTGAAATGGTTGAAACTTATCATGGTATCATAATTTCACCCACATAGCATGTGCTAAAAAGTTGAGAGGGTTACGGCACAAACTGGATGCACTTCGTGTACAAAATGGACAATCTCTTTCGAAGTATCAGGGTTTCGGACGAAAACTCGCCTGTTACGAAAGGATTTCAATTTTTTTTAACTTATTTCAACTCCAGACTTTTTGTGCATTCAATATGAACCATTAGAAGCCACATCCTAAAATTTCAACCCTATCTAACTTCATTTGCTATATTTCATGCATTTAATGAATTGTTTTGAGCTAAATGACCCTGAAATTAAAAAGCACCACAAATGAACTCTGAAATGGTTGAAACTTGGCATGGTTTCATAATTTCACCCACATAGCATGTGCTAAAAAGTTGAGAGGGTTACGGCAAAAACCGGATGCACTTCGTGTACAAAATGGACAATCTCTTTCGAAGTTTCAGGGTTTCGGACGAAAACTCGTCTGTTACGAAAGGATTTCAATTTTTTTAACTTATTTCAACTCCAGACTTTTTGTGCATTCAATATGAACCATTAGAAGCCACATCCTAAAATTTCAACCCTATCTAACTTCATTTGCTATTTTTCATGCATTTATTGAATTGTTTTGAGCTAAATGACCCTGAAATTAAAAAGCACCACAAATGAACTCTGAAATGGTTGAAACTTGGCATGGTTTCATAATTTCACCCACATAGCATGTGCTAAAAAGTTGAGAGGGTTACGGCAAAAACCGGATGCACTTCGTGTACAAAATGGACAATCTCTTTCGAAGTTTCAGGGTTTCGGACGAAAACTCGTCTGTTACGAAAGGATTTCAATTTTTTTAACTTATTTCAACTCCAGACTTTTTGTGCATTCAATATGAACCATTAGAAGCCACATCCTAAAATTTCAACCCTATCTAACTTCATTTGCTATTTTTCATGCATTTAATGAATTGTTTTGAGCTAAATGACCCTGAAATTAAAAAGCACCACAAATGAACTCTGAAATGGTTGAAACTTATCATGGTATCATTATTTCACCCACATAGCATGTGCTAAAAAGTTGAGAGGGTTACGGCAAAAACCGGATGCACTTCGTGTACAAAATGGACAATCTCTTTCGAAGTATCAGGGTTTCGGACGAAAACTCGTCTGTTACGAAAGGATTTCAATTTTTTTAACTTATTTCAACTCCAGACTTTTTGTGCATTCAATATGAACCATTAGAAGCCACATCCTAAAATTTCAACCCTATCTAACTTCATTTGCTATTTTTCATGCATATAATGAATTGTTTTGAGCTAAATGACCCTGAAATTAAAAAGCACCACAAATGAACTCTGAAATGGTTGAAACTTATCATGGTATCATAATTTCACCCACATAGCATGTGCTAAAAAGTTGAGAGGGTTACGGCAAAAACTGGATGCACTTCGTGTACAAAATGGACAATCTCTTTCGAAGTATCAGCGTTTCGGACGAAAACTCGTCTGTTACGAAAGGATTTCAATTTTTTTTAACTTATTTCAACTCCAGACTTTTTGTGCATTCAATATGAACCATTAGAAGCCACATCCTAAAATTTCAACCCTATCTAACTTCATTTGCTATTTTTCATGCATTTAATGAATTGTTTTGAGCTAAATGACCCTGAAATTAAAAAGCACCACAAATGAACTCTGAAATGGTTGAAACTTATCATGGTATCATAATTTCACCCACATAGCATGTGCTAAAAAGTTGAGAGGGTTACGGCACAAAC
Organism: Elymus sibiricus; assembly: GCA_039707655.1. Classification (NCBI taxonomy): domain Eukaryota; kingdom Viridiplantae; phylum Streptophyta; class Magnoliopsida; order Poales; family Poaceae; genus Elymus; species Elymus sibiricus. The sequence continues at coordinate 379,803,643 of CM077669.1, forward strand.
TGGATGCACTTCGTGTACAAAATGGACAATCTCTTTCGAAGTATCAGCGTTTCGGACGAAAACTCGTCTGTTACGAAAGGATTTCAATTTTTTTTAACTTATTTCAACTCCAGACTTTTTGTGCATTCAATATGAACCATTAGAAGCCACATCCTAAAATTTCAACCCTATCTAACTTCATTTGCTATTTTTCATGCATTTAATGAATTGTTTTGAGTTAAATGACCCTGAAATTAAAAAGCACCACAAATGAACTCTGAAATGGTTGAAACTTATCATGGTATCATAATTTCACCCACATAGCATGTTCTAAAAAGTTGAGAGGGTTACGGCACAAACTGGATGCACTTCGTGTACAAAATGGACAATCTCTTTCGAAGTATCAGGGTTTCGGACGAAAACTCGTCTGTTACGAAAGGATTTCAATTTTTTTTTAACTTATTTCAACTCCAGACTTTTTGTGCATTCAATATGAACCATTAGAAGCAACATCCTAAAATTTCAACCCTATCTAACTTCATTTGCTATTTCATGCATTTAATGAATTGTTTTGAGCTAAATGACCCTGAAATTAAAAAGTACCACAAATGAACTCTGAAATGGTTGAAACTTGGCATGGTTTCATAATTTCACCCACATAGCATGTTCTAAAAAGTTGAGAGGGTTACGGCAAAAACCGGATGCACTTCGTGTACAAAATGGACAATCTCTTTCGAAGTTTCAGGGTTTCGGACGAAAACTCGTCTGTTACGAAAGGATTTCAATTTTTTTAACTTATTTCAACTCCAGACTTTTTGTGCATTCAATATGAACCATTAGAAGCCACATCCTAAAATTTCAACCCTATCTAACTTCATTTGCTATTTTTCATGCATTTAATGAATTGTTTTGAGCTAAATGACCCTGAAATTAAAAAGCACCACAAATGAACTCTGAAATGGTTGAAACTTATCATGGTATCATAATTTCACCCACATAGCATGTGCTAAAAAGTTGAGAGGGTTACGGCAAAAACTGGATGCACTTCGTGTACAAAATGGACAATCTCTTTCGAAGTATCAGGGTTTCGGACGAAAACTCGTCTGTTACGAAAGGATTTCAATTTTTTTTAACTTATTTCAACTCCAGAATTTTTGTGCATTCAATATGAACCATTAGAAGCCACATCCTAAAATTTCAACCCTATCTAACTTCATTTGCTATTTTTCATGCATTTAATGAATTGTTTTGAGCTAAATGACCCTGAAATTAAAAAGCACCACAAATGAACTCTGAAATGGTTGAAACTTATCATGGTATCATAATTTCACCCACATAGCATGTGCTAAAAAGTTGAGAGGGTTACGGAAAAAACTGGATGCACTTCGTGTACAAAATGGACAATCTCTTTCGAAGTATCAGGGTTTCGGACGAAAACTCGTCTGTTACGAAAGGATTTCAATTTTTTTTAACTTATTTCAACTCCAGAATTTTTGTGCATTCAATATGAACCATTAGAAGCCACATCCTAAAATTTCAACCCTATCTAACTTCATTTGCTATTTTTCATGCATTTAATGAATTGTTTTGAGCTAAATGACCCTGAAATTAAAAAGCACCACAAATGAACTCTGAAATGGTTGAAACTTATCATGGTATCATAATTTCACCCACATAGCATGTGCTAAAAAGTTGAGAGGGTTACGGCAAAAACTGGATGCACTTCGTGTACAAAATGGACAATCTCTTTCGAAGTATCAGGGTTTCGGACGAAAACTCGTCTGTTACGAAAGGATTTCAATTTTTTTTAACTTATTTCAACTCCAGAATTTTTGTGCATTCAACATGAACCATTAGAAGCCACATCCTAAAATTTCAACCCTATCTAACTTCATTTGCTATTTTTCATGAATTTAATGAATTGTTTTGAGCAAAATGACCCTGAAATTAAAAAGCACCACAAATGAACTCTGAAATGGTTGAAACTTGGCATGGTATCATAATTTCACCCACATAGCATGTGCTAAAAAGTTGAGAGGGTTACGGCAAAAACCGGATGCACTTCGTGTACAAAATGGACAATCTCTTTCGAAGTTTCAGGGTTTCGGACGAAAACTCGTCTGTTACGAAAGGATTTCAATTTTTTTAACTTATTTCAACTCCAGACTTTTTGTGCATTCAATATGAACCATTAGAAGCCACATCCTAAAATTTCAACCCTATCTAACTTCATTTGCTATTTTTCATGCATTTAATGAATTGTTTTGAGCAAAATGACCCTGAAATTAAAAAGCACCACAAATGAACTCTGAAATGGTTGAAACTTGGCATGGTTTCATAATTTCACCCACATAGCATGTGCTAAAAAGTTGAGAGGGTTACGGCAAAAACCGGATGCACTTCGTGTACAAAATGGACAATCTCTTTCGAAGTTTCAGGGTTTCGGACGAAAACTCGTCTGTTACGAAAGGATTTCAATTTTTTGAACTTATTTCAACTCCAGACTTTTTGTGCATTCAATATGAACCATTAGAAGCCACATCCTAAAATTTCAACCCTATCTAACTTCATTTGCTATTTTTCATGCATTTAATGAATTGTTTTGAGCTAAATGACCCTGAAATTAAAAAGCACCACAAATGAACTCTGAAATGGTTGAAACTTGGCATGGTTTCATAATTTCACCCACATAGCATGTGCTAAAAAGTTGAGAGGGTTACGGCAAAAACCGGATGCACTTCGTGTACAAAATGGACAATCTCTTTCGAAGTTTCAGGGTTTCGGACGAAAACTCGTCTGTTACGAAAGGATTTCAATTTTTTGAACTTATTTCAACTCCAGACTTTTTGTGCATTCAATATGAACCATTAGAAGCCACATCCTAAAATTTCAACCCTATCTAACTTCATTTGCTATTTTTCATGCATTTAATGAATTGTTTTGAGCTAAATGACCCTGAAATTAAAAAGCACCACAAATGAACTCTGAAATGGTTGAAACTTATCATGGTATCATAATTTCACCCACATAGCATGTGCTAAAAAGTTGAGAGGGTTACGGCAAAAACTGGATGCACTTCGTGTACAAAATGGACAATCTCTTTCGAAGTATCAGGGTTTCGGACGAAAACTCGTCTGTTACGAAAGGATTTCAATTTTTTTTAACTTATTTCAACTCCAGAATTTTTGCGCATTCAATATGAACCATTAGAAGCCACATCCTAAAATTTCAACCCTATCTAACTTCATTTGCTATTTTTCATGCATTTAATGAATTGTTTTGAGCTAAATGACCCTGAAATTAAAAAGCACCACAAATGAACTCTGAAATGGTTGAAACTTGGCATGGTTTCATAATTTCACCCACATAGCATGTGCTAAAAAGTTGAGAGGGTTACGGCAAAAACCGGATGCACTTCGTGTACAAAATGGACAATCTCTTTCGAAGTTTCAGGGTTTCGGACGAAAACTCGTCTGTTACGAAAGGATTTCAATTTTTTTAACTTATTTCAACTCCAGACTTTTTGTGCATTCAATATGAACCATTAGAAGCCACATCCTAAAATTTCAACCCTATCTAACTTCATTTGCTATTTTTCATGCATTTAATGAATTGTTTTGAGCTAAATGACCCTGAAATTAAAAAGCACCACAAATGAACTCTGAAATGGTTGAAACTTATCATGGTATCATAATTTCACCCACATAGCATGTGCTAAAAAGTTGAGAGGGTTACGGCAAAAACCGGATGCACTTCGTGTACAAAATGGACAATCTCTTTCGAAGTTTCAGGGTTTCGGACGAAAACTCGTCTGTTACGAAAGGATTTCAATTTTTTTAACTTATTTCAACTCCAGAGTTTTTGTGCATTCAATATGAACCATTAGAAGCCACATCCTAAAATTTCAACCCTATCTAACTTCATTTGCTATTTTTCATGCATTTAATGAATTGTTTTGAGCTAAATGACCCTGAAATTAAAAAGCACCACAAATGAACTCTGAAATGGTTGAAACTTATCATGGTATCATAATTTCACCCACATAGCATGTGCTAAAAAGTTGAGAGGGTTACGGCAAAAACCGGATGCACTTCGTGTACAAAATGGACAATCTCTTTCGAAGTATCAGGGTTTCGGACGAAAACTCGTCTGTTACGAAAGGATTTCAAATTTTTTTAACTTATTTCAACTCCAGAATTTTTGTGCATTCAATATGAACCATTAGAAGCCACATCCTAAAATTTCAACCCTATCTAACTTCATTTGCTATTTTTCATGCATTTAATGAATTGTTTTGAGCTAAATGACCCTGAAATTAAAAAGCACCACAAATGAACTCTGAAATGGTTGAAACTTATCATGGTATCATAATTTCACCCACATAGCATGTGCTAAAAAGTTGAGAGGGTTACGGCAAAAACTGGATGCCCTTCGTGTACAAAATGGACAATCTCTTTCGAAGTATCAGGGTTTCGGACGAAAACTCGTCTATGACGAAAGGATTTCAATTTTTTTTAACTTATTTCAACTCCAGAATTTTTGTGCATTCAATATGAACCATTAGAAGCCACATCCTAAAATTTCAACCCTATCTAACTTCATTTGCTAATTTTCATGCATTTAATGAATTGTTTTGAGCTAAATGACCCTGAAATTAAAAAGCACCACAAATGAACTCTGAAATGGTTGAAACTTGGCATGGTTTCATAATTTCACCCACATAGCATGTGCTAAAAAGTTGAGAGGGTTAAGGCAAAAACCGGATGCACTTCGTGTACAAAATGGACAATCTCTTTCGAAGTTTCAGGGTTTCGGACGAAAACTCGTCTGTTACGAAAGGATTTCAATTTTTTGAACTTATTTCAACTCCAGACTTTTTGTGCATTCAATATGAACCATTAGAAGCCACATCCTAAAATTTCAACCCTATCTAACATCATTTGCTATTTTTCATGCATTTAATGAATTGTTTTGAGCTAAATGACCCTGAAATTAAAAAGCACCACAAATGAACTCTGAAATGGTTGAAACTTATCATGGTATCATAATTTCACCCACATAGCATGTGCTAAAAAGTTGAGAGGGTTACGGCAAAAACTAGATGCACTTCGTGTACAAAATGGACAATCTCTTTCGAAGTATCAGGGTTTCAGACGAAAACTCGTCTGTTACGAAAGGATTTCAATTTTTTTTAACTTATTTCAACTCCAGAGTTTTTGTGCATTCAATATGAACCATTAGAAGCCACATCCTAAAATTTCAACCCTATCTAACTTCATTTGCTATTTTTCATGCATTTAATGAATTGTTTTGAGCTAAATGACCCTGAAATTAAAAAGCACCACAAATGAACTCTGAAATGGTTGAAACTTATCATGGTATCATAATTTCATCCACATAGCATGTGCTAAAAAGTTGAGAGGGTTACGGCAAAAACTGGATGCACTTCGTGTACAAAATGGACAATCTCTTTCGAAGTATCAGGGTTTCGGACGAAAACTCGTCTGTTACGAAAGGATTTCAATTTTTTGAACTTATTTCAACTCCAGACTTTTTGTGCATTCAATATGAACCATTAGAAGCCACATCCTAAAATTTCAACCCTATCTAACTTCATTTGCTATTTTTCATGCATTTAATGAATTGTTTTGAGCTAAATGACCCTGAAATTAAAAAGCACCACAAATGAACTCTGAAATGGTTGAAACTTATCATCGTATCATAATTTCACCCACATAGCATGTGCTAAAAAGTTGAGAGGGTTACGGCAAAAACTGGATGCACTTCGTGTACAAAATGGACAATCTCTTTCGAAGTATCAGCGTTTCGGACGAAAACTCGTCTGTTACGAAAGGATTTCAATTTTTTTTAACTTATTTCAACTCCAGACTTTTTGTGCATTCAATATGAACCATCAGAAGCCACATCCTAAAATTTCAACCCTATCTAACTTCATTTGCTATTTTTCATGCATTTAATGAATTGTTTTGAGCTAAATGACCCTGAAATTAAAAAGCACCACAAATGAACTCTGAAATGGTTGAAACTTATCATGGTATCATAATTTCACCCACATAGCATGTGCTAAAAAGTTGAGAGGGTTACGGCAAAAACTGGATGCACTTCGTGTACAAAATGGACAATCTCTTTCGAAGTATCAGGGTTTCGGACGAAAACTCGTCTGTTACGAAAGGATTTTAATTTTTTTAACTTATTTCAACTCCAGACTTTTTGTGCATTCAATATGAACCATTAGAAGCCACATCCTAAAATTTCAACCCTATCTAACTTCATTTGCTATTTTTCATGCATTTAATGAATTGTTTTGAGCTAAATGACCCTGAAATTAAAAAGCACCACAAATGAACTCTGAAATGGTTGAAACTTATCATGGTATCATAATTTCACCCACATAGCATGTGCTAAAAAGTTGAGAGGGTTACGGCACAAACTGGATGCACTTCGTGTACAAAATGGACAATCTCTTTCGAAGTATCAGCGTTTCGGACGAAAACTCGTCTGTTACGAAAGGATTTCAATTTTTTTTAACTTATTTCAACTCCAGACTTTTTGTGCATTCAATATGAACCATTAGAAGCCACATCCTAAAATTTCAACCCTATGTAACTTCATTTGCTATTTTTCATGCATTTAATGAATTGTTTTGAGCAAAATGACCCTGAAATTAAAAAGCACCACAAATGAACTCTGAAATGGTTGAAACTTGGCATGGTATCATAATTTCACCCACATAGCATGTGCTAAAAAGTTGAGAGGGTTACGGCAAAAACCGGATGCACTTCGTGTACAAAATGGACAATCTCTTTCGAAGTTTCAGGGTTTCGGACGAAAACTCGTTTGTTACGAAAGGATTTCAATTTTTTTAACTTATTTCAACTCCAGACTTTTTGTGCATTCAATATGAACCATTAGAAGCCACATCCTAAAATTTCAACCCTATCTAACTTCATTTGCTATTTTTCATGCATTTAATGAATTGTTTTGAGCAAAATGACCCTGAAATTAAAAAGCACCACAAATGAACTCTGAAATGGTTGAAACTTGGCATGGTTTCATAATTTCACCCACATAGCATGTGCTAAAAAGTTGAGAGGGTTACGCCAAAAACCGGATGCACTTCGTGTACAAAATGGACAATCTCTTTCGAAGTTTCAGGGTTTCGGACGAAAACTCGTCTGTTACGAAAGGATTTCAATTTTTTTAACTTATTTCAACTCCAGAGTTTTTGTGCATTCAATATGAACCATTAGAAGCCACATCCTAAAATTTCAACCCTATCTAACTTCATTTGCTATTTTTCATGCATTTAATGAATTGTTTTGAGCTAAATGACCCTGAAATTAAAAAGCACCACAAATGAACTCTGAAATGGTTGAAACTTATCATGGTATCATAATTTCACCCACATAGCATGTGCTAAAAAGTTGAGAGGGTTATGGCAAAAACTGGATGCACTTCGTGTACAAAATGGACAATCTCTTTCGAAGTATCAGGGTTTCGGACGAAAACTCGTCTGTTACGAAAGGATTTCAATTTTTTTAACTTATTTCAACACCAGAATTTTTGTGCATTCAATATGAACCATTAGAAGCCACATCCTAAAATTTCAACCCTATCTAACTTCATTTGCTATTTTTCATGCATTTAATGAATTGTTTTGAGCTAAATGACCCTGAAATTAAAAAGCACCACAAATGAACTCTGAAATGGTTGAAACTTATCATGGTATCATAATTTCACCCACATAGCATGTGCTAAAAAGTTGAGAGGGTTACGGCAAAAACTGGATGCACTTCGTGTACAAAAAGGACAATCTCTTTCGAAGTATCAGGGTTTCGGACGAAAACTCGTCTGTTACGAAAGGATTTCAATTTTTTTTAACTTATTTCAACTCCAGAATTTTTGTGCATTCAATATGAACCATTAGAAGCCACATCCTAAAATTTCAACCCTATCTAACTTCATTTGCTATTTTTCATGCATTTAATGAATTGTTTTGAGCTAAATGACCCTGAAATTAAAAAGCACCACAAATGAACTCTGAAATGGTTGAAACTTGGCATGGTTTCATAATTTCACCCACATAGCATGTGCTAAAAAGTTGAGAGGGTTACGGCAAAAACCGGATGCACTTCGTGTACAAAATGGACAATCTCTTTCGAAGTTTCAGGGTTTCGGACGAAAACTCGTCTGTTACGAAAGGATTTCAATTTTTTGAACTTATTTCAACTCCAGACTTTTTGTGCATTCAATATGAACCATTAGAAGCCACATCCTAAAATTTCAACCCTATCTAACTTCATTTGCTATTTTTCATGCATTTAATGAATTGTTTTGAGCTAAATGACCCTGAAATTAAAAAGCACCACAAATGAACTCTGAAATGGTTGAAACTTATCATGGTATCATAATTTCACCCACATAGCATGTGCTAAAAAGTTGAGAGGGTTACGGCAAAAACTGTATGCACTTCGTGTACAAAATGGACAATCTCTTTCGAAGTATCAGGGTTTCGGACGAAAACTCGTCTGTTACGAAAGGATTTCAATTTATTTTAACTTATTTCAACTCCTGAGTTTTTGTGCATTCAATATGAACCATTAGAAGCCACATCCTAAAATTTCAACCCTATCTAACTTCATTTGCTATTTTTCATGCATTTAATGAATTGTTTTGAGCTAAATGACCCTGAAATTAAAAAGCACCACAAATGAACTCTGAAATGGTTGAAACTTATCATGGTATCATAATTTCACCCACATAGCATGTGCTAAAAAGTTGTGAGGGTTACGGCAAAAACTGGATGCACTTCGTGTACAAAATGGACAATCTCTTTCGAAGTATCAGGGTTTCGGACGAAAACTTGTCTGTTACGAAAGGATTTCAATTTTTTGAACTTATTTCAACTCCAGACTTTTTGTGCATTCAATATGAACCATTAGAAGCCACATCCTAAAATTTCAACCCTATCTAACTTCATTTGCTATTTTTCATGCATTTAATGAATTGTTTTGAGCTAAATGACCCTGAAATTAAAAAGCACCACAAATGAACTCTGAAATGGTTGAAACTTATCATGGTATCATAATTTCACCCACATAGCATGTGCTAAAAAGTTGAGAGGGTTACGGCAAAAACTGGATGCACTTCGTGTACAAAATGGACAATCTCTTTCGAAGTATCAGGGTTTCGGACGAAAACTCGTCTGTTACGAAAGGATTTCAATTTTTTTTAACTTATTTCAACTCCAGAATTTTTGTGCATTCAATATGAACCATTAGAAGCCACATCCTAAAATTTCAACCCTATCTAACTTCATTTGCTATTTTTCATGCATTTAATGAATTGTTTTGAGCTAAATGACCCTGAAATTAAAAAGCACCACAAATGAACTCTGAAATGGTTAAACTTATCATGGTATCATAATTTCACCCACATAGCATGTGCTAAAAAGTTGAGAGGGTTACGGCAAAAACTGGATGCACTTCGTGTACAAAATGGACAATCTCTTTCGAAGTATCAGGGTTTCGGACGAAAACTCGTCTGTTACGAAAGGATTTCAATTTTTTTTAACTTATTTCAACTCCAGAATTTTTGTGCATTCAATATGAACCATTAGAAGCCACATCCTAAAATTTCAACCCTATCTAACTTCATTTGCTATTTTTCATGCATTTAATGAATTGTTTTGAGCAAAATGACCCTGAAATTAAAAAGCACCACAAATGAACTCTGAAATGGTTGAAACTTGGCATGGTTTCATAATTTCACCGACATAGCATGTGCTAAAAAGTTGAGAGGGTTACGGCAAAAACCGGATGCACTTCGTGTACAAAATGGACAATCTCTTTCGAAGTTTCAGGGTTACGGACGAAAACTCGTCTGTTACGAAAGGATTTCAATTTTTTTAACTTATTTCAACTCCAGACTTTTTGTGCATTCAATATGAACCATTAGAAGCCACATCCTAAAATTTCAACCCTATCTAACTTCATTTGCTATTTTTCATGCATTTAATGAATTGTTTTGAGCTAAATGACCCTGAAATTAAAAAGCACCACAAATGAACTCTGAAATGGTTGAAACTTATCATGGTATCATAATTTCACCCACATAGCATGTGCTAAAAAGTAGAGAGGGTTACGGCAAAAACTGGATGCACTTCGTGTACAAAATGGACAATCTCTTTCGAAGTATCAGGGTTTCGGACGAAAACTCGTCTGTTACGAAAGGATTTCAATTTTTTTTAACTTATTTCAACTCCAGAATTTTTGTGCATTCAATATGAACCATTAGAAGCCACATCCTAAAATTTCAACCCTATCTAACTTCATTTGCTATTTTTCATGCATTTAATGAATTGTTTTGAGCAAAATGACCCTGAAATTAAAAAGCACCACAAATGTACTCTGAAATGGTTGAAACTTGGCATGGTTTCATAATTTCACCCACATAGCATGTGCTAAAAAGTTGAGAGGGTTACGGCAAAAACCGGATGCACTTCGTGTACAAAATGGACAATCTCTTTCGAAGTTTCAGGGTTTCGGACGAAAACTCGTCTGTTACGAAAGGATTTCAATTTTTTTAACTTATTTCAACTCCAGACTTTTTGTGCATTCAATATGAACCATTAGAAGCCACATCCTAAAATTTCAACCCTATCTAACTTCATTTGCTATTTTTCATGCATTTAATGAATTGTTTTGAGCTAAATGACCCTGAAATTAAAAAGCACCACAAATGAACTCTGAAATGGTTGAAACTTATCATGGTATCATAATTTCACCCACATAGCATGTGCTAAAAAGTTGAGAGGGTTACGGCAAAAACTGGATGCACTTCGTGTACAAAATGGACAATCTCTTTCGAAGTATCAGGGTTTCGGACGAAAACTCGTCTGTTACGAAAGGATTTCAATTTTTTGAACTTATTTCAACTCCAGACTTTTTGTGCATTCAATATGAACCATTAGAAGCCACATCCTAAAATTTCAACCCTATCTAACTTCATTTGCTATTTTTCATGCATTTAATGAATTGTTTTGAGCAAAATGACCCTGAAATTAAAAAGCACCACAAATGAACTCTGAAATGGTTGAAACTTGGCATGGTTTCATAATTTCACCCACATAGCATGTGCTAAAAAGTTGAGAGGGTTACGGCAAAAACCGGATGCACTTCGTGTACAAAATGGACAATCTCTTTCGAAGTATCAGGGTTTCGGACGAAAACTCGTCTGTTACGAAAGGATTTCAATTTTTTTTAACTTATTTCAACTCCAGAATTTTTGTGCATTCAATATGAACCATTAGAAGCCACATCCTAAAATTTCAACCCTATCTAACTTCATTTGCTATTTTTCATGCATTTAATGAATTGTTTTGAGCTAAATGACCCTGAAATTAAAAAGCACCACAAATGAACTCTGAAATGGTTGAAACTTATCATGGTATCATAATTTCACCCACATAGCATGTGCTAAAAAGTTGAGAGGGTTACGGCAAAAACTGGATGCACTTCGTGTACAAAATGGACAATCTCTTTCGAAGTATCAGGGTTTCGGACGAAAACTCGTCTGTTACGAAAGGATTTCAATTTTTTGAACTTATTTCAACTCCAGACTTTTTGTGCATTCAATATGAACCATTAGAAGCCACATCCTAAAATTTCAACCCTATCTAACTTCATTTGCTATTTTTCATGCATTTAATGAATTGTTTTGAGCTAAATGACCCTGAAATTAAAAAGCACCACAAATGAACTCTGAAATGGTTGAAACTTATCATGGTATCATAATTTCACCCACATAGCATGTGCTAAAAAGTTGAGAGGGTTACGGCAAAAACTGGATGCACTTCGTGTACAAAATGGACAATCTCTTTCGAAGTATCAGGGTTTCGGACGAAAACTCGTCTGTTACGAAAGGATTTCAATTTTTTTTAACTTATTTCAACTCCAGAATTTTTGTGCATTCAATATGAACCATTAGAAGCCACATCCTAAAATTTCAACCCTATCTAACTTCATTTGCTATTTTTCATGCATTTAATGAATTGTTTTGAGCTAAATGACCCTGAAATTAAAAAGCACCACAAATGAACTCTGAAATGGTTAAACTTATCATGGTATCATAATTTCACCCACATAGCATGTGCTAAAAAGTTGAGAGGGTTACGGCAAAAACTGGATGCACTTCGTGTACAAAATGGACAATCTCTTTCGAAGTATCAGGGTTTCGGACGAAAACTCGTCTGTTACGAAAGGATTTCAATTTTTTTTAACTTATTTCAACTCCAGAATTTTTGTGCATTCAATATGAACCATTAGAAGCCACATCCTAAAATTTCAACCCTATCTAACTTCATTTGCTATTTTTCATGCATTTAATGAATTGTTTTGAGCAAAATGACCCTGAAATTAAAAAGCACCACAAATGAACTCTGAAATGGTTGAAACTTGGCATGGTTTCATAATTTCACCGACATAGCATGTGCTAAAAAGTTGAGAGGGTTACGGCAAAAACCGGATGCACTTCGTGTACAAAATGGACAATCTCTTTCGAAGTTTCAGGGTTACGGACGAAAACTCGTCTGTTACGAAAGGATTTCAATTTTTTTAACTTATTTCAACTCCAGACTTTTTGTGCATTCAATATGAACCATTAGAAGCCACATCCTAAAATTTCAACCCTATCTAACTTCATTTGCTATTTTTCATGCATTTAATGAATTGTTTTGAGCTAAATGACCCTGAAATTAAAAAGCACCACAAATGAACTCTGAAATGGTTGAAACTTATCATGGTATCATAATTTCACCCACATAGCATGTGCTAAAAAGTAGAGAGGGTTACGGCAAAAACTGGATGCACTTCGTGTACAAAATGGACAATCTCTTTCGAAGTATCAGGGTTTCGGACGAAAACTCGTCTGTTACGAAAGGATTTCAATTTTTTTTAACTTATTTCAACTCCAGAATTTTTGTGCATTCAATATGAACCATTAGAAGCCACATCCTAAAATTTCAACCCTATCTAACTTCATTTGCTATTTTTCATGCATTTAATGAATTGTTTTGAGCAAAATGACCCTGAAATTAAAAAGCACCACAAATGTACTCTGAAATGGTTGAAACTTGGCATGGTTTCATAATTTCACCCACATAGCATGTGCTAAAAAGTTGAGAGGGTTACGGCAAAAACCGGATGCACTTCGTGTACAAAATGGACAATCTCTTTCGAAGTTTCAGGGTTTCGGACGAAAACTCGTCTGTTACGAAAGGATTTCAATTTTTTTAACTTATTTCAACTCCAGACTTTTTGTGCATTCAATATGAACCATTAGAAGCCACATCCTAAAATTTCAACCCTATCTAACTTCATTTGCTATTTTTCATGCATTTAATGAATTGTTTTGAGCTAAATGACCCTGAAATTAAAAAGCACCACAAATGAACTCTGAAATGGTTGAAACTTATCATGGTATCATAATTTCACCCACATAGCATGTGCTAAAAAGTTGAGAGGGTTACGGCAAAAACTGGATGCACTTCGTGTACAAAATGGACAATCTCTTTCGAAGTATCAGGGTTTCGGACGAAAACTCGTCTGTTACGAAAGGATTTCAATTTTTTTAACTTATTTCAACTCCAGAATTTTTGTGCATTCAATATGAACCATTAGAAGCCACATCCTAAAATTTCAACCCTATCTAACTTCATTTGCTATTTTTCATGCATTTAATGAATTGTTTTGAGCAAAATGACCCTGAAATTAAAAAGCACCACAAATGAACTCTGAAATGGTTGAAACTTGGCATGGTTTCATAATTTCACCCACATAGCATGTGCTAAAAAGTTGAGAGGGTTACGGCAAAAACCGGATGCACTTCGTGTACAAAATGGACAATCTCTTTCGAAGTATCAGGGTTTCGGACGAAAACTCGTCTGTTACGAAAGGATTTCAATTTTTTTTAACTTATTTCAACTCCAGAATTTTTGTGCATTCAATATGAACCATTAGAAGCCACATCCTAAAATTTCAACCCTATCTAACTTCATTTGCTATTTTTCATGCATTTAATGAATTGTTTTGAGCTAAATGACCCTGAAATTAAAAAGCACCACAAATGAACTCTGAAATGGTTGAAACTTATCATGGTATCATAATTTCACCCACATAGCATGTGCTAAAAAGTTGAGAGGGTTATGGCAAAAACTGGATGCACTTCGTGTACAAAATGGACAATCTCTTTCGAAGTATCAGGGTTTCGGACGAAAACTCGTCTGTTACGAAAGGATTTCAATTTTTTTTAACTTATTTCAACTCCAGAATTTTTGTGCATTCAATATGAACCATTAGAAGCCACATCCTAAAATTTCAACCCTATCTAACTTCATTTGCTATTTTTCATGCATTTAATGAATTGTTTTGAGCTAAATGACCCTGAAATTAAAAAGCACCACAAATGTACTCTGAAATGGTTGAAACTTGGCATGGTTTCATAATTTCACCCACATAGCATGTGCTAAAAAGTTGAGAGGGTTACGGCAAAAACCGGATGCACTTCGTGTACAAAATGGACAATCTCTTTCGAAGTTTCAGGGTTTCGGACGAAAACTCGTCTGTTACGAAAGGATTTCAATTTTTTTAACTTATTTCAACTCCAGACTTTTTGTGCATTCAATATGAACCATTAGAAGCCACATCCTAAAATTTCAACCCTATCTAACTTCATTTGCTATTTTTCATGCATTTAATGAATTGTTTTGAGCTAAATGACCCTGAAATTAAAAAGCACCACAAATGAACTCTGAAATGGTTGAAACTTATCATGGTATCATAATTTCACCCACATAGCATGTGCTAAAAAGTTGAGAGGGTTACGGCAAAAACTGGATGCACTTCGTGTACAAAATGGACAATCTCTTTCGAAGTATCAGGGTTTCGGACGAAAACTCGTCTGTTACGAAAGGATTTCAATTTTTTTAACTTATTTCAACTCCAGAATTTTTGTGCATTCAATATGAACCATTATAAGCCACATCCTAAAATTTCAACCCTATCTAACTTCATTTGCTATTTTTCATGCATTTAATGAATTGTTTTGAGCAAAATGACCCTGAAATTAAAAAGCACCACAAATGAACTCTGAAATGGTTGAAACTTGGCATGGTTTCATAATTTCACCCACATAGCATGTGCTAAAAAGTTGAGAGGGTTACGGCAAAAACCGGATGCACTTCGTGTACAAAATGGACAATCTCTTTCGAAGTATCAGGGTTTCGGACGAAAACTCGTCTGTTACGAAAGGATTTCAATTTTTTTTAACTTATTTCAACTCCAGAATTTTTGTGCATTCAATATGAACCATTAGAAGCCACATCCTAAAATTTCAACCCTATCTAACTTCATTTGCTATTTTTCATGCATTTAATGAATTGTTTTGAGCTAAATGACCCTGAAATTAAAAAGCACCACAAATGAACTCTGAAATGGTTGAAACTTATCATGGTATCATAATTTCACCCACATAGCATGTGCTAAAAAGTTGAGAGGGTTATGGCAAAAACTGGATGCACTTCGTGTACAAAATGGACAATCTCTTTCGAAGTATCAGGGTTTCGGACGAAAACTCGTCTGTTACGAAAGGATTTCAATTTTTTTTAACTTATTTCAACTCCAGAATTTTTGTGCATTCAATATGAACCATTAGAAGCCACATCCTAAAATTTCAACCCTATCTAACTTCATTTGCTATTTTTCATGCATTTAATGAATTGTTTTGAGCTAAATGACCCTGAAATTAAAAAGCACCACAAATGTACTCTGAAATGGTTGAAACTTGGCATGGTTTCATAATTTCACCCACATAGCATGTGCTAAAAAGTTGAGAGGGTTACGGCAAAAACCGGATGCACTTCGTGTACAAAATGGACAATCTCTTTCGAAGTTTCAGGGTTTCGGACGAAAACTCGTCTGTTACGAAAGGATTTCAATTTTTTTAACTTATTTCAACTCCAGAATTTTTGTGCATTCAATATGAACCATTAGAAGCCACATCCTAAAATTTCAACCCTATCTAACTTCATTTGCTATTTTTCATGCATTTAATGAATTGTTTTGAGCAAAATGACCCTGAAATTAAAAAGCACCACAAATGAACTCTGAAATGGTTGAAACTTGGCATGGTTTCATAATTTCACCCACATAGCATGTGCTAAAAAGTTGAGAGGGTTACGGCAAAAACCGGATGCACTTCGTGTACAAAATGGACAATCTCTTTCGAAGTATCAGGGTTTCGGACGAAAACTCGTCTGTTACGAAAGGATTTCAATTTTTTTTAACTTATTTCAACTCCAGAATTTTTGTGCATTCAATATGAACCATTAGAAGCCACATCCTAAAATTTCAACCCTATCTAACTTCATTTGCTATTTTTCATGCATTTAATGAATTGTTTTGAGCTAAATGACCCTGAAATTAAAAAGCACCACAAATGAACTCTGAAATGGTTGAAACTTATCATGGTATCATAATTTCACCCACATAGCATGTGCTAAAAAGTTGAGAGGGTTATGGCAAAAACTGGATGCACTTCGTGTACAAAATGGACAATCTCTTTCGAAGTATCAGGGTTTCGGACGAAAACTCGTCTGTTACGAAAGGATTTCAATTTTTTTTAACTTATTTCAACTCCAGAATTTTTGTGCATTCAATATGAACCATTAGAAGCCACATCCTAAAATTTCAACCCTATCTAACTTCATTTGCTATTTTTCATGCATTTAATGAATTGTTTTGAGCTAAATGACCCTGAAATTAAAAAGCACCACAAATGTACTCTGAAATGGTTGAAACTTGGCATGGTTTCATAATTTCACCCACATAGCATGTGCTAAAAAGTTGAGAGGGTTACGGCAAAAACCGGATGCACTTCGTGTACAAAATGGACAATCTCTTTCGAAGTTTCAGGGTTTCGGACGAAAACTCGTCTGTTACGAAAGGATTTCAATTTTTTTAACTTATTTCAACTCCAGACTTTTTGTGCATTCAATATGAACCATTAGAAGCCACATCCTAAAATTTCAACCCTATCTAACTTCATTTGCTATTTTTCATGCATTTAATGAATTGTTTTGAGCTAAATGACCCTGAAATTAAAAAGCACCACAAATGAACTCTGAAATGGTTGAAACTTATCATGGTATCATAATTTCACCCACATAGCATGTGCTAAAAAGTTGAGAGGGTTACGGCAAAAACTGGATGCACTTCGTGTACAAAATGGACAATCTCTTTCGAAGTATCAGGGTTTCGGACGAAAACTCGTCTGTTACGAAAGGATTTCAATTTTTTTAACTTATTTCAACTCCAGAATTTTTGTGCATTCAATATGAACCATTATAAGCCACATCCTAAAATTTCAACCCTATCTAACTTCATTTGCTATTTTTCATGCATTTAATGAATTGTTTTGAGCAAAATGACCCTGAAATTAAAAAGCACCACAAATGAACTCTGAAATGGTTGAAACTTGGCATGGTTTCATAATTTCACCCACATAGCATGTGCTAAAAAGTTGAGAGGGTTACGGCAAAAACCGGATGCACTTCGTGTACAAAATGGACAATCTCTTTCGAAGTATCAGGGTTTCGGACGAAAACTCGTCTGTTACGAAAGGATTTCAATTTTTTTTAACTTATTTCAACTCCAGAATTTTTGTGCATTCAATATGAACCATTAGAAGCCACATCCTAAAATTTCAACCCTATCTAACTTCATTTGCTATTTTTCATGCATTTAATGAATTGTTTTGAGCTAAATGACCCTGAAATTAAAAAGCACCACAAATGAACTCTGAAATGGTTGAAACTTATCATGGTATCATAATTTCACCCACATAGCATGTGCTAAAAAGTTGAGAGGGTTATGGCAAAAACTGGATGCACTTCGTGTACAAAATGGACAATCTCTTTCGAAGTATCAGGGTTTCGGACGAAAACTCGTCTGTTACGAAAGGATTTCAATTTTTTTTAACTTATTTCAACTCCAGAATTTTTGTGCATTCAATATGAACCATTAGAAGCCACATCCTAAAATTTCAACCCTATCTAACTTCATTTGCTATTTTTCATGCATTTAATGAATTGTTTTGAGCTAAATGACCCTGAAATTAAAAAGCACCACAAATGTACTCTGAAATGGTTGAAACTTGGCATGGTTTCATAATTTCACCCACATAGCATGTGCTAAAAAGTTGAGAGGGTTACGGCAAAAACCGGATGCACTTCGTGTACAAAATGGACAATCTCTTTCGAAGTTTCAGGGTTTCGGACGAAAACTCGTCTGTTACGAAAGGATTTCAATTTTTTTAACTTATTTCAACTCCAGACTTTTTGTGCATTCAATATGAACCATTAGAAGCCACATCCTAAAATTTCAACCCTATCTAACTTCATTTGCTATTTTTCATGCATTTAATGAATTGTTTTGAGCTAAATGACCCTGAAATTAAAAAGCACCACAAATGAACTCTGAAATGGTTGAAACTTATCATGGTATCATAATTTCACCCACATAGCATGTGCTAAAAAGTTGAGAGGGTTACGGCAAAAACTGGATGCACTTCGTGTACAAAATGGACAATCTCTTTCGAAGTATCAGGGTTTCGGACGAAAACTCGTCTGTTACGAAAGGATTTCAATTTTTTTTAACTTATTTCAACTCCAGAGTTTTTGTGCATTCAATATGAACCATTAGAAGCCACATCCTAAAATTTCAACCCTATCTAACTTCATTTGCTATTTTTCATGCATTTAATGAATTGTTTTGAGCTAAATGACCCTGAAATTAAAAAGCACCACAAATGAACTCTGAAATGGTTGAAACTTATCATGGTATCATAATTTCACCCACATAGCATGTGCTAAAAAGTTGAGAGGGTTACGGCAAAAACTGGATGCACTTCGTGTACAAAATGGACAATCTCTTTCGAAGTATCAGGGTTTCGGACGAAAACTCGTCTGTTACGAAAGGATTTCAATTTTTTGAACTTATTTCAACTCCAGACTTTTTGTGCATTCAATATGAACCATTAGAAGCCACATCCTAAAACTTCAACCCTATCTAACTTCATTTGCTATTTTTCATGCATTTAATGAATTGTTTTGAGCTAAATGACCCTGAAATTAAAAAGCACCACAAATGAACTCTGAAATGGTTGAAACTTATCATGGTATCATTATTTCACCCACATAGCATGTGCTAAAAAGTTGAGAGGGTTACGGCAAAAACTGGATGCACTTCGTGTACAAAATGGACAATCTCTTTCGAAGTATCAGGGTTTCGGACGAAAACTCGTCTGTTACGAAAGGATTTCAATTTTTTTTAACTTATTTCAACTCCAGAATTTTTGTGCATTCAATATGAACCATTAGAAGCCACATCCTAAAATTTCAACCCTATCTAACTTCATTTGCTATTTTTCATGCATTTAATGAATTATTTTGAGCTAAATGACCCTGAAATTAAAAAGCACCACAAATGAACTCTGAAATGGTTGAAACTTATCATGGTATCATAATTTCACCCACATAGCATGTGCTAAAATTTTGAGAGGGTTACGGCAAAAACTGGATGCACTTCGTGTACAAAATGGACAATCTCTTTCGAAGTATCAGGGTTTCGGACGAAAACTCGTCTGTTACGAAAGGATTTCAATTTTTTTAACTTATTTCAACTCCAGAATTTTTGTGCATTCAATATGAACCATTAGAAGCCACATCCTAAAATTTCAACCCTATCTAACTTCATTTGCTATTTTTCATGCATTTAATGAATTGTTTTGAGCAAAATGACCCTGAAATTAAAAAGCACCACAAATGAACTCTGAAATGGTTGAAACTTGGCATGGTTTCATAATTTCACCCACATAGCATGTGCTAAAAAGTTGAGAGGGTTACGGCAAAAACCGGATGCACTTCGTGTACAAAATGGACAATCTCTTTCGAAGTTTCAGGGTTTCGGACGGAAACTCGTCTGTTACGAAAGGATTTCAATTTTTTTAACTTATTTCAACTCCAGACTTTTTGTGCATTCAATATGAACCATTAGAAGCCACATCCTAAAATTTCAACCCTATCTAACTTCATTTGCTATTTTTCATGCATTTAATGAATTGTTTTGAGCAAAATGTCCCTGAAATTAAAAAGCACCACAAATGAACTCTGAAATGGTTGAAACTTGGCATGGTTTCATAATTTCACCCACATAGAATGTGCTAAAAGGTTGAGAGGGTTACGGCAAAAACCGGATGCACTTCGTGTACAAAATGGACAATCTCTTTCGAAGTTTCAGGGTTTCGGACGAAAACTCGTCTGTTACGAAAGGATTTCAATTTTTTTAACTTATTTCAACTCCAGAC
Organism: Elymus sibiricus; assembly: GCA_039707655.1. NCBI lineage: Eukaryota > Viridiplantae > Streptophyta > Magnoliopsida > Poales > Poaceae > Elymus > Elymus sibiricus. The sequence goes on from CM077669.1 coordinate 379,824,064, forward strand.
TTTTTGTGCATTCAATATGAACCATTAGAAGCCACATCCTAAAATTTCAACCCTATCTAACTTCATTTGCTATTTTTCATGCATTTAATGAATTGTTTTGAGCTAAATGACCCTGAAATTAAAAAGCACCACAAATGAACTCTGAAATGGTTGAAACTTATCATGGTATCATAATTTCACCCACATAGCATGTGCTAAAAAGTTGAGAGGGTTACGGCAAAAACTGGATGCACTTCGTGTACAAAATGGACAATCTCTTTCGAAGTATCAGGGTTTCGGACGAAAACTCGTCTGTTACGAAAGGATTTCAATTTTTTTTAACTTATTTCAACACCAGAATTTTTGTGCATTCAATATGAACCATTAGAAGCCACATCCTAAAATTTCAACCCTATCTAACTTCATTTGCTATTTTTCATGCATTTAATGAATTGTTTTGAGCAAAATGACCCTGAAATTAAAAAGCACCACAAATGAACTCTGAAATGGTTGAAACTTGGCATGGTTTCATAATTTCACCCACATAGCATGTGCTAAAAAGTTGAGAGGGTTACGGCAAAAACCGGATGCACTTCGTGTACAAAATGGACAATCTCTTTCGAAGTATCAGCGTTTCGGACGAAAACTCGTCTGTTACGAAAGGATTTCAATTTTTTAACTTATTTCAACTCCAGACTTTTTGTGCACTCAATATGAACCATTAGAAGCCACATCCTAAAATTTCAACCCTATCTAACTTCATTTGCTATTTTTCATGCATTTAATGAATTGTTTTGAGCAAAATGTCCCTGAAATTAAAAAGCACCACAAATGAACTCTGAAATGGTTGAAACTTGGCATGGTTTCATAATTTCACCCACATAGCATGTGCTAAAAGGTTGAGAGGGTTACGGCAAAAACCGGATGCACTTCGTGTACAAAATGGACAATCTCTTTCGAAGTTTCAGGGTTTCGGACGAAAACTCGTCTGTTATGAAAGGATTTCAATTTTTTTAACTTATTTCAACTCCAGACTTTTTGTGCATTCAATATGAACCATTAGAAGCCACATCCTAAAATTTCAACCCTATCTAACTTCATTTGCTATTTTTCATGCATTTAATGAATTGTTTTGAGCTAAATGACCCTGAAATTAAAAAGCACCACAAATGAACTCTGAAATGGTTGAAACTTATCATGGTATCATAATTTCACCCACATAGCATGTGCTAAAAAGTTGAGAGGGTTACGGCAAAAACTGGATGCACTTCATGTACAAAATGGACATTCTCTTTCGAAGTATGAGGGTTTCGGACGAAAACTCGTCTGTTACGAAAGGATTTCAATTTTTTAACTTATTTCAACTCCAGACTTTTTGTGCATTCAATATGAACCATTAGAATCCACATCCTAAAATTTCAACCCTATCTAACTTCATTTGCTATTTTTCATGCATTTAATGAATTGTTTTGAGCTAAATGACCCTGAAATTAAAAAGCACCACAAATGAACTCTGAAATGGTTGAAACTTATCATGGTATCATAATTTCACCCACATAGCATGTGCTAAAAAGTTGAGAGGGTTACTGCACAAACTGGATGCACTTCGTGTACAAAATGGACAATCTCTTTCGAAGTATCAGCGTTTCGGACGAAAACTCGTCTGTTACGAAAGGATTTCAAATTTTTTAACTTATTTCAACTCCAGACTTTTTGTGCATTCAATATGAACCATTAGAAGCCACATCCTAAAATTTCAACCCTATCTAACTTCATTTGCTATTTTTCATGCATTTAATGAATTGTTTTGAGCTGAATGACCCTGAAATTAAAAAGCACCACAAATGAACTCTGAAATGGTTGAAACTTGGCATGGTTTCATAATTTCACCGACATAGCATGTGCTAAAAAGTTGAGAGGGTTACGGCAAAAACCGGATGCACTTCGTGTACAAAATGGACAATCTCTTTCGAAGTTTCAGGGTTTCGGACGAAAACTCGTCTGTTACGAAAGGATTTCAATTTTTTTAACTTATTTCAACTCCAGACTTTTTGTGCATTCAATATGAACCATTAGAAGCCACATCCTAAAATTTCAACCCTATCTAACTTCATTTGCTATTTTTCATGCATTTAATGAATTGTTTTGAGCTAAATGACCCTGAAATTAAAAAGCACCACAAATGAACTCTGAAATGGTTGAAAGTTATCATGGTATCATAATTTCACCCACATGGCATGTGCTAAAAATTTGAGAGGGTTACGGCAAAAACTGGATGCACTTCGTGTACAAAATGGACAATCTCTTTCGAAGTATCAGGGTTTCGGACGAAAACTCGTCTGTTACGAAAGGATTTCAATTTTTTTAACTTATTTCAACTCCAGAATTTTTGTGCATTCAATATGAACCATTAGAAGCCACATCCTAAAATTTCAACCCTATCTAACTTCATTTGCTATTTTTCATGCATTTAATGAATTGTTTTGAGCTAAATGACCCTGAAATTAAAAAGCACCACAAATGAACTCTGAAATGGTTGAAAGTTATCATGGTATCATAATTTCACCCACATAGCATGTGCTAAAAATTTGAGAAGGTTACGGCAAAAACTGGATGCACTTCGTGTACAAAATGGACAATCTCTTTCGAGGTATCAGGGTTTCGGACGAAAACTCGTCTGTTACGAAAGGATTTCAATATTTTTTAACTTATTTCAACTCCAGAATTTTTGTGCATTCAATATGAACCATTAGAAGCCACATCCTAAAATTTCAACACTATCTAACTTCATTTGCTATTTTTCATGCATTTAATGAATTGTTTTGAGCTAAATGACCCTGAAATTAAAAAGCACCACAAATGAACTCTGAAATGGTTGAAACTTGGCATGGTTTCATAATTTCACCCACATAGCATGTGCTAAAAAGTTGAGAGGGTTACGGCAAAAACCGGATGCACTTCGTGTACAAAATGGACAATCTCTTTCGAAGTTTCAGGGTTTCGGACGAAAACTCGTCTGTTACGAAAGGATTTCAATTTTTTAACTTATTTCAACTCCAGACTTTTTGTGCATTCAACATGAACCATTAGAAGCCACATCCTAAAATTTCAACCCTATCTAACTTCATTTGCTATTTTTCATGCATTTAATGAATTGTTTTGAGCTAAATGACCCGGAAATTAAAAAGCACCACAAATGAACTCTGAAATGGTTGAAACTTATCTTGGTATCATAATTTCACCCACATAGCATGTGCTAAAAAGTTGAGAGGGTTACGGCAAAAACTGGATGCACTTCGTGTACAAAATGGACAATCTCTTTCGAAGTATCAGGGTTTCGGACGAAAACTCGTCTGTTACGAAAGGATTTCAATTTTTTTAACTTATTTCAACTCCAGAGTTTTTGTGCATTAAATATGAACCATTACAAGCCACATCCTAAAATTTCAACCCTATCTAACTTCATTTGCTATTTTTCATGCATTTAATGATTTGTTTTGAGCTAAATGACCCTGAAATTAAAAAGCACCACAAATGTACTCTGAAATGGTTGAAACTTATCATGGTATCATAATTTCACCCACATAGCATGTGCTAAAAAGTTGAGAGGGTTACGGCACAAACTGGATGCACTTCGTGTACAAAATGGACAATCTCTTTCGAAGTATCAGCGTTTCGGACGAAAACACGTCTGTTACGAAAGGATTTCAATTTTTTTAACTTATTTCAACTCCAGACTTTTTGTGCATTCAATATGAACCATTAGAAGCCACATCCTAAAATTTCAACCCTATCTAACTTCATTTGCTATTTTTCATGCATTTAATGAATTGTTTTGAGCTAAATGACCCTGAAATTAAAAAGCACCACAAATGAACTCTGAAATGGTTGAAACTTGGCATGGTTTCATAATTTCACCCACATAGCATGTGCTAAAAAGTTGAGAGGGTTACGGCAAATACCGGATGCACTTCGCGTACAAAATGGACAATCTCTTTCGAAGTTTTAGGGTTTCGCACGAAAACTCGTTGGTTACGAAAGGATTTCAATTTTTTTAACTTATTTCAACTCCAGACTTTTTGTGCATTCAATATGAACCATTAGAAGCCACATCCTACAATTTCAACCCTATCTAACTTCATTTGCTATTTTTCATGCATTTAATGAATTTTTTTGAGCTAAATGACCCTGAAATTAAAAAGCACCACAAATGAACTCTGAAATGGTTCAAACTTATCATGGTATCATAATTTCACCCACATAGCATGTGCTAAAAAGTAGAGAGGGTTACGGCAAAAACTGGATGCACTTCATGTACAAAATGGACAATCTCTTTCGAAGTATCAGGGTTTCGGACGAAAACTCGTCTGTTACGAAAGGATTTCAATTTTTTTTAACTTATTTCAACTCCAGAATTTTTGTGCATTCAATATGAACCATTAGAAGCCACATCCTAAAATTTCAACCCTATCTAACTTCATTTGCTATTTTTCATGCATTTAATGAATTGTTTTGAGCAAAATGACCCTGAAATTAAAAAGCACCACAAATGTACTCTGAAATGGTTGAAACTTGGCATGGTTTCATAATTTCACCCACATAGCATGTGCTAAAAAGTTGAGAGGGTTACGGCAAAAACCGGATGCACTTCGTGTACAAAATGGACAATCTCTTTCGAAGTTTCAGGGTTTCGGACGAAAACTCGTCTGTTACGAAAGGATTTCAATTTTTTTAACTTATTTCAACTCCAGACTTTTTGTGCATTCAATATGAACCATTAGAATCCACATCCTAAAATTTCAACCCTATCTAACTTCATTTGCTATTTTTCATGCATTTAATGAATTGTTTTGAGCTAAATGACCCTGAAATTAAAAAGCACCACAAATGAACTCTGAAATGGTTGAAACTTATCATGGTATCATAATTTCACCCACATAGCATGTGCTAAAAAGTTGAGAGGGTTACTGCACAAACTGGATGCACTTCGTGTACAAAATGGACAATCTCTTTCGAAGTATCAGCGTTTCGGACGAAAACTCGTCTGTTACGAAAGGATTTCAAATTTTTTAACTTATTTCAACTCCAGACTTTTTGTGCATTCAATATGAACCATTAGAAGCCACATCCTAAAATTTCAACCCTATCTAACTTCATTTGCTATTTTTCATGCATTTAATGAATTGTTTTGAGCTGAATGACCCTGAAATTAAAAAGCACCACAAATGAACTCTGAAATGGTTGAAACTTGGCATGGTTTCATAATTTCACCGACATAGCATGTGCTAAAAAGTTGAGAGGGTTACGGCAAAAACCGGATGCACTTCGTGTACAAAATGGACAATCTCTTTCGAAGTTTCAGGGTTTCGGACGAAAACTCGTCTGTTACGAAAGGATTTCAATTTTTTTAACTTATTTCAACTCCAGACTTTTTGTGCATTCAATATGAACCATTAGAAGCCACATCCTAAAATTTCAACCCTATCTAACTTCATTTGCTATTTTTCATGCATTTAATGAATTGTTTTGAGCTAAATGACCCTGAAATTAAAAAGCACCACAAATGAACTCTGAAATGGTTGAAAGTTATCATGGTATCATAATTTCACCCACATGGCATGTGCTAAAAATTTGAGAGGGTTACGGCAAAAACTGGATGCACTTCGTGTACAAAATGGACAATCTCTTTCGAAGTATCAGGGTTTCGGACGAAAACTCGTCTGTTACGAAAGGATTTCAATTTTTTTAACTTATTTCAACTCCAGAATTTTTGTGCATTCAATATGAACCATTAGAAGCCACATCCTAAAATTTCAACCCTATCTAACTTCATTTGCTATTTTTCATGCATTTAATGAATTGTTTTGAGCTAAATGACCCTGAAATTAAAAAGCACCACAAATGAACTCTGAAATGGTTGAAAGTTATCATGGTATCATAATTTCACCCACATAGCATGTGCTAAAAATTTGAGAAGGTTACGGCAAAAACTGGATGCACTTCGTGTACAAAATGGACAATCTCTTTCGAGGTATCAGGGTTTCGGACGAAAACTCGTCTGTTACGAAAGGATTTCAATATTTTTTAACTTATTTCAACTCCAGAATTTTTGTGCATTCAATATGAACCATTAGAAGCCACATCCTAAAATTTCAACACTATCTAACTTCATTTGCTATTTTTCATGCATTTAATGAATTGTTTTGAGCTAAATGACCCTGAAATTAAAAAGCACCACAAATGAACTCTGAAATGGTTGAAACTTGGCATGGTTTCATAATTTCACCCACATAGCATGTGCTAAAAAGTTGAGAGGGTTACGGCAAAAACCGGATGCACTTCGTGTACAAAATGGACAATCTCTTTCGAAGTTTCAGGGTTTCGGACGAAAACTCGTCTGTTACGAAAGGATTTCAATTTTTTAACTTATTTCAACTCCAGACTTTTTGTGCATTCAACATGAACCATTAGAAGCCACATCCTAAAATTTCAACCCTATCTAACTTCATTTGCTATTTTTCATGCATTTAATGAATTGTTTTGAGCTAAATGACCCGGAAATTAAAAAGCACCACAAATGAACTCTGAAATGGTTGAAACTTATCATGGTATCATAATTTCACCCACATAGCATGTGCTAAAAAGTTGAGAGGGTTACGGCAAAAACTGGATGCACTTCGTGTACAAAATGGACAATCTCTTTCGAAGTATCAGGGTTTCGGACGAAAACTCGTCTGTTACGAAAGGATTTCAATTTTTTTAACTTATTTCAACTCCAGAGTTTTTGTGCATTAAATATGAACCATTACAAGCCACATCCTAAAATTTCAACCCTATCTAACTTCATTTGCTATTTTTCATGCATTTAATGATTTGTTTTGAGCTAAATGACCCTGAAATTAAAAAGCACCACAAATGTACTCTGAAATGGTTGAAACTTATCATGGTATCATAATTTCACCCACATAGCATGTGCTAAAAAGTTGAGAGGGTTACGGCACAAACTGGATGCACTTCGTGTACAAAATGGACAATCTCTTTCGAAGTATCAGCGTTTCGGACGAAAACACGTCTGTTACGAAAGGATTTCAATTTTTTTAACTTATTTCAACTCCAGACTTTTTGTGCATTCAATATGAACCATTAGAAGCCACATCCTAAAATTTCAACCCTATCTAACTTCATTTGCTATTTTTCATGCATTTAATGAATTGTTTTGAGCTAAATGACCCTGAAATTAAAAAGCACCACAAATGAACTCTGAAATGGTTGAAACTTGGCATGGTTTCATAATTTCACCCACATAGCATGTGCTAAAAAGTTGAGAGGGTTACGGCAAATACCGGATGCACTTCGTGTACAAAATGGACAATCTCTTTCGAAGTTTTAGGGTTTCGCACGAAAACTCGTTGGTTACGAAAGGATTTCAATTTTTTTAACTTATTTCAACTCCAGACTTTTTGTGCATTCAATATGAACCATTAGAAGCCACATCCTACAATTTCAACCCTATCTAACTTCATTTGCTATTTTTCATGCATTTAATGAATTTTTTTGAGCTAAATGACCCTGAAATTAAAAAGCACCACAAATGAACTCTGAAATGGTTCAAACTTATCATGGTATCATAATTTCACCCACATAGCATGTGCTAAAAAGTAGAGAGGGTTACGGCAAAAACTGGATGCACTTCATGTACAAAATGGACAATCTCTTTCGAAGTATCAGGGTTTCGGACGAAAACTCGTCTGTTACGAAAGGATTTCAATTTTTTTTAACTTATTTCAACTCCAGAATTTTTGTGCATTCAATATGAACCATTAGAAGCCACATCCTAAAATTTCAACCCTATCTAACTTCATTTGCTATTTTTCATGCATTTAATGAATTGTTTTGAGCAAAATGACCCTGAAATTAAAAAGCACCACAAATGTACTCTGAAATGGTTGAAACTTGGCATGGTTTCATAATTTCACCCACATAGCATGTGCTAAAAAGTTGAGAGGGTTACGGCAAAAACCGGATGCACTTCGTGTACAAAATGGACAATCTCTTTCGAAGTTTCAGGGTTTCGGACGAAAACTCGTCTGTTACGAAAGGATTTCAATTTTTTTAACTTATTTCAACTCCAGACTTTTTGTGCATTCAATATGAACCATTAGAAGCCACATCCTAAAATTTCAACCCTATCTAACTTCATTTGCTATTTTTCATGCATTTAATGAATTGTTTTGAGCTAAATGACCCTGAAATTAAAAAGCACCACAAATGAACTCTGAAATGGTTGAAACTTATCATGGTATCATAATTTCACCCACATAGCATGTGCTAAAAAGTTGAGAGGGTTACGGCAAAAACTGGATGCACTTCGTGTACAAAATGGACAATCTCTTTCGAAGTATCAGGGTTTCGGACGAAAACTCGTCTGTTACGAAAGGATTTCAATTTTTTTAACTTATTTCAACTCCAGAGTTTTTGTGCATTCAATATGAACCATTAGAAGCCACATCCTAAAATTTCAACCCTATCTAACTTCATTTGCTATTTTTCATGCATTTAATGATTTGTTTTGAGCTAAATGACCCTGAAATTAAAAAGCACCACTAATGAACTCTGAAATGGTTGAAACTTATCATGGTATCATAATTTCACCCACATAGCATGTGCTAAAAAGTTGAGAGGGTTATGGCAAAAACTGGATGCACTTCGTGTACAAAATGGACAATCTCTTTCGAAGTATCAGGGTTTCGGACGAAAACTCGTCTGTTACGAAAGGATTTCAATTTTTTTTAACTTATTTCAACTCCAGAATTTTTGTGCATTCAATATGAACCATTAGAAGCCACATCCTAAAATTTCAACCCTATCTAACTTCATTTGCTATTTTTCATGCATTTAATGAATTGTTTTGAGCTAAATGACCCTGAAATTAAAAAGCACCACAAATGTACTCTGAAATGGTTGAAACTTGGCATGGTTTCATAATTTCACCCACATAGCATGTGCTAACAATTTGAGAGGGTTACGGCAAAAACCGGATGCACTTCGTGTACAAAATGGACAATCTCTTTCGAAGTTTCAGGGTTTCGGACGAAAACTCGTCTGTTACGAAAGGATTTCAATTTTTTTAACTTATTTCAACTCCAGACTTTTTGTGCATTCAATATGAACCATTAGAAGCCACATCCTAAAATTTCAACCCTATCTAACTTCATTTGCTATTTTTCATGCATTTAATGAATTGTTTTGAGCTAAATGACCCTGAAATTAAAAAGCACCACAAATGAACTCTGAAATGGTTGAAACTTATCATGGTATCATAATTTCACCCACATAGCATGTGCTAAAAAGATGAGAGGGTTACGGCAAAAACTGGATGCACTTCGTGTACAAAATGGACAATCTCTTTCGAAGTATCAGGGTTTCGGACGAAAACTCGTCTGTTACGAAAGGATTTCAATTTTTTTTAACTTATTTCAACTCCAGAGTTTTTGTGCATTCAATATGAACCATTAGAAGCCACATCCTAAAATTTCAACCCTATCTAACTTCATTTGCTATTTTTCATGCATTTAATGAATTGTTTTGAGCTAAATGACCCTGAAATTAAAAAGCACCACAAATGAACTCTGAAATGGTTGAAAGTTATCATGGTATCATAATTTCACCCACATAGCATGTGCTAAAAAGTTGAGAGGGTTACGGCAAAAAATGGATGCACTTCGTGTACAAAATGGACAATCTCTTTCGAAGTATCAGGGTTTCGGACGAAAACTCGTCTGTTACGAAAGGATTTCAATTTTTTTAACTTATTTCAACTCCAGAATTTTTGTGCATTCAATATGAACCATTAGAAGCCACATCCTAAAACTTCAACCCTATCTAACTTCATTTGCTATTTTTCATGCATTTAATGAATTGTTTTGAGCTAAATGACCCTGAAATTAAAAAGCACCACAAATGAACTCTGAAATGGTTGAAACTTATCATGGTATCATAATTTCACCCACATAGCATGTGCTAAAAAGTTGAGAGGGTTACGGCAAAAACTGGATGCACTTCGTGTACAAAATGGACAATCTCTTTCGAAGTATCAGGGTTTCGGACGAAAACTCGTCTGTTACGAAAGGATTTCAATTTTTTTAACTTATTTCAACTCCAGACTTTTTGTGCATTCAATATGAACCATTAGAAGCCACATCCTAAAATTTCAACCCTATCTAACTTCATTTGCTATTTTTCATGCATTTAATGAATTGTTTTGAGCTAAATGACCCTGAAATTAAAAAGCACCACAAATGAACTCTGAAATGGTTGAAACTTATCATGGTATCATAATTTCACCCACATAGCATGTGCTAAAAAGTTGAGAGGGTTACGGCAAAAACTGGATGCACTTCGTGTACAAAATGGACAATCTCTTTCGAAGTATCAGGGTTTCGGACGAAAACTCGTCTGTTACGAAAGGATTTCAATTTTTTTAACTTATTTCAACTCCAGAGTTTTTGTGCATTCAATATGAACCATTAGAAGCCACATCCTAAAATTTCAACCCTATCTAACTTCATTTGCTATTTTTCATGCATTTAATGATTTGTTTTGAGCTAAATGACCCTGAAATTAAAAAGCACCACTAATGAACTCTGAAATGGTTGAAACTTATCATGGTATCATAATTTCACCCACATAGCATGTGCTAAAAAGTTGAGAGGGTTATGGCAAAAACTGGATGCACTTCGTGTACAAAATGGACAATCTCTTTCGAAGTATCAGGGTTTCGGACGAAAACTCGTCTGTTACGAAAGGATTTCAATTTTTTTTAACTTATTTCAACTCCAGAATTTTTGTGCATTCAATATGAACCATTAGAAGCCACATCCTAAAATTTCAACCCTATCTAACTTCATTTGCTATTTTTCATGCATTTAATGAATTGTTTTGAGCTAAATGACCCTGAAATTAAAAAGCACCACAAATGTACTCTGAAATGGTTGAAACTTGGCATGGTTTCATAATTTCACCCACATAGCATGTGCTAACAATTTGAGAGGGTTACGGCAAAAACCGGATGCACTTCGTGTACAAAATGGACAATCTCTTTCGAAGTTTCAGGGTTTCGGACGAAAACTCGTCTGTTACGAAAGGATTTCAATTTTTTTAACTTATTTCAACTCCAGACTTTTTGTGCATTCAATATGAACCATTAGAAGCCACATCCTAAAATTTCAACCCTATCTAACTTCATTTGCTATTTTTCATGCATTTAATGAATTGTTTTGAGCTAAATGACCCTGAAATTAAAAAGCACCACAAATGAACTCTGAAATGGTTGAAACTTATCATGGTATCATAATTTCACCCACATAGCATGTGCTAAAAAGATGAGAGGGTTACGGCAAAAACTGGATGCACTTCGTGTACAAAATGGACAATCTCTTTCGAAGTATCAGGGTTTCGGACGAAAACTCGTCTGTTACGAAAGGATTTCAATTTTTTTTAACTTATTTCAACTCCAGAGTTTTTGTGCATTCAATATGAACCATTAGAAGCCACATCCTAAAATTTCAACCCTATCTAACTTCATTTGCTATTTTTCATGCATTTAATGAATTGTTTTGAGCTAAATGACCCTGAAATTAAAAAGCACCACAAATGAACTCTGAAATGGTTGAAAGTTATCATGGTATCATAATTTCACCCACATAGCATGTGCTAAAAAGTTGAGAGGGTTACGGCAAAAACTGGATGCACTTCGTGTACAAAATGGACAATCTCTTTCGAAGTATCAGGGTTTCGGACGAAAACTCGTCTGTTACGAAAGGATTTCAATTTTTTTAACTTATTTCAACTCCAGAATTTTTGTGCATTCAATATGAACCATTAGAAGCCACATCCTAAAACTTCAACCCTATCTAACTTCATTTGCTATTTTTCATGCATTTAATGAATTGTTTTGAGCTAAATGACCCTGAAATTAAAAAGCACCACAAATGAACTCTGAAATGGTTGAAACTTATCATGGTATCATAATTTCACCCACATAGCATGTGCTAAAAAGTTGAGAGGGTTACGGCAAAAACTGGATGCACTTCGTGTACAAAATGGACAATCTCTTTCGAAGTATCAGGGTTTCGGACGAAAACTCGTCTGTTACGAAAGGATTTCAATTTTTTTTAACTTATTTCAACTCCAGAATTTTTGTGCATTCAATATGAACCATTAGAAGCCACATCCTAAAATTTCAACCCTATCTAACTTCATTTGCTATTTTTCATGCATTTAATGAATTATTTTGAGCTAAATGACCCTGAAATTAAAAAGCACCACAAATGAACTCTGAAATGGTTGAAACTTATCATGGTATCATAATTTCACCCACATAGCATGTGCTAAAAAGTTGAGAGGGTTACGGCAAAAACTGGATGCACTTCGTGTACAAAATGGACAATCTCTTTCGAAGTATCAGGGTTTCGGACGAAAACTCGTCTGTTACGAAAGGATTTCAATTTTTTTAACTTATTTCAACTCCAGAATTTTTGTGCATTCAATATGAACCATTAGAAGCCACATCCTAAAATTTCAACCCTATCTAACTTCATTTGCTATTTTTCATGCATTTAATGATTTGTTTTGAGCTAAATGACCCTGAAATTAAAAAGCACCACTAATGAACTCTGAAATGGTTGAAACTTATCATGGTATCATAATTTCACCCACATAGCATGTGCTAAAAAGTTGAGAGGGTTATGGCAAAAACTGGATGCACTTCGTGTACAAAATGGACAATCTCTTTCGAAGTATCAGGGTTTCGGACGAAAACTCGTCTGTTACGAAAGGATTTCAATTTTTTTTAACTTATTTCAACTCCAGAATTTTTGTGCATTCAATATGAACCATTAGAAGCCACATCCTAAAATTTCAACCCTATCTAACTTCATTTGCTATTTTTCATGCATTTAATGAATTGTTTTGAGCTAAATGACCCTGAAATTAAAAAGCACCACAAATGTACTCTGAAATGGTTGAAACTTGGCATGGTTTCATAATTTCACCCACATAGCATGTGCTAACAATTTGAGAGGGTTACGGCAAAAACCGGATGCACTTCGTGTACAAAATGGACAATCTCTTTCGAAGTTTCAGGGTTTCGGACGAAAACTCGTCTGTTACGAAAGGATTTCAATTTTTTTAACTTATTTCAACTCCAGACTTTTTGTGCATTCAATATGAACCATTAGAAGCCACATCCTAAAATTTCAACCCTATCTAACTTCATTTGCTATTTTTCATGCATTTAATGAATTGTTTTGAGCTAAATGACCCTGAAATTAAAAAGCACCACAAATGAACTCTGAAATGGTTGAAACTTATCATGGTATCATAATTTCACCCACATAGCATGTGCTAAAAAGATGAGAGGGTTACGGCAAAAACTGGATGCACTTCGTGTACAAAATGGACAATCTCTTTCGAAGTATCAGGGTTTCGGACGAAAACTCGTCTGTTACGAAAGGATTTCAATTTTTTTTAACTTATTTCAACTCCAGAGTTTTTGTGCATTCAATATGAACCATTAGAAGCCACATCCTAAAATTTCAACCCTATCTAACTTCATTTGCTATTTTTCATGCATTTAATGAATTGTTTTGAGCTAAATGACCCTGAAATTAAAAAGCACCACAAATGAACTCTGAAATGGTTGAAAGTTATCATGGTATCATAATTTCACCCACATAGCATGTGCTAAAAAGTTGAGAGGGTTACGGCAAAAACTGGATGCACTTCGTGTACAAAATGGACAATCTCTTTCGAAGTATCAGGGTTTCGGACGAAAACTCGTCTGTTACGAAAGGATTTCAATTTTTTTAACTTATTTCAACTCCAGAATTTTTGTGCATTCAATATGAACCATTAGAAGCCACATCCTAAAACTTCAACCCTATCTAACTTCATTTGCTATTTTTCATGCATTTAATGAATTGTTTTGAGCTAAATGACCCTGAAATTAAAAAGCACCACAAATGAACTCTGAAATGGTTGAAACTTATCATGGTATCATAATTTCACCCACATAGCATGTGCTAAAAAGTTGAGAGGGTTACGGCAAAAACTGGATGCACTTCGTGTACAAAATGGACAATCTCTTTCGAAGTATCAGGGTTTCGGACGAAAACTCGTCTGTTACGAAAGGATTTCAATTTTTTTAACTTATTTCAACTCCAGACTTTTTGTGCATTCAATATGAACCATTAGAAGCCACATCCTAAAATTTCAACCCTATCTAACTTCATTTGCTATTTTTCATGCATTTAATGAATTGTTTTGAGCTAAATGACCCTGAAATTAAAAAGCACCACAAATGAACTCTGAAATGGTTGAAACTTATCATGGTATCATAATTTCACCCACATAGCATGTGCTAAAAAGTTGAGAGGGTTACGGCAAAAACTGGATGCACTTCGTGTACAAAATGGACAATCTCTTTCGAAGTATCAGGGTTTCGGACGAAAACTCGTCTGTTACGAAAGGATTTCAATTTTTTTAACTTATTTCAACTCCAGAGTTTTTGTGCATTCAATATGAACCATTAGAAGCCACATCCTAAAATTTCAACCCTATCTAACTTCATTTGCTATTTTTCATGCATTTAATGATTTGTTTTGAGCTAAATGACCCTGAAATTAAAAAGCACCACTAATGAACTCTGAAATGGTTGAAACTTATCATGGTATCATAATTTCACCCACATAGCATGTGCTAAAAAGTTGAGAGGGTTATGGCAAAAACTGGATGCACTTCGTGTACAAAATGGACAATCTCTTTCGAAGTATCAGGGTTTCGGACGAAAACTCGTCTGTTACGAAAGGATTTCAATTTTTTTTAACTTATTTCAACTCCAGAATTTTTGTGCATTCAATATGAACCATTAGAAGCCACATCCTAAAATTTCAACCCTATCTAACTTCATTTGCTATTTTTCATGCATTTAATGAATTGTTTTGAGCTAAATGACCCTGAAATTAAAAAGCACCACAAATGTACTCTGAAATGGTTGAAACTTGGCATGGTTTCATAATTTCACCCACATAGCATGTGCTAACAATTTGAGAGGGTTACGGCAAAAACCGGATGCACTTCGTGTACAAAATGGACAATCTCTTTCGAAGTTTCAGGGTTTCGGACGAAAACTCGTCTGTTACGAAAGGATTTCAATTTTTTTAACTTATTTCAACTCCAGACTTTTTGTGCATTCAATATGAACCATTAGAAGCCACATCCTAAAATTTCAACCCTATCTAACTTCATTTGCTATTTTTCATGCATTTAATGAATTGTTTTGAGCTAAATGACCCTGAAATTAAAAAGCACCACAAATGAACTCTGAAATGGTTGAAACTTATCATGGTATCATAATTTCACCCACATAGCATGTGCTAAAAAGATGAGAGGGTTACGGCAAAAACTGGATGCACTTCGTGTACAAAATGGACAATCTCTTTCGAAGTATCAGGGTTTCGGACGAAAACTCGTCTGTTACGAAAGGATTTCAATTTTTTTTAACTTATTTCAACTCCAGAGTTTTTGTGCATTCAATATGAACCATTAGAAGCCACATCCTAAAATTTCAACCCTATCTAACTTCATTTGCTATTTTTCATGCATTTAATGAATTGTTTTGAGCTAAATGACCCTGAAATTAAAAAGCACCACAAATGAACTCTGAAATGGTTGAAAGTTATCATGGTATCATAATTTCACCCACATAGCATGTGCTAAAAAGTTGAGAGGGTTACGGCAAAAACTGGATGCACTTCGTGTACAAAATGGACAATCTCTTTCGAAGTATCAGGGTTTCGGACGAAAACTCGTCTGTTACGAAAGGATTTCAATTTTTTTAACTTATTTCAACTCCAGAATTTTTGTGCATTCAATATGAACCATTAGAAGCCACATCCTAAAACTTCAACCCTATCTAACTTCATTTGCTATTTTTCATGCATTTAATGAATTGTTTTGAGCTAAATGACCCTGAAATTAAAAAGCACCACAAATGAACTCTGAAATGGTTGAAACTTATCATGGTATCATAATTTCACCCACATAGCATGTGCTAAAAAGTTGAGAGGGTTACGGCAAAAACTGGATGCACTTCGTGTACAAAATGGACAATCTCTTTCGAAGTATCAGGGTTTCGGACGAAAACTCGTCTGTTACGAAAGGATTTCAATTTTTTTTAACTTATTTCAACTCCAGAATTTTTGTGCATTCAATATGAACCATTAGAAGCCACATCCTAAAATTTCAACCCTATCTAACTTCATTTGCTATTTTTCATGCATTTAATGAATTATTTTGAGCTAAATGACCCTGAAATTAAAAAGCACCACAAATGAACTCTGAAATGGTTGAAACTTATCATGGTATCATAATTTCACCCACATAGCATGTGCTAAAAAGTTGAGAGGGTTACGGCAAAAACTGGATGCACTTCGTGTACAAAATGGACAATCTCTTTCGAAGTATCAGGGTTTCGGACGAAAACTCGTCTGTTACGAAAGGATTTCAATTTTTTTAACTTATTTCAACTCCAGAATTTTTGTGCATTCAATATGAACCATTAGAAGCCACATCCTAAAATTTCAACCCTATCTAACTTCATTTGCTATTTTTCATGCATTTAATGAATTGTTTTGAGCAAAATGACCCTGAAATTAAAAAGCACCACAAATGAACTCTGAAATGGTTGAAACTTGGCATGGTTTCATAATTTCACCCACATAGCATGTGCTAAAAAGTTGAGAGGGTTACGGCAAAAACCGGATGCACTTCGTGTACAAAATGGACGATCTCTTTCGAAGTTTCAGGGTTGCGGACGGAAACTCGTCTGTTACGAAAGGATTTCAATTTTTTTAACTTATTTCAACTCCAGACTTTTTGTGCATTCAATATGAACCATTAGAAGCCACATCCTAAAATTTCAACCCTATCTAACTTCATTTGCTATTTTTCATGCATTTAATGAATTGTTTTGAGCAAAATGTCCCTGAAATTAAAAAGCACCACAAATGAACTCTGAAATGGTTGAAACTTGGCATGGTTTCATAATTTCACCCACATAGAATGTGCTAAAAGGTTGAGAGGGTTACGGCAAAAACCGGATGCACTTCGTGTACAAAATGGACAATCTCTTTCGAAGTTTCAGGGTTTCGGACGAAAACTCGTCTGTTACGAAAGGATTTCAATTTTTTTAACTTATTTCAACTCCAGAATTTTTGTGCATTCAATATGAACCATTAGAAGCCACATCCTAAAATTTCAACCCTATCTAACTTCATTTGCTATTTTTCATGCATTTAATGAATTGTTTTGAGCTAAATGACCCTGAAATTAAAAAGCACCACAAATGAACTCTGAAATGGTTGAAACTTATCATGGTATCATAATTTCACCCACATAGCATGTGCTAAAAAGTTGAGAGGGTTACGGCAAAAACTGGATGCACTTCGTGTACAAAATGGACAATCTCTTTCGAAGTATCAGGGTTTCGGACGAAAACTCGTCTGTTACGAAAGGATTTCAATTTTTTTTAACTTATTTCAACACCAGAATTTTTGTGCATTCAATATGAACCATTAGAAGCCACATCCTAAAATTTCAACCCTATCTAACTTCATTTGCTATTTTTCATGCATTTAATGAATTGTTTTGAGCAAAATGACCCTGAAATTAAAAAGCACCACAAATGAACTCTGAAATGGTTGAAACTTGGCATGGTTTCATAATTTCACCCACATAGCATGTGCTAAAAAGTTGAGAGGGTTACGGCAAAAACCGGATGCACTTCGTGTACAAAATGGACAATCTCTTTCGAAGTTTCAGGGTTTCGGACGAAAACTCGTCTGTTACGAAAGGATTTCAATTTTTTTAACTTATTTCAACTCCAGACTTTTTGTGCATTCAATATGAACCATTAGAAGCCACATCCTAAAATTTCAACCCTATCTAACATCATTTGCTATTTTTCATGCATTTAATGAATTGTTTTGAGCAAAATGTCCCTGAAATTAAAAAGCACCACAAATGAACTCTGAAATGGTTGAAACTTGGCATGGTTTCATAATTTCACCCACATAGCATGTGCTAAAAGGTTGAGAGGGTTACGGCAAAAACCGGATGCACTTCGTGTACAAAATGGACAATCTCTTTCGAAGTTTCAGGGTTTCGGACGAAAACTCGTCTGTTATGAAAGGATTTCAATTTTTTTAACTTATTTCAACTCCAGACTTTTTGTGCATTCAATATGAACCATTAGAAGCCACATCCTAAAATTTCAACCCTATCTAACTTCATTTGCTATTTTTCATGCATTTAATGAATTGTTTTGAGCTAAATGACCCTGAAATTAAAAAGCACCACAAATGAACTCTGAAATGGTTGAAACTTATCATGGTATCATAATTTCACCCACATAGCATGTGCTAAAAAGTTGAGAGGGTTACGGCAAAAACTGGATGCACTTCATGTACAAAATGGACATTCTCTTTCGAAGTATGAGGGTTTCGGACGAAAACTCGTCTGTTACGAAAGGATTTCAATTTTTTAACTTATTTCAACTCCAGACTTTTTGTGCATTCAATATGAACCATTAGAAGCCACATCCTAAAATTTCAACCCTATCTAACTTCATTTGCTATTTTTCATGCATTTAATGAATTGTTTTGAGCTAAATGACCCTGAAATTAAAAAGCACCACAAATGAACTCTGAAATGGTTGAAACTTATCATGGTATCATAATTTCACCCACATAGCATGTGCTAAAAAGTTGAGAGGGTTACGGCACAAACTGGATGCACTTCGTGTACAAAATGGACAATCTCTTTCGAAGTATCAGCGTTTCGGACGAAAACTCGTCTGTTACGAAAGGATTTCAAATTTTTTAACTTATTTCAACTCCAGACTTTTTGTGCATTCAATATGAACCATTAGAAGCCACATCCTAAAATTTCAACCCTATCTAACTTCATTTGCTATTTTTCATGCATTTAATGAATTGTTTTGAGCTAAATGACCCTGAAATTAAAAAGCACCACAAATGAACTCTGAAATGGTTGAAACTTGGCATGGTTTCATAATTTCACCGACATAGCATGTGCTAAAAAGTTGAGAGGGTTACGGCAAAAACCGGATGCACTTCGTGTACAAAATGGACAATCTCTTTCGAAGTTTCAGGGTTTCGGACGAAAACTCGTCTGTTACGAAAGGATTTCAATTTTTTTAACTTATTTCAACTCCAGACTTTTTGTGCATTCAATATGAACCATTAGAAGCCACATCCTAAAATTTCAACCCTATCTAACTTCATTTGCTATTTTTCATGCATTTAATGAATTGTTTTGAGCTAAATGACCCTGAAATTAAAAAGCACCACAAATGAACTCTGAAATGGTTGAAAGTTATCATGGTATCATAATTTCACCCACATAGCATGTGCTAAAAATTTGAGAGGGTTACGGCAAAAACTGGATGCACTTCGTGTACAAAATGGACAATCTCTTTCGAAGTATCAGGGTTTCGGACGAAAACTCGTCTGTTACGAAAGGATTTCAATTTTTTTTAACTTATTTCAACTCCAGAATTTTTGTGCATTCAATATGAACCATTAGAAGCCACATCCTAAAATTTCAACCCTATCTAACTTCATTTGCTATTTTTCATGCATTTAATGAATTGTTTTGAGCTAACTGACCCTGAAATTAAAAAGCACCACAAATGAACTCTGAAATGGTTGAAACTTGGCATGGTTTCATAATTTCACCCACATAGCATGTGCTAAAAAGTTGAGAGGGTTACGGCAAAAACCGGATGCACTTCGTGTACAAAATGAACAATCTCTTTCGAAGTTTCAGGGTTTCGGACGAAAACTCGTCTGTTACGAAAGGATTTCAATTTTTTTAACTTATTTCAACTCCAGACTTTTTGTGCATTCAATATGAACCATTAGAAGCCACATCCTAAAATTTCAACCCTATCTAACTTCATTTGCTATTTTTCATGCATTTAATGAATTGTTTTGAGCTAAATGACCCTGAAATTAAAAAGCACCACAAATGAACTCTGAAATGGTTGAAACTTATCATGGTATCATAATTTCACCCACATAGCATGTGTTAAAAAGTTGAGAGGGTTACGGCAAAAACTGGATGCACTTCGTGTACAAAATGGACAATCTCTTTCGAAGTATGAGGGTTTCGGACGAAAACTCGTCTGTTACGAAAGGATTTCAATTTTTTTAACTTATTTCAACTCCAGAGTTTTTGTGCATTCAATATGAACCATTAGAAGCCACATCCTAAAATTTCAACCCTATCTAACTTCATTTGCTATTTTTCATGCATTTAATGATTTGTTTTGAGCTAAATGACCCTGAAATTAAAAAGCACCACAAATGTACTCTGAAATGGTTGAAACTTATCATGGTATCATAATTTCACCCACATAGCATGTGCTAAAAAGTTGAGAGGGTTACGGCACAAACTGGATGCACTTCGTGTACAAAATGGACAATCTCTTTCGAAGTATGAGGGTTTCGGACGAAAACTCGTCTGTTACGAAAGGATTTCAATTTTTTTAACTTATTTCAACTCCAGAGTTTTTGTGCATTCAATATGAACCATTAGAAGCCACATCCTAAAATTTCAACCCTATCTAACTTCATTTGCTATTTTTCATGCATTTAATGAATTGTTTTGAGCTAAATGACCCTGAAATTAAAAAGCACCACAAATGAACTCTGAAATGGTTGAAACTTGGCAAGGTTTCATAATTTCACCCACATAGCATGTGCTAAAAAGTTGAGAGGGTTACGGCAAAAACCGGATGCACTTCGTGTACAAAATGGACAATCTCTTTCGAAGTTTCAGGGTTTCGGACGAAAACTCGTCTGTTACGAAAGGATTTCAATTTTTTAACTTATTTCAACTCCAGAGTTTTTGTGCATTCAATATGAACCATTAGAAGCCACATCCTAAAATTTCAACCCTATCTAACTTCATTTGCTATTTTTCATGCATTTAATGATTTGTTTTGAGCTAAATGACCCTGAAATTAAAAAGCACCACAAATGTACTCTGAAATGGTTGAAACTTATCATGGTATCATAATTTCACCCACATAGCATGTGCTAAAAAGTTGAGAGGGTTACGGCACAAACTGGATGCACTTCGTGTACAAAATGGACAATCTCTTTCGAAGTATCAGCGTTTCGGACGAAAACACGTCTGTTACGAAAGGATTTCAATTTTTTTAACTTATTTCAACTCCAGACTTTTTGTGCATTCAATATGAACCATTAGAAGCCACATCCTAAAATTTCAACCCTATCTAACTTCATTTGCTATTTTTCATGCATTTAATGAATTGTTTTGAGCTAAATGACCCTGAAATTAAAAAGCACCACAAATGAACTCTGAAATGGTTGAAACTTGGCATGGTTTCATAATTTCACCCACATAGCATGTGCTAAAAAGTTGAGAGGGTTACGGCAAATACCGGATGCACTTCGTGTACAAAATGGACAATCTCTTTCGAAGTTTTAGGGTTTCGGACGAAAACTCGTCTGTTACGAAAGGATTTCAATTTTTTTTAACTTATTTCAACTCCAGAATTTTTGTGCATTCAATATGAACCATTAGATGCCACATCCTAAAATTTCAACCCTATCTAACTTCATTTGCTATTTTTCATGCATTTAATGAATTGTTTTGAGCTAACTGACCCTGAAATTAAAAAGCACCACAAATGAACTCTGAAATGGTTGAAACTTGGCATGGTTTCATAATTTCACCCACATAGCATGTGCTAAAAAGTTGAGAGGGTTACGGCAAAAACCGGATGCACTTCGTGTACAAAATGGACAATCTCTTTCGAAGTTTCAGGGTTTCGGACGAAAACTCGTCTGTTACGAAAGGATTTCAATTTTTTTAACTTATTTCAACTCCAGACTTTTTGTGCATTCAATATGAACCATTAGAAGCCACATCCTAAAATTTCAACCCTATCTAACTTCATTTGCTATTTTTCATGCATTTAATGAATTGTTTTGAGCTAAATGACCCTGAAATTAAAAAGCACCACAAATGAACTCTGAAATGGTTGAAACTTATCATGGTATCATAATTTCACCCACATAGCATGTGTTAAAAAGTTGAGAGGGTTACGGCAAAAACTGGATGCACTTCGTGTACAAAATGGACAATCTCTTTCGAAGTATGAGGGTTTCGGACGAAAACTCGTCTGTTACGAAAGGATTTCAATTTTTTTAACTTATTTCAACTCCAGAGTTTTTGTGCATTCAATATGAACCATTAGAAGCCACATCCTAAAATTTCAACACTATCTAATTTCATTTGCTATTTTTCATGCATTTAATGAATTGTTTTGAGCTAAATGACCCTGAAATTAAAAAGCACCACAAATGAACTCTGAAATGGTTGAAACTTGGCAAGGTTTCATAATTTCACCCACATAGCATGTGCTAAAAAGTTGAGAGGGTTACGGCAAAAACCGGATGCACTTCGTGTACAAAATGGACAATCTCTTTCGAAGTTTCAGGGTTTCAGACGAAAACTCGTCTGTTACGAAAGGATTTCAATTTTTTAACTTATTTCAACTCCAGACTTTTTGTGCATTCAATATGAACCATTAGAAGCCACATCCTAAAATTTCAACCCTATCTAACTTCATTTGCTATTTTTCATGCATTTAATGATTTGTTTTGAGCTAAATGACCCTGAAATTAAAAAGCACCACAAATGAACTCTGAAATGGTTGAAACTTATCATGGTATCATAATTTCACCCACATAGCATGTGCTAAAAAGTTGAGAGGGTTACGGCAAAATCTGGATGCACTTCGTGTACAAAATGGACAATCTCTTTCGAAGTATCAGGGTTTCGGACGAAAACTCGTTTGTTACGAAAGGATTTCAATTTTTTTAACTTATTTCAACTCCAGAGTTTTTGTGCATTCAATATGAACCATTAGAAGCCACATCCTAAAATTTCAACCCTATCTAACTTCATTTGCTATTTTTCATGTATTTAATGAATTGTTTTGAGCTAAATGACCCTGAAATTAAAAAGCACCACAAATGAACTCTGAAATGGTTGAAACTTATCATGGTATCATAATTTCACCCACATAGCATGTGCTAAAAAGTTGAGAGGGTTACGGCACAAACTGGATGCACTTCGTGTACAAAATGGACAATCTCTTTCGAAGTATCAGCGTTTCGGACGAAAACACGTCTGTTACGAAAGGATTTCAATTTTTTAACTTATTTCAACTCCAGACTTTTTGTGCATTCAATATGAACCATTAGAAGCCACATCCTAAAATTTCAACCCTATCTAACTTCATTTGCTATTTTTCATGCATTTAATGAATTGTTTTGAGCTAAATGACCCGGAAATTAAAAAGCACCACAAATGAACTCTGAAATGGTTGAAACTTATCATGGTATCATAATTTCACCCACATAGCATGTGCTAAAAAGTTGAGAGGGTTACGGCAAAAACTGGATGCACTTCGTGTACAAAATGGACAATCTCTTTCGAAGTATCAGGGTTTCGGACGAAAACTCGTCTGTTACGACAGGATTTCAATTTTTTTTAACTTATTTCAACTCCAGAGTTTTTGTGCATTCAATATGAACCATTAGAAGCCACATCCTAAAATTTCAACCCTATCTAACTTCATTTGCTATTTTTCATGCATTTAATGAATTGTTTTGAGCTAACTGACCCTGAAATTAAAAAGCACCACAAATGAACTCTGAAATGGTTGAAACTTGGCATGGTTTCATAATTTCACCCACATAGCATGTGCTAAAAAGTTGAGAGGGTTACGGCAAAAACTGGATGCACTTCGTGTACAAAATGGACATTCTCTTTCGAAGTTTCAGGGTTTCGGACGAAAACTCGTCTGTTACGAAAGGATTTCAATTTTTTTAACTTATTTCAACTCCAGACTTTTTGTGCATTCAATATGAACCATTAGAAGCCACATCCTAAAATTTCAACCCTATCTAACTTCATTTGCTATTTTTCATGCATTTAATGAATTGTTTTGAGCTAAATGACCCTGAAATTAAAAAGCACCACAAATGAACTCTGAAATGGTTGAAACTTATCATGGTATCATAATTTCACCCACATAGCATGTGCTAAAAAGTTGAGAGGGTTACGGCAAAAACTGGATGCACTTTGTGTACAAAATGGACAATCTCTTTCGAAGTATGAGGGTTTCGGACGAAAACTCGTCTGTTACGAAAGGATTTCAATTTTTTTAACTTATTTCAACTCCAGAGTTTTTGTGCATTCAATATGAACCATTAGAAGCCACATCCTAAAATTTCAACACTATCTAATTTCATTTGCTATTTTTCATGCATTTAATGAATTGTTTTGACCTAAATGACCCTGAAATTAAAAAGCACCAGAAATGAACTCTGAAATGGTTGAAACTTGGCATGGTTTCATAATTTCACCCACATAGCATGTGCTAAAAAGTTGAGAGGGATACGGCAAAAACCGGATGCACTTCGTGTACAAAATGGACAATCTCTTTCGAAGTTTCAGGGTTTCGGACGAAAACTCGTCTGTTACGAAAGGATTTCAATTTTTTTAACTTATTTCAACTCCAGACTTTTTGTGCATTCAATATGAACCATTAGAAGCCACATCCTAAAATTTCAACCCTATCTAACTTCATTTGCTATTTTTCATGCATTTAATGAATTGTTTTGAGCTAAATGACCCTGAAATTAAAAAGCACCACAAATGAACTCTGAAATAGTTGAAACTTATCATGGTATCATAATTTCACCCACATAGCATGTGCTAAAAAGTTGAGAGGGTTACGGCAAAAACTGGATGCACTTCGTGTACAAAATGGACAATCTCTTTCGAAGTATCAGGGTTTCGGACGAAAACTCGTCTGTTACGAAAGGATTTCAATTTTTTTAACTTATTTCAACTCCAGAGTTTTTGTGCATTCAATATGAACCATTAGAAGCCACATCCTAAAATTTCAACCCTATCTAACTTCATTTGCTATTTTTCATGCATTTAATGAATTTTTTTGAGCTAAATGACCCTGAAATTAAAAAGCACCACAAATGAACTCTGAAATGGTTCAAACTTATCATGGTATCATAATTTCACCCACATAGCATGTGCTAAAAAGTTGAGAGGGTTACGGCAAAAACTGGATGCACTTCGTGTACAAAATGGACAATCTCTTTCGAAGTATCAGGGTTTCGGACGAAAACTCGTCTGTTACGAAAGGATTTCAATTTTTTTTAACTTATTTCAACTCCAGAATTTTTGTGCATTCAATATGAACCATTAGATGCCACATCCTAAAATTTCAACCCTATCTAACTTCATTTGCTATTTTTCATGCATTTAATGAATTGTTTTGAGCTAACTGACCCTGAAATTAAAAAGCACCACAAATGAACTCTGAAATGGTTGAAACTTGGCATGGTTTCATAATTTCACCCACATAGCATGTGCTAAAAAGTTGAGAGGGTTACGGCAAAAACCGGATGCACTTCGTGTACAAAATGGACAATCTCTTTCGAAGTTTCAGGGTTTCGGACGAAAACTCGTCTGTTACGAAAGGATTTCAATTTTTTTAACTTATTTCAACTCCAGACTTTTTGTGCATTCAATATGAACCATTAGAAGCCACATCCTAAAATTTCAACCCTATCTAACTTCATTTGCTATTTTTCATGCATTTAATGAATTGTTTTGAGCTAAATGACCCTGAAATTAAAAAGCACCACAAATGAACTCTGAAATGGTTGAAACTTATCATGGTATCATAATTTCACCCACATAGCATGTGTTAAAAAGTTGAGAGGGTTACGGCAAAAACCGGATGCACTTCGTGTACAAAATGGACAATCTCTTTCGAAGTTTCAGGGTTTCGGACGAAAACTCGTCTGTTACGAAAGGATTTCAATTTTTTTAACTTATTTCAACTCCAGACTTTTTGTGCATTCAATATGAACCATTAGAAGCCACATCCTAAAATTTCAACCCTATCTAACTTCATTTGCTATTTTTCATGCATTTAATGAATTGTTTTGAGCTAAATGACCCTGAAATTAAAAAGCACCACAAATGAACTCTGAAATGGTTCAAACTTATCATGGTATCATAATTTCACCCACATAGCATGTGCTAAAAAGTTGAGAGGGTTACGGCAAAAACTGGATGCACTTCGTGTACAAAATGGACAATCTCTTTCGAAGTATGAGGGTTTCGGACGAAAACTCGTCTGTTACGAAAGGATTTCAATTTTTTTAACTTATTTCAACTCCAGAGTTTTTGTGCATTCAATATGAACCATTAGAAGCCACATCCTAAAATTTCAACACTATCTAATTTCATTTGCTATTTTTCATGCATTTAATGAATTGTTTTGACCTAAATGACCCTGAAATTAAAAAGCACCAGAAATGAACTCTGAAATGGTTGAAACTTGGCATGGTTTCATAATTTCACCCACATAGCATGTGCTAAAAAGTTGAGAGGGATACGGCAAAAACCGGATGCACTTCGTGTACAAAATGGACAATCTCTTTCGAAGTTTCAGGGTTTCGGACGAAAACTCGTCTGTTACGAAAGGATTTCAATTTTTTTAACTTATTTCAACTCCAGACTTTTTGTGCATTCAATATGAACCATTAGAAGCCACATCCTAAAATTTCAACCCTGTCTAACTTCATTTGCTATTTTTCATGCATTTAATGAATTGTTTTGAGCTAACTAACCCTGAAATTAAAAAGCACCACAAATGAACTCTGAAATAGTTGAAACTTATCATGGTATCATAATTTCACCCACATAGCCTGTGCTAAAAAGTTGAGAGGGTTACGGCAAAAACCGGATGCACTTCGTGTACAAAATGGACAATCTCTTTCGAAGTATCAGGGTTTCGGACGAAAACTCGTCTGTTACGAAAGGATTTCAATTTTTTTAACTTATTTCAACTCCAGAGTTTTTGTGCATTCAATATGAACCATTAGAAGCCACATCCTAAAATTTCAACCCTATCTAACTTCATTTGCTATTTTTCATGCATTTAATGAATTGTTTTGAGCTAAATGACCCTGAAATTAAAAAGCACCACAAATGAACTCTGAAATGGTTGAAACTTATCATGGTATCATAATTTCACCCACATAGCATGTGCTAAAAAGTTGAGAGGGTTACGGCAAAAACCGGATGCACTTCGTGTACAAAATGGACAATCTCTTTCGAAGTTTCAGGGTTTCGGACGAAAACTCGTCTGTTACGAAAGGATTTCAATTTTTTTAACTTATTTCAACTCCAGACTTTTTGTGCATTCAATATGAACCATTAGAAGCCACATCCTAAAATTTCAACCCTATCTAACTTCATTTGCTATTTTTCATGCATTTAATGAATTGTTTTGAGCTAAATGACCCTGAAATTAAAAAGCACCACAAATGAACTCTGAAATGGTTGAAACTTATCATGGTATCATAATTTCACCCACATAGCATGTGCTAAAAAGTTGAGAGGGTTACGGCAAAAACTGGATGCACTTCGTGTACAAAATGGACAATCTCTTTCGAAGTATGAGGGTTTCGGACGAAAACTCGTCTGTTACGAAAGGATTTCAATTTTTTTAACTTATTTCAACTCCAGAGTTTTTGTGCATTCAATATGAACCATTAGAAGCCACATCCTAAAATTTCAACACTATCTAATTTCATTTGCTATTTTTCATGCATTTAATGAATTGTTTTGACCTAAATGACCCTGAAATTAAAAAGCACCAGAAATGAACTCTGAAATGGTTGAAACTTGGCATGGTTTCATAATTTCACCCACATAGCATGTGCTAAAAAGTTGAGAGGGATACGGCAAAAACCGGATGCACTTCGTGTACAAAATGGACAATCTCTTTCGAAGTTTCAGGGTTTCGGACGAAAACTCGTCTGTTACGAAAGGATTTCAATTTTTTTAACTTATTTCAACTCCAGACTTTTTGTGCATTCAATATGAACCATTAGAAGCCACATCCTAAAATTTCAACCCTGTCTAACTTCATTTGCTATTTTTCATGCATTTAATGAATTGTTTTGAGCTAAATGACCCTGAAATTAAAAAGCACCACAAATGAACTCTGAAATAGTTGAAACTTATCATGGTATCATAATTTCACCCACATAGCCTGTGCTAAAAAGTTGAGAGGGTTACGGCAAAAACTGGATGCACTTCGTGTACAAAATGGACAATCTCTTTCGAAGTATCAGGGTTTCGGACGAAAACTCGTCTGTTACGAAAGGATTTCAATTTTTTTAACTTATTTCAACTCCAGAGTTTTTGTGCATTCAATATGAACCATTAGAAGCCACATCCTAAAATTTCAACCCTATCTAACTTCATTTGCTATTTTTCATGCATTTAATGAATTGTTTTGAGCTAAATGACCCTGAAATTAAAAAGCACCACAAATGAACTCTGAAATGGTTGAAACTTATCATGGTATCATAATTTCACCCACATAGCATGTGCTAAAAAGTTGAGAGGGTTACGGCACAAACTGGATGCACTTCGTGTACAAAATGGACAATCTCTTTCGAAGTATCAGCGTTTCGGACGAAAACTCGTCTGTTACGAAAGGATTTCAATTTTTTTAACTTATTTCAACTCCAGACTTTTTGTGCATTCAATATGAACCATTAGAAGCCACATCCTAAAATTTCAACCCTATCTAACTTCATTTGCTATTTTTCATGCATTTAATGAATTGTTTTGAGCTAAATGACCCTGAAATTAAAAAGCACCACAAATGAACTCTGAAATGGTTGAAACTTGGCATGGTTTCATAATTTCACCCACATAGCATGTGCTAAAAAGTTGAGAGGGTTACGGCAAATACCGGATGCACTTCGTGTACAAAATGGACAATCTCTTTCGAAGTTTTAGGGTTTCGCACGAAAACTCGTTGGTTACGAAAGGATTTCAATTTTTTTAACTTATTTCAACTCCAGACTTTTTGTGCATTCAATATGAACCATTAGAAGCCACATCCTAAAATTTCAACCCTATCTAACTTCATTTGCTATTTTTCATGCATTTAATGAATTGTTTTGAGCTAAATGACCCTGAAATTAAAAAGCACCACAAATGAACTCTGAAATAGTTGAAACTTATCATGGTATCATAATTTCACCCACATAGCATGTGCTAAAAAGTTGAGAGGGTTACGGCAAAAACTGGATGCACTTCGTGTACAAAATGGACAATCTCTTTCGAAGTATCAGGGTTTCGGACGAAAACTCGTCTGTTACGAAAGGATTTCAATTTTTTTAACTTATTTCAACTCCAGACTTTTTGTGCATTCAATATGAACCATTAGAAGCCACATCCTAAAATTTCAACCCTATCTAACTTCATTTGCTATTTTTCATGCATTTAATGAATTGTTTTGAGCTAAATGACCCTGAAATTAAAAAGCACCACAAATGAACTCTGAAATGGTTGAAACTTATCATGGTATCATAATTTCACCCACATAGCATGTGTTAAAAAGTTGAGAGGGTTACGGCAAAAACTGGATGCACTTCGTGTACAAAATGGACAATCTCTTTCGAAGTATGAGGGTTTCGGACGAAAACTCGTCTGTTACGAAAGGATTTCAATTTTTTTAACTTATTTCAACTCCAGAGTTTTTGTGCATTCAATATGAACCATTAGAAGCCACATCCTAAAATTTCAACACTATCTAATTTCATTTGCTATTTTTCATGCATTTAATGAATTGTTTTGAGCTAAATGACCCTGAAATTAAAAAGCACCACAAATGAACTCTGAAATGGTTGAAACTTGGCAAGGTTTCATAATTTCACCCACATAGCATGTGCTAAAAAGTTGAGAGGGTTACGGCAAA
The DNA here is from genome assembly GCA_039707655.1 of Elymus sibiricus. Classification (NCBI taxonomy): domain Eukaryota; kingdom Viridiplantae; phylum Streptophyta; class Magnoliopsida; order Poales; family Poaceae; genus Elymus; species Elymus sibiricus. Next base: position 379,854,041 of record CM077669.1, read on the forward strand.
AACCGGATGCACTTCGTGTACAAAATGGACAATCTCTTTCGAAGTTTCAGGGTTTCGGACGAAAACTCGTCTGTTACGAAAGGATTTCAATTTTTTAACTTATTTCAACTCCAGACTTTTTGTGCATTCAATATGAACCATTAGAAGCCACATCCTAAAATTTCAACCCTATCTAACTTCATTTGCTATTTTTCATGCATTTAATGATTTGTTTTGAGCTAAATGACCCTGAAATTAAAAAGCACCACAAATGAACTCTGAAATGGTTGAAACTTATCATGGTATCATAATTTCACCCACATAGCATGTGCTAAAAAGTTGAGAGGGTTACGGCAAAATCTGGATGCACTTCGTGTACAAAATGGACAATCTCTTTCGAAGTATCAGGGTTTCGGACGAAAACTCGTTTGTTACGAAAGGATTTCAATTTTTTTAACTTATTTCAACTCCAGACTTTTTGTGCATTCAATATGAACCATTAGAAGCCACATCCTAAAATTTCAACCCTATCTAACTTCATTTGCTATTTTTCATGTATTTAATGAATTGTTTTGAGCTAAATGACCCTGAAATTAAAAAGCACCACAAATGAACTCTGAAATGGTTGAAACTTATCATGGTATCATAATTTCACCCACATAGCATGTGCTAAAAAGTTGAGAGGGTTACGGCACAAACTGGATGCACTTCGTGTACAAAATGGACAATCTCTTTCGAAGTATCAGCGTTTCGGACGAAAACACGTCTGTTACGAAAGGATTTCAATTTTTTAACTTATTTCAACTCCAGACTTTTTGTGCATTCAATATGAACCATTAGAAGCCACATCCTAAAATTTCAACCCTATCTAACTTCATTTGCTATTTTTCATGCATTTAATGAATTGTTTTGAGCTAAATGACCCGGAAATTAAAAAGCACCACAAATGAACTCTGAAATGGTTGAAACTTATCATGGTATCATAATTTCACCCACATAGCATGTGCTAAAAAGTTGAGAGGGTTACGGCAAAAACTGGATGCACTTCGTGTACAAAATGGACAATCTCTTTCGAAGTATCAGGGTTTCGGACGAAAACTCGTCTGTTACGACAGGATTTCAATTTTTTTTAACTTATTTCAACTCCAGAGTTTTTGTGCATTCAATATGAACCATTAGAAGCCACATCCTAAAATTTCAACCCTATCTAACTTCATTTGCTATTTTTCATGCATTTAATGAATTGTTTTGAGCTAACTGACCCTGAAATTAAAAAGCACCACAAATGAACTCTGAAATGGTTGAAACTTGGCATGGTTTCATAATTTCACCCACATAGCATGTGCTAAAAAGTTGAGAGGGTTACGGCAAAAACTGGATGCACTTCGTGTACAAAATGGACATTCTCTTTCGAAGTTTCAGGGTTTCGGACGAAAACTCGTCTGTTACGAAAGGATTTCAATTTTTTTAACTTATTTCAACTCCAGACTTTTTGTGCATTCAATATGAACCATTAGAAGCCACATCCTAAAATTTCAACCCTATCTAACTTCATTTGCTATTTTTCATGCATTTAATGAATTGTTTTGAGCTAAATGACCCTGAAATTAAAAAGCACCACAAATGAACTCTGAAATGGTTGAAACTTATCATGGTATCATAATTTCACCCACATAGCATGTGCTAAAAAGTTGAGAGGGTTACGGCAAAAACTGGATGCACTTTGTGTACAAAATGGACAATCTCTTTCGAAGTATGAGGGTTTCGGACGAAAACTCGTCTGTTACGAAAGGATTTCAATTTTTTTAACTTATTTCAACTCCAGAGTTTTTGTGCATTCAATATGAACCATTAGAAGCCACATCCTAAAATTTCAACACTATCTAATTTCATTTGCTATTTTTCATGCATTTAATGAATTGTTTTGACCTAAATGACCCTGAAATTAAAAAGCACCAGAAATGAACTCTGAAATGGTTGAAACTTGGCATGGTTTCATAATTTCACCCACATAGCATGTGCTAAAAAGTTGAGAGGGATACGGCAAAAACCGGATGCACTTCGTGTACAAAATGGACAATCTCTTTCGAAGTTTCAGGGTTTCGGACGAAAACTCGTCTGTTACGAAAGGATTTCAAATTTTTTAACTTATTTCAACTCCAGACTTTTTGTGCATTCAATATGAACCATTAGAAGCCACATCCTAAAATTTCAACCCTATCTAACTTCATTTGCTATTTTTCATGCATTTAATGAATTGTTTTGAGCTAAATGACCCTGAAATTAAAAAGCACCACAAATGAACTCTGAAATAGTTGAAACTTATCATGGTATCATAATTTCACCCACATAGCATGTGCTAAAAAGTTGAGAGGGTTACGGCAAAAACTGGATGCACTTCGTGTACAAAATGGACAATCTCTTTCGAAGTATCAGGGTTTCGGACGAAAACTCGTCTGTTACGAAAGGATTTCAATTTTTTTAACTTATTTCAACTCCAGAGTTTTTGTGCATTCAATATGAACCATTAGAAGCCACATCCTAAAATTTCAACCCTATCTAACTTCATTTGCTATTTTTCATGCATTTAATGAATTGTTTTGAGCTAACTGACCCTGAAATTAAAAAGCACCACAAATGAACTCTGAAATGGTTGAAACTTATCATGGTATCATAATTTCACCCACATAGCATGTGCTAAAAAGTTGAGAGGGTTACGGCACAAACTGGATGCACTTCATGTACAAAATGGACAATCTCTTTCGAAGTTTTAGGGTTTCGCACGAAAACTCGTTGGTTACGAAAGGATTTCAATTTTTTTAACTTATTTCAACTCCAGACTTTTTGTGCATTCAATATGAACCATTAGAAGCCACATCCTACAATTTCAACCCTATCTAACTTCATTTGCTATTTTTCATGCATTTAATGAATTGTTTTGAGCTAAATGACCCGGAAATTAAAAAGCACCACAAATGAACTCTGAAATGGTTGAAACTTATCATGGTATCATAATTTCACCCACATAGCATGTGCTAAAAAGTTGAGAGGGTTACGGCAAAAACTGGATGCACTTCGTGTACAAAATGGACAATCTCTTTCGAAGTATCAGGGTTTCGGACGAAAACTCGTCTGTTACGAAAGGATTTCAATTTTTTTTAACTTATTTCAACTCCAGAGTTTTTGTGCATTCAATATGAACCATTAGAAGCCACATCCTAAAATTTCAACCCTATCTAACTTCATTTGCTATTTTTCATGCATTTAATGAATTGTTTTGAGCTAACTAACCCTGAAATTAAAAAGCACCACAAATGAACTCTGAAATGGTTGAAACTTGGCATGGTTTCATAATTTCACCCACATAGCATGTGCTAAAAAGTTGAGAGGGTTACGGCAAAAACCGGATGCACTTCGTGTACAAAATGGACAATCTCTTTCGAAGTTTCAGGGTTTCGGACGAAAACTCGTCTGTTACGAAAGGATTTCAATTTTTTTAACTTATTTCAACTCCAGACTTTTTGTGCATTCAATATGAACCATTAGAAGCCACATCCTAAAATTTCAACCCTATCTAACTTCATTTGCTATTTTTCATGCATTTAATGAATTGTTTTGAGCTAAATGACCCTGAAATTAAAAAGCACCACAAATGAACTCTGAAATGGTTGAAACTTATCATGGTATCATAATTTCACCCACATAGCATGTGCTAAAAAGTTGAGAGGGTTACGGCAAAAACTGGATGCACTTCGTGTACAAAATGGACAATCTCTTTCGAAGTATGAGGGTTTCGGACGAAAACTCGTCTGTTACGAAAGGATTTCAATTTTTTTAACTTATTTCAACTCCAGAGTTTTTGTGCATTCAATATGAACCATTAGAAGCCACATCCTAAAATTTCAACACTATCTAATTTCATTTGCTATTTTTCATGCATTTAATGAATTGTTTTGACCTAAATGACCCTGAAATTAAAAAGCACCAGAAATGAACTCTGAAATGGTTGAAACTTGGCATGGTTTCATAATTTCACCCACATAGCATGTGCTAAAAAGTTGAGAGGGATACGGCAAAAACCGGATGCACTTCGTGTACAAAATGGACAATCTCTTTCGAAGTTTCAGGGTTTCGGACGAAAACTCGTCTGTTACGAAAGGATTTCAATTTTTTTAACTTATTTCAACTCCAGACTTTTTGTGCATTCAATATGAACCATTAGAAGCCACATCCTAAAATTTCAACCCTGTCTAACTTCATTTGCTATTTTTCATGCATTTAATGAATTGTTTTGAGCTAACTAACCCTGAATTTAAAAAGCACCACAAATGAACTCTGAAATAGTTGAAACTTATCATGGTATCATAATTTCACCCACATAGCCTGTGCTAAAAAGTTGAGAGGGTTACGGCAAAAACCGGATGCACTTCGTGTACAAAATGGACAATCTCTTTCGAAGTATCAGGGTTTCGGACGAAAACTCGTCTGTTACGAAAGGATTTCAATTTTTTTAACTTATTTCAACTCCAGAGTTTTTGTGCATTCAATATGAACCATTAGAAGCCACATCCTAAAATTTCAACCCTATCTAACTTCATTTGCTATTTTTCATGCATTTAATGAATTGTTTTGAGCTAAATGACCCTGAAATTAAAAAGCACCACAAATGAACTCTGAAATGGTTGAAACTTATCATGGTATCATAATTTCACCCACATAGCATGTGCTAAAAAGTTGAGAGGGTTACGGCAAAAACCGGATGCACTTCGTGTACAAAATGGACAATCTCTTTCGAAGTTTCAGGGTTTCGGACGAAAACTCGTCTGTTACGAAAGGATTTCAATTTTTTTAACTTATTTCAACTCCAGACTTTTTGTGCATTCAATATGAACCATTAGAAGCCACATCCTAAAATTTCAACCCTATCTAACTTCATTTGCTATTTTTCATGCATTTAATGAATTGTTTTGAGCTAAATGACCCTGAAATTAAAAAGCACCACAAATGAACTCTGAAATGGTTGAAACTTATCATGGTATCATAATTTCACCCACATAGCATGTGCTAAAAAGTTGAGAGGGTTACGGCAAAAACTGGATGCACTTCGTGTACAAAATGGACAATCTCTTTCGAAGTATGAGGGTTTCGGACGAAAACTCGTCTGTTACGAAAGGATTTCAATTTTTTTAACTTATTTCAACTCCAGAGTTTTTGTGCATTCAATATGAACCATTAGAAGCCACATCCTAAAATTTCAACACTATCTAATTTCATTTGCTATTTTTCATGCATTTAATGAATTGTTTTGACCTAAATGACCCTGAAATTAAAAAGCACCAGAAATGAACTCTGAAATGGTTGAAACTTGGCATGGTTTCATAATTTCACCCACATAGCATGTGCTAAAAAGTTGAGAGGGATACGGCAAAAACCGGATGCACTTCGTGTACAAAATGGACAATCTCTTTCGAAGTTTCAGGGTTTCGGACGAAAACTCATCTGTTACGAAAGGATTTCAATTTTTTTAACTTATTTCAACTCCAGACTTTTTGTGCATTCAATATGAACCATTAGAAGCCACATCCTAAAATTTCAACCCTGTCTAACTTCATTTGCTATTTTTCATGCATTTAATGAATTGTTTTGAGCTAAATGACCCTGAAATTAAAAAGCACCACAAATGAACTCTGAAATAGTTGAAACTTATCATGGTATCATAATTTCACCCACATAGCCTGTGCTAAAAAGTTGAGAGGGTTACGGCAAAAACTGGATGCACTTCGTGTACAAAATGGACAATCTCTTTCGAAGTATCAGGGTTTCGGACGAAAACTCGTCTGTTACGAAAGGATTTCAATTTTTTTAACTTATTTCAACTCCAGAGTTTTTGTGCATTCAATATGAACCATTAGAAGCCACATCCTAAAATTTCAACCCTATCTAACTTCATTTGCTATTTTTCATGCATTTAATGAATTGTTTTGAGCTAAATGACCCTGAAATTAAAAAGCACCACAAATGAACTCTGAAATGGTTGAAACTTATCATGGTATCATAATTTCACCCACATAGCATGTGCTAAAAAGTTGAGAGGGTTACGGCACAAACTGGATGCACTTCGTGTACAAAATGGACAATCTCTTTCGAAGTATCAGCGTTTCGGACGAAAACTCGTCTGTTACGAAAGGATTTCAATTTTTTTAACTTATTTCAACTCCAGACTTTTTGTGCATTCAATATGAACCATTAGAAGCCACATCCTAAAATTTCAACCCTATCTAACTTCATTTGCTATTTTTCATGCATTTAATGAATTGTTTTGAGCTAAATGACCCTGAAATTAAAAAGCACCACAAATGAACTCTGAAATGGTTGAAACTTGGCATGGTTTCATAATTTCACCCACATAGCATGTGCTAAAAAGTTGAGAGGGTTACGGCAAATACCGGATGCACTTCGTGTACAAAATGGACAATCTCTTTCGAAGTTTTAGGGTTTCGCACGAAAACTCGTTGGTTACGAAAGGATTTCAATTTTTTTAACTTATTTCAACTCCAGACTTTTTGTGCATTCAATATGAACCATTAGAAGCCACATCCTAAAATTTCAACCCTATCTAACTTCATTTGCTATTTTTCATGCATTTAATGAATTGTTTTGAGCTAAATGACCCTGAAATTAAAAAGCACCACAAATGAACTCTGAAATAGTTGAAACTTATCATGGTATCATAATTTCACCCACATAGCATGTGCTAAAAAGTTGAGAGGGTTACGGCAAAAACTGGATGCACTTCGTGTACAAAATGGACAATCTCTTTCGAAGTATCAGGGTTTCGGACGAAAACTCGTCTGTTACGAAAGGATTTCAATTTTTTTAACTTATTTCAACTCCAGACTTTTTGTGCATTCAATATGAACCATTAGAAGCCACATCCTAAAATTTCAACCCTATCTAACTTCATTTGCTATTTTTCATGCATTTAATGAATTGTTTTGAGCTAAATGACCCTGAAATTAAAAAGCACCACAAATGAACTCTGAAATAGTTGAAACTTATCATGGTATCATAATTTCACCCACATAGCATGTGCTAAAAAGTTGAGAGGGTTACGGCAAAAACTGGATGCACTTCGTGTACAAAATGGACAATCTCTTTCGAAGTATCAGGGTTTCGGACGAAAACTCGTCTGTTACGAAAGGATTTCAATTTTTTTTAACTTATTTCAACTCCAGAATTTTTGTGCATTCAATATGAACCATTAGAAGCCACATCCTAAAATTTCAACCCTATCTAACTTCATTTGCTATTTTTCATGCATTTAATGAATTGTTTTGAGCTAACTGACCCTGAAATTAAAAAGCACCACAAATGAACTCTGAAATGGTTGAAACTTGGCATGGTTTCATAATTTCACCCACATAGCATGTGCTAAAAAGTTGAGAGGGTTACGGCAAAAACCGGATGCACTTCGTGTACAAAATGGACAATCTCTTTCGAAGTTTCAGGGTTTCGGACGAAAACTCGTCTGTTACGAAAGGATTTCAATTTTTTTAACTTATTTCAACTCCAGACTTTTTGTGCATTCAATATGAACCATTAGAAGCCACATCCTAAAATTTCAACCCTATCTAACTTCATTTGCTATTTTTCATGCATTTAATGAATTGTTTTGAGCTAAATGACCCTGAAATTAAAAAGCACCACAAATGAACTCTGAAATGGTTGAAACTTATCATGGTATCATAATTTCACCCACATAGCATGTGCTAAAAAGTTGAGAGGGTTACGGCAAAAACTGGATGCACTTCGTGTACAAAATGGACAATCTCTTTCGAAGTATGAGGGTTTCGGACGAAAACTCGTCTGTTACGAAAAGATTTCAATTTTTTTAACTTATTTCAACTCCAGAGTTTTTGTGCATTCAATATGAACCATTAGAAGCCACATCCTAAAATTTCAACACTATCTAATTTCATTTGCTATTTTTCATGCATTTAATGAATTGTTTTGACCTAAATGACCCTGAAATTAAAAAGCACCAGAAATGAACTCTGAAATGGTTGAAACTTGGCATGGTTTCATAATTTCACCCACATAGCATGTGCTAAAAAGTTGAGAGGGATACGGCAAAAACCGGATGCACTTCGTGTACAAAATGGACAATCTCTTTCGAAGTTTCAGGGTTTCGGACGAAAACTCGTCTGTTACGAAAGGATTTCAATTTTTTTAACTTATTTCAACTCCAGACTTTTTGTGCATTCAATATGAACCATTAGAAGCCACATCCTAAAATTTCAACCCTATCTAACTTCATTTGCTATTTTTCATGCATTTAATGAATTGTTTTGAGCTAAATGACCCTGAAATTAAAAAGCACCACAAATGAACTCTGAAATGGTTGAAACTTATCATGGTATCATAATTTCACCCACATAGCATGTGCTAAAAAGTGGAGAGGGTTACGGCACAAACTGGATGCACTTCGTGTACAAAATGGACAATCTCTTTCGAAGTATCAGCGTTTCGGACGAAAACTCGTCTGTTACGAAAGGATTTCAATTTTTTTAACTTATTTCAACTCCAGACTTTTTGTGCATTCAATATGAACCATTAGAAGCCACATCCTAAAATTTCAACCCTATCTAACTTCATTTGCTATTTTTCATGCATTTAATGAATTGTTTTGAGCTAAATGACCCTGAAATTAAAAAGCACCACAAATGAACTCTGAAATGGTTGAAACTTGGCATGGTTTCATAATTTCACCCACATAGCATGTGCTAAAAAGTTGAGAGGGTTACGGCAAATACCGGATGCACTTCGTGTACAAAATGGACAATCTCTTTCGAAGTTTTAGGGTTTCGCACGAAAACTCGTTGGTTACGAAAGGATTTCAATTTTTTTAACTTATTTCAACTCCAGACTTTTTGTGCATTCAATATGAACCATTAGAAGCCACATCCTAAAATTTCAACCCTATCTAACTTCATTTGCTATTTTTCATGCATTTAATGAATTGTTTTGAGCTAAATGACCCTGAAATTAAAAAGCACCACAAATGAACTCTGAAATAGTTGAAACTTATCATGGTATCATAATTTCACCCACATAGCATGTGCTAAAAAGTTGAGAGGGTTACGGCAAAAACTGGATGCACTTCGTGTACAAAATGGACAATCTCTTTCGAAGTATCAGGGTTTCGGACGAAAACTCGTCTGTTACGAAAGGATTTCAATTTTTTTAACTTATTTCAACTCCAGACTTTTTGTGCATTCAATATGAACCATTAGAAGCCACATCCTAAAATTTCAACCCTATCTAACTTCATTTGCTATTTTTCATGCATTTAATGAATTGTTTTGAGCTAAATGACCCTGAAATTAAAAAGCACCACAAATGAACTCTGAAATAGTTGAAACTTATCATGGTATCATAATTTCACCCACATAGCATGTGCTAAAAAGTTGAGAGGGTTACGGCAAAAACTGGATGCACTTCGTGTACAAAATGGACAATCTCTTTCGAAGTATCAGGGTTTCGGACGAAAACTCGTCTGTTACGAAAGGATTTCAATTTTTTTTAACTTATTTCAACTCCAGAATTTTTGTGCATTCAATATGAACCATTAGAAGCCACATCCTAAAATTTCAACCCTATCTAACTTCATTTGCTATTTTTCATGCATTTAATGAATTGTTTTGAGCTAACTGACCCTGAAATTAAAAAGCACCACAAATGAACTCTGAAATGGTTGAAACTTGGCATGGTTTCATAATTTCACCCACATAGCATGTGCTAAAAAGTTGAGAGGGTTACGGCAAAAACCGGATGCACTTCGTGTACAAAATGGACAATCTCTTTCGAAGTTTCAGGGTTTCGGACGAAAACTCGTCTGTTACGAAAGGATTTCAATTTTTTTAACTTATTTCAACTCCAGACTTTTTGTGCATTCAATATGAACCATTAGAAGCCACATCCTAAAATTTCAACCCTATCTAACTTCATTTGCTATTTTTCATGCATTTAATGAATTGTTTTGAGCTAAATGACCCTGAAATTAAAAAGCACCACAAATGAACTCTGAAATGGTTGAAACTTATCATGGTATCATAATTTCACCCACATAGCATGTGCTAAAAAGTTGAGAGGGTTACGGCAAAAACTGGATGCACTTCGTGTACAAAATGGACAATCTCTTTCGAAGTATGAGGGTTTCGGACGAAAACTCGTCTGTTACGAAAAGATTTCAATTTTTTTAACTTATTTCAACTCCAGAGTTTTTGTGCATTCAATATGAACCATTAGAAGCCACATCCTAAAATTTCAACACTATCTAATTTCATTTGCTATTTTTCATGCATTTAATGAATTGTTTTGACCTAAATGACCCTGAAATTAAAAAGCACCAGAAATGAACTCTGAAATGGTTGAAACTTGGCATGGTTTCATAATTTCACCCACATAGCATGTGCTAAAAAGTTGAGAGGGATACGGCAAAAACCGGATGCACTTCGTGTACAAAATGGACAATCTCTTTCGAAGTTTCAGGGTTTCGGACGAAAACTCGTCTGTTACGAAAGGATTTCAATTTTTTTAACTTATTTCAACTCCAGACTTTTTGTGCATTCAATATGAACCATTAGAAGCCACATCCTAAAATTTCAACCCTATCTAACTTCATTTGCTATTTTTCATGCATTTAATGAATTGTTTTGAGCTAAATGACCCTGAAATTAAAAAGCACCACAAATGAACTCTGAAATGGTTGAAACTTATCATGGTATCATAATTTCACCCACATAGCATGTGCTAAAAAGTGGAGAGGGTTACGGCACAAACTGGATGCACTTCGTGTACAAAATGGACAATCTCTTTCGAAGTATCAGCGTTTCGGACGAAAACTTGTCTGTTACGAAAGGATTTCAATTTTTTTAACTTATTTCAACTCCAGACTTTTTGTGCATTCAATATGAACCATTAGAAGCCACATCCTAAAATTTCAACCCTATCTAACTTCATTTGCTATTTTTCATGCATTTAATGAATTGTTTTGAGCTAAATGACCCTGAAATTAAAAAGCACCACAAATGAACTCTGAAATGGTTGAAACTTGGCATGGTTTCATAATTTCACCCACATAGCATGTGCTAAAAAGTTGAGAGGGTTACGGCAAATACCGGATGCACTTCGTGTACAAAATGGACAATCTCTTTCGAAGTTTTAGGGTTTCGCACGAAAACTCGTTGGTTACGAAAGGATTTCAATTTTTTTAACTTGTTTCAACTCCAGACTTTTTGTGCATTCAATATGAACCATTAGAAGCCACATCCTAAAATTTCAACCCTATCTAACTTCATTTGCTATTTTTCATGCATTTAATGAATTGTTTTGAGCTAAATGACCCTGAAATTAAAAAGCACCACAAATGAACTCTGAAATAGTTGAAACTTATCATGGTATCATAATTTCACCCACATAGCATGTGCTAAAAAGTTGAGAGGGTTACGGCAAAAACTGGATGCACTTCGTGTACAAAATGGACAATCTCTTTCGAAGTATCAGGGTTTCGGACGAAAACTCGTCTGTTACGAAAGGATTTCAATTTTTTTTAACTTATTTCAACTCCAGAATTTTTGTGCATTCAATATGAACCATTAGAAGCCACATCCTAAAATTTCAACCCTATCTAACTTCATTTGCTATTTTTCATGCATTTAATGAATTGTTTTGAGCTAACTGACCCTGAAATTAAAAAGCACCACAAATGAACTCTGAAATGGTTGAAACTTGGCATGGTTTCATAATTTCACCCACATAGCATGTGCTAAAAAGTTGAGAGGGTTACAGCAAAAACCGGATGCACTTCGTGTACAAAATGGACAATCTCTTTCGAAGTTTCAGGGTTTCGGACGAAAACTCGTCTGTTACGAAAGGATTTCAATTTTTTTAACTTATTTCAACTCCAGACTTTTTGTGCATTCAATATGAACCATTAGAAGCCACATCCTAAAATTTCAACCCTATCTAACTTCATTTGCTATTTTTCATGCATTTAATGAATTGTTTTGAGCTAAATGACCCTGAAATTAAAAAGCACCACAAATGAACTCTGAAATGGTTGAAACTTATCATGGTATCATAATTTCACCCACATAGCATGTGCTAAAAAGTTGAGAGGGTTACGGCAAAAACTGGATGCACTTCGTGTACAAAATGGACAATCTCTTTCGAAGTATGAGGGTTTCGGACGAAAACTCGTCTGTTACGAAAGGATTTCAATTTTTTTAACTTATTTCAACTCCAGAGTTTTTGTGCATTCAATATGAACCATTAGAAGCCACATCCTAAAATTTCAACACTATCTAATTTCATTTGCTATTTTTCATGCATTTAATGAATTGTTTTACCTAAATGACCCTGAAATTAAAAAGCACCAGAAATGAACTCTGAAATGGTTGAAACTTGGCATGGTTTCATAATTTCACCCACATAGCATGTGCTAAAAAGTTGAGAGGGATACGGCAAAAACCGGATGCACTTCGTGTACAAAATGGACAATCTCTTTCGAAGTTTCAGGGTTTCGGACGAAAACTCGTCTGTTACGAAAGGATTTCAATTTTTTTAACTTATTTCAACTCCAGACTTTTTGTGCATTCAATATGAACCATTAGAAGCCACATCCTAAAATTTCAACCCTATCTAACTTCATTTGCTATTTTTCATGCATTTAATGAATTGTTTTGAGCTAAATGACCCTGAAATTAAAAAGCACCACAAATGAACTCTGAAATGGTTGAAACTTATCATGGTATCATAATTTCACCCACATAGCATGTGCTAAAAAGTTGAGAGGGTTACGGCACAAACTGGATGCACTTCGTGTACAAAATGGACAATCTCTTTCGAAGTATCAGCGTTTCGGACGAAAACTCGTCTGTTACGAAAGGATTTCAATTTTTTTAACTTATTTCAACTCCAGACTTTTTGTGCATTCAATATGAACCATTAGAAGCCACATCCTAAAATTTCAACCCTATCTAACTTCATTTGCTATTTTTCATGCATTTAATGAATTGTTTTGAGCTAAATGACCCTGAAATTAAAAAGCACCACAAATGAACTCTGAAATGGTTGAAACTTGGCATGGTTTCATAATTTCACCCACATAGCATGTGCTAAAAAGTTGAGAGGGTTACGGCAAATACCGGATGCACTTCGTGTACAAAATGGACAATCTCTTTCGAAGTTTTAGGGTTTCGCACGAAAACTCGTTGGTTACGAAAGGATTTCAATTTTTTTAACTTATTTCAACTCCAGACTTTTTGTGCATTCAATATGAACCATTAGAAGCCACATCCTAAAATTTCAACCCTATCTAACTTCATTTGCTATTTTTCATGCATTTAATGAATTGTTTTGAGCTAAATGACCCTGAAATTAAAAAGCACCACAAATGAACTCTGAAATAGTTGAAACTTATCATGGTATCATAATTTCACCCACATAGCATGTGCTAAAAAGTTGAGAGGGTTACGGCAAAAACTGGATGCACTTCGTGTACAAAATGGACAATCTCTTTCGAAGTATCAGGGTTTCGGACGAAAACTCGTCTGTTACGAAAGGATTTCAATTTTTTTTAACTTATTTCAACTCCAGAATTTTTGTGCATTCAATATGAACCATTAGAAGCCACATCCTAAAATTTCAACCCTATCTAACTTCATTTGTTATTTTTCATGCATTTAATGAATTGTTTTGAGCTAACTGACCCTGAAATTAAAAAGCACCACAAATGAACTCTGAAATGGTTGAAACTTGGCATGGTTTCATAATTTCACCCACATAGCATGTGCTAAAAAGTTGAGAGGGTTACGGCAAAAACCGGATGCACTTCGTGTACAAAATGGACAATCTCTTTCGAAGTTTCAGGGTTTCGGACGAAAACTCGTCTGTTACGAAAGGATTTCAATTTTTTTAACTTATTTCAACTCCAGACTTTTTGTGCATTCAATATGAACCATTAGAAGCCACATCCTAAAATTTCAACCCTATCTAACTTCATTTGCTATTTTTCATGCATTTAATGAATTGTTTTGAGCTAAATGACCCTGAAATTAAAAAGCACCACAAATGAACTCTGAAATGGTTGAAACTTATCATGGTATCATAATTTCACCCACATAGCATGTGCTAAAAAGTTGAGAGGGTTACGGCAAAAACTGGATGCACTTCGTGTACAAAATGGACAATCTCTTTCGAAGTATGAGGGTTTCGGACGAAAACTCGTCTGTTACGAAAGGATTTCAATTTTTTTAACTTATTTCAACTCCAGAGTTTTTGTGCATTCAATATGAACCATTAGAAGCCACATCCTAAAATTTCAACACTATCTAATTTCATTTGCTATTTTTCATGCATTTAATGAATTGTTTTGACCTAAATGACCCTGAAATTAAAAAGCACCAGAAATGAACTCTGAAATGGTTGAAACTTGGCATGGTTTCATAATTTCACCCACATAGCATGTGCTAAAAAGTTGAGAGGGATACGGCAAAAACCGGATGCACTTCGTGTACAAAATGGACAATCTCTTTCGAAGTTTCAGGGTTTCGGACGAAAACTCGTCTGTTACGAAAGGATTTCAATTTTTTTAACTTATTTCAACTCCAGACTTTTTGTGCATTCAATATGAACCATTAGAAGCCACATCCTAAAATTTCAACCCTATCTAACTTCATTTGCTATTTTTCATGCATATAATGAATTGTTTTGAGCTAAATGACCCTGAAATTAAAAAGCACCACAAATGAACTCTGAAATGGTTGAAACTTATCATGGTATCATAATTTCACCCACATAGCATGTGCTAAAAAGTTGAGAGGGTTACGGCACAAACTAGATGCACTTCGTGTACAAAATGGACAATCTCTTTCGAAGTATCAGCGTTTCGGACGAAAACTCGTCTGTTACGAAAGGATTTCAATTTTTTTAACTTATTTCAACTCCAGACTTTTTGTGCATTCAATATGAACCATTAGAAGCCACATCCTAAAATTTCAACCCTATCTAACTTCATTTGCTATTTTTCATGCATTTAATGAATTGTTTTGAGCTAAATGACCCTGAAATTAAAAAGCACCACAAATGAACTCTGAAATGGTTGAAACTTGGCATGGTTTCATAATTTCACCCACATAGCATGTGCTAAAAAGTTGAGAGGGTTACGGCAAATACCGGATGCACTTCGTGTACAAAATGGACAATCTCTTTCGAAGTTTTAGGGTTTCGCACGAAAACTCGTTGGTTACGAAAGGATTTCAATTTTTTTAACTTATTTCAACTCCAGACTTTTTGTGCATTCAATATGAACCATTAGAAGCCACATCCTAAAATTTCAACCCTATCTAACTTCATTTGCTATTTTTCATGCATTTAATGAATTGTTTTGAGCTAAATGACCCTGAAATTAAAAAGCACCACAAATGAACTCTGAAATAGTTGAAACTTATCATGGTATCATAATTTCACCCACATAGCATGTGCTAAAAAGTTGAGAGGGTTACGGCAAAAACTGGATGCACTTCGTGTACAAAATGGACAATCTCTTTCGAAGTATCAGGGTTTCGGACGAAAACTCGTCTGTTACGAAAGGATTTCAATTTTTTTTAACTTATTTCAACTCCAGAATTTTTGTGCATTCAATATGAACCATTAGAAGCCACATCCTAAAATTTCAACCCTATCTAACTTCATTTGCTATTTTTCATGCATTTAATGAATTGTTTTGAGCTAACTGACCCTGAAATTAAAAAGCACCACAAATGAACTCTGAAATGGTTGAAACTTGGCATGGTTTCATAATTTCACCCACATAGCATGTGCTAAAAAGTTGAGAGGGATACGGCAAAAACCGGATGCACTTCGTGTACAAAATGGACAATCTCTTTCGAAGTTTCAGGGTTTCGGACGAAAACTCGTCTGTTACGAAAGGATTTCAATTTTTTTAACTTATTTCAACTCCAGACTTTTTGTGCATTCAATATGAACCATTAGAAGCCACATCCTAAAATTTCAACCCTATCTAACTTCATTTGCTATTTTTCATGCATTTAATGAATTGTTTTGAGCTAAATGACCCTGAAATTAAAAAGCACCACAAATGAACTCTGAAATGGTTGAAACTTATCATGGTATCATAATTTCACCCACATAGCATGTGCTAAAAAGTTGAGAGGGTTACGGCAAAAACTGGATGCACTTCGTGTACAAAATGGACAATCTCTTTCGAAGTATGAGGGTTTCGGACGAAAACTCGTCTGTTACGAAAGGATTTCAATTTTTTTAACTTATTTCAACTCCAGAGTTTTTGTGCATTCAATATGAACCATTAGAAGCCACATCCTAAAATTTCAACACTATCTAATTTCATTTGCTATTTTTCATGCATTTAATGAATTGTTTTGACCTAAATGACCCTGAAATTAAAAAGCACCAGAAATGAACTCTGAAATGGTTGAAACTTGGCATGGTTTCATAATTTCACCCACATAGCATGTGCTAAAAAGTTGAGAGGGATACGGCAAAAACCGGATGCACTTCGTGTACAAAATGGACAATCTCTTTCGAAGTTTCAGGGTTTCGGACGAAAACTCGTCTGTTACGAAAGGATTTCAATTTTTTTAACTTATTTCAACTCCAGACTTTTTGTGCATTCAATATGAACCATTAGAAGCCACATCCTAAAATTTCAACCCTATCTAACTTCATTTGCTATTTTTCATGCATTTAATGAATTGTTTTGAGCTAAATGACCCTGAAATTAAAAAGCACCACAAATGAACTTTGAAATAGTTGAAACTTATCATGGTATCATAATTTCACCCACATAGCATGTGCTAAAAAGTTGAGAGGGTTACGGCAAAAACTGGATGCACTTCGTGTACAAAATGGACAATCTCTTTCGAAGTATCAGGGTTTCGGACGAAAACTCGTCTGTTACGAAAGGATTTCAATTTTTTTAACTTATTTCAACTCCAGAGTTTTTGTGCATTCAATATGAACCATTAGAAGCCACATCCTAAAATTTCAACCCTATCTAACTTCATTTGCTATTTTTCATGCATTTAATGAATTGTTTTGAGCTAAATGACCCTGAAATTAAAAAGCACCACAAATGAACTCTGAAATGGTTGAAACTTGGCATGGTTTCATAATTTCACCCACATAGCATGTGCTAAAAAGTTGAGAGGGTTACGGCAAATACCGGATGCACTTCGTGTACAAAATGGACAATCTCTTTCGAAGTTTTAGGGTTTCGCACGAAAACTCGTTGGTTACGAAAGGATTTCAATTTTTTTAACTTATTTCAACTCCAGACTTTTTGTGCATTCAATATGAACCATTAGAAGCCACATCCTAAAATTTCAACCCTATCTAACTTCATTTGCTATTTTTCATGCATTTAATGAATTTTTTTGAGCTAAATGACCCTGAAATTAAAAAGCACCACAAATGAACTCTGAAATGGTTCAAACTTATCATGGTATCATAATTTCACCCACATAGCATGTGCTAAAAAGTTGAGAGGGTTACGGCAAAAACTGGATGCACTTCGTGTACAAAATGGACAATCTCTTTCGAAGTATCAGGGTTTCGAACGAAAACTCGTCTGTTACGAAAGGATTTCAATTTTTTTTAACTTATTTCAACTCCAGAATTTTTGTGCATTCAATATGAACCATTAGAAGCCACATCCTAAAATTTCAACCCTATCTAACTTCATTTGCTATTTTTCATGCATTTAATGAATTGTTTTGAGCTAACTGACCCTGAAATTAAAAAGCACCACAAATGAACTCTGAAATGGTTGAAACTTGGCATGGTTTCATAATTTCACCCACATAGCATGTGCTAAAAAGTTGAGAGGGTTACGGCAAAAACCGGATGCACTTCGTGTACAAAATGGACAATCTCTTTCGAAGTTTTAGGGTTTCGCACGAAAACTCGTCTGTTACGAAAGGATTTCAACTTTTTGAACTTATTTCAACTCCAGACTTTTTGTGCATTCAATATGAACCATTAGAAGCCACATCCTAAAATTTCAACCCTATCTAACTTCATTTGCTATTTTTCATGCATTTAATGAATTGTTTTGAGCTAAATGACCCTGAAATTAAAAAGCACCACAAATGAACTCAGAAATGGTTGAAACTTATCATGGTATCATAATTTCACCCACATAGCATGTGCTAAAAAGTTGAGAGGGTTACGGCAAAAACCGGATGCACTTCGTGTACAAAATGGACATTCTCTTTCGAAGTTTCAGGGTTTCAGACGAAAACTCGTCTGTTACGAAAGGATTTCAATTTTTTTAACTTATTTCAACTCCAGAATTTTTGTGCATTCAATATGAACCATTAGAAGCCACATCCTAAAATTTCAACCCTATCTAACTTCATTTGCTATTTTTCATGCATTTAATGAATTGTTTTGAGCTAAATGACCCTGAAATTAAAAAGCACCACAAATGAACTCTGAAATGGTTGAAACTTATCATGGTATCATAATTTCACCCACATAGCATGTGCTAAAAAGTTGAGAGGGTTACGGCAAAAACTGGATGCACTTCGTGTACAAAATGGACAATCTCTTTCGAAGTATGAGGGTTTCGGATGAAAACTCGTCTGTTACGAAAGGATTTCAATTTTTTTTAACTTATTTCAACTCCAGAGTTTTTGTGCATTCAATATGAACCATTAGAAGCCACATCCTAAAATTTCAACCCTATCTAACTTCATTTGCTATTTTTCATGCATTTAATGAATTGTTTTGAGCTAAATGACCCTGAAATTAAAAAGCACAACAAATGAACTCAGAAATGGTTGAAACTTATCATGGTCTAATAATTTCACCCACATAGCATGTGCTAAAAAGTTGAGAGGGTTACGGCACAAACTGGATGCACTTCGTGTACAAAATGGACAATCTCTTTCGAAGTATCAGCGTTTCGGACGAAAACTCGTCTGTTACGAAAGGATTTCAATTTTTTTAACTTATTTCACCTCCAGAGTTTTTGTGAATTCAATATGAACCATTAGAAGCCACATCCTAAAATTTCAACCCTATCTAACTTCATTTGCTATTTTTCATGCATTTAATGAATTGTTTTGAGCTAAATGACCCTGAAATTAAAAAGCACAACAAATGAACTCAGAAATGGTTGAAACTTATCATGGTCTCATAATTTCACCCACATAGCATGTGCTAAAAAGTTGAGAGGGTTACGGCACAAACTGGATGCACTTCGTGTACAAAATGGACAATCTCTTTCGAAGTATCAGCGTTTCGGACGAAAACTCGTCTGTTACGAAAGGATTTCAATTTTTTTAACTTATTTCAACTCCAGACTTTTTGTGCATTCAATATGAACCATTAGAAGCCACATCCTAAAATTTCAACCCTATCTAACTTCATTTGCTATTTTTCATGCATTTAATGAATTGTTTTGAGCTAAATGACCCTGAAATTAAAAAGCACCACAAATGAACTCTGAAATGGTTGAAACTTGGCATGGTTTCATAATTTCACCCACATAGCATGTGCTAAAAAGTTGAGAGGGTTACGGCAAAAACCGGATGCACTTCGTGTACAAAATGGACATTCTCTTTCGAAGTTTCAGGGTTTCGGACGAAAACTCGTCTGTTACGAAAGGATTTCAATTTTTTTAACTTATATCAACTCCAGACTTTTTGTGCATTCAATATGAACCATTAGAAGCCACATCCTAAAATTTCAACCCTATCTAACTTCATTTGCTATTTTTCATGCATTTAATGAATTGTTTTGAGCTAAATGACCCTGAAATTAAAAAACACCACAAATGAACTCTGAAATGGTTGAAACTTATCATGGTATCATAATTTCACCCACATAGCATGTGCTAAAAAGTTGAGAGGGTTACGGCAAAAACCGGATGCACTTCGTGTACAAAATGGACAATCTCTTTCGAAGTATCAGGGTTTCGGACGAAAACTCGTCTGTTACGAAAGGATTTCAATTTTTTTAACTTATTTCAACTCCAGACTTTTTGTGCATTCAATATGAACCATTAGAAGCCACATCCTAAAATTTCAACCCTATCTAACTTCATTTGCTATTTTTCATGCATTTAATGAATTGTTTTGAGCTAACTGACCCTGAAATTAAAAAGCACCACAAATGAACTCTGAAATGGTTGAAACTTATCATGGTATCATAATTTCACCCACATAGCATGTGCTAAAAAGTTGAGAGGGTTACGGCACAAACTGGATGCACTTCGTGTACAAAATGGACAATCTCTTTCGAAGTTTTAGGGTTTCGCACGAAAACTCGTTGGTTACGAAAGGATTTCAATTTTTTTAACTTATTTCAACTCCAGACTTTTTGTGCATTCAATATGAACCATTAGAAGCCACATCCTACAATTTCAACCCTATCTAACTTCATTTGCTATTTTTCATGCATTTAATGAATTGTTTTGAGCTAAATGACCCGGAAATTAAAAAGCACCACAAATGAACTCTGAAATGGTTGAAACTTATCATGGTATCATAATTTCACCCACATAGCATGTGCTAAAAAGTTGAGAGGGTTACGGCAAAAACTGGATGCACTTCGTGTACAAAATGGACAATCTCTTTCGAAGTATCAGGGTTTCGGACGAAAACTCGTCTGTTACGAAAGGATTTCAATTTTTTTTAACTTATTTCAACTCCAGAGTTTTTGTGCATTCAATATGAACCATTAGAAGCCACATCCTAAAATTTCAACCCTATCTAACTTCATTTGCTATTTTTCATGCATTTAATGAATTGTTTTGAGCTAACTGACCCTGAAATTAAAAAGCACCACAAATGAACTCTGAAATGGTTGAAACTTGGCATGGTTTCATAATTTCACCCACATAGCATGTGCTAAAAAGTTGAGAGGGTTACGGCAAAAACCGGATGCACTTCGTGTACAAAATGGACAATCTCTTTCGAAGTTTCAGGGTTTCGGACGAAAACTCGTCTGTTACGAAAGGATTTCAATTTTTTTAACTTATTTCAACTCCAGACTTTTTGTGCATTCAATATGAACCATTAGAAGCCACATCCTAAAATTTCAACCCTATCTAACTTCATTTGCTATTTTTCATGCATTTAATGAATTGTTTTGAGCTAAATGACCCTGAAATTAAAAAGCACCACAAATGAACTCTGAAATGGTTGAAACTTATCATGGTATCATAATTTCACCCACATAGCATGTGCTAAAAAGTTGAGAGGGTTACGGCAAAAACTGGATGCACTTCGTGTACAAAATGGACAATCTCTTTCGAAGTATGAGGGTTTCGGACGAAAACTCGTCTGTTACGAAAGGATTTCAATTTTTTTAACTTATTTCAACTCCAGAGTTTTTGTGCATTCAATATGAACCATTAGAAGCCACATCCTAAAATTTCAACACTGTCTAATTTCATTTGCTATTTTTCATGCATTTAATGAATTGTTTTGACCTAAATGACCCTGAAATTAAAAAGCACCAGAAATGAACTCTGAAATGGTTGAAACTTGGCATGGTTTCATAATTTCACCCACATAGCATGTGCTAAAAAGTTGAGAGGGATACGGCAAAAACCGGATGCACTTCGTGTACAAAATGGACAATCTCTTTCGAAGTTTCAGGGTTTCGGACGAAAACTCGTCTGTTACGAAAGGATTTCAATTTTTTTAACTTATTTCAACTCCAGACTTTTTGTGCATTCAATATGAACCATTAGAAGCCACATCCTAAAATTTCAACCCTGTCTAACTTCATTTGCTATTTTTCATGCATTTAATGAATTGTTTTGAGCTAAATGACCCTGAAATTAAAAAGCACCACAAATGAACTCTGAAATAGTTGAAACTTATCATGGTATCATAATTTCACCCACATAGCATGTGCTAAAAAGTTGAGAGGGTTACGGCAAAAACTGGATGCACTTCGTGTACAAAATGGACAATCTCTTTCGAAGTATCAGGGTTTCGGACGAAAACTCGTCTGTTACGAAAGGATTTCAATTTTTTTAACTTATTTCAACTCCAGAGTTTTTGTGCATTCAATATGAACCATTAGAAGCCACATCCTAAAATTTCAACCCTATCTAACTTCATTTGCTATTTTTCATGCATTTAATGAATTGTTTTGAGCTAAATGACCCTGAAATTAAAAAGCACCACAAATGAACTCTGAAATGGTTGAAACTTATCATGGTATCATAATTTCACCCACATAGCATGTGCTAAAAAGTTGAGAGGGTTACGGCACAAACTGGATGCACTTCGTGTACAAAATGGACAATCTCTTTCGAAGTATCAGCGTTTCGGACGAAAACTCGTCTGTTACGAAAGGATTTCAATTTTTTTAACTTATTTCAACTCCAGACTTTTTGTGCATTCAATATGAACCATTAGAAGCCACATCCTAAAATTTCAACCCTATCTAACTTCATTTGCTATTTTTCATGCATTTAATGAATTGTTTTGAGCTAAATGACCCTGAAATTAAAAAGCACCACAAATGAACTCTGAAATGGTTGAAACTTGGCATGGTTTCATAATTTCACCCACATAGCATGTGCTAAAAAGTTGAGAGGGTTACGGCAAATACCGGATGCACTTCGTGCACAAAATGGACAATCTCTTTCGAAGTTTTAGGGTTTCGCACGAAAACTCGTTGGTTACGAAAGGATTTCAATTTTTTTAACTTATTTCAACTCCAGACTTTTTGTGCATTCAATATGAACCATTAGAAGCCACATCCTAAAATTTCAACCCTATCTAACTTCATTTGCTATTTTTCATGCATTTAATGAATTGTTTTGAGCTAAATGACCCTGAAATTAAAAAGCACCACAAATGAACTCTGAAATAGTTGAAACTTATCATGGTATCATAATTTCACCCACATAGCATGTGCTAAAAAGTTGAGAGGGTTACGGCAAAAACTGGATGCACTTCGTGTACAAAATGGACAATCTCTTTCGAAGTATCAGGGTTTCGAACGAAAACTCGTCTGTTACGAAAGGATTTCAATTTTTTTTAACTTATTTCAACTCCAGAATTTTTGTGCATTCAATATGAACCATTAGAAGCCACATCCTAAAATTTCAACCCTATCTAACTTCATTTGCTATTTTTCATGCATTTAATGAATTGTTTTGAGCTAACTGACCCTGAAATTAAAAAGCACCACAAATGAACTCTGAAATGGTTGAAACTTGGCATGGTTTCATAATTTCACCCACATAGCATGTGCTAAAAAGTTGAGAGGGTTACGGCAAAAACCGGATGCACTTCGTGTACAAAATGGACAATCTCTTTCGAAGTTTTAGGGTTTCGCACGAAAACTCGTCTGTTACGAAAGGATTTCAATTTTTTTAACTTATTTCAACTCCAGACTTTTTGTGCATTCAATATGAACCATTAGAAGCCACATCCTAAAATTTCAACCCTATCTAACTTCATTTGCTATTTTTCATGCATTTAATGAATTGTTTTGAGCTAAATGACCCTGAAATTAAAAAGCACCACAAATGAACTCAGAAATGGTTGAAACTTATCATGGTATCATAATTTCACCCACATAGCATGTGCTAAAAAGTTGAGAGGGTTACGGCAAAAACCGGATGCACTTCGTGTACAAAATGGACATTCTCTTTCGAAGTTTCAGGGTTTCGGACGAAAACTCGTCTGTTACGAAAGGATTTCAATTTTTTTAACTTATTTCAACTCCAGAATTTTTGTGCATTCAATATGAACCATTAGAAGCCACATCCTAAAATTTCAACCCTATCTAACTTCATTTGCTATTTTTCATGCATTTAATGAATTGTTTTGAGCTAAATGACCCTGAAATTAAAAAGCACCACAAATGAACTCTGAAATGGTTGAAACTTATCATGGTATCATAATTTCACCCACATAGCATGTGCTAAAAAGTTGAGAGGGTTACGGCAAAAACTGGATGCACTTCGTGTACAAAATGGACAATCTCTTTCGAAGTATGAGGGTTTCGGATGAAAACTCGTCTGTTACGAAAGGATTTCAATTTTTTTTAACTTATTTCAACTCCAGAGTTTTTGTGCATTCAATATGAACCATTAGAAGCCACATCCTAAAATTTCAACCCTATCTAACTTCATTTGCTATTTTTCATGCATTTAATGAATTGTTTTGAGCTAAATGACCCTGAAATTAAAAAGCACAACAAATGAACTCAGAAATGGTTGAAACTTATCATGGTCTAATAATTTCACCCACATAGCATGTGCTAAAAAGTTGAGAGGGTTACGGCACAAACTGGATGCACTTCGTGTACAAAATGGACAATCTCTTTCGAAGTATCAGCGTTTCGGACGAAAACTCGTCTGTTACGAAAGGATTTCAATTTTTTTAACTTATTTCAACTCCAGAGTTTTTGTGAATTCAATATGAACCATTAGAAGCCACATCCTAAAATTTCAACCCTATCTAACTTCATTTGCTATTTTTCATGCATTTAATGAATTGTTTTGAGCTAAATGACCCTGAAATTAAAAAGCACAACAAATGAACTCAGAAATGGTTGAAACTTATCATGGTCTCATAATTTCACCCACATAGCATGTGCTAAAAAGTTGAGAGGGTTACGGCACAAACTGGATGCACTTCGTGTACAAAATGGACAATCTCTTTCGAAGTATCAGCGTTTCGGACGAAAACTCGTCTGTTACGAAAGGATTTCAATTTTTTTAACTTATTTCAACTCCAGACTTTTTGTGCATTCAATATGAACCATTAGAAGCCACATCCTAAAATTTCAACCCTATCTAACTTCATTTGCTATTTTTCATGCATTTAATGAATTGTTTTGAGCTAAATGACCCTGAAATTAAAAAGCACCACAAATGAACTCTGAAATGGTTGAAACTTGGCATGGTTTCATAATTTCACCCACATAGCATGTGCTAAAAAGTTGAGAGGGTTACGGCAAAAACCGGATGCACTTCGTGTACAAAATGGACATTCTCTTTCGAAGTTTCAGGGTTTCGGACGAAAACTCGTCTGTTACGAAAGGATTTCAATTTTTTTAACTTATATCAACTCCAGACTTTTTGTGCATTCAATATGAACCATTAGAAGCCACATCCTAAAATTTCAACCCTATCTAACTTCATTTGCTATTTTTCATGCATTTAATGAATTGTTTTGAGCTAAATGACCCTGAAATTAAAAAACACCACAAATGAACTCTGAAATGGTTGAAACTTATCATGGTATCATAATTTCACCCACATAGCATGTGCTAAAAAGTTGAGAGGGTTACGGCAAAAACCGGATGCACTTCGTGTACAAAATGGACAATCTCTTTCGAAGTATCAGGGTTTCGGACGAAAACTCGTCTGTTACGAAAGGATTTCAATTTTTTTAACTTATTTCAACTCCAGACTTTTTGTGCATTCAATATGAACCATTAGAAGCCACATCCTAAAATTTCAACCCTATCTAACTTCATTTGCTATTTTTCATGCATTTAATGAATTGTTTTGAGCTAACTGACCCTGAAATTAAAAAGCACCACAAATGAACTCTGAAATGGTTGAAACTTATCATGGTATCATAATTTCACCCACATAGCATGTGCTAAAAAGTTGAGAGGGTTACGGCACAAACTGGATGCACTTCGTGTACAAAATGGACAATCTCTTTCGAAGTTTTAGGGTTTCGCACGAAAACTCGTTGGTTACGAAAGGATTTCAATTTTTTTAACTTATTTCAACTCCAGACTTTTTGTGCATTCAATATGAACCATTAGAAGCCACATCCTACAATTTCAACCCTATCTAACTTCATTTGCTATTTTTCATGCATTTAATGAATTGTTTTGAGCTAAATGACCCGGAAATTAAAAAGCACCACAAATGAACTCTGAAATGGTTGAAACTTATCATGGTATCATAATTTCACCCACATAGCATGTGCTAAAAAGTTGAGAGGGTTACGGCAAAAACTGGATGCACTTCGTGTACAAAATGGACAATCTCTTTCGAAGTATCAGGGTTTCGGACGAAAACTCGTCTGTTACGAAAGGATTTCAATTTTTTTTAACTTATTTCAACTCCAGAGTTTTTGTGCATTCAATATGAACCATTAGAAGCCACATCCTAAAATTTCAACCCTATCTAACTTCATTTGCTATTTTTCATGCATTTAATGAATTGTTTTGAGCTAACTGACCCTGAAATTAAAAAGCACCACAAATGAACTCTGAAATGGTTGAAACTTGGCATGGTTTCATAATTTCACCCACATAGCATGTGCTAAAAAGTTGAGAGGGTTACGGCAAAAACCGGATGCACTTCGTGTACAAAATGGACAATCTCTTTCGAAGTTTCAGGGTTTCGGACGAAAACTCGTCTGTTACGAAAGGATTTCAATTTTTTTAACTTATTTCAACTCCAGACTTTTTGTGCATTCAATATGAACCATTAGAAGCCACATCCTAAAATTTCAACCCTATCTAACTTCATTTGCTATTTTTCATGCATTTAATGAATTGTTTTGAGCTAAATGACCCTGAAATTAAAAAGCACCACAAATGAACTCTGAAATGGTTGAAACTTATCATGGTATCATAATTTCACCCACATAGCATGTGCTAAAAAGTTGAGAGGGTTACGGCAAAAACTGGATGCACTTCGTGTACAAAATGGACAATCTCTTTCGAAGTATGAGGGTTTCGGACGAAAACTCGTCTGTTACGAAAGGATTTCAATTTTTTTAACTTATTTCAACTCCAGAGTTTTTGTGCATTCAATATGAACCATTAGAAGCCACATCCTAAAATTTCAACACTATCTAATTTCATTTGCTATTTTTCATGCATTTAATGAATTGTTTTGACCTAAATGACCCTGAAATTAAAAAGCACCAGAAATGAACTCTGAAATGGTTGAAACTTGGCATGGTTTCATAATTTCACCCACATAGCATGTGCTAAAAAGTTGAGAGGGATACGGCAAAAACCGGATGCACTTCGTGTACAAAATGGACAATCTCTTTCGAAGTTTCAGGGTTTCGGACGAAAACTCGTCTGTTACGAAAGGATTTCAATTTTTTTAACTTATTTCAACTCCAGACTTTTTGTGCATTCAATATGAACCATTAGAAGCCACATCCTAAAATTTCAACCCTGTCTAACTTCATTTGCTATTTTTCATGCATTTAATGAATTGTTTTGAGCTAAATGACCCTGAAATTAAAAAGCACCACAAATGAACTCTGAAATAGTTGAAACTTATCATGGTATCATAATTTCACCCACATAGCATGTGCTAAAAAGTTGAGAGGGTTACGGCAAAAACTGGATGCACTTCGTGTACAAAATGGACAATCTCTTTCGAAGTATCAGGGTTTCGGACGAAAACTCGTCTGTTACGAAAGGATTTCAATTTTTTTAACTTATTTCAACTCCAGAGTTTTTGTGCATTCAATATGAACCATTAGAAGCCACATCCTAAAATTTCAACCCTATCTAACTTCATTTGCTATTTTTCATGCATTTAATGAATTGTTTTGAGCTAAATGACCCTGAAATTAAAAAGCACCACAAATGAACTCTGAAATGGTTGAAACTTATCATGGTATCATAATTTCACCCACATAGCATGTGCTAAAAAGTTGAGAGGGTTACGGCACAAACTGGATGCACTTCGTGTACAAAATGGACAATCTCTTTCGAAGTATCAGCGTTTCGGACGAAAACTCGTCTGTTACGAAAGGATTTCAATTTTTTTAACTTATTTCAACTCCAGACTTTTTGTGCATTCAATATGAACCATTAGAAGCCACATCCTAAAATTTCAACCCTATCTAACTTCATTTGCTATTTTTCATGCATTTAATGAATTGTTTTGAGCTAAATGACCCTGAAATTAAAAAGCACCACAAATGAACTCTGAAATGGTTGAAACTTGGCATGGTTTCATAATTTCACCCACATAGCATGTGCTAAAAAGTTGAGAGGGTTACGGCAAATACCGGATGCACTTCGTGCACAAAATGGACAATCTCTTTCGAAGTTTTAGGGTTTCGCACGAAAACTCGTTGGTTACGAAAGGATTTCAATTTTTTTAACTTATTTCAACTCCAGACTTTTTGTGCATTCAATATGAACCATTAGAAGCCACATCCTAAAATTTCAACCCTATCTAACTTCATTTGCTATTTTTCATGCATTTAATGAATTGTTTTGAGCTAAATGACCCTGAAATTAAAAAGCACCACAAATGAACTCTGAAATAGTTGAAACTTATCATGGTATCATAATTTCACCCACATAGCATGTGCTAAAAAGTTGAGAGGGTTACGGCAAAAACTGGATGCACTTCGTGTACAAAATGGACAATCTCTTTCGAAGTATCAGGGTTTCGAACGAAAACTCGTCTGTTACGAAAGGATTTCAATTTTTTTTAACTTATTTCAACTCCAGAATTTTTGTGCATTCAATATGAACCATTAGAAGCCACATCCTAAAATTTCAACCCTATCTAACTTCATTTGCTATTTTTCATGCATTTAATGAATTGTTTTGAGCTAACTGACCCTGAAATTAAAAAGCACCACAAATGAACTCTGAAATGGTTGAAACTTGGCATGGTTTCATAATTTCACCCACATAGCATGTGCTAAAAAGTTAAGAGGGTTACGGCAAAAACCGGATGCACTTCGTGTACAAAATGGACAATCTCTTTCGAAGTTTCAGGGTTTCGGACGAAAACTCGTCTGTTACGAAAGGATTTCAATTTTTTTAACTTATTTCAACTCCAGACTTTTTGTGCATTCAATATGAACCATTAGAAGCCACATCCTAAAATTTCAACCCTATCTAACTTCATTTGCTATTTTTCATGCATTTAATGAATTGTTTTGAGCTAAATGACCCTGAAATTAAAAAGCACCACAAATGAACTCTGAAATGGTTGAAACTTATCATGGTATCATAATTTCACCCACATAGCATGTGCTAAAAAGTTGAGAGGGTTACGGCAAAAACTGGATGCACTTCGTGTACAAAATGGACAATCTCTTTCGAAGTATGAGGGTTTCGGACGAAAACTCGTCTGTTACGAAAGGATTTCAATTTTTTTAACTTATTTCAACTCCAGAGTTTTTGTGCATTCAATATGAACCATTAGAAGCCACATCCTAAAATTTCAACAGTATCTAATTTCATTTGCTATTTTTCATGCATTTAATGAATTGTTTTGACCTAAATGACCCTGAAATTAAAAAGCACCAGAAATGAACTCTGAAATGGTTGAAACTTGGCATGGTTTCATAATTTCACCCACATAGCATGTGCTAAAAAGTTGAGAGGGATACGGAAAAACCGGATGCACTTCGTGTACAAAATGGACAATCTCTTTCGAAGTTTCAGGGTTTCGGATGAAAACTCGTCTGTTACGAAAGGATTTCAATTTTTTTAACTTATTTCAACTCCAGAGTTTTTGTGCATTCAATATGAACCATTAGAAGCCACATCCTAAAATTTCAACCCTATCTAACTTCATTTGCTATTTTTCATGCATTTAATGAATTGTTTTGAGCTAAATGACCCTGAAATTAAAAAGCACAACAAATGAACTCAGAAATGGTTGAAACTTATCATGGTCTCATAATTTCACCCACATAGCATGTGCTAAAAAGTTGAGAGGGTTACGGCACAAACTGGATGCACTTCGTGTACAAAATGGACAATCTCTTTCGAAGTATCAGCGTTTCGGACGAAAACTCGTCTGTTACGAAAGGATTTCAATTTTTTTAACTTATTTCAACTCCAGAGTTTTTGTGAATTCAATATGAACCATTAGAAGCCACATCCTAAAATTTCAACCCTATCTAACTTCATTTGCTATTTTTCATGCATTTAATGAATTGTTTTGAGCTAAATGACCCTGAAATTAAAAAGCACAACAAATGAACTCAGAAATGGTTGAAACTTATCATGGTCTCATAATTTCACCCACATAGCATGTGCTAAAAAGTTGAGAGGGTTACGGCACAAACTGGATGCACTTCGTGTACAAAATGGACAATCTCTTTCGAAGTATCAGCGTTTCGGACGAAAACTCGTCTGTTACGAAAGGATTTCAATTTTTTTAACTTATTTCAACTCCAGACTTTTTGTGCATTCAATATGAACCATTAGAAGCCACATCCTAAAATTTCAACCCTATCTAACTTCATTTGCTATTTTTCATGCATTTAATGAATTGTTTTGAGCTAAATGACCCTGAAATTAAAAAGCACCACAAATGAACTCTGAAATGGTTGAAACTTGGCATGGTTTCATAATTTCACCCACATAGCATGTGCTAAAAAGTTGAGAGGGTTACGGCAAAAACCGGATGCACTTCGTGTACAAAATGGACATTCTCTTTCGAAGTTTCAGGGTTTCGGACGAAAACTCGTCTGTTACGAAAGGATTTCAATTTTTTTAACTTATTTCAACTCCAGACTTTTTGTGCATTCAATATGAACCATTAGAAGCCACATCCTAAAATTTCAACCCTATCTAACTTCATTTGCTATTTTTCATGCATTTAATGAATTGTTTTGAGCTAAATGACCCTGAAATTAAAAAACACCACAAATGAACTCTGAAATGGTTGAAACTTATCATGGTATCATAATTTCACCCACATAGCATGTGCTAAAAAGTTGAGAGGGTTACGGCAAAAACCGGATGCACTTCGTGTACAAAATGGACAATCTCTTTCGAAGTATCAGGGTTTCGGACGAAAACTCGTCTGTTACGAAAGGATTTCAATTTTTTTAACTTATTTCAACTCCAGACTTTTTGTGCATTCAATATGAACCATTAGAAGCCACATCCTAAAATTTCAACCCTATCTAACTTCATTTGCTATTTTTCATGCATTTAATGAATTGTTTTGAGCTAACTGACCCTGAAATTAAAAAGCACCACAAATGAACTCTGAAATGGTTGAAACTTATCATGGTATCATAATTTCACCCACATAGCATGTGCTAAAAAGTTGAGAGGGTTACGGCACAAACTGGATGCACTTCGTGTACAAAATGGACAATCTCTTTCGAAGTTTTAGGGTTTCGCACGAAAACTCGTTGGTTACGAAAGGATTTCAATTTTTTTAACTTATTTCAACTCCAGACTTTTTGTGCATTCAATATGAACCATTAGAAGCCACATCCTACAATTTCAACCCTATCTAACTTCATTTGCTATTTTTCATGCATTTAATGAATTGTTTTGAGCTAAATGACCCGGAAATTAAAAAGCACCACAAATGAACTCTGAAATGGTTGAAACTTATCATGGTATCATAATTTCACCCACATAGCATGTGCTAAAAAGTTGAGAGGGTTACGGCAAAAACTGGATGCACTTCGTGTACAAAATGGACAATCTCTTTCGAAGTATCAGGGTTTCGGACGAAAACTCGTCTGTTACGAAAGGATTTCAATTTTTTTTAACTTATTTCAACTCCAGAGTTTTTGTGCATTCAATATGAACCATTAGAAGCCACATCCTAAAATTTCAACCCTATCTAACTTCATTTGCTATTTTTCATGCATTTAATGAATTGTTTTGAGCTAACTGACCCTGAAATTAAAAAGCACCACAAATGAACTCTGAAATGGTTGAAACTTGGCATGGTTTCATAATTTCACCCACATAGCATGTGCTAAAAAGTTGAGAGGGTTACGGCAAAAACCGGATGCACTTCGTGTACAAAATGGACAATCTCTTTCGAAGTTTCAGGGTTTCGGACGAAAACTCGTCTGTTACGAAAGGATTTCAATTTTTTTAACTTATTTCAACTCCAGACTTTTTGTGCATTCAATATGAACCATTAGAAGCCACATCCTAAAATTTCAACCCTATCTAACTTCATTTGCTATTTTTCATGCATTTAATGAATTGTTTTGAGCTAAATGACCCTGAAATTAAAAAGCACCACAAATGAACTCTGAAATGGTTGAAACTTATCATGGTATCATAATTTCACCCACATAGCATGTGCTAAAAAGTTGAGAGGGTTACGGCAAAAACTGGATGCACTTCGTGTACAAAATGGACAATCTCTTTCGAAGTATGAGGGTTTCGGACGAAAACTCGTCTGTTACGAAAGGATTTCAATTTTTTTAACTTATTTCAACTCCAGAGTTTTTGTGCATTCAATATGAACCATTAGAAGCCACATCCTAAAATTTCAACACTATCTAATTTCATTTGCTATTTTTCATGCATTTAATGAATTGTTTTGACCTAAATGACCCTGAAATTAAAAAGCACCAGAAATGAACTCTGAAATGGTTGAAACTTGGCATGGTTTCATAATTTCACCCACATAGCATGTGCTAAAAAGTTGAGAGGGATACGGCAAAAACCGGATGCACTTCGTGTACAAAATGGACAATCTCTTTCGAAGTTTCAGGGTTTCGGACGAAAACTCGTCTGTTACGAAAGGATTTCAATTTTTTTTAACTTATTTCAACTCCAGACTTTTTGTGCATTCAATATGAACCATTAGAAGCCACATCCTAAAATTTCAACCCTATCTAACTTCATTTGCTATTTTTCATGCATTTAATGAATTGTTTTGAGCTAAATGACCCTGAAATTAAAAAGCACCACAAATGAACTCTGAAATGGTTGAAACTTGGCATGGTTTCATAATTTCACCCACATAGCATGTGCTAAAAAGTTGAGAGGGTTACGGCAAATACCGGATGCACTTCGTGTACAAAATGGACAATCTCTTTCGAAGTTTTAGGGTTTCGCACGAAAACTCGTTGGTTACGAAAGGATTTCAATTTTTTTAACTTATTTCAACTCCAGACTTTTTGTGCATTCAATATGAACCATTAGAAGCCACATCCTCAAATTTCAACCCTATCTAACTTCATTTGCTATTTTTCATGCATTTAATGATTTGTTTTGAGCTAAATGACCCTGAAATTAAAAAGCACCACTAATGAACTCTGAAATGGTTGAAACTTATCATGGTATCATAATTTCACCCACATAGCATGTGCTAAAAAGTTGAGAGGGTTATGGCAAAAACTGGATGCACTTCGTGTACAAAATGGACAATCTCTTTCGAAGTATCAGGGTTTCGGACGAAAACTCGTCTGTTACGAAAGGATTTCAATTTTTTTTAACTTATTTCAACTCCAGAATTTTTGTGCATTCAATATGAACCATTAGAAGCCACATCCTAAAATTTCAACCCTATCTAACTTCATTTGCTATTTTTCATGCATTTAATGAATTGTTTTGAGCTAAATGACCCTGAAATTAAAAAGCACCACAAATGAACTCTGAAATGGTTGAAACTTGGCATGGTTTCATAATTTCACCCACATAGCATGTGCTAAAAAGTTGAGAGGGTTACGGCAAATACCGGATGCACTTCGTGTACAAAATGGACAATCTCTTTCGAAGTTTTAGGGTTTCGCACGAAAACTCGTTGGTTACGAAAGGATTTCAATTTTTTTAACTTATTTCAACTCCAGACTTTTTGTGCATTCAATATGAACCATTAGAAGCCACATCCTAAAATTTCAACCCTATCTAACTTCATTTGCTATTTTTCATGCATTTAATGAATTGTTTTGAGCTAAATGACCCTGAAATTAAAAAGCACCACAAATGAACTCTGAAATAGTTGAAACTTATCATGGTATCATAATTTCACCCACATAGCATGTGCTAAAAAGTTGAGAGGGTTACGGCAAAAACTGGATGCACTTCGTGTACAAAATGGACAATCTCTTTCGAAGTATCAGGGTTTCGGACGAAAACTCGTCTGTTACGAAAGGATTTCAATTTTTTTTAACTTATTTCAACTCCTGAATTTTTGTGCATTCAATATGAACCATTAGAAGCCACATCCTAAAATTTCAACCCTATCTAACTTCATTTGCTATTTTTCATGCATTTAATGAATTGTTTTGAGCTAAATGACCCTGAAATTAAAAAGCACCACAAATGAACTCTGAAATGGTTGAAACTTATCATGGTATCATAATTTCACCCACATAGCATGTGCTAAAAAGTTGAGAGGGTTACGGCAAAAACTGGATGCACTTCGTGTACAAAATGGACAATCTCTTTCGAAGTATGAGGGTTTCGGACGAAAACTCGTCTGTTACGAAAGGATTTCAATTTTTTTAACTTATTTCAACTCCAGAGTTTTTGTGCATTCAATATGAACCATTAGAAGCCACATCCTAAAATTTCAACACTATCTAATTTCATTTGCTATTTTTCATGCATTTAATGAATTGTTTTGACCTAAATGACCCTGAAATTAAAAAGCACCAGAAATGAACTCTGAAATGGTTGAAACTTGGCATGGTTTCATAATTTCACCCACATAGCATGTGCTAAAAAGTTGAGAGGGATACGGCAAAAACCGGATGCACTTCGTGTACAAAATGGACAATCTCTTTCGAAGTTTCAGGGTTTCGGACGAAAACTCGTCTGTTACGAAAGGATTTCAATTTTTTTAACTTATTTCAACTCCAGACTTTTTGTGCATTCAATATGAACCATTAGAAGCCACATCCTAAAATTTCAACCCTATCTAACTTCATTTGCTATTTTTCATGCATTTAATGAATTGTTTTGAGCTAAATGACCCTGAAATTAAAAAGCACCACAAATGAACTCTGAAATTGTTGAAACTTATCATGGTATCATAATTTCACCCACATAGCATGTGCTAAAAAGTTGAGAGGGTTACGGCACAAACTGGATGCACTTCGTGTACAAAATGGACAATCTCTTTCGAAGTATCAGCGTTTCGGACGAAAACTCGTCTGTTACGAAAGGATTTCAATTTTTTTAACTTATTTCAACTCCAGACTTTTTGTGCATTCAATATGAACCATTAGAAGCCACATCCTAAAATTTCAACCCTATCTAACTTCATTTGCTATTTTTCATGCATTTAATGAATTGTTTTGAGCTAAATGACCCTGAAATTAAAAAGCACCACAAATGAACTCTGAAATGGTTGAAACTTGGCATGGTTTCATAATTTCACCCACATAGCATGTGCTAAAAAGTTGAGAGGGTTACGGCAAATACCGGATGCACTTCGTGTACAAAATGGACAATCTCTTTCGAAGTTTTAGGGTTTCGCACGAAAACTCGTTGGTTACGAAAGGATTTCAATTTTTTTAACTTATTTCAACTCCAGACTTTTTGTGCATTCAATATGAACCATTAGAAGCCACATCCTAAAATTTCAACCCTATCTAACTTCATTTGCTATTTTTCATGCATTTAATGATTTGTTTTGAGCTAAATGACCCTGAAATTAAAAAGCACCACTAATGAACTCTGAAATGGTTGAAACTTATCATGGTATCATAATTTCACCCACATAGCATGTGCTAAAAAGTTGAGAGGGTTATGGCAAAAACTGGATGCACTTCGTGTACAAAATGGACAATCTCTTTCGAAGTATCAGGGTTTCGGACGAAAACTCGTCTGTTACGAAAGGATTTCAATTTTTTTTAACTTATTTCAACTCCAGAGTTTTTGTGCATTCAATATGAACCATTAGAAGCCACATCCTAAAATTTCAACACTATCTAATTTCATTTGCTATTTTTCATGCATTTAATGAATTGTTTTGACCTAAATGACCCTGAAATTAAAAAGCACCAGAAATGAACTCTGAAATGGTTGAAACTTGGCATGGTTTCATAATTTCACCCACATAGCATGTGCTAAAAAGTTGAGAGGGATACGGCAAAAACCGGATGCACTTCGTGTACAAAATGGACAATCTCTTTCGAAGTTTCAGGGTTTCGGACGAAAACTCGTCTGTTACGAAAGGATTTCAATTTTTTTAACTTATTTCAACTCCAGACTTTTTGTGCATTCAATATGAACCATTAGAAGCCACATCCTAAAATTTCAACCCTATCTAACTTCATTTGCTATTTTTCATGCATTTAATGAATTGTTTTGAGCTAAATGACCCTGAAATTAAAAAGCACCACAAATGAACTCTGAAATGGTTGAAACTTATCATGGTATCATAATTTCACCCACATAGCATGTGCTAAAAAGTTGAGAGGGTTACGGCAAAAACTGGATGCACTTCGTGTACAAAATGGACAATCTCTTTCGAAGTATGAGGGTTTCGGACGAAAACTCGTCTGTTACGAAAGGATTTCAATTTTTTTAACTTATTTCAACTCCAGAGTTTTTGTGCATTCAATATGAACCATTAGAAGCCACATCCTAAAATTTCAACACTATCTAATTTCATTTGCTATTTTTCATGCATTTAATGAATTGTTTTGACCTAAATGACCCTGAAATTAAAAAGCACCAGAAATGAACTCTGAAATGGTTGAAACTTGGCATGGTTTCATAATTTCACCCACATAGCATGTGCTAAAAAGTTGAGAGGGATACGGCAAAAACCGGATGCACTTCGTGTACAAAATGGACAATCTCTTTCGAAGTTTCAGGGTTTCGGACGAAAACTCGTCTGTTACGAAAGGATTTCAATTTTTTTAACTTATTTCAACTCCAGACTTTTTGTGCATTCAATATGAACCATTAGAAGCCACATCCTAAAATTTCAACCCTATCTAACTTCATTTGCTATTTTTCATGCATTTAATGAATTGTTTTGAGCTAAATGACCCTGAAATTAAAAAGCACCACAAATGAACTCTGAAATGGTTGAAACTTATCATGGTATCATAATTTCACCCACATAGCATGTGCTAAAAAGTTGAGAGGGTTACGGCAAAAACTGGATGCACTTCGTGTACAAAATGGACAATCTCTTTCGAAGTATGAGGGTTTCGGACGAAAACTCGTCTGTTACGAAAGGATTTCAATTTTTTTAACTTATTTCAACTCCAGAGTTTTTGTGCATTCAATATGAACCATTAGAAGCCACATCCTAAAATTTCAACACTATCTAATTTCATTTGCTATTTTTCATGCATTTAATGAATTGTTTTGACCTAAATGACCCTGAAATTAAAAAGCACCAGAAATGAACTCTGAAATGGTTGAAACTTGGCATGGTTTCATAATTTCACCCACATAGCATGTGCTAAAAAGTTGAGAGGGATACGGCAAAAACCGGATGCACTTCGTGTACAAAATGGACAATCTCTTTCGAAGTTTCAGGGTTTCGGACGAAAACTCGTCTGTTACGAAAGGATTTCAATTTTTTTAACTTATTTCAACTCCAGACTTTTTGTGCATTCAATATGAACCATTAGAAGCCACATCCTAAAATTTCAACCCTATCTAACTTCATTTGCTATTTTTCATGCATTTAATGAATTGTTTTGAGCTAAATGACCCTGAAATTAAAAAGCACCACAAATGAACTCTGAAATGGTTGAAACTTATCATGGTATCATAATTTCACCCACATAGCATGTGCTAAAAAGTTGAGAGGGTTACGGCACAAACTGGATGCACTTCG
Organism: Elymus sibiricus; assembly: GCA_039707655.1. NCBI lineage: Eukaryota > Viridiplantae > Streptophyta > Magnoliopsida > Poales > Poaceae > Elymus > Elymus sibiricus. The sequence goes on from CM077669.1 coordinate 379,891,590, forward strand.
TGTACAAAATGGACAATCTCTTTCGAAGTATCAGCGTTTCGGACGAAAACTCGTCTGTTACGAAAGGATTTCAATTTTTTTAACTTATTTCAACTCCAGACTTTTTGTGCATTCAATATGAACCATTAGAAGCCACATCCTAAAATTTCAACCCTATCTAACTTCATTTGCTATTTTTCATGCATTTAATGAATTGTTTTGAGCTAAATGACCCTGAAATTAAAAAGCACCACAAATGAACTCTGAAATGGTTGAAACTTGGCATGGTTTCATAATTTCACCCACATAGCATGTGCTAAAAAGTTGAGAGGGTTACGGCAAATACCGGATGCACTTCGTGTACAAAATGGACAATCTCTTTCGAAGTTTTAGGGTTTCCCACGAAAACTCGTTGGTTACGAAAGGATTTCAATTTTTTTAACTTATTTCAACTCCAGACTTTTTGTGCATTCAATATGAACCATTAGAAGCCACATCCTAAAATTTCAACCCTATCTAACTTCATTTGCTATTTTTCATGCATTTAATGATTTGTTTTGAGCTAAATGACCCTGAAATTAAAAAGCACCACTAATGAACTCTGAAATGGTTGAAACTTATCATGGTATCATAATTTCACCCACATAGCATGTGCTAAAAAGTTGAGAGGGTTATGGCAAAAACTGGATGCACTTCGTGTACAAAATGGACAATCTCTTTCGAAGTATCAGGGTTTCGGACGAAAACTCGTCTGTTACGAAAGGATTTCAATTTTTTTTAACTTATTTCAACTCCAGAATTTTTGTGCATTCAATATGAACCATTAGAAGCCACATCCTAAAATTTCAACCCTATCTAACTTCATTTGCTATTTTTCATGCATTTAATGAATTGTTTTGAGCTAACTGACCCTGAAATTAAAAAGCACCACAAATGAACTCTGAAATGGTTGAAACTTGGCATGGTTTCATAATTTCACCCACATAGCATGTGCTAAAAAGTTGAGAGGGTTACGGCAAAAACCGGATGCACTTCGTGTACAAAATGGACAATCTCTTTCGAAGTTTCAGGGTTTCGGACGAAAACTCGTCTGTTACGAAAGGATTTCAATTTTTTTAACTTATTTCAACTCCAGACTTTTTGTGCATTCAATATGAACCATTAGAAGCCACATCCTAAAATTTCAACCCTATCTAACTTCATTTGCTATTTTTCATGCATTTAATGAATTGTTTTGAGCTAAATGACCCTGAAATTAAAAAGCACCACAAATGAACTCTGAAATGGTTGAAACTTATCATGGTATCATAATTTCACCCACATAGCATGTGCTAAAAAGTTGAGAGGGTTACGGCAAAAACTGGATGCACTTCGTGTACAAAATGGACAATCTCTTTCGAAGTATGAGGGTTTCGGACGAAAACTCGTCTGTTACGAAAGGATTTCAATTTTTTTAACTTATTTCAACTCCAGAGTTTTTGTGCATTCAATATGAACCATTAGAAGCCACATCCTAAAATTTCAACACTATCTAATTTCATTTGCTATTTTTCATGCATTTAATGAATTGTTTTGACCTAAATGACCCTGAAATTAAAAAGCACCAGAAATGAACTCTGAAATGGTTGAAACTTGGCATGGTTTCATAATTTCACCCACATAGCATGTGCTAAAAAGTTGAGAGGGATACGGCAAAAACCGGATGCACTTCGTGTACAAAATGGACAATCTCTTTCGAAGTTTCAGGGTTTCGGACGAAAACTCGTCTGTTACGAAAGGATTTCAATTTTTTTAACTTATTTCAACTCCAGACTTTTTGTGCATTCAATATGAACCATTAGAAGCCACATCCTAAAATTTCAACCCTATCTAACTTCATTTGCTATTTTTCATGCATTTAATGAATTGTTTTGAGCTAAATGACCCTGAAATTAAAAAGCACCACAAATGAACTCTGAAATGGTTGAAACTTATCATGGTATCATAATTTCACCCACATAGCATGTGCTAAAAAGTTGAGAGGGTTACGGCACAAACTGGATGCACTTCGTGTACAAAATGGACAATCTCTTTCGAAGTATCAGCGTTTCGGACGAAAACTCGTCTGTTACGAAAGGATTTCAATTTTTTTAACTTATTTCAACTCCAGACTTTTTGTGCATTCAATATGAACCATTAGAAGCCACATCCTAAAATTTCAACCCTATCTAACTTCATTTGCTATTTTTCATGCATTTAATGAATTGTTTTGAGCTAAATGACCCTGAAATTAAAAAGCACCACAAATGAACTCTGAAATGGTTGAAACTTGGCATGGTTTCATAATTTCACCCACATAGCATGTGCTAAAAAGTTGAGAGGGTTACGGCAAATACCGGATGCACTTCGTGTACAAAATGGACAATCTCTTTCGAAGTTTTAGGGTTTCCCACGAAAACTCGTTGGTTACGAAAGGATTTCAATTTTTTTAACTTATTTCAACTCCAGACTTTTTGTGCATTCAATATGAACCATTAGAAGCCACATCCTAAAATTTCAACCCTATCTAACTTCATTTGCTATTTTTCATGCATTTAATGATTTGTTTTGAGCTAAATGACCCTGAAATTAAAAAGCACCACTAATGAACTCTGAAATGGTTGAAACTTATCATGGTATCATAATTTCACCCACATAGCATGTGCTAAAAAGTTGAGAGGGTTATGGCAAAAACTGGATGCACTTCGTGTACAAAATGGACAATCTCTTTCGAAGTATCAGGGTTTCGGACGAAAACTCGTCTGTTACGAAAGGATTTCAATTTTTTTTAACTTATTTCAACTCCAGAATTTATGTGCATTCAATATGAACCATTAGAAGCCACATCCTAAAATTTCAACCCTATCTAACTTCATTTGCTATTTTTCATGCATTTAATGAATTGTTTTGAGCTAAATGACCCTGAAATTAAAAAGCACCACAAATGAACTCTGAAATGGTTGAAACTTATCATGGTATCATAATTTCACCCACATAGCATGTGCTAAAAAGTTGAGAGGGTTACGGCAAAAACTGGATGCACTTCGTGTACAAAATGGACAATCTCTTTCGAAGTATGAGGGTTTCGGACGAAAACTCGTCTGTTACGAAAGGATTTCAATTTTTTTAACTTATTTCAACTCCAGAGTTTTTGTGCATTCAATATGAACCATTAGAAGCCACATCCTAAAATTTCAACACTATCTAATTTCATTTGCTATTTTTCATGCATTTAATGAATTGTTTTGACCTAAATGACCCTGAAATTAAAAAGCACCAGAAATGAACTCTGAAATGGTTGAAACTTGGCATGGTTTCATAATTTCACCCACATAGCATGTGCTAAAAAGTTGAGAGGGATACGGCAAAAACCGGATGCACTTCGTGTACAAAATGGACAATCTCTTTCGAAGTTTCAGGGTTTCGGACGAAAACTCGTCTGTTACGAAAGGATTTCAATTTTTTTAACTTATTTCAACTCCAGACTTTTTGTGCATTCAATATGAACCATTAGAAGCCACATCCTAAAATTTCAACCCTATCTAACTTCATTTGCTATTTTTCATGCATTTAATGAATTGTTTTGAGCTAAATGACCCTGAAATTAAAAAGCACCACAAATGAACTCTGAAATGGTTGAAACTTATCATGGTATCATAATTTCACCCACATAGCATGTGCTAAAAAGTTGAGAGGGTTACGGCACAAACTGGATGCACTTCGTGTACAAAATGGACAATCTCTTTCGAAGTATCAGCGTTTCGGACGAAAACTCGTCTGTTACGAAAGGATTTCAATTTTTTTAACTTATTTCAACTCCAGACTTTTTGTGCATTCAATATGAACCATTAGAAGCCACATCCTAAAATTTCAACCCTATCTAACTTCATTTGCTATTTTTCATGCATTTAATGAATTGTTTTGAGCTAAATGACCCTGAAATTAAAAAGCACCACAAATGAACTCTGAAATGGTTGAAACTTGGCATGGTTTCATAATTTCACCCACATAGCATGTGCTAAAAAGTTGAGAGGGTTACGGCAAATACCGGATGCACTTCGTGTACAAAATGGACAATCTCTTTCGAAGTTTTAGGGTTTCCCACGAAAACTCGTTGGTTACGAAAGGATTTCAATTTTTTTAACTTATTTCAACTCCAGACTTTTTGTGCATTCAATATGAACCACTAGAAGCCACATCCTAAAATTTCAACCCTATCTAACTTCATTTGCTATTTTTCATGCATTTAATGATTTGTTTTGAGCTAAATGACCCTGAAATTAAAAAGCACCACTAATGAACTCTGAAATGGTTGAAACTTATCATGGTATCATAATTTCACCCACATAGCATGTGCTAAAAAGTTGAGAGGGTTATGGCAAAAACTGGATGCACTTCGTGTACAAAATGGACAATCTCTTTCGAAGTATCAGGGTTTCGGACGAAAACTCGTCTGTTACGAAAGGATTTCAATTTTTTTTAACTTATTTCAACTCCAGAATTTTTGTGCATTCAATATGAACCATTAGAAGCCACATCCTAAAATTTCAACCCTATCTAACTTCATTTGCTATTTTTCATGCATTTAATGAATTGTTTTGAGCTAAATGACCCTGAAATTAAAAAGCACCACAAATGAACTCTGAAATGGTTGAAACTTGGCATGGTTTCATAATTTCACCCACATAGCATGTGCTAAAAAGTTGAGAGGGTTACGGCAAATACCGGATGCACTTCGTGTACAAAATGGACAATCTCTTTCGAAGTTTTAGGGTTTCGCACGAAAACTCGTTGGTTACGAAAGGATTTCAATTTTTTTAACTTATTTCAACTCCAGACTTTTTGTGCATTCAATATGAACCATTAGAAGCCACATCATAAAATTTCAACCCTATCTAACTTCATTTGCTATTTTTCATGCATTTAATGAATTGTTTTGAGCTAAATGACCCTGAAATTAAAAAGCACCACAAATGAACTCTGAAATAGTTGAAACTTATCATGGTATCATAATTTCACCCACATAGCATGTGCTAAAAAGTTGAGAGGGTTACGGCAAAAACTGGATGCACTTCGTGTACAAAATGGACAATCTCTTTCGAAGTATCAGGGTTTCGGACGAAAACTCGTCTGTTACGAAAGGATTTCAATTTTTTTTAACTTATTTCAACTCCAGAATTTTTGTGCATTCAATATGAACCATTAGAAGCCACATCCTAAAATTTCAACCCTATCTAACTTCATTTGCTATTTTTCATGCATTTAATGAATTGTTTTGAGCTAACTGACCCTGAAATTAAAAAGCACCACAAATGAACTCTGAAATGGTTGAAACTTGGCATGGTTTCATAATTTCACCCACATAGCATGTGCTAAAAAGTTGAGAGGGTTACGGCAAAAACCGGATGCACTTCGTGTACAAAATGGACAATCTCTTTCGAAGTTTCAGGGTTTCGGACGAAAACTCGTCTGTTACGAAAGGATTTCAATTTTTTTAACTTATTTCAACTCCAGACTTTTTGTGCATTCAATATGAACCATTAGAAGCCACATCCTAAAATTTCAACCCTATCTAACTTCATTTGCTATTTTTCATGCATTTAATGAATTGTTTTGAGCTAAATGACCCTGAAATTAAAAAGCACCACAAATGAACTCTGAAATGGTTGAAACTTATCATGGTATCATAATTTCACCCACATAGCATGTGCTAAAAAGTTGAGAGGGTTACGGCAAAAACTGGATGCACTTCGTGTACAAAATGGACAATCTCTTTCGAAGTATGAGGGTTTCGGACGAAAACTCGTCTGTTACGAAAGGATTTCAATTTTTTTAACTTATTTCAACTCCAGAGTTTTTGTGCATTCAATATGAACCATTAGAAGCCACATCCTAAAATTTCAACACTATCTAATTTCATTTGCTATTTTTCATGCATTTAATGAATTGTTTTGACCTAAATGACCCTGAAATTAAAAAGCACCAGAAATGAACTCTGAAATGGTTGAAACTTGGCATGGTTTCATAATTTCACCCACATAGCATGTGCTAAAAAGTTGAGAGGGATACGGCAAAAACCGGATGCACTTCGTGTACAAAATGGACAATCTCTTTCGAAGTTTCAGGGTTTCGGACGAAAACTCGTCTGTTACGAAAGGATTTCAATTTTTTTAACTTATTTCAACTCCAGAATTTTTGTGCATTCAATATGAACCATTAGAAGCCACATCCTAAAATTTCAACCCTATCTAACTTCATTTGCTATTTTTCATGCATTTAATGAATTGTTTTGAGCTAAATGACCCTGAAATTAAAAAGCACCACAAATGAACTCTGAAATGGTTGAAACTTATCATGGTATCATAATTTCACCCACATAGCATGTGCTAAAAAGTTGAGAGGGTTACGGCACAAACTGGATGCACTTCGTGTACAAAATGGACAATCTCTTTCGAAGTATCAGCGTTTCGGACGAAAACTCGTCTGTTACGAAAGGATTTCAATTTTTTTAACTTATTTCAACTCCAGACTTTTTGTGCATTCAATATGAACCATTAGAAGCCACATCCTAAAATTTCAACCCTATCTAACTTCATTTGCTATTTTTCATGCATTTAATGAATTGTTTTGAGCTAAATGACCCTGAAATTAAAAAGCACCACAAATGAACTCTGAAATGGTTGAAACTTGGCATGGTTTCATAATTTCACCCACATAGCATGTGCTAAAAAGTTGAGAGGGTTACGGCAAATACCGGATGCACTTCGTGTACAAAATGGACAATCTCTTTCGAAGTTTTAGGGTTTCGCACGAAAACTCGTTGGTTACGAAAGGATTTCAATTTTTTTAACTTATTTCAACTCCAGACTTTTTGTGCATTCAATATGAACCATTAGAAGCCACATCCTAAAATTTCAACCCTATCTAACTTCATTTGCTATTTTTCATGCATTTAATGAATTGTTTTGAGCTAAATGACCCTGAAATTAAAAAGCACCACAAATGAACTCTGAAATAGTTGAAACTTATCATGGTATCATAATTTCACCCACATAGCATGTGCTAAAAAGTTGAGAGGGTTACGGCAAAAACTGGATGCACTTCGTGTACAAAATGGACAATCTCTTTCGAAGTATCAGGGTTTCGGACGAAAACTCGTCTGTTACGAAAGGATTTCAATTTTTTTTAACTTATTTCAACTCCAGAATTTTTGTGCATTCAATATGAACCATTAGAAGCCACATCCTAAAATTTCAACCCTATCTAACTTCATTTGCTATTTTTCATGCATTTAATGAATTGTTTTGAGCTAACTGACCCTGAAATTAAAAAGCACCACAAATGAACTCTGAAATGGTTGAAACTTGGCATGGTTTCATAATTTCACCCACATAGCATGTGCTAAAAAGTTGAGAGGGTTACGGCAAAAACCGGATGCACTTCGTGTACAAAATGGACAATCTCTTTCGAAGTTTCAGGGTTTCGGACGAAAACTCGTCTGTTACGAAAGGATTTCAATTTTTTTAACTTATTTCAACTCCAGACTTTTTGTGCATTCAATATGAACCATTAGAAGCCACATCCTAAAATTTCAACCCTATCTAACTTCATTTGCTATTTTTCATGCATTTAATGAATTGTTTTGAGCTAAATGACCCTGAAATTAAAAGGCACCACAAATGAACTCTGAAATGGTTGAAACTTATCATGGTATCATAATTTCACCCACATAGCATGTGCTAAAAAGTTGAGAGGGTTACGGCAAAAACTGGATGCACTTCGTGTACAAAATGGACAATCTCTTTCGAAGTTTCAGGGTTTCGGACGAAAACTCGTCTGTTACGAAAGGATTTCAATTTTTTTAACTTATTTCAACTCCAGAGTTTTTGTGCATTCAATATGAACCATTAGAAGCCACATCCTAAAATTTCAACACTATCTAATTTCATTTGCTATTTTTCATGCATTTAATGAATTGTTTTGACCTAAATGACCCTGAAATTAAAAAGCACCAGAAATGAACTCTGAAATGGTTGAAACTTGGCATGGTTTCATAATTTCACCCACATAGCATGTGCTAAAAAGTTGAGAGGGATACGGCAAAAACCGGATGCACTTCGTGTACAAAATGGACAATCTCTTTCGAAGTTTCAGTGTTTCGGACGAAAACTCGTCTGTTACGAAAGGATTTCAATTTTTTTAACTTATTTCAACTCCAGACTTTTTGTGCATTCAATATGAACCATTAGAAGCCACATCCTAAAATTTCAACCCTATCTAACTTCATTTGCTATTTTTCATGCATTTAATGAATTGTTTTGAGCTAAATGACCCTGAAATTAAAAAGCACCACAAATGAACTTTGAAATAGTTGAAACTTATCATGGTATCATAATTTCACCCACATAGCATGTGCTAAAAAGTTGAGAGGGTTACGGCAAAAACTGGATGCACTTCGTGTACAAAATGGACAATCTCTTTCGAAGTATCAGGGTTTCGGACGAAAACTCGTCTGTTACGAAAGGATTTCAATTTTTTTAACTTATTTCAACTCCAGAGTTTTTGTGCATTCAATATGAACCATTAGAAGCCACATCCTAAAATTTCAACCCTATCTAACTTCATTTGCTATTTTTCATGCATTTAATGAATTGTTTTGAGCTAAATGACCCTGAAATTAAAAAGCACCACAAATGAACTCTGAAATGGTTGAAACTTATCATGGTATCATAATTTCACCCACATAGCATGTGCTAAAAAGTTGAGAGGGTTACGGCACAAACTGGATGCACTTCGTGTACAAAATGGACAATCTCTTTCGAAGTATCAGCGTTTCGGACGAAAACTCGTCTGTTACGAAAGGATTTCAATTTTTTTAACTTATTTCAACTCCAGACTTTTTGTGCATTCAATATGAACCATTAGAAGCCACATCCTAAAATTTCAACCCTATCTAACTTCATTTGCTATTTTTCATGCATTTAATGAATTGTTTTGAGCTAAATGACCCTGAAATTAAAAAGCACCACAAATGAACTCTGAAATGGTTGAAACTTGGCATGGTTTCATAATTTCACCCACATAGCATGTGCTAAAAAGTTGAGAGGGTTACGGCAAATACCGGATGCACTTCGTGTACAAAATGGACAATCTCTTTCGAAGTTTTAGGGTTTCGCACGAAAACTCGTTGGTTACGAAAGGATTTCAATTTTTTTAACTTATTTCAACTCCAGACTTTTTGTGCATTCAATATGAACCATTAGAAGCCACATCCTAAAATTTCAACCCTATCTAACTTCATTTGCTATTTTTCATGCATTTAATGAATTGTTTTGAGCTAAATGACCCTGAAATTAAAAAGCACCACAAATGAACTCTGAAATAGTTGAAACTTATCATGGTATCATAATTTCACCCACATAGCATGTGCTAAAAAGTTGAGAGGGTTACGGCAAAAACTGGATGCACTTCGTGTACAAAATGGACAATCTCTTTCGAAGTATCAGGGTTTCGGACGAAAACTCGTCTGTTACGAAAGGATTTCAATTTTTTTTAACTTATTTCAACTCCAGAATTTTTGTGCATTCAATATGAACCATTAGAAGCCACATCCTAAAATTTCAACCCTATCTAACTTCATTTGCTATTTTTCATGCATTTAATGAATTGTTTTGAGCTAACTGACCCTGAAATTAAAAAGCACCACAAATGAACTCTGAAATGGTTGAAACTTGGCATGGTTTCATAATTTCACCCACATAGCATGTGCTAAAAAGTTGAGAGGGTTACGGCAAAAACCGGATGCACTTCGTGTACAAAATGGACAATCTCTTTCGAAGTTTCAGGGTTTCGGACGAAAACTCGTCTGTTACGAAAGGATTTCAATTTTTTTAACTTATTTCAACTCCAGACTTTTTGTGCATTCAATATGAACCATTAGAAGCCACATCCTAAAATTTCAACCCTATCTAACTTCATTTGCTATTTTTCATGCATTTAATGAATTGTTTTGAGCTAAATGACCCTGAAATTAAAAAGCACCACAAATGAACTCTGAAATGGTTGAAACTTATCATGGTATCATAATTTCACCCACATAGCATGTGCTAAAAAGTTGAGAGGGTTACGGCAAAAACTGGATGCACTTCGTGTACAAAATGGACAATCTCTTTCGAAGTATGAGGGTTTCGGACGAAAACTCGTCTGTTACGAAAGGATTTCAATTTTTTTAACTTATTTCAACTCCAGAGTTTTTGTGCATTCAATATGAACCATTAGAAGCCACATCCTAAAATTTCAACACTATCTAATTTCATTTGCTATTTTTCATGCATTTAATGAATTGTTTTGACCTAAATGACCCTGAAATTAAAAAGCACCAGAAATGAACTCTGAAATGGTTGAAACTTGGCATGGTTTCATAATTTCACCCACATAGCATGTGCTAAAAAGTTGAGAGGGATACGGCAAAAACCGGATGCACTTCGTGTACAAAATGGACAATCTCTTTCGAAGTTTCAGGGTTTCGGACGAAAACTCGTCTGTTACGAAAGGATTTCAATTTTTTTAACTTATTTCAACTCCAGACTTTTTGTGCATTCAATATGAACCATTAGAAGCCACATCCTAAAATTTCAACCCTATCTAACTTCATTTGCTATTTTTCATGCATTTAATGAATTGTTTTGAGCTAAATGACCCTGAAATTAAAAAGCACCACAAATGAACTCTGAAATGGTTGAAACTTATCATGGTATCATAATTTCACCCACATAGCATGTGCTAAAAAGTTGAGAGGGTTACGGCACAAACTGGATGCACTTCGTGTACAAAATGGACAATCTCTTTCGAAGTTTCAGGGTTTCGGACGAAAACTCGTCTGTTACGAAAGGATTTCAATTTTTTTAACTTATTTCAACTCCAGAGTTTTTGTGCATTCAATATGAACCATTAGAAGCCACATCCTAAAATTTCAACACTATCTAATTTCATTTGCTATTTTTCATGCATTTAATGAATTGTTTTGACCTAAATGACCCTGAAATTAAAAAGCACCAGAAATGAACTCTGAAATAGTTGAAACTTGGCATGGTTTCATAATTTCACCCACATAGCATGTGCTAAAAAGTTGAGAGGGATACGGCAAAAACCGGATGCACTTCGTGTACAAAATGGACAATCTCTTTCGAAGTTTCAGTGTTTCGGACGAAAACTCGTCTGTTACGAAAGGATTTCAATTTTTTTAACTTATTTCAACTCCAGACTTTTTGTGCATTCAATATGAACCATTAGAAGCCACATCCTAAAATTTCAACCCTATCTAACTTCATTTGCTATTTTTCATGCATTTAATGAATTGTTTTGAGCTAAATGACCCTGAAATTAAAAAGCACCACAAATGAGCTTTGAAATAGTTGAAACTTATCATGGTATCATAATTTCACCCACATAGCATGTGCTAAAAAGTTGAGAGGGTTACGGCAAAAACTGGATGCACTTCGTGTACAAAATGGACAATCTCTTTCGAAGTATCAGGGTTTCGGACGAAAACTCGTCTGTTACGAAAGGATTTCAATTTTTTTAACTTATTTCAACTCCAGAGTTTTTGTGCATTCAATATGAACCATTAGAAGCCACATCCTAAAATTTCAACCCTATCTAACTTCATTTGCTATTTTTCATGCATTTAATGAATTGTTTTGAGCTAAATGACCCTGAAATTAAAAAGCACCACAAATGAACTCTGAAATGGTTGAAACTTATCATGGTATCATAATTTCACCCACATAGCATGTGCTAAAAAGTTGAGAGGGTTACGGCACAAACTGGATGCACTTCGTGTACAAAATGGACAATCTCTTTCGAAGTATCAGCGTTTCGGACGAAAACTCGTCTGTTACGAAAGGATTTCAATTTTTTTAACTTATTTCAACTCCAGACTTTTTGTGCATTCAATATGAACCATTAGAAGCCACATCCTAAAATTTCAACCCTATCTAACTTCATTTGCTATTTTTCATGCATTTAATGAATTGTTTTGAGCTAAATGACCCTGAAATTAAAAAGCACCACAAATGAACTCTGAAATGGTTGAAACTTGGCATGGTTTCATAATTTCACCCACATAGCATGTGCTAAAAAGTTGAGAGGGTTACGGCAAATACCGGATGCACTTCGTGTACAAAATGGACAATCTCTTTCGAAGTTTTAGGGTTTCGCACGAAAACTCGTTGGTTACGAAAGGATTTCAATTTTTTTAACTTATTTCAACTCCAGACTTTTTGTGCATTCAATATGAACCATTAGAAGCCACATCCTAAAATTTCAACCCTATCTAACTTCATTTGCTATTTTTCATGCATTTAATGAATTGTTTTGAGCAAAATGACCCTGAAATTAAAAAGCACCACAAATGAACTCTGAAATAGTTGAAACTTATCATGGTATCATAATTTCACCCACATAGCATGTGCTAAAAAGTTGAGAGGGTTACGGCAAAAACTGGATGCACTTCGTGTACAAAATGGACAATCTCTTTCGAAGTATCAGGGTTTCGGACGAAAACTCGTCTGTTACGAAAGGATTTCAATTTTTTTTAACTTATTTCAACTCCAGAATTTTTGTGCATTCAATATGAACCATTAGAAGCCACATCCTAAAATTTCAACCCTATCTAACTTCATTTGCTATTTTTCATGCATTTAATGAATTGTTTTGAGCTAACTGACCCTGAAATTAAAAAGCACCACAAATGAACTCTGAAATGGTTGAAACTTGGCATGGTTTCATAATTTCACCCACATAGCATGTGCTAAAAAGTTGAGAGGGTTACGGCAAAAACCGGATGCACTTCGTGTACAAAATGGACAATCTCTTTCGAAGTTTCAGGGTTTCGGACGAAAACTCGTCTGTTACGAAAGGATTTCAATTTTTTTAACTTATTTCAACTCCAGACTTTTTGTGCATTCAATATGAACCATTAGAAGCCACATCCTAAAATTTCAACCCTATCTAACTTCATTTGCTATTTTTCATGCATTTAATGAATTGTTTTGAGCTAAATGACCCTGAAATTAAAAAGCACCACAAATGAACTCTGAAATGGTTGAAACTTATCATGGTATCATAATTTCACCCACATAGCATGTGCTAAAAAGTTGAGAGGGTTACGGCAAAAACTGGATGCACTTCGTGTACAAAATGGACAATCTCTTTCGAAGTATGAGGGTTTCGGACGAAAACTCGTCTGTTACGAAAGGATTTCAATTTTTTTAACTTATTTCAACTCCAGAGTTTTTGTGCATTCAATATGAACCATTAGAAGCCACATCCTAAAATTTCAACACTATCTAATTTCATTTGCTATTTTTCATGCATTTAATGAATTGTTTTGACCTAAATGACCCTGAAATTAAAAAGCACCAGAAATGAACTCTGAAATGGTTGAAACTTGGCATGGTTTCATAATTTCACCCACATAGCATGTGCTAAAAAGTTGAGAGGGATACGGCAAAAACCGGATGCACTTCGTGTACAAAATGGACAATCTCTTTCGAAGTTTCAGGGTTTCGGACGAAAACTCGTCTGTTACGAAAGGATTTCAATTTTTTTAACTTATTTCAACTCCAGACTTTTTGTGCATTCAATATGAACCATTAGAAGCCACATCCTAAAATTTCAACCCTATCTAACTTCATTTGCTATTTTTCATGCATTTAATGAATTGTTTTGAGCTAAATGACCCTGAAATTAAAAAGCACCACAAATGAACTCTGAAATGGTTGAAACTTATCATGGTATCATAATTTCACCCACATAGCATGTGCTAAAAAGTTGAGAGGGTTACGGCACAAACTGGATGCACTTCGTGTACAAAATGGACAATCTCTTTCGAAGTATCAGCGTTTCGGACGAAAACTCGTCTGTTACGAAAGGATTTCAATTTTTTTAACTTATTTCAACTCCAGACTTTTTGTGCATTCAATATGAACCATTAGAAGCCACATCCTAAAATTTCAACCCTATCTAACTTCATTTGCTATTTTTCATGCATTTAATGAATTGTTTTGAGCTAAATGACCCTGAAATTAAAAAGCACCACAAATGAACTCTGAAATGGTTGAAACTTGGCATGGTTTCATAATTTCACCCACATAGCATGTGCTAAAAAGTTGAGAGGGTTACGGCAAATACCGGATGCACTTCGTGTACAAAATGGACAATCTCTTTCGAAGTTTTAGGGTTTCCCACGAAAACTCGTTGGTTACGAAAGGATTTCAATTTTTTTAACTTATTTCAACTCCAGACTTTTTGTGCATTCAATATGAACCATTAGAAGCCACATCCTAAAATTTCAACCCTATCTAACTTCATTTGCTATTTTTCATGCATTTAATGATTTGTTTTGAGCTAAATGACCCTGAAATTAAAAAGCACCACTAATGAACTCTGAAATGGTTGAAACTTATCATGGTATCATAATTTCACCCACATAGCATGTGCTAAAAAGTTGAGAGGGTTATGGCAAAAACTGGATGCACTTCGTGTACAAAATGGACAATCTCTTTCGAAGTATCAGGGTTTCGGACGAAAACTCGTCTGTTACGAAAGGATTTCAATTTTTTTTAACTTATTTCAACTCCAGAATTTATGTGCATTCAATATGAACCATTAGAAGCCACATCCTAAAATTTCAACCCTATCTAACTTCATTTGCTATTTTTCATGCATTTAATGAATTGTTTTGAGCTAAATGACCCTGAAATTAAAAAGCACCACAAATGAACTCTGAAATGGTTGAAACTTATCATGGTATCATAATTTCACCCACATAGCATGTGCTAAAAAGTTGAGAGGGTTACGGCAAAAACTGGATGCACTTCGTGTACAAAATGGACAATCTCTTTCGAAGTATGAGGGTTTCGGACGAAAACTCGTCTGTTACGAAAGGATTTCAATTTTTTTAACTTATTTCAACTCCAGAGTTTTTGTGCATTCAATATGAACCATTAGAAGCCACATCCTAAAATTTCAACACTATCTAATTTCATTTGCTATTTTTCATGCATTTAATGAATTGTTTTGACCTAAATGACCCTGAAATTAAAAAGCACCAGAAATGAACTCTGAAATGGTTGAAACTTGGCATGGTTTCATAATTTCACCCACATAGCATGTGCTAAAAAGTTGAGAGGGATACGGCAAAAACCGGATGCACTTCGTGTACAAAATGGACAATCTCTTTCGAAGTTTCAGGGTTTCGGACGAAAACTCGTCTGTTACGAAAGGATTTCAATTTTTTTTAACTTATTTCAACTCCAGAATTTTTGTGCATTCAATATGAACCATTAGAAGCCACATCCTAAAATTTCAACCCTATCTAACTTCATTTGCTATTTTTCATGCATTTAATGAATTGTTTTGAGCTAACTGACCCTGAAATTAAAAAGCACCACAAATGAACTCTGAAATGGTTGAAACTTGGCATGGTTTCATAATTTCACCCACATAGCATGTGCTAAAAAGTTGAGAGGGTTACGGCAAATACCGGATGCACTTCGTGTACAAAATGGACAATCTCTTTCGAAGTTTTAGGGTTTCGCACGAAAACTCGTTGGTTACGAAAGGATTTCAATTTTTTTAACTTATTTCAACTCCAGACTTTTTGTGCATTCAATATGAACCATTAGAAGCCACATCCTAAAATTTCAACCCTATCTAACTTCATTTGCTATTTTTCATGCATTTAATGAATTGTTTTGAGCTAAATGACCCTGAAATTAAAAAGCACCACAAATGAACTCTGAAATAGTTGAAACTTATCATGGTATCATAATTTCACCCACATAGCATGTGCTAAAAAGTTGAGAGGGTTACGGCAAAAACTGGATGCACTTCGTGTACAAAATGGACAATCTCTTTCGAAGTATCAGGGTTTCGGACGAAAACTCGTCTGTTACGAAAGGATTTCAATTTTTTTTAACTTATTTCAACTCCAGAATTTTTGTGCATTCAATATGAACCATTAGAAGCCACATCCTAAAATTTCAACCCTATCTAACTTCATTTGCTATTTTTCATGCATTTAATGAATTGTTTTGAGCTAACTGACCCTGAAATTAAAAAGCACCACAAATGAACTCTGAAATGGTTGAAACTTGGCATGGTTTCATAATTTCACCCACATAGCATGTGCTAAAAAGTTGAGAGGGTTACGGCAAAAACCGGATGCACTTCGTGTACAAAATGGACAATCTCTTTCGAAGTTTCAGGGTTTCGGACGAAAACTCGTCTGTTACGAAAGGATTTCAATTTTTTTAACTTATTTCAACTCCAGACTTTTTGTGCATTCAATAAGAACCATTAGAAGCCACATCCTAAAATTTCAACCCTATCTAACTTCATTTGCTATTTTTCATGCATTTAATGAATTGTTTTGAGCTAAATGACCCTGAAATTAAAAAGCACCACAAATGAACTCTGAAATGGTTGAAACTTATCATGGTATCATAATTTCACCCACATAGCATGTGCTAAAAAGTTGAGAGGGTTACGGCAAAAACTGGATGCACTTCGTGTACAAAATGGACAATCTCTTTCGAAGTATGAGGGTTTCGGACGAAAACTCGTCTGTTACGAAAGGATTTCAATTTTTTTAACTTATTTCAACTCCAGAGTTTTTGTGCATTCAATATGAACCATTAGAAGCCACATCCTAAAATTTCAACACTATCTAATTTCATTTGCTATTTTTCATGCATTTAATGAATTGTTTTGACCTAAATGACCCTGAAATTAAAAAGCACCAGAAATGAACTCTGAAATGGTTGAAACTTGGCATGGTTTCATAATTTCACCCACATAGCATGTGCTAAAAAGTTGAGAGGGATACGGCAAAAACCGGATGCACTTCGTGTACAAAATGGACAATCTCTTTCGAAGTTTCAGGGTTTCGGACGAAAACTCGTCTGTTACGAAAGGATTTCAATTTTTTTAACTTATTTCAACTCCAGACTTTTTGTGCATTCAATATGAACCATTAGAAGCCACATCCTAAAATTTCAACCCTATCTAACTTCATTTGCTATTTTTCATGCATTTAATGAATTGTTTTGAGCTAAATGACCCTGAAATTAAAAAGCACCACAAATGAACTCTGAAATGGTTGAAACTTATCATGGTATCATAATTTCACCCACATAGCATGTGCTAAAAAGTTGAGAGGGTTACGGCACAAACTGGATGCACTTCGTGTACAAAATGGACAATCTCTTTCGAAGTATCAGCGTTTCGGACGAAAACTCGTCTGTTACGAAAGGATTTCAATTTTTTTAACTTATTTCAACTCCAGACTTTTTGTGCATTCAATATGAACCATTAGAAGCCACATCCTAAAATTTCAACCCTATCTAACTTCATTTGCTATTTTTCATGCATTTAATGAATTGTTTTGAGCTAAATGACCCTGAAATTAAAAAGCACCACAAATGAACTCTGAAATGGTTGAAACTTGGCATGGTTTCATAATTTCACCCACATAGCATGTGCTAAAAAGTTGAGAGGGTTACGGCAAATACCGGATGCACTTCGTGTACAAAATGGACAATCTCTTTCGAAGTTTTAGGGTTTCCCACGAAAACTCGTTGGTTACGAAAGGATTTCAATTTTTTTAACTTATTTCAACTCCAGACTTTTTGTGCATTCAATATGAACCATTAGAAGCCACATCCTAAAATTTCAACCCTATCTAACTTCATTTGCTATTTTTCATGCATTTAATGATTTGTTTTGAGCTAAATGACCCTGAAATTAAAAAGCACCACTAATGAACTCTGAAATGGTTGAAACTTATCATGGTATCATAATTTCACCCACATAGCATGTGCTAAAAAGTTGAGAGGGTTATGGCAAAAACTGGATGCACTTCGTGTACAAAATGGACAATCTCTTTCGAAGTATCAGGGTTTCGGACGAAAACTCGTCTGTTACGAAAGGATTTCAATTTTTTTTAACTTATTTCAACTCCAGAATTTATGTGCATTCAATATGAACCATTAGAAGCCACATCCTAAAATTTCAACCCTATCTAACTTCATTTGCTATTTTTCATGCATTTAATGAATTGTTTTGAGCTAAATGACCCTGAAATTAAAAAGCACCACAAATGAACTCTGAAATGGTTGAAACTTATCATGGTATCATAATTTCACCCACATAGCATGTGCTAAAAAGTTGAGAGGGTTACGGCAAAAACTGGATGCACTTCGTGTACAAAATGGACAATCTCTTTCGAAGTATGAGGGTTTCGGACGAAAACTCGTCTGTTACGAAAGGATTTCAATTTTTTTAACTTATTTCAACTCCAGAGTTTTTGTGCATTCAATATGAACCATTAGAAGCCACATCCTAAAATTTCAACACTATCTAATTTCATTTGCTATTTTTCATGCATTTAATGAATTGTTTTGACCTAAATGACCCTGAAATTAAAAAGCACCAGAAATGAACTCTGAAATGGTTGAAACTTGGCATGGTTTCATAATTTCACCCACATAGCATGTGCTAAAAAGTTGAGAGGGATACGGCAAAAACCGGATGCACTTCGTGTACAAAATGGACAATCTCTTTCGAAGTTTCAGGGTTTCGGACGAAAACTCGTCTGTTACGAAAGGATTTCAATTTTTTTAACTTATTTCAACTCCAGACTTTTTGTGCATTCAATATGAACCATTAGAAGCCACATCCTAAAATTTCAACCCTATCTAACTTCATTTGCTATTTTTCATGCATTTAATGAATTGTTTTGAGCTAAATGACCCTGAAATTAAAAAGCACCACAAATGAACTCTGAAATGGTTGAAACTTATCATGGTATCATAATTTCACCCACATAGCATGTGCTAAAAAGTTGAGAGGGTTACGGCACAAACTGGATGCACTTCGTGTACAAAATGGACAATCTCTTTCGAAGTATCAGCGTTTCGGACGAAAACTCGTCTGTTACGAAAGGATTTCAATTTTTTTAACTTATTTCAACTCCAGACTTTTTGTGCATTCAATATGAACCATTAGAAGCCACATCCTAAAATTTCAACCCTATCTAACTTCATTTGCTATTTTTCATGCATTTAATGAATTGTTTTGAGCTAAATGACCCTGAAATTAAAAAGCACCACAAATGAACTCTGAAATGGTTGAAACTTGGCATGGTTTCATAATTTCACCCACATAGCATGTGCTAAAAAGTTGAGAGGGTTACGGCAAATACCGGATGCACTTCGTGTACAAAATGGACAATCTCTTTCGAAGTTTTAGGGTTTCCCACGAAAACTCGTTGGTTACGAAAGGATTTCAATTTTTTTAACTTATTTCAACTCCAGACTTTTTGTGCATTCAATATGAACCATTAGAAGCCACATCCTAAAATTTCAACCCTATCTAACTTCATTTGCTATTTTTCATGCATTTAATGATTTGTTTTGAGCTAAATGACCCTGAAATTAAAAAGCACCACTAATGAACTCTGAAATGGTTGAAACTTATCATGGTATCATAATTTCACCCACATAGCATGTGCTAAAAAGTTGAGAGGGTTATGGCAAAAACTGGATGCACTTCGTGTACAAAATGGACAATCTCTTTCGAAGTATCAGGGTTTCGGACGAAAACTCGTCTGTTACGAAAGGATTTCAATTTTTTTTAACTTATTTCAACTCCAGAATTTTTGTGCATTCAATATGAACCATTAGAAGCCACATCCTAAAATTTCAACCCTATCTAACTTCATTTGCTATTTTTCATGCATTTAATGAATTGTTTTGAGCTAAATGACCCTGAAATTAAAAAGCACCAGAAATGAACTCTGAAATGGTTGAAACTTGGCATGGTTTCATAATTTCACCCACATAGCATGTGCTAAAAAGTTGAGAGGGTTACGGCAAATACCGGATGCACTTCGTGTACAAAATGGACAATCTCTTTCGAAGTTTTAGGGTTTCGCACGAAAACTCGTTGGTTACGAAAGGATTTCAATTTTTTTAACTTATTTCAACTCCAGACTTTTTGTGCATTCAATATGAACCATTAGAAGCCACATCCTAAAATTTCAACCCTATCTAACTTCATTTGCTATTTTTCATGCATTTAATGAATTGTTTTGAGCTAAATGACCCTGAAATTAAAAAGCACCACAAATGAACTCTGAAATAGTTGAAACTTATCATGGTATCATAATTTCACCCACATAGCATGTGCTAAAAAGTTGAGAGGGTTACGGCAAAAACTGGATGCACTTCGTGTACAAAATGGACAATCTCTTTCGAAGTATCAGGGTTTCGGACGAAAACTCGTCTGTTACGAAAGGATTTCAATTTTTTTTAACTTATTTCAACTCCAGAATTTTTGTGCATTCAATATGAACCATTAGAAACCACATCCTAAAATTTCAACCCTATCTAACTTCATTTGCTATTTTTCATGCATTTAATGAATTGTTTTGAGCTAACTGACCCTGAAATTAAAAAGCACCACAAATGAACTCTGAAATGGTTGAAACTTGGCATGGTTTCATAATTTCACCCACATAGCATGTGCTAAAAAGTTGAGAGGGTTACGGCAAAAACCGGATGCACTTCGTGTACAAAATGGACAATCTCTTTCGAAGTTTCAGGGTTTCGGACGAAAACTCGTCTGTTACGAAAGGATTTCAATTTTTTTAACTTATTTCAACTCCAGACTTTTTGTGCATTCAATATGAACCATTAGAAGCCACATCCTAAAATTTCAACCCTATCTAACTTCATTTGCTATTTTTCATGCATTTAATGAATTGTTTTGAGCTAAATGACCCTGAAATTAAAAAGCACCACAAATGAACTCTGAAATGGTTGAAACTTATCATGGTATCATAATTTCACCCACATAGCATGTGCTAAAAAGTTGAGAGGGTTACGGCAAAAACTGGATGCACTTCGTGTACAAAATGGACAATCTCTTTCGAAGTATGAGGGTTTCGGACGAAAACTCGTCTGTTACGAAAGGATTTCAATTTTTTTAACTTATTTCAACTCCAGAGTTTTTGTGCATTCAATATGAACCATTAGAAGCCACATCCTAAAATTTCAACACTATCTAATTTCATTTGCTATTTTTCATGCATTTAATGAATTGTTTTGACCTAAATGACCCTGAAATTAAAAAGCACCAGAAATGAACTCTGAAATGGTTGAAACTTGGCATGGTTTCATAATTTCACCCACATAGCATGTGCTAAAAAGTTGAGAGGGATACGGCAAAAACCGGATGCACTTCGTGTACAAAATGGACAATCTCTTTCGAAGTTTCAGTGTTTCGGACGAAAACTCGTCTGTTACGAAAGGATTTCAATTTTTTTAACTTATTTCAACTCCAGACTTTTTGTGCATTCAATATGAACCATTAGAAGCCACATCCTAAAATTTCAACCCTATCTAACTTCATTTGCTATTTTTCATGCATTTAATGAATTGTTTTGAGCTAAATGACCCTGAAATTAAAAAGCACCACAAATGAACTCTGAAATGGTTGAAACTTATCATGGTATCATAATTTCACCCACATAGCATGTGCTAAAAAGTTGATAGGGTTACGGCACAAACTGGATGCACTTCGTGTACAAAATGGACAATCTCTTTCGAAGTATCAGCGTTTCGGACGAAAACTCGTCTGTTACGAAAGGATTTCAATTTTTTTAACTTATTTCAACTCCAGACTTTTTGTGCATTCAATATGAACCATTAGAAGCCACATCCTAAAATTTCAACCCTATCTAACTTCATTTGCTATTTTTCATGCATTTAATGAATTGTTTTGAGCTAAATGACCCTGAAATTAAAAAGCACCACAAATGAACTCTGAAATGGTTGAAACTTGGCATGGTTTCATAATTTCACCCACATAGCATGTGCTAAAAAGTTGAGAGGGTTACGGCAAATACCGGATGCACTTCGTGTACAAAATGGACAATCTCTTTCGAAGTATCAGCGTTTCGGACGAAAACTCGTCTGTTACGAAAGGATTTCAATTTTTTTAACTTATTTCAACTCCAGACTTTTTGTGCATTCAATATGAACCATTAGAAGCCACATCCTAAAATTTCAACCCTATCTAACTTCATTTGCTATTTTTCATGCATTTAATGAATTGTTTTGAGCTAAATGACCCTGAAATTAAAAAGCACCACAAATGAACTCTGAAATGGTTGAAACTTGGCATGGTTTCATAATTTCACCCACATAGCATGTGCTAAAAAGTTGAGAGGGTTACGGCAAATACCGGATGCACTTCGTGTACAAAATGGACAATCTCTTTCGAAGTTTTAGGGTTTCGCACGAAAACTCGTTGGTTACGAAAGGATTTCAATTTTTTTAACTTATTTCAACTCCAGACTTTTTGTGCATTCAATATGAACCATTAGAAGCCACATCCTAAAATTTCAACCCTATCTAACTTCATTTGCTATTTTTCATGCATTTAATGAATTGTTTTGAGCTAAATGACCCTGAAATTAAAAAGCACCACAAATGAACTCTGAAATAGTTGAAACTTATCATGGTATCATAATTTCACCCACATAGCATGTGCTAAAAAGTTGAGAGGGTTACGGCAAAAACTGGATGCACTTCGTGTACAAAATGGACAATCTCTTTCGAAGTATCAGGGTTTCGGACGAAAACTCGTCTGTTACGAAAGGATTTCAATTTTTTTTAACTTATTTCAACTCCAGAATTTTTGTGCATTCAATATGAACCATTAGAAGCCACATCCTAAAATTTCAACCCTATCTAACTTCATTTGCTATTTTTCATGCATTTAATGAATTGTTTTGAGCTAACTGACCCTGAAATTAAAAAGCACCACAAATGAACTCTGAAATGGTTGAAACTTGGCATGGTTTCATAATTTCACCCACATAGCATGTGCTAAAAAGTTGAGAGGGTTACGGCAAAAACCGGATGCACTTCGTGTACAAAATGGACAATCTCTTTCGAAGTTTCAGGGTTTCGGACGAAAACTCGTCTGTTACGAAAGGATTTCAATTTTTTTAACTTATTTCAACTCCAGACTTTTTGTGCATTCAATATGAACCATTAGAAGCCACATCCTAAAATTTCAACCCTATCTAACTTCATTTGCTATTTTTCATGCATTTAATGAATTGTTTTGAGCTAAATGACCCTGAAATTAAAAAGCACCACAAATGAACTCTGAAATGGTTGAAACTTATCATGGTATCATAATTTCACCCACATAGCATGTGCTAAAAAGTTGAGAGGGTTACGGCAAAAACTGGATGCACTTCGTGTACAAAATGGACAATCTCTTTCGAAGTATGAGGGTTTCGGACGAAAACTCGTCTGTTACGAAAGGATTTCAATTTTTTTAACTTATTTCAACTCCAGAGTTTTTGTGCATTCAATATGAACCATTAGAAGCCACATCCTAAAATTTCAACACTATCTAATTTCATTTGCTATTTTTCATGCATTTAATGAATTGTTTTGACCTAAATGACCCTGAAATTAAAAAGCACCAGAAATGAACTCTGAAATGGTTGAAACTTGGCATGGTTTCATAATTTCACCCACATAGCATGTGCTAAAAAGTTGAGAGGGATACGGCAAAAACCGGATGCACTTCGTGTACAAAATGGACAATCTCTTTCGAAGTTTCAGGGTTTCGGACGAAAACTCGTCTGTTACGAAAGGATTTCAATTTTTTTAACTTATTTCAACTCCAGACTTTTTGTGCATTCAATATGAACCATTAGAAGCCACATCCTAAAATTTCAACCCTATCTAACTTCATTTGCTATTTTTCATGCATTTAATGAATTGTTTTGAGCTAAATGACCCTGAAATTAAAAAGCACCACAAATGAACTTTGAAATAGTTGAAACTTATCATGGTATCATAATTTCACCCACATAGCATGTGCTAAAAAGTTGAGAGGGTTACGGCAAAAACTGGATGCACTTCGTGTACAAAATGGACAATCTCTTTCGAAGTATCAGGGTTTCGGACGAAAACTCGTCTGTTACGAAAGGATTTCAATTTTTTTAACTTATTTCAACTCCAGAGTTTTTGTGCATTCAATATGAACCATTAGAAGCCACATCCTAAAATTTCAACCCTATCTAACTTCATTTGCTATTTTTCATGCATTTAATGAATTGTTTTGAGCTAACTGACCCTGAAATTAAAAAGCACCACAAATGAACTCTGAAATGGTTGAAACTTGGCATGGTTTCATAATTTCACCCACATAGCATGTGCTAAAAAGTTGAGAGGGTTACGGCAAAAACCGGATGCACTTCGTGTACAAAATGGACAATCTCTTTCGAAGTTTCAGGGTTTCGGACGAAAACTCGTCTGTTACGAAAGGATTTCAATTTTTTTAACTTATTTCAACTCCAGACTTTTTGTGCATTCAATATGAACCATTAGAAGCCACATCCTAAAATTTCAACCCTATCTAACTTCATTTGCTATTTTTCATGCATTTAATGAATTGTTTTGAGCTAAATGACCCTGAAATTAAAAGGCACCACAAATGAACTCTGAAATGGTTGAAACTTATCATGGTATCATAATTTCACCCACATAGCATGTGCTAAAAAGTTGAGAGGGTTACGGCAAAAACTGGATGCACTTCGTGTACAAAATGGACAATCTCTTTCGAAGTTTCAGGGTTTCGGACGAAAACTCGTCTGTTACGAAAGGATTTCAATTTTTTTAACTTATTTCAACTCCAGAGTTTTTGTGCATTCAATATGAACCATTAGAAGCCACATCCTAAAATTTCAACACTATCTAATTTCATTTGCTATTTTTCATGCATTTAATGAATTGTTTTGACCTAAATGACCCTGAAATTAAAAAGCACCAGAAATGAACTCTGAAATGGTTGAAACTTGGCATGGTTTCATAATTTCACCCACATAGCATGTGCTAAAAAGTTGAGAGGGATACGGCAAAAACCGGATGCACTTCGTGTACAAAATGGACAATCTCTTTCGAAGTTTCAGTGTTTCGGACGAAAACTCGTCTGTTACGAAAGGATTTCAATTTTTTTAACTTATTTCAACTCCAGACTTTTTGTGCATTCAATATGAACCATTAGAAGCCACATCCTAAAATTTCAACCCTATCTAACTTCATTTGCTATTTTTCATGCATTTAATGAATTGTTTTGAGCTAAATGACCCTGAAATTAAAAAGCACCACAAATGAACTTTGAAATAGTTGAAACTTATCATGGTATCATAATTTCACCCACATAGCATGTGCTAAAAAGTTGAGAGGGTTACGGCAAAAACTGGATGCACTTCGTGTACAAAATGGACAATCTCTTTCGAAGTATCAGGGTTTCGGACGAAAACTCGTCTGTTACGAAAGGATTTCAATTTTTTTAACTTATTTCAACTCCAGAGTTTTTGTGCATTCAATATGAACCATTAGAAGCCACATCCTAAAATTTCAACCCTATCTAACTTCATTTGCTATTTTTCATGCATTTAATGAATTGTTTTGAGCTAACTGACCCTGAAATTAAAAAGCACCACAAATGAACTCTGAAATGGTTGAAACTTGGCATGGTTTCATAATTTCACCCACATAGCATGTGCTAAAAAGTTGAGAGGGTTACGGCAAAAACCGGATGCACTTCGTGTACAAAATGGACAATCTCTTTCGAAGTTTCAGGGTTTCGGACGAAAACTCGTCTGTTACGAAAGGATTTCAATTTTTTTAACTTATTTCAACTCCAGACTTTTTGTGCATTCAATATGAACCATTAGAAGCCACATCCTAAAATTTCAACCCTATCTAACTTCATTTGCTATTTTTCATGCATTTAATGAATTGTTTTGAGCTAAATGACCCTGAAATTAAAAGGCACCACAAATGAACTCTGAAATGGTTGAAACTTATCATGGTATCATAATTTCACCCACATAGCATGTGCTAAAAAGTTGAGAGGGTTACGGCAAAAACTGGATGCACTTCGTGTACAAAATGGACAATCTCTTTCGAAGTTTCAGGGTTTCGGACGAAAACTCGTCTGTTACGAAAGGATTTCAATTTTTTTAACTTATTTCAACTCCAGAGTTTTTGTGCATTCAATATGAACCATTAGAAGCCACATCCTAAAATTTCAACACTATCTAATTTCATTTGCTATTTTTCATGCATTTAATGAATTGTTTTGACCTAAATGACCCTGAAATTAAAAAGCACCAGAAATGAACTCTGAAATGGTTGAAACTTGGCATGGTTTCATAATTTCACCCACATAGCATGTGCTAAAAAGTTGAGAGGGATACGGCAAAAACCGGATGCACTTCGTGTACAAAATGGACAATCTCTTTCGAAGTTTCAGTGTTTCGGACGAAAACTCGTCTGTTACGAAAGGATTTCAATTTTTTTAACTTATTTCAACTCCAGACTTTTTGTGCATTCAATATGAACCATTAGAAGCCACATCCTAAAATTTCAACCCTATCTAACTTCATTTGCTATTTTTCATGCATTTAATGAATTGTTTTGAGCTAAATGACCCTGAAATTAAAAAGCACCACAAATGAACTTTGAAATAGTTGAAACTTATCATGGTATCATAATTTCACCCACATAGCATGTGCTAAAAAGTTGAGAGGGTTACGGCAAAAACTGGATGCACTTCGTGTACAAAATGGACAATCTCTTTCGAAGTATCAGGGTTTCGGACGAAAACTCGTCTGTTACGAAAGGATTTCAATTTTTTTAACTTATTTCAACTCCAGAGTTTTTGTGCATTCAATATGAACCATTAGAAGCCACATCCTAAAATTTCAACCCTATCTAACTTCATTTGCTATTTTTCATGCATTTAATGAATTGTTTTGAGCTAAATGACCCTGAAATTAAAAAGCACCACAAATGAACTCTGAAATGGTTGAAACTTATCATGGTATCATAATTTCACCCACATAGCATGTGCTAAAAAGTTGAGAGGGTTACGGCACAAACTGGATGCACTTCGTGTACAAAATGGACAATCTCTTTCGAAGTATCAGCGTTTCGGACGAAAACTCGTCTGTTACGAAAGGATTTCAATTTTTTTAACTTATTTCAACTCCAGACTTTTTGTGCATTCAATATGAACCATTAGAAGCCACATCCTAAAATTTCAACCCTATCTAACTTCATTTGCTATTTTTCATGCATTTAATGAATTGTTTTGAGCTAAATGACCCTGAAATTAAAAAGCACCACAAATGAACTCTGAAATGGTTGAAACTTGGCATGGTTTCATAATTTCACCCACATAGCATGTGCTAAAAAGTTGAGAGGGTTACGGCAAATACCGGATGCACTTCGTGTACAAAATGGACAATCTCTTTCGAAGTTTTAGGGTTTCGCACGAAAACTCGTTGGTTACGAAAGGATTTCAATTTTTTTAACTTATTTCAACTCCAGACTTTTTGTGCATTCAATATGAACCATTAGAAGCCACATCCTAAAATTTCAACCCTATCTAACTTCATTTGCTATTTTTCATGCATTTAATGAATTGTTTTGAGCTAAATGACCCTGAAATTAAAAAGCACCACAAATGAACTCTGAAATAGTTGAAACTTATCATGGTATCATAATTTCACCCACATAGCATGTGCTAAAAAGTTGAGAGGGTTACGGCAAAAACTGGATGCACTTCGTGTACAAAATGGACAATCTCTTTCGAAGTATCAGGGTTTCGGACGAAAACTCGTCTGTTACGAAAGGATTTCAATTTTTTTTAACTTATTTCAACTCCAGAATTTTTGTGCATTCAATATGAACCATTAGAAGCCACATCCTAAAATTTCAACCCTATCTAACTTCATTTGCTATTTTTCATGCATTTAATGAATTGTTTTGAGCTAACTGACCCTGAAATTAAAAAGCACCACAAATGAACTCTGAAATGGTTGAAACTTGGCATGGTTTCATAATTTCACCCACATAGCATGTGCTAAAAAGTTGAGAGGGTTACGGCAAAAACCGGATGCACTTCGTGTACAAAATGGACAATCTCTTTCGAAGTTTCAGGGTTTCGGACGAAAACTCGTCTGTTACGAAAGGATTTCAATTTTTTTAACTTATTTCAACTCCAGACTTTTTGTGCATTCAATATGAACCATTAGAAGCCACATCCTAAAATTTCAACCCTATCTAACTTCATTTGCTATTTTTCATGCATTTAATGAATTGTTTTGAGCTAAATGACCCTGAAATTAAAAAGCACCACAAATGAACTCTGAAATGGTTGAAACTTATCATGGTATCATAATTTCACCCACATAGCATGTGCTAAAAAGTTGAGAGGGTTACGGCAAAAACTGGATGCACTTCGTGTACAAAATGGACAATCTCTTTCGAAGTATGAGGGTTTCGGACGAAAACTCGTCTGTTACGAAAGGATTTCAATTTTTTTAACTTATTTCAACTCCAGAGTTTTTGTGCATTCAATATGAACCATTAGAAGCCACATCCTAAAATTTCAACACTATCTAATTTCATTTGCTATTTTTCATGCATTTAATGAATTGTTTTGACCTAAATGACCCTGAAATTAAAAAGCACCAGAAATGAACTCTGAAATGGTTGAAACTTGGCATGGTTTCATAATTTCACCCACATAGCATGTGCTAAAAAGTTGAGAGGGATACGGCAAAAACCGGATGCACTTCGTGTACAAAATGGACAATCTCTTTCGAAGTTTCAGGGTTTCGGACGAAAACTCGTCTGTTACGAAAGGATTTCAATTTTTTTAACTTATTTCAACTCCAGACTTTTTGTGCATTCAATATGAACCATTAGAAGCCACATCCTAAAATTTCAACCCTATCTAACTTCATTTGCTATTTTTCATGCATTTAATGAATTGTTTTGAGCTAAATGACCCTGAAATTAAAAAGCACCACAAATGAACTTTGAAATAGTTGAAACTTATCATGGTATCATAATTTCACCCACATAGCATGTGCTAAAAAGTTGAGAGGGTTACGGCAAAAACTGGATGCACTTCGTGTACAAAATGGACAATCTCTTTCGAAGTATCAGGGTTTCGGACGAAAACTCGTCTGTTACGAAAGGATTTCAATTTTTTTAACTTATTTCAACTCCAGAGTTTTTGTGCATTCAATATGAACCATTAGAAGCCACATCCTAAAATTTCAACCCTATCTAACTTCATTTGCTATTTTTCATGCATTTAATGAATTGTTTTGAGCTAAATGACCCTGAAATTAAAAAGCACCACAAATGAACTCTGAAATGGTTGAAACTTATCATGGTATCATAATTTCACCCACATAGCATGTGCTAAAAAGTTGAGAGGGTTACGGCACAAACTGGATGCACTTCGTGTACAAAATGGACAATCTCTTTCGAAGTATCAGCGTTTCGGACGAAAACTCGTCTGTTACGAAAGGATTTCAATTTTTTTAACTTATTTCAACTCCAGACTTTTTGTGCATTCAATATGAACCATTAGAAGCCACATCCTAAAATTTCAACCCTATCTAACTTCATTTGCTATTTTTCATGCATTTAATGAATTGTTTTGAGCTAAATGACCCTGAAATTAAAAAGCACCACAAATGAACTCTGAAATGGTTGAAACTTGGCATGGTTTCATAATTTCACCCACATAGCATGTGCTAAAAAGTTGAGAGGGTTACGGCAAATACCGGATGCACTTCGTGTACAAAATGGACAATCTCTTTCGAAGTTTTAGGGTTTCGCACGAAAACTCGTTGGTTACGAAAGGATTTCAATTTTTTTAACTTATTTCAACTCCAGACTTTTTGTGCATTCAATATGAACTATTAGAAGCCACATCCTAAAATTTCAACCCTATCTAACTTCATTTGCTATTTTTCATGCATTTAATGAATTTT
Source organism: Elymus sibiricus (assembly GCA_039707655.1). NCBI lineage: Eukaryota > Viridiplantae > Streptophyta > Magnoliopsida > Poales > Poaceae > Elymus > Elymus sibiricus. The sequence continues at coordinate 379,921,546 of CM077669.1, forward strand.
TTTGAGCTAAATGACCCTGAAATTAAAAAGCACCACAAATGAACTCTGAAATGGTTCAAACTTATCATGGTATCATAATTTCACCCACATAGCATGTGCTAAAAAGTTGAGAGGGTTACGGCAAAAACTGGATGCACTTCGTGTACAAAATGGACAATCTCTTTCGAAGTATCAGGGTTTCGAACGAAAACTCGTCTGTTACGAAAGGATTTCAATTTTTTTAAACTTATTTCAACTCCAGAATTTTTGTGCATTCAATATGAACCATTAGAAGCCACATCCTAAAATTTCAACCCTATCTAACTTCATTTCCTATTTTTCATGCATTTAATGAATTGTTTTGAGCTAACTGACCCTGAAATTAAAAAGCACCACAAATGAACTCTGAAATGGTTGAAACTTGGCATGGTTTCATAATTTCACCCACATAGCATGTGCTAAAAAGTTGAGAGGGTTACGGCAAAAACCGGATGCACTTCGTGTACAAAATGGACAATCTCTTTCGAAGTTTTAGGGTTTCGCACGAAAACTCGTCTGTTACGAAAGGATTTCAATTTTTTTAACTTATTTCAACTCCAGACTTTTTGTGCATTCAATATGAACCATTAGAAGCCACATCCTAAAATTTCAACCCTATCTAACTTCATTTGCTATTTTTCATGCATTTAATGAATTGTTTTGAGCTAAATGACCCTGAAATTAAAAAGCACCACAAATGAACTCAGAAATGGTTGAAACTTATCATGGTATCATAATTTCACCCACATAGCATGTGCTAAAAAGTTGAGAGGGTTACGGCAAAAACCGGATGCACTTCGTGTACAAAATGGACATTCTCTTTCGAAGTTTCAGGGTTTCGGACGAAAACTCGTCTGTTACGAAAGGATTTCAATTTTTTTAACTTATTTCAACTCCAGAATTTTTGTGCATTCAATATGAACCATTAGAAGCCACATCCTAAAATTTCAACCCTATCTAACTTCATTTGCTATTTTTCATGCATTTAATGAATTGTTTTGAGCTAAATGACCCTGAAATTAAAAAGCACCACAAATGAACTCTGAAATGGTTGAAACTTATCATGGTATCATAATTTCACCCACATAGCATGTGCTAAAAAGTTGAGAGGGTTACGGCAAAAACTGGATGCACTTCGTGTACAAAATGGACAATCTCTTTCGAAGTATGAGGGTTTCGGATGAAAACTCGTCTGTTACGAAAGGATTTCAATTTTTTTAACTTATTTCAACTCCAGAGTTTTTGTGCATTCAATATGAACCATTAGAAGCCACATCCTAAAATTTCAACCCTATCTAACTTCATTTGCTATTTTTCATGCATTTAATGAATTGTTTTGAGCTAAATGACCCTGAAATTAAAAAGCACAACAAATGAACTCAGAAATGGTTGAAACTTATCATGGTCTCATAATTTCACCCACATAGCATGTGCTAAAAAGTTGAGAGGGTTACGGCACAAACTGGATGCACTTCGTGTACAAAATGGACAATCTCTTTCGAAGTATCAGCGTTTCGGACGAAAACTCGTCTGTTACGAAAGGATTTCAATTTTTTTAACTTATTTCAACTCCAGAGTTTTTGTGAATTCAATATGAACCATTAGAAGCCACATCCTAAAATTTCAACCCTATCTAACTTCATTTGCTATTTTTCATGCATTTAATGAATTGTTTTGAGCTAAATGACCCTGAAATTAAAAAGCACAACAAATGAACTCAGAAATGGTTGAAACTTATCATGGTCTCATAATTTCACCCACATAGCATGTGCTAAAAAGTTGAGAGGGTTACGGCACAAACTGGATGCACTTCGTGTACAAAATGGACAATCTCTTTCGAAGTATCAGCGTTTCGGACGAAAACTCGTCTGTTACGAAGGGATTTCAATTTTTTTAACTTATTTCAACTCCAGACTTTTTGTGCATTCAATATGAACCATTAGAAGCCACATCCTAAAATTTCAACCCTATCTAACTTCATTTGCTATTTTTCATGCATTTAATGAATTGTTTTGAGCTAAATGACCCTGAAATTAAAAAGCACCACAAATGAACTCTGAAATGGTTGAAACTTGGCATGGTTTCATAATTTCACCCACATAGCATGTGCTAAAAAGTTGAGAGGGTTACGGCAAAAACCGGATGCACTTCGTGTACAAAATGGACATTCTCTTTCGAAGTTTCAGGGTTTCGGACGAAAACTCGTCTGTTACGAAAGGATTTCAATTTTTTTAACTTATTTCAACTCCAGACTTTTTGTGCATTCAATATGAACCATTAGAAGCCACATCCTAAAATTTCAACCCTATCTAACTTCATTTGCTATTTTTCATGCATTTAATGAATTGTTTTGAGCTAAATGACCCTGAAATTAAAAAACACCACAAATGAACTCTGAAATGGTTGAAACTTATCATGGTATCATAATTTCACCCACATAGCATGTGCTAAAAAGTTGAGAGGGTTACGGCAAAAACCGGATGCACTTCGTGTACAAAATGGACAATCTCTTTCGAAGTTTCAGGGTTTCGGACGAAAACTCGTCTGTTACGAAAGGATTTCAATTTTTTTAACTTATTTCAACTCCAGACTTTTTGCGCATTCAATATGAACCATTAGAAGCCACATCCTAAAATTTCAACCCTATCTAACTTCATTTGCTATTTTTCATGCATTTAATGAATTGTTTTGAGCTAAATGACCCTGAAATTAAAAAGCACCACAAATGAACTCTGAAATGGTTGAAACTTATCATGGTATCATAATTTCACCCACATAGCATGTGCTAAAAAGTTGAGAGGGTTACGGCAAAAACTGGATGCACTTCGTGTACAAAATGGACAATCTCTTTCGAAGTATGAGGGTTTCGGACGAAAACTCGTCTGTTACGAAAGGATTTCAATTTTTTTAACTTATTTCAACTCCAGAGTTTTTGTGCATTCAATATGAACCATTAGAAGCCACATCCTAAAATTTCAACCCTATCTAACTTCATTTGCTATTTTTCATGCATTTAATGAATTGTTTTGAGCTAAATGACCCTGAAATTAAAAAGCACAACAAATGAACTCAGAAATGGTTGAAACTTATCATGGTCTCATAATTTCACCCACATAGCATGTGCTAAAAAGTTGAGAGGGTTACGGCACAAACTGGATGCACTTCGTGTACAAAATGGACAATCTCTTTCGAAGTATCAGCGTTTCGGACGAAAACTCGTCTGTTACGAAAGGATTTCAATTTTTTTAACTTATTTCAACTCCAGAGTTTTTGTGAATTCAATATGAACCATTAGAAGCCACATCCTAAAATTTCAACCCTATCTAACTTCATTTGCTATTTTTCATGCATTTAATGAATTGTTTTGAGCTAAATGACCCTGAAATTAAAAAGCACAACAAATGAACTCAGAAATGGTTGAAACTTATCATGGTCTCATAATTTCACCCACATAGCATGTGCTAAAAAGTTGAGAGGGTTACGGCACAAACTGGATGCACTTCGTGTACAAAATGGACAATCTCTTTCGAAGTATCAGCGTTTCGGACGAAAACTCGTCTGTTACGAAAGGATTTCAATTTTTTTAACTTATTTCAACTCCAGACTTTTTGTGCATTCAATATGAACCATTAGAAGCCACATCCTAAAATTTCAACCCTATCTAACTTCATTTGCTATTTTTCATGCATTTAATGAATTGTTTTGAGCTAAATGACCCTGAAATTAAAAAGCACCACAAATGAACTCTGAAATGGTTGAAACTTGGCATGGTTTCATAATTTCACCCACATAGCATGTGCTAAAAAGTTGAGAGGGTTACGGCAAAAACCGGATGCACTTCGTGTACAAAATGGACATTCTCTTTCGAAGTTTCAGGGTTTCGGACGAAAACTCGTCTGTTACGAAAGGATTTCAATTTTTTTAACTTATTTCAACTCCAGACTTTTTGTGCATTCAATATGAACCATTAGAAGCCACATCCTAAAATTTCAACCCTATCTAACTTCATTTGCTATTTTTCATGCATTTAATGAATTGTTTTGAGCTAAATGACCCTGAAATTAAAAAACACCACAAATGAACTCTGAAATGGTTGAAACTTATCATGGTATCATAATTTCACCCACATAGCATGTGCTAAAAAGTTGAGAGGGTTACGGCAAAAACCGGATGCACTTCGTGTACAAAATGGACAATCTCTTTCGAAGTTTCAGGGTTTCGGACGAAAACTCGTCTGTTACGAAAGGATTTCAATTTTTTTAACTTATTTCAACTCCAGACTTTTTGCGCATTCAATATGAACCATTAGAAGCCACATCCTAAAATTTCAACCCTATCTAACTTCATTTGCTATTTTTCATGCATTTAATGAATTGTTTTGAGCTAAATGACCCTGAAATTAAAAAGCACCACAAATGAACTCTGAAATGGTTGAAACTTATCATGGTATCATAATTTCACCCACATAGCATGTGCTAAAAAGTTGAGAGGGTTACGGCAAAAACTGGATGCACTTCGTGTACAAAATGGACAATCTCTTTCGAAGTATGAGGGTTTCGGACGAAAACTCGTCTGTTACGAAAGGATTTCAATTTTTTTAACTTATTTCAACTCCAGAGTTTTTGTGCATTCAATATGAACCATTAGAAGCCACATCCTAAAATTTCAACCCTATCTAACTTCATTTGCTATTTTTCATGCATTTAATGAATTGTTTTGAGCTAAATGACCCTGAAATTAAAAAGCACAACAAATGAACTCAGAAATGGTTGAAACTTATCATGGTCTCATAATTTCACCCACATAGCATGTGCTAAAAAGTTGAGAGGGTTACGGCACAAACTGGATGCACTTCGTGTACAAAATGGACAATCTCTTTCGAAGTATCAGCGTTTCGGACGAAAACTCGTCTGTTACGAAAGGATTTCAATTTTTTTAACTTATTTCAACTCCAGAGTTTTTGTGCATTCAATATGAACCATTAGAAGCCACATCCTAAAATTTCAACCCTATCTAACTTCATTTGCTATTTTTCATGCATTTAATGAATTGTTTTGAGCTAAATGACCCTGAAATTAAAAAGCACAACAAATGAACTCAGAAATGGTTGAAACTTATCATGGTCTCATAATTTCACCCACATAGCATGTGCTAAAAAGTTGAGAGGGTTACGGCACAAACTGGATGCACTTCGTGTACAAAATGGACAATCTCTTTCGAAGTATCAGCGTTTCGGACGAAAACTCGTCTGTTACGAAAGGATTTCAATTTTTTTAACTTATTTCAACTCCAGACTTTTTGTGCATTCAATATGAACCATTAGAAGCCACATCCTAAAATTTCAACCCTATCTAACTTCATTTGCTATTTTTCATGCATTTAATGAATTGTTTTGAGCTAAATGACCCTGAAATTAAAAAGCACCACAAATGAACTCTGAAATGGTTTAAACTTGGCATGGTTTCATAATTTCTCCCACATAGCATGTGCTAAAAAGTTGAGAGGGTTACGGCAAAAACCGGATGCACTTCGTGTACAAAATGGACATTCTCTTTCGAAGTTTCAGGGTTTCGGACGAAAACTCGTTTGTTACGAAAGGACTTCAATTTTTTTAACTTATTTCAACTCCAGACTTTTTGTGCATTCAATATGAACCATTAGAAGCCACATCCTAAAATTTCAACCCTATCTAACTTCATTTGCTATTTTTCATGCATTTAATGAATTGTTTCGAGCTAAATGACCCTGAAATTAAAAAGCACCACAAATGAACTCTGAAATGGTTGAAACTTATCATGGTATCATAATTTCACCCACATAGCATGTGCTAAAAAGTTGAGAGGGTTACGGCAAAAACTGGATGCACTTCGTGTACAAAATGGACAATCTCTTTCGAAGTATGAGGGTTTCGGATGAAAACTCGTCTGTTACGAAAGGATTTCAATTTTTTTAACTTATTTCAACTCCAGAGTTTTTGTGCATTCAATATGAACCATTAGAAGCCACATCCTAAAATTTCAACCCTATCTAACTTCATTTGCTATTTTTCATGCATTTAATGAATTGTTTTGAGCTAAATGACCCTGAAATTAAAAAGCACAACAAATGAACTCAGAAATGGTTGAAACTTATCATGGTCTCATAATTTCACCCACATAGCATGTGCTAAAAAGTTGAGAGGGTTACGGCACAAACTGGATGCACTTCGTGTACAAAATGGACAATCTCTTTCGAAGTATCAGCGTTTCGGACGAAAACTCGTCTGTTATGAAAGGATTTCAATTTTTTTAACTTATTTCAACTCCAGAGTTTTTGTGCATTCAATATGAACCATTAGAAGCCACATCCTAAAATTTCAACCCTATCTAACTTCATTTGCTATTTTTCATGCATTTAATGAATTGTTTTGAGCTAAATGACCCTGAAATTAAAAAGCACAACAAATGAACTCAGAAATGGTTGAAACTTATCATGGTCTCATAATTTCACCCACATAGCATGTGCTAAAAAGTTGAGAGGGTTACGGCACAAACTGGATGCACTTCGTGTACAAAATGGACAATCTCTTTCGAAGTATCAGCGTTTCGGACGAAAACTCGTCTGTTACGAAAGGATTTCAATTTTTTTAACTTATTTCAACTCCAGACTTTTTATGCATTCAATATGAACCATTAGAAGCCACATCCTAAAATTTCAACCCTATCTAACTTCATTTGCTATTTTTCATGCATTTAATGAATTGTTTTGAGCTAAATGACCCTGAAATTAAAAAGCACCACAAATGAACTCTGAAATGGTTGAAACTTGGCATGGTTTCATAATTTCACCCACATAGCATGTGCTAAAAAGTTGAGAGGGTTACGGCAAAAACCGGATGCACTTCGTGTACAAAATGGACATTCTCTTTCGAAGTTTCAGGGTTTCGGACGAAAACTCGTCTGTTACGAAAGGATTTCAATTTTTTTAACTTATTTCAACTCCAGACTTTTTGTGCATTCAATATGAACCATTAGAAGCCACATCCTAAAATTTCAACCCTATCTAACTTCATTTGCTATTTTTCATGCATTTAATGAATTGTTTTGAGCTAAATGACCCTGAAATTAAAAAGCACCACAAATGAACTCTGAAATGGTTGAAACTTATCATGGTATCATAATTTCACCCACATAGCATGTGCTAAAAAGTTGAGAGGGTTACGGCAAAAACTGGATGCACTTCGTGTACAAAATGGACAATCTCTTTCGAAGTATGAGGGTTTCGGACGAAAACTCGTCTGTTACGAAAGGATTTCAATTTTTTTAACTTATTTCAACTCCAGAGTTTTTGTGCATTCAATATGAACCATTAGAAGCCAAATCCTAAAATTTCAACCCTATCTAACTTCATTTGCTATTTTTCATGCATTTAATGAATTGTTTTGAGCTAAATGACCCTGAAATTAAAAAGCACAACAAATGAACTCAGAAATGGTTGAAACTTATCATGGTCTCATAATTTCACCCACATAGCATGTGCTAAAAAGTTGAGAGGGTTACGGCACAAACTGGATGCACTTCGTGTACAAAATGGACAATCTCTTTCGAAGTATCAGCGTTTCGGACGAAAACTCGTCTGTTACGAAAGGATTTCAATTTTTTTAACTTATTTCAACTCCAGAGTTTTTGTGCATTCAATATGAACCATTAGAAGCCACATCCTAAAATTTCAACCCTATCTAACTTCATTTGCTATTTTTCATGCATTTAATGAATTGTTTTGAGCTAAATGACCCTGAAATTAAAAAGCACAACAAATGAACTCAGAAATGGTTGAAACTTATCATGGTCTCATAATTTCACCCACATAGCATGTGCTAAAAAGTTGAGAGGGTTACGGCACAAACTGGATGCACTTCGTGTACAAAATGGACAATCTCTTTCGAAGTATCAGCGTTTCGGACGAAAACTCGTCTGTTACGAAAGGATTTCAATTTTTTTAACTTATTTCAACTCCAGACTTTTTGTGCATTCAATATGAACCATTAGAAGCCACATCCTAAAATTTCAACCCTATCTAACTTCATTTGCTATTTTTCATGCATTTAATGAATTGTTTTGAGCTAAATGACCCTGAAATTAAAAAGCACCACAAATGAACTCTGAAATGGTTGAAACTTGGCATGGTTTCATAATTTCACCCACATAGCATGTGCTAAAAAGTTGAGAGGGTTACGGCAAAAACCGGATGCACTTCGTGTACAAAATGGACATTCTCTTTCGAAGTTTCAGGGTTTCGGACGAAAACTCGTCTGTTACGAAAGGATTTCAATTTTTTTAACTTATTTCAACTCCAGACTTTTTGTGCATTCAATATGAACCATTAGAAGCCACATCCTAAAATTTCAACCCTATCTAACTTCATTTGCTATTTTTCATGCATTTAATGAATTGTTTTGAGCTAAATGACCCTGAAATTAAAAAGCACCACAAATGAACTCTGAAATGGTTGAAACTTATCATGGTATCATAATTTCACCCACATAGCATGTGCTAAAAAGTTGAGAGGGTTACGGCAAAAACTGGATGCACTTCGTGTACAAAATGGACAATCTCTTTCGAAGTATGAGGGTTTCGGACGAAAACTCGTCTGTTACGAAAGGATTTCAATTTTTTTAACTTATTTCAACTCCAGAGTTTTTGTGCATTCAATATGAACCATTAGAAGCCAAATCCTAAAATTTCAACCCTATCTAACTTCATTTGCTATTTTTCATGCATTTAATGAATTGTTTTGAGCTAAATGACCCTGAAATTAAAAAGCACAACAAATGAACTCAGAAATGGTTGAAACTTATCATGGTCTCATAATTTCACCCACATAGCATGTGCTAAAAAGTTGAGAGGGTTACGGCACAAACTGGATGCACTTCGTGTACAAAATGGACAATCTCTTTCGAAGTATCAGCGTTTCGGACGAAAACTCGTCTGTTACGAAAGGATTTCAATTTTTTTAACTTATTTCAACTCCAGAGTTTTTGTGCATTCAATATGAACCATTAGAAGCCACATCCTAAAATTTCAACCCTATCTAACTTCATTTGCTATTTTTCATGCATTTAATGAATTGTTTTGAGCTAAATGACCCTGAAATTAAAAAGCACAACAAATGAACTCAGAAATGGTTGAAACTTATCATGGTCTCATAATTTCACCCACATAGCATGTGCTAAAAAGTTGAGAGGGTTACGGCACAAACTGGATGCACTTCGTGTACAAAATGGACAATCTCTTTCGAAGTATCAGCGTTTCGGACGAAAACTCGTCTGTTACGAAAGGATTTCAATTTTTTTAACTTATTTCAACTCCAGACTTTTTGTGCATTCAATATGAACCATTAGAAGCCACATCCTAAAATTTCAACCCTATCTAACTTCATTTGCTATTTTTCATGCATTTAATGAATTGTTTTGAGCTAAATGACCCTGAAATTAAAAAGCACCACAAATGAACTCTGAAATGGTTGAAACTTATCATGGTATCATAATTTCACCCACATAGCATGTGCTAAAAAGTTGAGAGGGTTACGGCAAAAACTGGATGCACTTCGTGTACAAAATGGACAATCTCTTTCGAAGTTTCAGGGTTTCGGACGAAAACTCGTCTGTTACGAAAGGATTTCAATTTTTTTAACTTATTTCAACTCCAGACTTTTTGTGCATTCAATATGAACCATTAGAAGCCACATCCTAAAATTTCAACCCTATCTAACTTCATTTGCTATTTTTCATGCATTTAATGAATTGTTTTGAGCTAAATGACCCTGAAATTAAAAAGCACCACAAATGAACTCTGAAATGGTTGAAACTTATCATGGTATCATAATTTCACCCACATAGCATGTGCTAAAAAGTTGAGAGGGTTACGGCAAAAACTGGATGCACTTCGTGTACAAAATGGACAATCTCTTTCGAAGTATGAGGGTTTCGGACGAAAACTCGTCTGTTACGAAAGGATTTCAATTTTTTTAACTTATTTCAACTCCAGAGTTTTTGTGCATTCAATATGAACCATTAGAAGCCACATCCTAAAATTTCAACCCTATCTAACTTCATTTGCTATTTTTCATGCATTTAATGAATTGTTTTGAGCTAAATGACCCTGAAATTAAAAAGCACAACAAATGAACTCAGAAATGGTTGAAACTTATCATGGTCTCATAATTTCACCCACATAGCATGTGCTAAAAAGTTGAGAGGGTTACGGCACAAACTGGATGCACTTCGTGTACAAAATGGACAATCTCTTTCGAAGTATCAGCGTTTCGGACGAAAACTCGTCTGTTACGAAAGGATTTCAATTTTTTTAACTTATTTCAACTCCAGAGTTTTTGTGCATTCAATATGAACCATTAGAAGCCACATCCTAAAATTTCAACCCTATCTAACTTCATTTGCTATTTTTCATGCATTTAATGAATTGTTTTGAGCTAAATGACCCTGAAATTAAAAAGCACAACAAATGAACTCAGAAATGGTTGAAACTTATCATGGTCTCATAATTTCACCCACATAGCATGTGCTAAAAAGTTGAGAGGGTTACGGCACAAACTGGATGCACTTCGTGTACAAAATGGACAATCTCTTTCGAAGTATCAGCGTTTCGGACGAAAACTCGTCTGTTACGAAAGGATTTCAATTTTTTTAACTTATTTCAACTCCAGAGTTTTTGTGCATTCAATATGAACCATTAGAAGCCACATCCTAAAATTTCAACCCTATCTAACTTCATTTGCTATTTTTCATGCATTTAATGAATTGTTTTGAGCTAAATGACCCTGAAATTAAAAAGCACAACAAATGAACTCAGAAATGGTTGAAACTTATCATGGTCTCATAATTTCACCCACATAGCATGTGCTAAAAAGTTGAGAGGGTTACGGCACAAACTGGATGCACTTCGTGTACAAAATGGACAATCTCTTTCGAAGTATCAGCGTTTCGGACGAAAACTCGTCTGTTACGAAAGGATTTCAATTTTTTTAACTTATTTCAACTCCAGACTTTTTGTGCATTCAATATGAACCATTAGAAGCCACATCCTAAAATTTCAACCCTATCTAACTTCATTTGCTATTTTTCATGCATTTAATGAATTGTTTTGAGCTAAATGACCCTGAAATTAAAAAGCACCACAAATGAACTCTGAAATGGTTGAAACTTATCATGGTATCATAATTTCACCCACATAGCATGTGCTAAAAAGTTGAGAGGGTTACGGCAAAAACTGGATGCACTTTGTGTACAAAATGGACAATCTCTTTCGAAGTATGAGGGTTTCGGATGAAAACTCGTCTGTTACGAAAGGATTTCAATTTTTTTAACTTATTTCAACTCCAGAGTTTTTGTGCATTCAATATGAACCATTAGAAGCCACATCCTAAAATTTCAACCCTATCTAACTTCATTTGCTATTTTTCATGCATTTAATGAATTGTTTTGAGCTAAATGACCCTGAAATTAAAAAGCACAACAAATGAACTCAGAAATGGTTGAAACTTATCATGGTCTCATAATTTCACCCACATAGCATGTGCTAAAAAGTTGAGAGGGTTACGGCACAAACTGGATGCACTTCGTGTACAAAATGGACAATCTCTTTCGAAGTATCAGCGTTTCGGACGAAAACTCGTCTGTTACGAAAGGATTTCAATTTTTTTAACTTATTTCAACTCCAGAGTTTTTGTGAATTCAATATGAACCATTAGAAGCCACATCCTAAAATTTCAACCCTATCTAACTTCATTTGCTATTTTTCATGCATTTAATGAATTGTTTTGAGCTAAATGACCCTGAAATTAAAAAGCACAACAAATGAACTCAGAAATGGTTGAAACTTATCATGGTCTCATAATTTCACCCACATAGCATGTGCTAAAAAGTTGAGAGGGTTACGGCACAAACTGGATGCACTTCGTGTACAAAATGGACAATCTCTTTCGAAGTATCAGCGTTTCGGACGAAAACTCGTCTGTTACGAAAGGATTTCAATTTTTTTAACTTATTTCAACTCCAGACTTTTTGTGCATTCAATATGAACCATTAGAAGCCACATCCTAAAATTTCAACCCTATCTAACTTCATTTGCTATTTTTCATGCATTTAATGAATTGTTTTGAGCTAAATGACCCTGAAATTAAAAAGCACCACAAATGAACTCTGAAATGGTTGAAACTTGGCATGGTTTCATAATTTCACCCACATAGCATGTGCTAAAAAGTTGAGAGGGTTACGGCAAAAACCGGATGCACTTCGTGTACAAAATGGACATTCTCTTTCGAAGTTTCAGGGTTTCGGACGAAAACTCGTCTGTTACGAAAGGATTTCAATTTTTTTAACTTATTTCAACTCCAGACTTTTTGTGCATTCAATATGAACCATTAGAAGCCACATCCTAAAATTTCAACCCTATCTAACTTCATTTGCTATTTTTCATGCATTTAATGAATTGTTTTGAGCTAAATGACCCTGAAATTAAAAAACACCACAAATGAACTCTGAAATGGTTGAAACTTATCATGGTATCATAATTTCACCCACATAGCATGTGCTAAAAAGCTGAGAGGGTTACGGCAAAAACCGGATGCACTTCGTGTACAAAATGGACAATCTCTTTCGAAGTTTCAGGGTTTCGGACGAAAACTCGTCTGTTACGAAAGGATTTCAATTTTTTTAACTTATTTCAACTCCAGACTTTTTGCGCATTCAATATGAACCATTAGAAGCCACATCCTAAAATTTCAACCCTATCTAACTTCATTTGCTATTTTTCATGCATTTAATGAATTGTTTTGAGCTAAATGACCCTGAAATTAAAAAGCACCACAAATGAACTCTGAAATGGTTGAAACTTATCATGGTATCATAATTTCACCCACATAGCATGTGCTAAAAAGTTGAGAGGGTTACGGCAAAAACTGGATGCACTTCGTGTACAAAATGGACAATCTCTTTCGAAGTATGAGGGTTTCGGACGAAAACTCGTCTGTTACGAAAGGATTTCAATTTTTTTAACTTATTTCAACTCCAGAGTTTTTGTGCATTCAATATGAACCATTAGAAGCCACATCCTAAAATTTCAACCCTATCTAACTTCATTTGCTATTTTTCATGCATTTAATGAATTGTTTTGAGCTAAATGACCCTGAAATTAAAAAGCACAACAAATGAACTCAGAAATGGTTGAAACTTATCATGGTCTCATAATTTCACCCACATAGCATGTGCTAAAAAGTTGAGAGGGTTACGGCACAAACTGGATGCACTTCGTGTACAAAATGGACAATCTCTTTCGAAGTATCAGCGTTTCGGACGAAAACTCGTCTGTTACGAAAGGATTTCAATTTTTTTAACTTATTTCAACTCCAGAGTTTTTGTGAATTCAATATGAACCATTAGAAGCCACATCCTAAAATTTCAACCCTATCTAACTTCATTTGCTATTTTTCATGCATTTAATGAATTGTTTTGAGCTAAATGACCCTGAAATTAAAAAGCACAACAAATGAACTCAGAAATGGTTGAAACTTATCATGGTCTCATAATTTCACCCACATAGCATGTGCTAAAAAGTTGAGAGGGTTACGGCACAAACTGGATGCACTTCGTGTACAAAATGGACAATCTCTTTCGAAGTATCAGCGTTTCGGACGAAAACTCGTCTGTTACGAAAGGATTTCAATTTTTTTAACTTATTTCAACTCCAGACTTTTTGTGCATTCAATATGAACCATTAGAAGCCACATCCTAAAATTTCAACCCTATCTAACTTCATTTGCTATTTTTCATGCATTTAATGAATTGTTTTGAGCTAAATGACCCTGAAATTAAAAAGCACCACAAATGAACTCTGAAATGGTTGAAACTTGGCATGGTTTCATAATTTCACCCACATAGCATGTGCTAAAAAGTTGAGAGGGTTACGGCAAAAACCGGATGCACTTCGTGTACAAAATGGACATTCTCTTTCGAAGTTTCAGGGTTTCGGACGAAAACTCGTCTGTTACGAAAGGATTTCAATTTTTTTAACTTATTTCAACTCCAGACTTTTTGTGCATTCAATATGAACCATTAGAAGCCACATCCTAAAATTTCAACCCTATCTAACTTCATTTGCTATTTTTCATGCATTTAATGAATTGTTTTGAGCTAAATGACCCTGAAATTAAAAAACACCACAAATGAACTCTGAAATGGTTGAAACTTATCATGGTATCATAATTTCACCCACATAGCATGTGCTAAAAAGCTGAGAGGGTTACGGCAAAAACCGGATGCACTTCGTGTACAAAATGGACAATCTCTTTCGAAGTTTCAGGGTTTCGGACGAAAACTCGTCTGTTACGAAAGGATTTCAATTTTTTTAACTTATTTCAACTCCAGACTTTTTGCGCATTCAATATGAACCATTAGAAGCCACATCCTAAAATTTCAACCCTATCTAACTTCATTTGCTATTTTTCATGCATTTAATGAATTGTTTTGAGCTAAATGACCCTGAAATTAAAAAGCACCACAAATGAACTCTGAAATGGTTGAAACTTATCATGGTATCATAATTTCACCCACATAGCATGTGCTAAAAAGTTGAGAGGGTTACGGCAAAAACTGGATGCACTTCGTGTACAAAATGGACAATCTCTTTCGAAGTATGAGGGTTTCGGACGAAAACTCGTCTGTTACGAAAGGATTTCAATTTTTTTAACTTATTTCAACTCCAGAGTTTTTGTGCATTCAATATGAACCATTAGAAGCCACATCCTAAAATTTCAACCCTATCTAACTTCATTTGCTATTTTTCATGCATTTAATGAATTGTTTTGAGCTAAATGACCCTGAAATTAAAAAGCACAACAAATGAACTCAGAAATGGTTGAAACTTATCATGGTCTCATAATTTCACCCACATAGCATGTGCTAAAAAGTTGAGAGGGTTACGGCACAAACTGGATGCACTTCGTGTACAAAATGGACAATCTCTTTCGAAGTATCAGCGTTTCGGACGAAAACTCGTCTGTTACGAAAGGATTTCAATTTTTTTAACTTATTTCAACTCCAGAGTTTTTGTGCATTCAATATGAACCATTAGAAGCCACATCCTAAAATTTCAACCCTATCTAACTTCATTTGCTATTTTTCATGCATTTAATGAATTGTTTTGAGCTAAATGACCCTGAAATTAAAAAGCACAACAAATGAACTCAGAAATGGTTGAAACTTATCATGGTCTCATAATTTCACCCACATAGCATGTGCTAAAAAGTTGAGAGGGTTACAGCACAAACTGGATGCACTTCGTGTACAAAATGGACAATCTCTTTCGAAGTATCAGCGTTTCGGACGAAAACTCGTCTGTTACGAAAGGATTTCAATTTTTTTAACTTATTTCAACTCCAGACTTTTTGTGCATTCAATATGAACCATTAGAAGCCACATCCTAAAATTTCAACCCTATCTAACTTCATTTGCTATTTTTCATGCATTTAATGAATTGTTTTGAGCTAAATGACCCTGAAATTAAAAAGCACCACAAATGAACTCTGAAATGGTTGAAACTTGGCATGGTTTCATAATTTCACCCACATAGCATGTGCTAAAAAGTTGAGAGGGTTACGGCAAAAACCGGATGCACTTCGTGTACAAAATGGACATTCTCTTTCGAAGTTTCAGGGTTTCGGACGAAAACTCGTCTGTTACGAAAGGATTTCAATTTTTTTAACTTATTTCAACTCCAGACTTTTTGTGCATTCAATATGAACCATTAGAAGCCACATCCTAAAATTTCAACCCTATCTAACTTCATTTGCTATTTTTCATGCATTTAATGAATTGTTTTGAGCTAAATGACCCTGAAATTAAAAAGCACCACAAATGAACTCTGAAATGGTTGAAACTTATCATGGTATCATAATTTCACCCACATAGCATGTGCTAAAAAGTTGAGAGGGTTACGGCAAAAACTGGATGCACTTCGTGTACAAAATGGACAATCTCTTTCGAAGTATCAGCGTTTCGGACGAAAACTCGTCTGTTACGAAAGGATTTCAATTTTTTTAACTTATTTCAACTCCAGAGTTTTTGTGCATTCAATATGAACCATTAGAAGCCACATCCTAAAATTTCAACCCTATCTAACTTCATTTGCTATTTTTCATGCATTTAATGAATTGTTTTGAGCTAAATGACCCTGAAATTAAAAAGCACAACAAATGAACTCAGAAATGGTTGAAACTTATCATGGTCTCATAATTTCACCCACATAGCATGTGCTAAAAAGTTGAGAGGGTTACGGCACAAACTGGATGCACTTCGTGTACAAAATGGACAATCTCTTTCGAAGTATCAGCGTTTCGGACGAAAACTCGTCTGTTACGAAAGGATTTCAATTTTTTTAACTTATTTCAACTCCAGACTTTTTGTGCATTCAATATGAACCATTAGAAGCCACATCCTAAAATTTCAACCCTATCTAACTTCATTTGCTATTTTTCATGCATTTAATGAATTGTTTTGAGCTAAATGACCCTGAAATTAAAAAGCACCACAAATGAACTCTGAAATGGTTGAAACTTATCATGGTCTCATAATTTCACCCACATAGCATGTGCTAAAAAGTTGAGAGGGTTACGGCACAAACTGGATGCACTTCGTGTACAAAATGGACAATCTCTTTCGAAGTATCAGCGTTTCGGACGAAAACTCGTCTGTTACGAAAGGATTTCAATTTTTTTAACTTATTTCAACTCCAGACTTTTTATGCATTCAATATGAACCATTAGAAGCCACATCCTAAAATTTCAACCCTATCTAACTTCATTTGCTATTTTTCATGCATTTAATGAATTGTTTTGAGCTAAATGACCCTGAAATTAAAAAGCACCACAAATGAACTCTGAAATGGTTGAAACTTGGCATGGTTTCATAATTTCACCCACATAGCATGTGCTAAAAAGTTGAGAGGGTTACGGCAAAAACCGGATGCACTTCGTGTACAAAATGGACATTCTCTTTCGAAGTTTCAGGGTTTCGGACGAAAACTCGTCTGTTACGAAAGGATTTCAATTTTTTTAACTTATTTCAACTCCAGACTTTTTGTGCATTCAATATGAACCATTAGAAGCCACATCCTAAAATTTCAACCCTATCTAACTTCATTTGCTATTTTTCATGCATTTAATGAATTGTTTTGAGCTAAATGACCCTGAAATTAAAAAACACCACAAATGAACTCAGAAATGGTTGAAACTTATCATGGTCTCATAATTTCACCCACATAGCATGTGCTAAAAAGTTGAGAGGTTTACGGCAAAAACTGGATGCACTTCGTGTACAAAATGGACAATCTCTTTCGAAGTATCAGCGTTTCGGACGAAAACTCGTCTGTTACGAAAGGATTTCAATTTTTTTAACTTATTTCAACTCCAGAGTTTTTGTGCATTCAATATGAACCATTAGAAGCCACATCCTAAAATTTCAACCCTATCTAACTTCATTTGCTATTTTTCATGCATTTAATGAATTGTTTTGAGCTAAATGACCCTGAAATTAAAAAGCACAACAAATGAACTCAGAAATGGTTGAAACTTATCATGGTCTCATAATTTCACCCACATAGCATGTGCTAAAAAGTTGAGAGGGTTACGGCACAAACTGGATGCACTTCGTGTACAAAATGGACAATCTCTTTCGAAGTATCAGCGTTTCGGATGAAAACTCGTCTGTTACGAAAGGATTTCAATTTTTTTAACTTATTTCAACTCCAGACTTTTTGTGCATTCAATATGAACCATTAGAAGCCACATCCTAAAATTTCAACCCTATCTAACTTCATTTGCTATTTTTCATGCATTTAATGAATTGTTTTGAGCTAAATGACCCTGAAATTAAAAAGCACCACAAATGAACTCTGAAATGGTTGAAACTTGGCATGGTTTCATAATTTCACCCACATAGCATGTGCTAAAAAGTTGAGAGGGTTACGGCAAAAACCGGATGCACTTCGTGTACAAAATGGACATTCTCTTTCGAAGTTTCAGGGTTTCGGACGAAAACTCGTCTGTTACGAAAGGATTTCAATTTTTTTAACTTATTTCAACTCCAGACTTTTTGTGCATTCAATATGAACCATTAGAAGCCACATCCTAAAATTTCAACCCTATCTAACTTCATTTGCTATTTTTCATGCATTTAATGAATTGTTTTGAGCTAAATGACCCTGAAATTAAAAAGCACCACAAATGAACTCTGAAATGGTTGAAACTTATCATGGTATCATAATTTCACCCACATAGCATGTGCTAAAAAGTTGAGAGGTTTACGGCAAAAACTGGATGCACTTCGTGTACAAAATGGACAATCTCTTTCGAAGTATGAGGGTTTCGGACGAAAACTCGTCTGTTACGAAAGGATTTCAATTTTTTTAACTTATTTCAACTCCAGACTTTTTGTGCATTCAATATGAACCATTAGAAGCCACATCCTAAAATTTCAACCCTATCTAACTTCATTTGCTATTTTTCATGCATTTAATGAATTGTTTTGAGCTAAATGACCCTGAAATTAAAAAGCACAACAAATGAACTCAGAAATGGTTGAAACTTATCATGGTCTCATAATTTCACCCACATAGCATGTGCTAAAAAGTTGAGAGGGTTACGGCACAAACTGGATGCACTTCGTGTACAAAATGGACAATCTCTTTCGAAGTATCAGCGTTTCGGACGAAAACTCGTCTGTTACGAAAGGATTTCAATTTTTTTAACTTATTTCAACTCCAGACTTTTTGTGCATTCAATATGAACCATTAGAACCACATCCTAAAATTTCAACCCTATCTAACTTCATTTGCTATTTTTCATGCATTTAATGAATTGTTTTGAGCTAAATGACCCTGAAATTAAAAAGCACCACAAATGAACTCTGAAAAGGTTGAAACTTGGCATGGTTTCATAATTTCACCCACATAGCATGTGCTAAAAATTTGAGAGGGTTACGGCAAAAACCGGATGCACTTCGTGTACAAAATGGACAATCTCTTTCGAAGTATGAGGGTTTCGGACGAAAACTCGTCTGTTACGAAAGGATTTCAATTTTTTTAACTTATTTCAACTCCAGACTTTTTGTGCATTCAATATGAACCATTAGAAGCCACATCCTAAAATTTCAACCCTATCTAACTTCATTTGCTATTTTTCATGCATTTAATGAATTGTTTTGAGCTAAATGACCCTGAAATTAAAAAGCACCACAAATGAACTCTGAAATGGTTGAAACTTATCATGGTATCATAATTTCACCCACATAGCATGTGCTAAAAAGTTGAGAGGTTTACGGCAAAAACTGGATGCACTTCGTGTACAAAATGGACAATCTCTTTCGAAGTATGAGGGTTTCGGACGAAAACTCGTCTGTTACGAAAGGATTTCAATTTTTTTAACTTATTTCAACTCCAGACTTTTTGTGCATTCAATATGAACCATTAGAAGCCACATCCTAAAATTTCAACCCTATCTAACTTCATTTGCTATTTTTCATGCATTTAATGAATTGTTTTGAGCTAAATGACCCTGAAATTAAAAAGCACAACAAATGAACTCAGAAATGGTTGAAACTTATCATGGTCTCATAATTTCACCCACATAGCATGTGCTAAAAAGTTGAGAGGGTTACGGCACAAACTGGATGCACTTCGTGTACAAAATGGACAATCTCTTTCGAAGTATCAGCGTTTCGGACGAAAACTCGTCTGTTACGAAAGGATTTCAATTTTTTTAACTTATTTCAACTCCAGACTTTTTGTGCATTCAATATGAACCATTAGAACCACATCCTAAAATTTCAACCCTATCTAACTTCATTTGCTATTTTTCATGCATTTAATGAATTGTTTTGAGCTAAATGACCCTGAAATTAAAAAGCACCACAAATGAACTCTGAAAAGGTTGAAACTTGGCATGGTTTCATAATTTCACCCACATAGCATGTGCTAAAAATTTGAGAGGGTTACGGCAAAAACCGGATGCACTTCGTGTACAAAATGGACAATCTCTTTCGAAGTATGAGGGTTTCGGACGAAAACTCGTCTGTTACGAAAGGATTTCAATTTTTTTAACTTATTTCAACTCCAGACTTTTTGTGCATTCAATATGAACCATTAGAAGCCACATCCTAAAATTTCAACCCTATCTAACTTCATTTGCTATTTTTCATGCATTTAATGAATTCTTTTGAGCTAAATGACCCTGAAATTAAAAAGCACCACAAATGAACTCTGAAATGGTTGAAACTTATCATGGTATCATAATTTCACCCACATAGCATGTGCTAAAAAGTTGAGAGGGTTACGGCAAAAACTGGATGCACTTCGTGTACAAAATGGACAATCTCTTTCGAAGTATGAGGGTTTCGGACGAAAACTCGTCTGTTACGAAAGGATTTCAATTTTTTTAACTTATTTCAACTCCAGAGTTTTTGTGAATTCAATATGAACCATTAGAAGCCACATCCTAAAATTTCAACCCTATCTAACTTCATTTGCTATTTTTCATGCATTTAATGAATTGTTTTGAGCTAAATGACCCTGAAATTAAAAAGCACAACAAATGAACTCAGAAATGGTTGAAACTTATCATGGTCTCATAATTTCACCCACATAGCATGTGCTAAAAAGTTGAGAGGGTTACGGCACAAACTGGATGCACTTCGTGTACAAAATGGACAATCTCTTTCGAAGTATCAGCGTTTCGGACGAAAACTCGTCTGTTACGAAAGGATTTCAATTTTTTTAACTTATTTCAACTCCAGACTTTTTGTGCATTCAATATGAACCATTAGAAGCCACATCCTAAAATTTCAACCCTATCTAACTTCATTTGCTATTTTTCATGCATTTAATGAATTGTTTTGAGCTAAATGACCCTGAAATTAAAAAGCACCACAAATGAACTCTGAAATGGTTGAAACTTGGCATGGTTTCATAATTTCACCCACATAGCATGTGCTAAAAAGTTGAGAGGGTTACGGCAAAAACCGGATGCACTTCGTGTACAAAATGGACATTCTCTTTCGAAGTTTGAGGGTTTCGGACGAAAACTCGTCTGTTACGAAAGGATTTCAATTTTTTTAACTTATTTCAACTCCAGACTTTTTGTGCATTCAATATGAACCATTAGAAGCCACATCCTAAAATTTCAACCCTATCTAACTTCATTTGCTATTTTTCATGCATTTAATGAATTGTTTTGAGCTAAATGACCCTGAAATTAAAAAACACCACAAATGAACTCTGAAATGGTTGAAACTTATCATGGTATCATAATTTCACCCACATAGCATGTGCTAAAAAGTTGAGAGGGTTACGGCAAAAACCGGATGCACTTCGTGTACAAAATGGACAATCTCTTTCGAAGTTTCAGGGTTTCGGACGAAAACTCGTCTGTTACGAAAGGATTTCAATTTTTTTAACTTATTTCAACTCCAGACTTTTTGCGCATTCAATATGAACCATTAGAAGCCACATCCTAAAATTTCAACCCTATCTAACTTCATTTGCTATTTTTCATGCATTTAATGAATTGTTTTGAGCTAAATGACCCTGAAATTAAAAAGCACCACAAATGAACTCTGAAATGGTTGAAACTTATCATGGTATCATAATTTCACCCACATAGCATGTGCTAAAAAGTTGAGAGGGTTACGGCAAAAACTGGATGCACTTCGTGTACAAAATGGACAATCTCTTTCGAAGTATGAGGGTTTCGGACGAAAACTCGTCTGTTACGAAAGGATTTCAATTTTTTTAACTTATTTCAACTCCAGAGTTTTTGTGCATTCAATATGAACCATTAGAAGCCACATCCTAAAATTTCAACCCTATCTAACTTCATTTGCTATTTTTCATGCATTTAATGAATTGTTTTGAGCTAAATGACCCTGAAATTAAAAAGCACAACAAATGAACTCAGAAATGGTTGAAACTTATCATGGTCTCATAATTTCACCCACATAGCATGTGCTAAAAAGTTGAGAGGGTTACGGCACAAACTGGATGCACTTCGTGTACAAAATGGACAATCTCTTTCGAAGTATCAGCGTTTCGGACGAAAACTCGTCTGTTACGAAAGGATTTCAATTTTTTTAACTTATTTCAACTCCAGAGTTTTTGTGCATTCAATATGAACCATTAGAAGCCACATCCTAAAATTTCAACCCTATCTAACTTCATTTGCTATTTTTCATGCATTTAATGAATTGTTTTGAGCTAAATGACCCTGAAATTAAAAAGCACAACAAATGAACTCAGAAATGGTTGAAACTTATCATGGTCTCATAATTTCACCCACATAGCATGTGCTAAAAAGTTGAGAGGGTTACGGCACAAACTGGATGCACTTCGTGTACAAAATGGACAATCTCTTTCGAAGTATCAGCGTTTCGGACGAAAACTCGTCTGTTACGAAAGGATTTCAATTTTTTTAACTTATTTCAACTCCAGACTTTTTGTGCATTCAATATGAACCATTAGAAGCCACATCCTAAAATTTCAACCCTATCTAACTTCATTTGCTATTTTTCATGCATTTAATGAATTGTTTTGAGCTAAATGACCCTGAAATTAAAAAGCACCACAAATGAACTCTGAAATGGTTGAAACTTGGCATGGTTTCATAATTTCACCCACATAGCATGTGCTAAAAAGTTGAGAGGGTTACGGCAAAAACCGGATGCACTTCGTGTACAAAATGGACATTCTCTTTCGAAGTTTCAGGGTTTCGGACGAAAACTCGTCTGTTACGAAAGGATTTCAATTTTTTTAACTTATTTCAACTCCAGACTTTTTGTGCATTCAATATGAACCATTAGAAGCCACATCCTAAAATTTCAACCCTATCTAACTTCATTTGCTATTTTTCATGCATTTAATGAATTGTTTTGAGCTAAATGACCCTGAAATTAAAAAGCACCACAAATGAACTCTGAAATGGTTGAAACTTATCATGGTATCATAATTTCACCCACATAGCATGTGCTAAAAAGTTGAGAGGGTTACGGCAAAAACTGGATGCACTTCGTGTACAAAATGGACAATCTCTTTCGAAGTATCAGCGTTTCGGACGAAAACTCGTCTGTTACGAAAGGATTTCAATTTTTTTAACTTATTTCAACTCCAGAGTTTTTGTGCATTCAATATGAACCATTAGAAGCCACATCCTAAAATTTCAACCCTATCTAACTTCATTTGCTATTTTTCATGCATTTAATGAATTGTTTTGAGCTAAATGACCCTGAAATTAAAAAGCACAACAAATGAACTCAGAAATGGTTGAAACTTATCATGGTCTCATAATTTCACCCACATAGCATGTGCTAAAAAGTTGAGAGGGTTACGGCACAAACTGGATGCACTTCGTGTACAAAATGGACAATCTCTTTCGAAGTATCAGCGTTTCGGACGAAAACTCGTCTGTTACGAAAGGATTTCAATTTTTTTAACTTATTTCAACTCCAGACTTTTTGTGCATTCAATATGAACCATTAGAAGCCACATCCTAAAATTTCAACCCTATCTAACTTCATTTGCTATTTTTCATGCATTTAATGAATTGTTTTGAGCTAAATGACCCTGAAATTAAAAAGCACAACAAATGAACTCAGAAATGGTTGAAACTTATCATGGTCTCATAATTTCACCCACATAGCATGTGCTAAAAAGTTGAGAGGGTTACGGCACAAACTGGATGCACTTCGTGTACAAAATGGACAATCTCTTTCGAAGTATCAGCGTTTCGGACGAAAACTCGTCTGTTACGAAAGGATTTCAATTTTTTTAACTTATTTCAACTCCAGACTTTTTGTGCATTCAATATGAACCATTAGAAGCCACATCCTAAAATTTCAACCCTATCTAACTTCATTTGCTATTTTTCATGCATTTAATGAATTGTTTTGAGCTAAATGACCCTGAAATTAAAAAGCACCACAAATGAACTCTGAAATGGTTGAAACTTATCATGGTCTCATAATTTCACCCACATAGCATGTGCTAAAAAGTTGAGAGGGTTACGGCACAAACTGGATGCACTTCGTGTACAAAATGGACAATCTCTTTCGAAGTATCAGCGTTTCGGACGAAAACTCGTCTGTTACGAAAGGATTTCAATTTTTTTAACTTATTTCAACTCCAGACTTTTTATGCATTCAATATGAACCATTAGAAGCCACATCCTAAAATTTCAACCCTATCTAACTTCATTTGCTATTTTTCATGCATTTAATGAATTGTTTTGAGCTAAATGACCCTGAAATTAAAAAGCACCACAAATGAACTCTGAAATGGTTGAAACTTGGCATGGTTTCATAATTTCACCCACATAGCATGTGCTAAAAAGTTGAGAGGGTTACGGCAAAAACCGGATGCACTTCGTGTACAAAATGGACATTCTCTTTCGAAGTTTCAGGGTTTCGGACGAAAACTCGTCTGTTACGAAAGGATTTCAATTTTTTTAACTTATTTCAACTCCAGACTTTTTGTGCATTCAATATGAACCATTAGAAGCCACATCCTAAAATTTCAACCCTATCTAACTTCATTTGCTATTTTTCATGCATTTAATGAATTGTTTTGAGCTAAATGACCCTGAAATTAAAAAACACCACAAATGAACTCAGAAATGGTTGAAACTTATCATGGTCTCATAATTTCACCCACATAGCATGTGCTAAAAAGTTGAGAGGTTTACGGCAAAAACTGGATGCACTTCGTGTACAAAATGGACAATCTCTTTCGAAGTATCAGCGTTTCGGACGAAAACTCGTCTGTTACGAAAGGATTTCAATTTTTTTAACTTATTTCAACTCCAGAGTTTTTGTGCATTCAATATGAACCATTAGAAGCCACATCCTAAAATTTCAACCCTATCTAACTTCATTTGCTATTTTTCATGCATTTAATGAATTGTTTTGAGCTAAATGACCCTGAAATTAAAAAGCACAACAAATGAACTCAGAAATGGTTGAAACTTATCATGGTCTCATAATTTCACCCACATAGCATGTGCTAAAAAGTTGAGAGGGTTACGGCACAAACTGGATGCACTTCGTGTACAAAATGGACAATCTCTTTCGAAGTATCAGCGTTTCGGACGAAAACTCGTCTGTTACGAAAGGATTTCAATTTTTTTAACTTATTTCAACTCCAGACTTTTTGTGCATTCAATATGAACCATTAGAAGCCACATCCTAAAATTTCAACCCTATCTAACTTCATTTGCTATTTTTCATGCATTTAATGAATTGTTTTGAGCTAAATGACCCTGAAATTAAAAAGCACCACAAATGAACTCTGAAATGGTTGAAACTTGGCATGGTTTCATAATTTCACCCACATAGCATGTGCTAAAAAGTTGAGAGGGTTACGGCAAAAACCGGATGCACTTCGTGTACAAAATGGACATTCTCTTTCGAAGTTTCAGGGTTTCGGACGAAAACTCGTCTGTTACGAAAGGATTTCAATTTTTTTAACTTATTTCAACTCCAGACTTTTTGTGCATTCAATATGAACCATTAGAAGCCACATCCTAAAATTTCAACCCTATCTAACTTCATTTGCTATTTTTCATGCATTTAATGAATTGTTTTGAGCTAAATGACCCTGAAATTAAAAAGCACCACAAATGAACTCTGAAATGGTTGAAACTTATCATGGTATCATAATTTCACCCACATAGCATGTGCTAAAAAGTTGAGAGGTTTACGGCAAAAACTGGACGCACTTCGTGCACAAAATGGACAATCTCTTTCGAAGTATGAGGGTTTCGGACGAAAACTCGTCTGTTACGAAAGGATTTCAATTTTTTTAACTTATTTCAACTCCAGACTTTTTGTGCATTCAATATGAACCATTAGAAGCCACATCCTAAAATTTCAACCCTATCTAACTTCATTTGCTATTTTTCATGCATTTAATGAATTGTTTTGAGCTAAATGACCCTGAAATTAAAAAGCACAACAAATGAACTCAGAAATGGTTGAAACTTATCATGGTCTCATAATTTCACCCACATAGCATGTGCTAAAAAGTTGAGAGGGTTACGGCACAAACTGGATGCACTTCGTGTACAAAATGGACAATCTCTTTCGAAGTATCAGCGTTTCGGACGAAAACTCGTCTGTTACGAAAGGATTTCAATTTTTTTAACTTATTTCAACTCCAGACTTTTTGTGCATTCAATATGAACCATTAGAACCACATCCTAAAATTTCAACCCTATCTAACTTCATTTGCTATTTTTCATGCATTTAATGAATTGTTTTGAGCTAAATGACCCTGAAATTAAAAAGCACCACAAATGAACTCTGAAAAGGTTGAAACTTGGCATGGTTTCATAATTTCACCCACATAGCATGTGCTAAAAATTTGAGAGGGTTACGGCAAAAACCGGATGCACTTCGTGTACAAAATGGACAATCTCTTTCGAAGTATGAGGGTTTCGGACGAAAACTCGTCTGTTACGAAAGGATTTCAATTTTTTTAACTTATTTCAACTCCAGACTTTTTGTGCATTCAATATGAACCATTAGAAGCCACATCCTAAAATTTCAACCCTATCTAACTTCATTTGCTATTT
Source organism: Elymus sibiricus (assembly GCA_039707655.1). Lineage (NCBI taxonomy): Eukaryota > Viridiplantae > Streptophyta > Magnoliopsida > Poales > Poaceae > Elymus > Elymus sibiricus. The sequence continues at coordinate 379,948,225 of CM077669.1, forward strand.
TTCATGCATTTAATGAATTGTTTTGAGCTAAATGACCCTGAAATTAAAAAGCACCACAAATGAACTCTGAAATGGTTGAAACTTATCATGGTATCATAATTTCACCCACATAGCATGTGCTAAAAAGTTGAGAGGTTTACGGCAAAAACTGGATGCACTTCGTGTACAAAATGGACAATCTCTTTCGAAGTATGAGGGTTTCGGACGAAAACTCGTCTGTTACGAAAGGATTTCAATTTTTTTAACTTATTTCAACTCCAGACTTTTTGTGCATTCAATATGAACCATTAGAAGCCACATCCTAAAATTTCAACCCTATCTAACTTCATTTGCTATTTTTCATGCATTTAATGAATTGTTTTGAGCTAAATGACCCTGAAATTAAAAAGCACCACAAATGAACTCTGAAAAGGTTGAAACTTGGCATGGTTTCATAATTTCACCCACATAGCATGTGCTAAAAATTTGAGAGGGTTACGGCAAAAACCGGATGCACTTCGTGTACAAAATGGACAATCTCTTTCGAAGTATGAGGGTTTCGGACGAAAACTCGTCTGTTACGAAAGGATTTCAATTTTTTTAACTTATTTCAACTCCAGACTTTTTGTGCATTCAATATGAACCATTAGAAGCCACATCCTAAAATTTCAACCCTATCTAACTTCATTTGCTATTTTTCATGCATTTAATGAATTGTTTTGAGCTAAATGACCCTGAAATTAAAAAGCACCACAAATGAACTCTGAAATGGTTGAAACTTATCATGGTATCATAATTTCACCCACATAGCATGTGCTAAAAAGTTGAGAGGGTTACGGCAAAAACTGGATGCACTTCGTGTACAAAATGGACAATCTCTTTCGAAGTATGAGGGTTTCGGACGAAAACTCGTCTGTTACGAAAGGATTTCAATTTTTTTAACTTATTTCAACTCCAGAGTTTTTGTGAATTCAATATGAACCATTAGAAGCCACATCCTAAAATTTCAACCCTATCTAACTTCATTTGCTATTTTTCATGCATTTAATGAATTGTTTTGAGCTAAATGACCCTGAAATTAAAAAGCACAACAAATGAACTCAGAAATGGTTGAAACTTATCATGGTCTCATAATTTCACCCACATAGCATGTGCTAAAAAGTTGAGAGGGTTACGGCACAAACTGGATGCACTTCGTGTACAAAATGGACAATCTCTTTCGAAGTATCAGCGTTTCGGACGAAAACTCGTCTGTTACGAAAGGATTTCAATTTTTTTAACTTATTTCAACTCCAGACTTTTTGTGCATTCAATATGAACCATTAGAAGCCACATCCTAAAATTTCAACCCTATCTAACTTCATTTGCTATTTTTCATGCATTTAATGAATTGTTTTGAGCTAAATGACCCTGAAATTAAAAAGCACCACAAATGAACTCTGAAATGGTTGAAACTTGGCATGGTTTCATAATTTCACCCACATAGCATGTGCTAAAAAGTTGAGAGGGTTACGGCAAAAACCGGATGCACTTCGTGTACAAAATGGACATTCTCTTTCGAAGTTTGAGGGTTTCGGACGAAAACTCGTCTGTTACGAAAGGATTTCAATTTTTTTAACTTATTTCAACTCCAGACTTTTTGTGCATTCAATATGAACCATTAGAAGCCACATCCTAAAATTTCAACCCTATCTAACTTCATTTGCTATTTTTCATGCATTTAATGAATTGTTTTGAGCTAAATGACCCTGAAATTAAAAAACACCACAAATGAACTCTGAAATGGTTGAAACTTATCATGGTATCATAATTTCACCCACATAGCATGTGCTAAAAAGTTGAGAGGGTTACGGCAAAAACCGGATGCACTTCGTGTACAAAATGGACAATCTCTTTCGAAGTTTCAGGGTTTCGGACGAAAACTCGTCTGTTACGAAAGGATTTCAATTTTTTTAACTTATTTCAACTCCAGACTTTTTGTGCATTCAATATGAACCATTAGAAGCCACATCCTAAAATTTCAACCCTATCTAACTTCATTTGCTATTTTTCATGCATTTAATGAATTGTTTTGAGCTAAATGACCCTGAAATTAAAAAGCACCACAAATGAACTCTGAAATGGTTGAAACTTATCATGGTATCATAATTTCACCCACATAGCATGTGCTAAAAAGTTGAGAGGGTTACGGCAAAAACTGGATGCACTTCGTGTACAAAATGGACAATCTCTTTCGAAGTATGAGGGTTTCGGACGAAAACTCGTCTGTTACGAAAGGATTTCAATTTTTTTAACTTATTTCAACTCCAGACTTTTTGTGCATTCAATATGAACCATTAGAAGCCACATCCTAAAATTTCAACCCTATCTAACTTCATTTGCTATTTTTCATGCATTTAATGAATTGTTTTGAGCTAAATGACCCTGAAATTAAAAAACACCACAAATGAACTCTGAAATGGTTGAAACTTATCATGGTATCATAATTTCACCCACATAGCATGTGCTAAAAAGTTGAGAGGGTTACGGCAAAAACCGGATGCACTTCGTGTACAAAATGGACAATCTCTTTCGAAGTTTCAGGGTTTCGGACGAAAACTCGTCTGTTACGAAAGGATTTCAATTTTTTTAACTTATTTCAACTCCAGACTTTTTGTGCATTCAATATGAACCATTAGAAGCCACATCCTAAAATTTCAACCCTATCTAACTTCATTTGCTATTTTTCATGCATTTAATGAATTGTTTTGAGCTAAATGACCCTGAAATTAAAAAGCACCACAAATGAACTCTGAAATGGTTGAAACTTATCATGGTATCATAATTTCACCCACATAGCATGTGCTAAAAAGTTGAGAGGGTTACGGCAAAAACTGGATGCACTTCGTGTACAAAATGGACAATCTCTTTCGAAGTATGAGGGTTTCGGACGAAAACTCGTCTGTTACGAAAGGATTTCAATTTTTTTAACTTATTTCAACTCCAGAGTTTTTGTGCATTCAATATGAACCATTAGAAGCCACATCCTAAAATTTCAACCCTATCTAACTTCATTTGCTATTTTTCATGCATTTAATGAATTGTTTTGAGCTAAATGACCCTGAAATTAAAAAGCACAACAAATGAACTCAGAAATGGTTGAAACTTATCATGGTCTCATAATTTCACCCACATAGCATGTGCTAAAAAGTTGAGAGGGTTACGGCACAAACTGGATGCACTTCGTGTACAAAATGGACAATCTCTTTCGAAGTATCAGCGTTTCGGACGAAAACTCGTCTGTTACGAAAGGATTTCAATTTTTTTAACTTATTTCAACTCCAGAGTTTTTGTGCATTCAATATGAACCATTAGAAGCCACATCCTAAAATTTCAACCCTATCTAACTTCATTTGCTATTTTTCATGCATTTAATAAATTGTTTTGAGCTAAATGACCCTGAAATTAAAAAGCACAACAAATGAACTCAGAAATGGTTGAAACTTATCATGGTCTCATAATTTCACCCACATAGCATGTGCTAAAAAGTTGAGAGGGTTACGGCACAAACTGGATGCACTTCGTGTACAAAATGGATAATCTCTTTCGAAGTATCAGCGTTTCGGACGAAAACTCGTCTGTTACGAAAGGATTTCAATTTTTTTAACTTATTTCAACTCCAGACTTTTTGTGCATTCAATATGAACCATTAGAAGCCACATCCTAAAATTTCAACCCTATCTAACTTCATTTGCTATTTTTCATGCATTTAATGAATTGTTTTGAGCTAAATGACCCTGAAATTAAAAAGCACCACAAATGAACTCTGAAATGGTTGAAACTTGGCATGGTTTCATAATTTCACCCACATAGCATGTGCTAAAAAGTTGAGAGGGTTACGGCAAAAACCGGATGCACTTCGTGTACAAAATGGACATTCTCTTTCGAAGTTTCAGGGTTTCGGACGAAAACTCGTCTGTTACGAAAGGATTTCAATTTTTTTAACTTATTTCAACTCCAGACTTTTTGTGCATTCAATATGAACCATTAGAAGCCACATCCTAAAATTTCAACCCTATCTAACTTCATTTGCTATTTTTCATGCATTTAATGAATTGTTTTGAGCTAAATGACCCTGAAATTAAAAAGCACAACAAATGAACTCAGAAATGGTTGAAACTTATCATGGTCTCATAATTTCACCCACATAGCATGTGCTAAAAAGTTGAGAGGGTTACGGCACAAACTGGATGCACTTCGTGTACAAAATGGACAATCTCTTTCGAAGTATCAGCGTTTCGGACGAAAACTCGTCTGTTACGAAAGGATTTCAATTTTTTTAACTTATTTCAACTCCAGACTTTTTGTGCATTCAATATGAACCATTAGAAGCCACATCCTAAAATTTCAACCCTATCTAACTTCATTTGCTATTTTTCATGCATTTAATGAATTGTTTTGAGCTAAATGACCCTGAAATTAAAAAGCACCAAAAATGAACTCTGAAATGGTTGAAACTTGGCATGGTTTCATAATTTCACCCACATAGCATGTGCTAAAAAGTTGAGAGGGTTACGGCAAAAACCGGATGCACTTCGTGTACAAAATGGACATTCTCTTTCGAAGTTTCAGGGTTTCGGACGAAAACTCGTCTGTTACGAAAGGATTTCAATTTTTTTAACTTATTTCAACTCCAGACTTTTTGTGCATTCAATATGAACCATTAGAAGCCACATCCTAAAATTTCAACCCTATCTAACTTCATTTGCTATTTTTCATGCATTTAATGAATTGTTTTGAGCTAAATGACCCTGAAATTAAAAAGCACCACAAATGAACTCTGAAATGGTTGAAACTTATCATGGTATCATAATTTCACCCACATAACATGTGCTAAAAAGTTGAGAGGGTTACGGCACAAACTGGATGCACTTCGTGTACAAAATGGACAATCTCTTTCGAAGTATCAGCGTTTCGGACGAAAACTCGTCTGTTACGAAAGGATTTCAATTTTTTTAACTTATTTCAACTCCAGACTTTTTGTGCATTCAATATGAACCATTAGAAGCCACATCCTAAAATTTCAACCCTATCTAACTTCATTTGCTATTTTTCATGCATTTAATGAATTGTTTTGAGCTAAATGACCCTGAAATTAAAAAGCACCACAAATGAACTCTGAAATGGTTGAAACTTGGCATGGTTTCATAATTTCACCCACATAGCTTGTGATAAAAAGTTGAGAGGGTTACGGCAAAAACCGGATGCACTTCGTGTACAAAATGGACAATCTCTTTCGAAGTTTCAGGGTTTCGGACGAAAACTCGTCTGTTACGAAAGGATTTCAATTTTTTTAACTTATTTCAACTCCAGACTTTTTGTGCATTCAATATGAACCATTAGAAGCCACATCCTAAAATTTCAACCCTATCTAACTTCATTTGCTATTTTTCATGCATTTAATGAATTGTTTTGAGCTAAATGACCCTGAAATTAAAAAGCACCACAAATGAACTCTGAAATGGTTGAAACTTATCATGGTATCATAATTTCACCCACATAGCATGTGCTAAAAAGTTGAGAGGGTTACGGCAAAAACTGGATGCACTTCGTGTACAAAATGGACAATCTCTTTCGAAGTATGAGGGTTTCGGACGAAAACTCGTCTGTTACGAAAGGATTTCAATTTTTTTAACTTATTTCAACTCCAGAGTTTTTGTGCATTCAATATGAACCATTAGAAGCCACATCCTAAAATTTCAACCCTATCTAACTTCATTTGCTATTTTTCATGCATTTAATGAATTGTTTTGAGCTAAATGACCCTGAAATTAAAAAGCACAACAAATGAACTCAGAAATGGTTGAAACTTATCATGGTCTCATAATTTCACCCACATAGCATGTGCTAAAAAGTTGAGAGGGTTACGGCACAAACTGGATGCACTTCGTGTACAAAATGGACAATCTCTTTCGAAGTATCAGCGTTTCGGACGAAAACTCGTCTGTTACGAAAGGATTTCAATTTTTTTAACTTATTTCAACTCCAGAGTTTTTGTGCATTCAATATGAACCATTAGAAGCCACATCCTAAAATTTCAACCCTATCTAACTTCATTTGCTATTTTTCATGCATTTAATAAATTGTTTTGAGCTAAATGACCCTGAAATTAAAAAGCACAACAAATGAACTCAGAAATGGTTGAAACTTATCATGGTCTCATAATTTCACCCACATAGCATGTGCTAAAAAGTTGAGAGGGTTACGGCACAAACTGGATGCACTTCGTGTACAAAATGGATAATCTCTTTCGAAGTATCAGCGTTTCGGACGAAAACTCGTCTGTTACGAAAGGATTTCAATTTTTTTAACTTATTTCAACTCCAGACTTTTTGTGCATTCAATATGAACCATTAGAAGCCACATCCTAAAATTTCAACCCTATCTAACTTCATTTGCTATTTTTCATGCATTTAATGAATTGTTTTGAGCTAAATGACCCTGAAATTAAAAAGCACCACAAATGAACTCTGAAATGGTTGAAACTTGGCATGGTTTCATAATTTCACCCACATAGCATGTGCTAAAAAGTTGAGAGGGTTACGGCAAAAACCGGATGCACTTCGTGTACAAAATGGACATTCTCTTTCGAAGTTTCAGGGTTTCGGACGAAAACTCGTCTGTTACGAAAGGATTTCAATTTTTTTAACTTATTTCAACTCCAGACTTTTTGTGCATTCAATATGAACCATTAGAAGCCACATCCTAAAATTTCAACCCTATCTAACTTCATTTGCTATTTTTCATGCATTTAATGAATTGTTTTGAGCTAAATGACCCTGAAATTAAAAAGCACAACAAATGAACTCAGAAATGGTTGAAACTTATCATGGTCTCATAATTTCACCCACATAGCATGTGCTAAAAAGTTGAGAGGGTTACGGCACAAACTGGATGCACTTCGTGTACAAAATGGACAATCTCTTTCGAAGTATCAGCGTTTCGGACGAAAACTCGTCTGTTACGAAAGGATTTCAATTTTTTTAACTTATTTCAACTCCAGACTTTTTGTGCATTCAATATGAACCATTAGAAGCCACATCCTAAAATTTCAACCCTATCTAACTTCATTTGCTATTTTTCATGCATTTAATGAATTGTTTTGAGCTAAATGACCCTGAAATTAAAAAGCACCAAAAATGAACTCTGAAATGGTTGAAACTTGGCATGGTTTCATAATTTCACCCACATAGCATGTGCTAAAAAGTTGAGAGGGTTACGGCAAAAACCGGATGCACTTCGTGTACAAAATGGACATTCTCTTTCGAAGTTTCAGGGTTTCGGACGAAAACTCGTCTGTTACGAAAGGATTTCAATTTTTTTAACTTATTTCAACTCCAGACTTTTTGTGCATTCAATATGAACCATTAGAAGCCACATCCTAAAATTTCAACCCTATCTAACTTCATTTGCTATTTTTCATGCATTTAATGAATTGTTTTGAGCTAAATGACCCTGAAATTAAAAAGCACCACAAATGAACTCTGAAATGGTTGAAACTTATCATGGTATCATAATTTCACCCACATAACATGTGCTAAAAAGTTGAGAGGGTTACGGCACAAACTGGATGCACTTCGTGTACAAAATGGACAATCTCTTTCGAAGTATCAGCGTTTCGGACGAAAACTCGTCTGTTACGAAAGGATTTCAATTTTTTTAACTTATTTCAACTCCAGACTTTTTGTGCATTCAATATGAACCATTAGAAGCCACATCCTAAAATTTCAACCCTATCTAACTTCATTTGCTATTTTTCATGCATTTAATGAATTGTTTTGAGCTAAATGACCCTGAAATTAAAAAGCACCACAAATGAACTCTGAAATGGTTGAAACTTGGCATGGTTTCATAATTTCACCCACATAGCTTGTGATAAAAAGTTGAGAGGGTTACGGCAAAAACCGGATGCACTTCGTGTACAAAATGGACAATCTCTTTCGAAGTTTCAGGGTTTCGGACGAAAACTCGTCTGTTACGAAAGGATTTCAATTTTTTTAACTTATTTCAACTCCAGAGTTTTTGTGCATTCAATATGAACCATTAGAAGCCACATCCTAAAATTTCAACCCTATCTAACTTCATTTGCTATTTTTCATGCATTTAATGAATTGTTTTGAGCTAAATGACCCTGAAATTAAAAAGCACCACAAATGAACTCTGAAATGGTTGAAACTTGGCATGGTTTCATAATTTCACCCACATAGCATGTGCTAAAAAGTTGAGAGGGTTACGGCAAAAACCGGATGCACTTCGTGTACAAAATGGACATTCTCTTTCGAAGTTTCAGGGTTTCGGACGAAAACTCGTCTGTTACGAAAGGATTTCAATTTTTTTAACTTATTTCAACTCCAGACTTTTTGTGCATTCAATATGAACCATTAGAAGCCACATCCTAAAATTTCAACCCTATCTAACTTCATTTGCTATTTTTCATGCATTTAATGAATTGTTTTGAGCTAAATGACCCTGAAATTAAAAAGCACCACACATGAACTCTGAAATGGTTGAAACTTATCATGGTATCATAATTTCACCCACATAGCATGTGCTAAAAAGTTGAGAGGTTTACGGCAAAAACTGGATGCACTTCGTGTACAAAATGGACAATCTCTTTCGAAGTATGAGGGTTTCGGACGAAAACTCGTCTGTTACGAAAGGATTTCAATTTTTTTAACTTATTTCAACTCCAGAGTTTTTGTGCATTCAATATGAACCATTAGAAGCCACATCCTAAAATTTCAACCCTATCTAACTTCATTTGCTATTTTTCATGCATTTAATGAATTGTTTTGAGCTAAATGACCCTGAAATTAAAAAGCACAACAAATGAACTCAGAAATGGTTGAAACTTATCATGGTCTCATAATTTCACCCACATAGCATGTGCTAAAAAGTTGAGAGGGTTACGGCACAAACTGGATGCACTTCGTGTACAAAATGGACAATCTCTTTCGAAGTATCAGCGTTTCGGACGAAAACTCGTCTGTTACGACAGGATTTCAATTTTTTTAACTTATTTCAACTCCAGACTTTTTGTGCATTCAATATGAACCATTAGAAGCCACATCCTAAAATTTCAACCCTATCTAACTTCATTTGCTATTTTTCATGCATTTAATGAATTGTTTTGAGCTAAATGACCCTGAAATTAAAAAGCACCAAAAATGAACTCTGAAATGGTTGAAACTTGGCATGGTTTCATAATTTCACCCACATAGCATGTGCTAAAAAGTTGAGAGGGTTACGGCAAAAACCGGATGCACTTCGTGTACAAAATGGACATTCTCTTTCGAAGTTTCAGGGTTTCGGACGAAAACTCGTCTGTTACGAAAGGATTTCAATTTTTTTAACTTATTTCAACTCCAGACTTTTTGTGCATTCAATATGAACCATTAGAAGCCACATCCTAAAATTTCAACCCTATCTAACTTCATTTGCTATTTTTCATGCATTTAATGAATTGTTTTGAGCTAAATGACCCTGAAATTAAAAAGCACCACAAATGAACTCTGAAATGGTTGAAACTTATCATGGTATCATAATTTCACCCACATAGCATGTGCTAAAAAGTTGAGAGGGTTACGGCAAAAACTGGATGCACTTCGTGTACAAAATGGACAATCTCTTTCGAAGTATCAGGGTTTCGGACGAAAACTCGTCTGTTACGAAAGGATTTCAATTTTTTTAACTTATTTCAACTCCAGAGTTTTTGTGCATTCAATATGAACCATTAGAAGCCACATCCTAAAATTTCAACCCTATCTAACTTCATTTGCTATTTTTCATGCATTTAATGAATTGTTTTGAGCTAAATGACCCTGAAATTAAAAAGCACCACAAATGAACTCTGAAATGGTTGAAACTTATCATGGTATCATAATTTCACCCACATAGCATGTGCTAAAAAGTTGAGAGGGTTACGGCACAAACTGGATGCACTTCGTGTACAAAATGGACAATCTCTTTCGAAGTATCAGCGTTTCGGACGAAAACTCGTCTGTTACGAAAGGATTTCAATTTTTTAACTTATTTCAACTCCAGACTTTTTGTGCATTCAATATGAACCATTAGAAGCCACATCCTAAAATTTCAACCCTATCTAACTTCATTTGCTATTTTTCATGCATTTAATGAATTGTTTTGAGCTAAATGACCCTGAAATTAAAAAGCACCAAAAATGAACTCTGAAATGGTTGAAACTTGGCATGGTTTCATAATTTCACCCACATAGCATGTGCTAAAAAGTTGAGAGGGTTACGGCAAAAACCGGATGCACTTCGTGTACAAAATGGACATTCTCTTTCGAAGTTTCAGGGTTTCGGACGAAAACTCGTCTGTTACGAAAGGATTTCAATTTTTTTAACTTATTTCAACTCCAGACTTTTTGTGCATTCAATATGAACCATTAGAAGCCACATCCTAAAATTTCAACCCTATCTAACATCATTTGCTATTTTTCATGCATTTAATGAATTGTTTTGAGCTAAATGACCCTGAAATTAAAAAGCACCACAAATGAACTCTGAAATGGTTGAAACTTATCATGGTATCATAATTTCACCCACATAGCATGTGCTAAAAAGTTGAGAGGTTTACGGCAAAAACTGGATGCACTTCGTGTACAAAATGGACAATCTCTTTCGAAGTTTCAGGGTTTCGGACGAAAACTCGTCTGTTACGAAAGGATTTCAATTTTTTTAACTTATTTCAACTCCAGACTTTTTGTGCATTCAATATGAACCATTAGAAACCACATCCTAAAATTTCAACCCTATCTAACTTCATTTGCTATTTTTCATGCATTTAATGAATTGTTTTGAGCTAAATGACCCTGAAATTAAAAAGCACCGCAAATGAACTCTGAAATGGTTGAAACTTATCATGGTATCATAATTTCACCCACATAGCATGTGCTAAAAAGTTGAGAGGGTTACGGCAAAAACTGGATGCACTTCGTGTACAAAATGGACAATCTCTTTCGAAGTATCAGGGTTTCGGACGAAAACTCGTCTGTTACGAAAGGATTTCAATTTTTTTAACTTATTTCAACTCCAGAGTTTTTGTGCATTCAATATGAACCATTAGAAGCCACATCCTAAAATTTCAACCCTATCTAACTTCATTTGCTATTTTTCATGCATTTAATGAATTGTTTTGAGCTAAATGACCCTGAAATTAAAAAGCACCACAAATGAACTCTGAAATGGTTGAAACTTATCATGGTATCATAATTTCACCCACATAGCATGTGCTAAAAAGTTGAGAGGGTTACGGCACAAACTGGATGCACTTCGTGTACAAAATGGACAATCTCTTTCGAAGTATCAGCGTTTCGGACGAAAACTCGTCTGTTACGAAAGGATTTCAATTTTTTTAACTTATTTCAACTCCAGACTTTTTGTGCATTCAATATGAACCATTAGAAGCCACATCCTAAAATTTCAACCCTATCTAACTTCATTTCCTATTTTTCATGCATTTAATGAATTGTTTTGAGCTAAATGACCCTGAAATTAAAAAGCACCACAAATGAACTCTGAAATGGTTGAAACTTGGCATGGTTTCATAATTTCACCCACATAGCATGTGCTAAAAATTTGAGAGGGTTACGGCAAAAACCGGATGCACTTCGTGTACAAAATGGACAATCTCTTTCGAAGTTTTAGGGTTTCGCACGAAAACTCGTCTGTTACGAAAGGATTTCAATTTTTTTAACTTATTTCAACTCCAGACTTTTTGTGCATTCAATATGAACCATTAGAAGCCACATCCTAAAATTTCAACCCTATCTAACTTCATTTGCTATTTTTCATGCATTTAATGAATTGTTTTGAGCTAAATGACCCTGAAATTAAAAAGCACCACAAATGAACTCTGAAATGGTTGAAACTTATCATGGTATCATAATTTCACCCACATAGCATGTGCTCAAAAGTTGAGAGGGTTACGGCAAAAACTGGATGCACTTCGTGTACAAAATGGACAATCTCTTTCGAAGTATCAGGGTTTCGGACGAAAACTCGTCTGTTACGAAAGGATTTCAATTTTTTTAACTTATTTCAACTCCAGAGTTTTTGTGCATTCAATATGAACCATTAGAAGCCACATCCTAAAATTTCAACCCTATCTAACTTCATTTGCTATTTTTCATGCATTTAATGAATTGTTTTGAGCTAAATGACCCTGAAAATAAAAAGCACCACAAATGAACTCTGAAATGGTTGAAACTTGGCATGGTTTCATAAATTCACCCACATAGCATGTGCTAAAAAGTTGAGAGGGTTACGGCAAAAACCGGATGCACTTCGTGTACAAAATGGACAATCTCTTTCGAAGTTTCAGGGTTTCGGACGAAAACTCGTCTGTTACGAAAGGATTTCAATTTTTTTAACTTATTTCAACTCCAAACCTTTTGTGCATTCAATACGAACCATTAGAAGCCACATCCTAAAATTTCAACCCTATCTAACTTCATTTGCTATTTTTCATGCATTTAATGAATTGTTTTGAGCTAAATGACCCTGAAATTAAAAAGCACCACAAATGAACTCTGAAATGGTTGAAACTTGGCATGGTTTCATAATTTCACCCACATAGCATGTGCTAAAAAGTTGAGAGGGTTACGGCAAAAACCGGATGCACTTCGTGTACAAAATGGACAATCTCTTTCGAAGTTTCAGGGTTTCGCACGAAAACTCGTCTGTTACGAAAGGATTTCAATTTTTTTAACTTATTTCAACTCCAGACTTTTTGTGCATTCAATATGAACCATTAGAAGCCACATCCTAAAATTTCAACCCTATCTAACTTCATTTGCTATTTTTCATGCATTTAATGAATTATTTTGAGCTAAATGACCCTGAAATTAAAAAGCACCACAAATGAACTCTGAAATGGTTGAAACTTATCATGGTATCATAATTTCACCCACATAGCATGTGCTAAAAAGTTGAGAGGGTTACGGCAAAAACTGGATGCACTTCGTGTACAAAATGGACAATCTCTTTCGAAGTATCAGGGTTTCGGACGAAAACTCGTCTGTTACGAAAGGATTTCAATTTTTTTTAACTTATTTCAACTCCAGAATTTTTGTGCATTCAATATGAACCATTAGAAGCCACATCCTAAAATTTCAACCCTATCTAACTTCATTTGCTATTTTTCATGCATTTAATGAATTGTTTTGAGCTAAATGACACTGAAATTAAAAAGCACCACAAATGAACTCTGAAATGGTTGAAACTTGGCATGGTTTCATAATTTCACCCACATAGCATGTGCTAAAAAGTTGAGAGGGTTACGGCAAAAACCGGATGCACTTCGTGTACAAAATGGACAATCTCTTTCGAAGTTTCAGGGTTTCGGACGAAAACTCGTCTGTTACGAAAGGATTTCAATTTTTTTAACTTATTTCAACTCCAAACTTTTTGTGCATTCAATACGAACCATTAGAAGCCACATCCTAAAATTTCAACCCTATCTAACTTCATTTGCTATTTTTCATGCATTTAATGAATTGTTTTGAGCTAAATGACCCTGAAATTAAAAAGCACCACAAATGAACTCTGAAATGGTTGAAACTTGGCTTGGTTTCATAATTTCACCCACATAGCATGTGCTAAAAAGTTGAGAGGGTTACGGCAAAAACCGGATGCACTTCGTGTACAAAATGGACAATCTCTTTCGAAGTTTTAGGGTTTCGCACGAAAACTCGTCTGTTACGAAAGGATTTCAATTTTTTTAACTTATTTCAACTCCAGACTTTTTGTGCATTCAATATGAACCATTAGAAGCCACATCCTAAAATTTCAACCCTATCTAACTTCATTTGCTATTTTTCATGCATTTAATGAATTGTTTTGAGCTAAATGACCCTGAAATTAAAAAGCACCACAAATGAACTCTGAAATGGTTGAAACTTATCATGGTATCATAATTTCACCCACATAGCATGTGCTAAAAAGTTGAGAGGGTTACGGCAAAAACTGCATGCACTTCGTGTACAATATGGACAATCTCTTTCGAAGTATCAGGGTTTCGGACGAAAACTCGTCTGTTACGAAAGGATTTCAAATTTTTTTAACTTATTTCAACTCCAGAATTTTTGTGCATTCAATATGAACCATTAGAAGCCACATCCTAAAATTTCAACCCTATCTAACTTCATTTGCTATTTTTCATGCATTTAATGAATTGTTTTGAGCTAAATGACCCTGAAATTAAAAAGCACCACAAATGAACTCTGAAATGGTTGAAACTTGGCATGGTTTCATAATTTCACCCACATAGCATGTGCTAAAAAGTTGAGAGGGTTACCGCAAAAACCGGATGCACTTCGTGTACAAAATGGACAATCTCTTTCAAAGTTTCAGGGTTTCGGACGAAAACTCGTCTGTTACGAAAGGATTTCAATTTTTTTAACTTATTTCAACTCCAGACTTTTTGTGCATTCAATATGAACCATTAGAAGCCACATCCTAAAATTTCAACCCTATCTAACTTCATTTGCTATTTTTCATGCATTTAATGAATTGTTTTGAGCTAAATGACCCTGAAATTAATAAGCACCACAAATGAACTCTGAAATGGTTGAAACTTATCATGGTATCATAATTTCACCCACATAACATGTGCTAAAAAGTTGAGAGGGTTACGGCACAAACTGGATGCACTTCGTGTACAAAATGGACAATCTCTTTCGAAGTATCAGCGTTTCGGACGAAAACTCGTCTGTTACGAAAGGATTTCAATTTTTTTAACTTATTTCAACTCCAGACTTTTTGTGCATTCAATATGAACCATTAGAAGCCACATCCTAAAATTTCAACCCTATCTAACTTCATTTGCTATTTTTCATGCATTTAATGAATTGTTTTGAGCTAAATGACCCTGAAATTAAAAAGCACCACAAATGAACTCTGAAATGGTTGAAACTTGGCATGGTTTCATAATTTCACCCACATAGCATGTGCTAAAAAGTTGAGAGGGTTACGGCAAAAACCGGATGCACTTCGTGTACAAAATGGACATTCTCTTTCGAAGTTTCAGTGTTTCGGACGAAAACTCGTCTGTTACGAAAGGATTTCAATTTTTTTAACTTATTTCAACTCCAGACTTTTTGTGCATTCAATATGAACCATTAGAAGCCACATCCTAAAATTTCAACCCTATCTAACTTCATTTGCTATTTTTCATGCATTTAATGAATTGTTTTGAGCTAAATGACCCTGAAATTAAAAAGCACCACAAATGAACTCTGAAATGGTTGAAACTTATCATGGTATCATAATTTCACCCACATAGCATGTGCTAAAAAGTTGAGAGGGTTACGGCAAAAAATGGATGCACTTCGTGTACAAAATGGACAATCTCTTTCGAAGTATCAGGGTTTCGGACGAAAACTCGTCTGTTACGAAAGGATTTCAATTTTTTTAACTTATTTCAACTCCAGAGTTTTTGTGCATTCAATATGAACCATTAGAAGCCACATCCTAAAATTTCAACCCTATCTAACTTCATTTGCTATTTTTCATGCATTTAATGAATTGTTTTGAGCTAAATGACCCTGAAATTAAAAAGCACCACAAATGAACTCTGAAATGGTTGAAACTTGGCATGGTTTCATAATTTCACCCACATAGCTTGTGCTAAAAAGTTGAGAGGGTTACGGCAAAAACCGGATGCACTTCGTGTACAAAATGGACAATCTCTTTTGAAGTTTCAGGGTTTCGGACGAAAACTCGTCTGTTACGAAAGGATTTCAATTTTTTTTAACTTATTTCAACTCCAGACTTTTTGTGCATTCAATATGAACCATTAGAAGTCACATCCTAAAATTTCAACCCTATCTAACTTCATTTGCTATTTTTCATGCATTTAATGAATTGTTTTGAGCTAAATGACCCTGAAATTAAAAAGCACCACAAATGAACTCTGAAATGGTTGAAACTTATCATGGTATCATAATTTCACCCACATAGCATGTGCTAAAAAGTTGAGAGGGTTACGGCAAAAACTGGATGCACTTCGTGTACAAAATGGACAATCTCTTTCGAAGTATCAGGGTTTCGGACGAAAACTCGTCTGTTACGAAAGGATTTCAATTTTTTGAACTTATTTCAACTCCAGACTTTTTGTGCATTCAATATGAACCATTAGAAGCCGCATCCTAAAACTTCAACCCTATCTAACTTCATTTGCTATTTTTCATGCATTTAATGAATTGTTTTGAGCTAAATGACCCTGAAATTAAAAAGCACCACAAATGAACTCTGAAATGGTTGAAACTTATCATGGTATCATAATTTCACCCACATAGCATGTGCTAAAAAGTTGAGAGGGTTACGGCAAAAACTGGATGCACTTCGTGTACAAAATGGACAATCTCTTTCGAAGTATCAGGGTTTCGGACGAAAACTCGTCTGTTACGAAAGGATTTCAATTTTTTTTAACTTATTTCAACTCCAGAATTTTTGTGCATTCAATATGAACCATTAGAAGCCACATCCTAAAATTTCAACCCTATCTAACTTCATTTGCTATTTTTCATGCATTTAATGAATTATTTTGAGCTAAATGACCCTGAAATTAAAAAGCACCACAAATGAACTCTGAAATGGTTGAAACTTATCATGGTATCATAATTTCACCCACATAGCATGTGCTAAAAAGTTGAGAGGGTTACGGCAAAAACTGGATGCACTTCGTGTACAAAATGGACAATCTCTTTCGAAGTATCAGGGTTTCGGACGAAAACTCGTCTGTTACGAAAGGATTTCAATTTTTTTAACTTATTTCAACTCCAGAATTTTTGTGCATTCAATATGAACCATTAGAAGCCACATCCTAAAATTTCAACCCTATCTAACTTCATTTGCTATTTTTCATGCATTTAATGAATTGTTTTGAGCAAAATGACCCTGAAATTAAAAAGCACCACAAATGAACTCTGAAATGGTTGAAACTTGGCATGGTTTCATAATTTCACCCACATAGCATGTGCTAAAAAGTTGAGAGGGTTACGGCAAAAACCGGATGCACTTCGTGTACAAAATGGACAATCTCTTTCGAAGTTTCAGGGTTTCGGACGGAAACTCGTCTGTTACGAAAGGATTTCAATTTTTTTAACTTATTTCAACTCCAGACTTTTTGTGCATTCAATATGAACCATTAGAAGCCACATCCTAAAATTTCAACCCTATCTAACTTCATTTGCTATTTTTCATGCATTTAATGAATTGTTTTGAGCAAAATGTCCCTGAAATTAAAAAGCACCACAAATGAACTCTGAAATGGTTGAAACTTGGCATGGTTTCATAATTTCACCCACATAGAATGTGCTAAAAGGTTGAGAGGGTTACGGCAAAAACCGGATGCACTTCGTGTACAAAATGGACAATCTCTTTCGAAGTTTCAGGGTTTCGGACGAAAACTCGTCTGTTGCGAAAGGATTTCAATTTTTTTAACTTATTTCAACTCCAGACTTTTTGTGCATTCAATATGAACCATTAGAAGCCACATCCTAAAATTTCAACCCTATCTAACTTCATTTGCTATTTTTCATGCATTTAATGAATTGTTTTGAGCTAAATGACCCTGAAATTAAAAAGCACCACAAATGAACTCTGAAATGGTTGAAACTTATCATGGTATCATAATTTCACCCACATAGCATGTGCTAAAAAGTTGAGAGGGTTACGGCAAAAACTGGATGCACTTCGTGTACAAAATGGACAATCTCTTTCGAAGTATCAGGGTTTCGGACGAAAACTCGTCTGTTACGAAAGGATTTCAATTTTTTTAACTTATTTCAACACCAGAATTTTTGTGCATTCAATATGAACCATTAGAAGCCACATCCTAAAATTTCAACCCTATCTAACTTCATTTGCTATTTTTCATGCATTTAATGAATTGTTTTGAGCAAAATGACCCTGAAATTAAAAAGCACCACAAATGAACTCTGAAATGGTTGAAACTTGGCATGGTTTCATAATTTCACCCACATAGCATGTGCTAAAAAGTTGAGAGGGTTACGGCAAAAACCGGATGCACTTCGTGTACAAAATGGACAATCTCTTTCGAAGTTTCAGGGTTTCGGACGAAAACTCGTCTGTTACGAAAGGATTTCAATTTTTTTAACTTATTTCAACTCCAGACTTTTTGTGCATTCAATATGAACCATTAGAAGCCACATCCTAAAATTTCAACCCTATCTAACTTCATTTGCTATTTTTCATGCATTTAATGAATTGTTTTGAGCTAAATGACCCTGAAATTAAAAAGCACCACAAATGAACTCTGAAATGGTTGAAACTTATCATGGTATCATAATTTCACCCACATAGCATGCGCTAAAAAGTTGAGAGGGTTACGGCAAAATCTGGATGCACTTCGTGTACAAAATGGACAATCTCTTTCGAAGTATCAGGGTTTCGGACGAAAACTCGTTTGTTACGAAAGGATTTCAATTTTTTTAACTTATTTCAACTCCAGAGTTTTTGTGCATTCAATATGAACCATTAGAAGCCACATCCTAAAATTTCAACCCTATCTAACTTCATTTGCTATTTTTCATGTATTTAATGAATTGTTTTGAGCTAAATGACCCTGAAATTAAAAAGCACCACAAATGAACTCTGAAATGGTTGAAACTTATCATGGTATCATAATTTCACCCACATAGCATGTGCTAAAAAGTTGAGAGGGTTACGGCACAAACTGGATGCACTTCGTGTACAAAATGGACAATCTCTTTCGAAGTATCAGCGTTTCGGACGAAAACACGTCTGTTACGAAAGGATTTCAATTTTTTTAACTTATTTCAACTCCAGACTTTTTGTGCATTCAATATGAACCATTAGAAGCCACATCCTAAAATTTCAACCCTATCTAACTTCATTTGCTATTTTTCATGCATTTAATGAATTGTTTTGAGCTAAATGACCCTGAAATTAAAAAGCACCACAAATGAACTCTAAAATGGTTGAAACTTGGCATGGTTTCATAATTTCACCCACATAGCATGTGCTAAAAAGTTGAGAGGGTTACGGCAAATACCGGATGCACTTCGTGTACAAAATGGACAATCTCTTTCGAAGTTTTAGGGTTTCGCACGAAAACTCGTTGGTTACGAAAGGATTTCAATTTTTTTAACTTATTTCAACTCCAGACTTTTTGTGCATTCAATATGAACCATTAGAAGCCACATCCTACAATTTCAACCCTATCTAACTTCATTTGCTATTTTTCATGCATTTAATGAATTGTTTTGAGCTAAATGACCCGGAAATTAAAAAGCACCACAAATGAACTCTGAAATGGTTGAAACTTATCATGGTATCATAATTTCACCCACATAGCATGTGCTAAAAAGTTGAGAGGGTTACGGCAAAAACTGGATGCACTTCGTGTACAAAATGGACAATCTCTTTCGAAGTATCAGGGTTTCGGACGAAAACTCGTCTGTTACGAAAGGATTTCAATTTTTTTTAACTTATTTCAACTCCAGAGTTTTTGTGCATTCAATATGAACCATTAGAAGCCACATCCTAAAATTTCAACCCTATCTAACTTCATTTGCTATTTTTCATGCATTTAATGAATTGTTTTGAGCTAACTGACCCTGAAATTAAAAAGCACCACAAATGAACTCTGAAATGGTTGAAACTTGGCATGGTTTCATAATTTCACCCACATAGCATGTGCTAAAAAGTTGAGAGGGTTACGGCAAAAACCGGATGCACTTCGTGTACAAAATGGACAATCTCTTTCGAAGTTTCAGGGTTTCGGACGAAAACTCGTCTGTTACGAAAGGATTTCAATTTTTTTAACTTATTTCAACTCCAGACTTTTTGTGCATTCAATATGAACCATTAGAAGCCACATCCTAAAATTTCAACCCTATCTAACTTCATTTGCTATTTTTCATGCATTTAATGAATTGTTTTGAGCTAAATGACCCTGAAATTAAAAAGCACCACAAATGAACTCTGAAATGGTTGAAACTTATCATGGTATCATAATTTCACCCACATAGCATGTGCTAAAAAGTTGAGAGGGTTACGGCAAAAACTGGATGCACTTTGTGTACAAAATGGACAATCTCTTTCGAAGTATGAGGGTTTCGGACGAAAACTCGTCTGTTACGAAAGGATTTCAATTTTTTTAACTTATTTCAACTCCAGAGTTTTTGTGCATTCAATATGAACCATTAGAAGCCACATCCTAAAATTTCAACACTATCTAATTTCATTTGCTATTTTTCATGCATTTAATGAATTGTTTTGACCTAAATGACCCTGAAATTAAAAAGCACCAGAAATGAACTCTGAAATGGTTGAAACTTGGCATGGTTTCATAATTTCACCCACATAGCATGTGCTAAAAAGTTGAGAGGGATACGGCAAAAACCGGATGCACTTCGTGTACAAAATGGACAATCTCTTTCGAAGTTTCAGGGTTTCGGACGAAAACTCGTCTGTTACGAAAGGATTTCAATTTTTTTAACTTATTTCAACTCCAGACTTTTTGTGCATTCAATATGAACCATTAGAAGCCACATCCTAAAATTTCAACCCTATCTAACTTCATTTGCTATTTTTCATGCATTTAATGAATTGTTTTGAGCTAAATGACCCTGAAATTAAAAAGCACCACAAATGAACTCTGAAATAGTTGAAACTTATCATGGTATCATAATTTCACCCACATAGCATGTGCTAAAAAGTTGAGAGGGTTACGGCAAAAACTGGATGCACTTCGTGTACAAAATGGACAATCTCTTTCGAAGTATCAGGGTTTCGGACGAAAACTCGTCTGTTACGAAAGGATTTCAATTTTTTTAACTTATTTCAACTCCAGAGTTTTTGTGCATTCAATATGAACCATTAGAAGCCACATCCTAAAATTTCAACCCTATCTAACTTCATTTGCTATTTTTCATGCATTTAATGAATTGTTTTGAGCTAACTGACCCTGAAATTAAAAAGCACCACAAATGAACTCTGAAATGGTTGAAACTTATCATGGTATCATAATTTCACCCACATAGCATGTGCTAAAAAGTTGAGAGGGTTACGGCACAAACTGGATGCACTTCGTGTACAAAATGGACAATCTCTTTCGAAGTTTTAGGGTTTCGCACGAAAACTCGTTGGTTACGAAAGGATTTCAATTTTTTTAACTTATTTCAACTCCAGACTTTTTGTGCATTCAATATGAACCATTAGAAGCCACATCCTACAATTTCAACCCTATCTAACTTCATTTGCTATTTTTCATGCATTTAATGAATTGTTTTGAGCTAAATGACCCGGAAATTAAAAAGCACCACAAATGAACTCTGAAATGGTTGAAACTTATCATGGTATCATAATTTCACCCACATAGCATGTGCTAAAAAGTTGAGAGGGTTACGGCAAAAACTGGATGCACTTCGTGTACAAAATGGACAATCTCTTTCGAAGTATCAGGTTTCGGATGAAAACTCGTCTGTTACGAAAGGATTTCAATTTTTTTTAACTTATTTCAAATCCAGAGTTTTTGTGCATTCAATATGAACCATTAGAAGCCACATCCTAAAATTTCAACCCTATCTAACTTCATTTGCTATTTTTCATGCATTTAATGAATTGTTTTGAGCTAACTGACCCTGAAATTAAAAAGCACCACAAATGAACTCTGAAATGGTTGAAACTTGGCATGGTTTCATAATTTCACCCACATAGCATGTGCTAAAAAGTTGAGAGGGTTACGGCAAAAACCGGATGCACTTCGTGTACAAAATGGACAATCTCTTTCGAAGTTTCAGGGTTTCGGACGAAAACTCGTCTGTTACGAAAGGATTTCAATTTTTTTAACTTATTTCAACTCCAGACTTTTTGTGCATTCAATATGAACCATTAGAAGCCACATCCTAAAATTTCAACCCTATCTAACTTCATTTGCTATTTTTCATGCATTTAATGAATTGTTTTGAGCTAAATGACCCTGAAATTAAAAAGCACCACAAATGAACTCTGAAATGGTTGAAACTTATCATGGTATCATAATTTCACCCACATAGCATGTGCTAAAAAGTTGAGAGGGTTACGGCAAAAACTGGATGCACTTCGTGTACAAAATGGACAATCTCTTTCGAAGTATGAGGGTTTCGGACGAAAACTCGTCTGTTACGAAAGGATTTCAATTTTTTTAACTTATTTCAACTCCAGAGTTTTTGTGCATTCAATATGAACCATTAGAAGCCACATCCTAAAATTTCAACACTATCTAATTTCATTTGCTATTTTTCATGCATTTAATGAATTGTTTTGACCTAAATGACCCTGAAATTAAAAAGCACCAGAAATGAACTCTGAAATGGTTGAAACTTGGCATGGTTTCATAATTTCACCCACATAGCATGTGCTAAAAAGTTGAGAGGGATACGGCAAAAACCGGATGCACTTCGTGTACAAAATGGACAATCTCTTTCGAAGTTTCAGGGTTTCGGACGAAAACTCGTCTGTTACGAAAGGATTTCAATTTTTTTAACTTATTTCAACTCCAGACTTTTTGTGCATTCAATATGAACCATTAGAAGCCACATCCTAAAATTTCAACCCTGTCTAACTTCATTTGCTATTTTTCATGCATTTAATGAATTGTTTTGAGCTAAATGACCCTGAAATTAAAAAGCACCACAAATGAACTCTGAAATAGTTGAAACTTATCATGGTATCATAATTTCACCCACATAGCATGTGCTAAAAAGTTGAGAGGGTTACGGCAAAAACTGGATGCACTTCGTGTACAAAATGGACAATCTCTTTCGAAGTATCAGGGTTTCGGACGAAAACTCGTCTGTTACGAAAGGATTTCAATTTTTTTAACTTATTTCAACTCCTGAGTTTTTGTGCATTCAATATGAACCATTAGAAGCCACATCCTAAAATTTCAACCCTATCTAACTTCATTTGCTATTTTTCATGCATTTAATGAATTGTTTTGAGCTAAATGACCCTGAAATTAAAAAGCACCACAAATGAACTCTGAAATGGTTGAAACTTATCATGGTATCATAATTTCACCCACATAGCATGTGCTAAAAAGTTGACAGGGTTACGGCAAAAACTGGATGCACTTTGTGTACAAAATGGACAATCTCTTTCGAAGTATGAGGGTTTCGGACGAAAACTCGTCTGTTACGAAAGGATTTCAATTTTTTAAACTTATTTCAACTCCAGAGTTTTTGTGCATTCAATATGAACCATTAGAAGCCACATCCTAAAATTTCAACACTATCTAATTTCATTTGCTATTTTTCATGCATTTAATGAATTGTTTTGACCTAAATGACCCTGAAATTAAAAAGCACCAGAAATGAACTCTGAAATGGTTGAAACTTGGCATGGTTTCATAATTTCACCCACATAGCATGTGCTAAAAAGTTGAGAGGGATACGGCAAAAACCGGATGCACTTCGTGTACAAAATGGACAATCTCTTTCGAAGTTTCAGGGTTTCGGACGAAAACTCGTCTGTTACGAAAGGATTTCAATTTTTTTAACTTATTTCAACTCCAGACTTTTTGTGCATTCAATATGAACCATTAGAAGCCACATCCTAAAATTTCAACCCTATCTAACTTCATTTGCTATTTTTCATGCATTTAATGAATTGTTTTGAGCTAAATGACCCTGAAATTAAAAAGCACCACAAATGAACTCTGAAATAGTTGAAACTTATCATGGTATCATAATTTCACCCACATAGCATGTGCTAAAAAGTTGAGAGGGTTACGGCAAAAACTGGATGCACTTCGTGTACAAAATGGACAATCTCTTTCGAAGTATCAGGGTTTCGGACGAAAACTCGTCTGTTACGAAAGGATTTCAATTTTTTTAACTTATTTCAACTCCAGAGTTTTTGTGCATTCAATATGAACCATTAGAAGCCACATCCTAAAATTTCAACCCTATCTAACTTCATTTGCTATTTTTCATGCATTTAATGAATTGTTTTGAGCTAACTGACCCTGAAATTAAAAAGCACCACAAATGAACTCTGAAATGGTTGAAACTTATCATGGTATCATAATTTCACCCACATAGCATGTGCTAAAAAGTTGAGAGGGTTACGGCACAAACTGGATGCACTTCGTGTACAAAATGGACAATCTCTTTCGAAGTTTTAGGGTTTCGCACGAAAACTCGTTGGTTACGAAAGGATTTCAATTTTTTTAACTTATTTCAACTCCAGACTTTTTGTGCATTCAATATGAACCATTAGAAGCCACATCCTACAATTTCAACCCTATCTAACTTCATTTGCTATTTTTCATGCATTTAATGAATTGTTTTGAGCTAAATGACCCGGAAATTAAAAAGCACCACAAATGAACTCTGAAATGGTTGAAACTTATCATGGTATCATAATTTCACCCACATAGCATGTGCTAAAAAGTTGAGAGGGTTACGGCAAAAACTGGATGCACTTCGTGTACAAAATGGACAATCTCTTTCGAAGTATCAGGGTTTCGGACGAAAACTCGTCTGTTACGAAAGGATTTCAATTTTTTTTAACTTATTTCAACTCCAGAGTTTTTGTGCATTCAATATGAACCATTAGAAGCCACATCCTAAAATTTCAACCCTATCTAACTTCATTTGCTATTTTTCATGCATTTAATGAATTGTTTTGAGCTAACTGACCCTGAAATTAAAAAGCACCACAAATGAACTCTGAAATGGTTGAAACTTGGCATGGTTTCATAATTTCACCCACATAGCATGTGCTAAAAAGTTGAGAGGGTTACGGCAAAAACCGGATGCACTTCGTGTACTAAATGGACAATCTCTTTCGAAGTTTCAGGGTTTCGGACGAAAACTCGTCTGTTACGAAAGGATTTCAATTTTTTTAACTTATTTCAACTCCAGACTTTTTGTGCATTCAATATGAACCATTAGAAGCCACATCCTAAAATTTCAACCCTATCTAACTTCATTTGCTATTTTTCATGCATTTAATGAATTGTTTTGAGCTAAATGACCCTGAAATTAAAAAGCACCACAAATGAACTCTGAAATGGTTGAAACTTATCATGGTATCATAATTTCACCCACATAGCATGTGCTAAAAAGTTGAGAGGGTTACGGCAAAAACTGGATGCACTTCGTGTACAAAATGGACAATCTCTTTCGAAGTATGAGGGTTTCGGACGAAAACTCGTCTGTTACGAAAGGATTTCAATTTTTTTAACTTATTTCAACTCCAGAGTTTTTGTGCATTCAATATGAACCATTAGAAGCCACATCCTAAAATTTCAACACTATCTAATTTCATTTGCTATTTTTCATGCATTTAATGAATTGTTTTGACCTAAATGACCCTGAAATTAAAAAGCACCAGAAATGAACTCTGAAATGGTTGAAACTTGGCATGGTTTCATAATTTCACCCACATAGCATGTGCTAAAAAGTTGAGAGGGATACGGCAAAAACCGGATGCACTTCGTGTACAAAATGGACAATCTCTTTCGAAGTTTCAGGGTTTCGGACGAAAACTCGTCTGTTACGAAAGGATTTCAATTTTTTAACTTATTTCAACTCCAGACTTTTTGTGCATTCAATATGAACCATTAGAAGCCACATCCTAAAATTTCAACCCTGTCTAACTTCATTTGCTATTTTTCATGCATTTAATGAATTGTTTTGAGCTAAATGACCCTGAAATTAAAAAGCACCACAAATGAACTCTGAAATAGTTGAAACTTATCATGGTATCATAATTTCACCCACATAGCATGTGCTAAAAAGTTGAGAGGGTTACGGCAAAAACTGGATGCACTTCGTGTACAAAATGGACAATCTCTTTCGAAGTATCAGGGTTTCGGACGAAAACTCGTCTGTTACGAAAGGATTTCAATTTTTTTAACTTATTTCAACTCCAGACTTTTTGTGCATTCAATATGAACCATTAGAAGCCACATCCTAAAATTTCAACCCTATCTAACTTCATTTGCTATTTTTCATGCATTTAATGAATTGTTTTGAGCTAAATGACCCTGAAATTAAAAAGCACCACAAATGAAC
Organism: Elymus sibiricus; assembly: GCA_039707655.1. Taxonomy (NCBI): domain Eukaryota; kingdom Viridiplantae; phylum Streptophyta; class Magnoliopsida; order Poales; family Poaceae; genus Elymus; species Elymus sibiricus. The sequence continues at coordinate 379,974,320 of CM077669.1, forward strand.
TCTGAAATGGTTGAAACTTATCATGGTATCATAATTTCACCCACATAGCATGTGCTAAAAAGTTGAGAGGGTTACGGCAAAAACTGGATGCACTTCGTGTACAAAATGGACAATCTCTTTCGAAGTATGAGGGTTTCGGACGAAAACTCGTCTGTTACGAAAGGATTTCAATTTTTTTAACTTATTTCAACTCCAGAGTTTTTGTGCATTCAATATGAACCATTAGAAGCCACATCCTAAAATTTCAACACTATCTAATTTCATTTGCTATTTTTCATGCATTTAATGAATTGTTTTGACCTAAATGACCCTGAAATTAAAAAGCACCAGAAATGAACTCTGAAATGGTTGAAACTTGGCATGGTTTCATAATTTCACCCACATAGCATGTGCTAAAAAGTTGAGAGGGATACGGCAAAAACCGGATGCACTTCGTGTACAAAATGGACAATCTCTTTCGAAGTTTCAGGGTTTCGGACGAAAACTCGTCTGTTACGAAAGGATTTCAATTTTTTAACTTATTTCAACTCCAGACTTTTTGTGCATTCAATATGAACCATTAGAAGCCACATCCTAAAATTTCAACCCTGTCTAACTTCATTTGCTATTTTTCATGCATTTAATGAATTGTTTTGAGCTAAATGACCCAGAAATTAAAAAGCACCACAAATGAACTCTGAAATAGTTGAAACTTATCATGGTATCATAATTTCACCCACATAGCATGTGCTAAAAAGTTGAGAGGGTTACGGCAAAAACTGGATGCACTTCGTGTACAAAATGGACAATCTCTTTCGAAGTATCAGGGTTTCGGACGAAAACTCGTCTGTTACGAAAGGATTTCAATTTTTTTAACTTATTTCAACTCCAGAGTTTTTGTGCATTCAATATGAACCATTAGAAGCCACATCCTAAAATTTCAACCCTATCTAACTTCATTTGCTATTTTTCATGCATTTAATGAATTGTTTTGAGCTAAATGACCCTGAAATTAAAAAGCACCACAAATGAACTCTGAAATGGTTGAAACTTATCATGGTATCATAATTTCACCCACATAGCATGTGCTAAAAAGTTGAGAGGGTTACGGCACAAACTGGATGCACTTCGTGTACAAAATGGACAATCTCTTTCGAAGTATCAGCGTTTCGGACGAAAACTCGTCTGTTACGAAAGGATTTCAATTTTTTTAACTTATTTCAACTCCAGACTTTTTGTGCATTCAATACGAACCATTAGAAGCCACATCCTAAAATTTCAACCCTATCTAACTTCATTTGCTATTTTTCATGCATTTAATGAATTGTTTTGAGCTAAATGACCCTGAAATTAAAAAGCACCACAAATGAACTCTGAAATGGTTGAAACTTGGCATGGTTTCATAATTTCACCCACATAGCATGTGCTAAAAAGTTGAGAGGGTTACGGCAAATACCGGATGCACTTCGTGTACAAAATGGACAATCTCTTTCGAAGTTTTAGGGTTTCGCACGAAAACTCGTTGGTTACGAAAGGATTTCAATTTTTTTAACTTATTTCAACTCCAGACTTTTTGTGCATTCAATATGAACCATTAGAAGCCACATCCTAAAATTTCAACCCTATCTAACTTCATTTGCTATTTTTCATGCATTTAATGAATTGTTTTGAGCTAAATGACCCTGAAATTAAAAAGCACCACAAATGAACTCTGAAATAGTTGAAACTTATCATGGTATCATAATTTCACCCACATAGCAAGTGCTAAAAAGTTGAGAGGGTTACGGCAAAAACTGGATGCACTTCGTGTACAAAATGGACAATCTCTTTCGAAGTATCAGGGTTTCGGACGAAAACTCGTCCGTTACGAAAGGATTTCAATTTTTTTTAACTTATTTCAACTCCAGAATTTTTGTGCATTCAATATGAACCATTAGAAGCCACATCCTAAAATTTCAACCCTATCTAACTTCATTTGCTATTTTTCATGCATTTAATGAATTGTTTTGAGCTAACTGACCCTGAAATTAAAAAGCACCACAAATGAACTCTGAAATGGTTGAAACTTGGCATGGTTTCATAATTTCACCCACATAGCATGTGCTAAAAAGTTGAGAGGGTTACGGCAAAAACCGGATGCACTTCGTGTACAAAATGGACAATCTCTTTCGAAGTTTCAGGGTTTCGGACGAAAACTCGTCTGTTACGAAAGGATTTCAATTTTTTTAACTTATTTCAACTCCAGACTTTTTGTGCATTCAATATGAACCATTAGAAGCCACATCCTAAAATTTCAACCCTATCTAACTTCATTTGCTATTTTTCATGCATTTAATGAATTGTTTTGAGCTAAATGACCCTGAAATTAAAAAGCACCACAAATGAACTCTGAAATGGTTGAAACTTATCATGGTATCATAATTTCACCCACATAGCATGTGCTAAAAAGTTGAGAGGGTTACGGCAAAAACTGGATGCACTTCGTGTACAAAATGGACAATCTCTTTCGAAGTATGAGGGTTTCGGACGAAAACTCGTCTGTTACGAAAGGATTTCAATTTTTTTAACTTATTTCAACTCCAGAGTTTTTGTGCATTCAATATGAACCATTAGAAGCCACATCCTAAAATTTCAACACTATCTAATTTCATTTGCTATTTTTCATGCATTTAATGAATTGTTTTGACCTAAATGACCCTGAAATTAAAAAGCACCAGAAATGAACTCTGAAATGGTTGAAACTTGGCATGGTTTCATAATTTCACCCACATAGCATGTGCTAAAAAGTTGAGAGGGATACGGCAAAAACCGGATGCACTTCGTGTACAAAATGGACAATCTCTTTCGAAGTTTCAGGGTTTCGGACGAAAACTCGTCTGTTACGAAAGGATTTCAATTTTTTTAACTTATTTCAACTCCAGACTTTTTGTGCATTCAATATGAACCATTAGAAGCCACATCCTAAAATTTCAACCCTATCTAACTTCATTTGCTATTTTTCATGCATTTAATGAATTGTTTTGAGCTAAATGACCCTGAAATTAAAAAGCACCACAAATGAACTTTGAAATAGTTGAAACTTATCATGGTATCATAATTTCACCCACATAGCATGTGCTAAAAAGTTGAGAGGGTTACGGCAAAAACTGGATGCACTTCGTGTACAAAATGGACAATCTCTTTCGAAGTATCAGGGTTTCGGACGAAAACTCGTCTGTTACGAAAGGATTGCAATTTTTTTAACTTATTTCAACTCCAGAGTTTTTGTGCATTCAATATGAACCATTAGAAGCCACATCCTAAAATTTCAACCCTATCTAACTTCATTTGCTATTTTTCATGCATTTAATGAATTGTTTTGAGCTAAATGACCCTGAAATTAAAAAGCACCACAAATGAACTCTGAAATGGTTGAAACTTATCATGGTATCATAATTTCACCCACATAGCATGTGCTAAAAAGTTGAGAGGGTTACGGCAAAAACTGGATGCACTTCGTGTACAAAATGGACAATCTCTTTCGAAGTATGAGGGTTTCGGACGAAAACTCGTCTGTTACGAAAGGATTTCAATTTTTTTAACTTATTTCAACTCCAGAGTTTTTGTGCATTCAATATGAACCATTAGAAGCCACATCCTAAAATTTCAACACTATCTAATTTCATTTGCTATTTTTCATGCATTTAATGAATTGTTTTGACCTAAATGACCCTGAAATTAAAAAGCACCAGAAATGAACTCTGAAATGGTTGAAACTTGGCATGGTTTCATAATTTCACCCACATAGCATGTGCTAAAAAGTTGAGAGGGATACGGCAAAAACCGGATGCACTTCGTGTACAAAATGGACAATCTCTTTCGAAGTTTCAGGGTTTCGGACGAAAACTCGTCTGTTACGAAAGGATTTCAATTTTTTTAACTTATTTCAACTCCAGACTTTTTGTGCATTCAATATGAACCATTAGAAGCCACATCCTAAAATTTCAACCCTATCTAACTTCATTTGCTATTTTTCATGCATTTAATGAATTGTTTTGAGCTAAATGACCCTGAAATTAAAAAGCACCACAAATGAACTTTGAAATAGTTGAAACTTATCATGGTATCATAATTTCACCCACATAGCATGTGCTAAAAAGTTGAGAGGGTTACGGCAAAAACTGGATGCACTTCGTGTACAAAATGGACAATCTCTTTCGAAGTATCAGGGTTTCGGACGAAAACTCGTCTGTTACGAAAGGATTTCAATTTTTTTAACTTATTTCAACTCCAGAGTTTTTGTGCATTCAATATGAACCATTAGAAGCCACATCCTAAAATTTCAACCCTATCTAACTTCATTTGCTATTTTTCATGCATTTAATGAATTGTTTTGAGCTAAATGACCCTGAAATTAAAAAGCACCACAAATGAACTCTGAAATGGTTGAAACTTATCATGGTATCATAATTTCACCCACATAGCATGTGCTAAAAAGTTGAGAGGGTTACGGCACAAACTGGATGCACTTCGTGTACAAAATGGACAATCTCTTTCGAAGTATCAGCGTTTCGGACGAAAACTCGTCTGTTACGAAAGGATTTCAATTTTTTTAACTTATTTCAACTCCAGACTTTTTGTGCATTCAATATGAACCATTAGAAGCCACATCCTAAAATTTCAACCCTATCTAACTTCATTTGCTATTTTTCATGCATTTAATGAATTGTTTTGAGCTAAATGACCCTGAAATTAAAAAGCACCACAAATGAACTCTGAAATGGTTGAAACTTGGCATGGTTTCATAATTTCACCCACATAGCATGTGCTAAAAAGTTGAGAGGGTTACGGCAAATACCGGATGCACTTCGTGTACAAAATGGACAATCTCTTTCGAAGTTTTAGGGTTTCGCACGAAAACTCGTGGGTTACGAAAGGATTTCAATTTTTTTAACTTATTTCAACTCCAGACTTTTTGTGCATTCAATATGAACCATTAGAAGCCACATCCTAAAATTTCAACCCTATCTAACTTCATTTGCTATTTTTCATGCATTTAATGAATTTTTTTGAGCTAAATGACCCTGAAATTAAAAAGCACCACAAATGAACTCTGAAATGGTTCAAACTTATCATGGTATCATAATTTCACCCACATAGCATGTGCTAAAAAGTTGAGAGGGTTACGGCAAAAACTGGATGCACTTCGTGTACAAAATGGACAATCTCTTTCGAAGTATCAGGGTTTCGAACGAAAACTCGTCTGTTACGAAAGGATTTCAATTTTTTTTAACTTATTTCAACTCCAGAATTTTTGTGCATTCAATATGAACCATTAGAAGCCACATCCTAAAATTTCAACCCTATCTAACTTCATTTGCTATTTTTCATGCATTTAATGAATTGTTTTGAGCTAACTGACCCTGAAATTAAAAAGCACCACAAATGAACTCTGAAATGGTTGAAACTTGGCATGGTTTCATAATTTCACCCACATAGCATGTGCTAAAAAGTTGAGAGGGTTACGGCAAAAACCGGATGCACTTCGTGTACAAAATGGACAATCTCTTTCGAAGTTTTAGGGTTTCGCACGAAAACTCGTCTGTTACGAAAGGATTTCAATTTTTTTAACTTATTTCAACTCCAGACTTTTTGTGCATTCAATATGAACCATTAGAAGCCACATCCTAAAATTTCAACCCTATCTAACTTCATTTGCTATTTTTCATGCATTTAATGAATTGTTTTGAGCTAAATGACCCTGAAATTAAAAAGCACCACAAATGAACTCAGAAATGGTTGAAACTTATCATGGTATCATAATTTCACCCACATAGCATGTGCTAAAAAGTTGAGAGGGTTACGGCAAAAACCGGATGCACTTCGTGTACAAAATGGACATTCTCTTTCGAAGTTTTAGGGTTTCGGACGAAAACTCGTCTGTTACGAAAGGATTTCAATTTTTTTAACTTATTTCAACTCCAGAGTTTTTGTGCATTCAATATGAACCATTAGAAGCCACATCCTAAAATTTCAACCCTATCTAACTTCATTTGCTATTTTTCATGCATTTAATGAATTATTTTGAGCTAAATGACCCTGAAATTAAAAAGCACCACAAATGAACTCTGAAATGGTTGAAACTTATCATGGTATCATAATTTCACCCACATAGCATGTGCTAAAAAGTTGAGAGGGTTACGGCACAAACTGGATGCACTTCGTGTACAAAATGGACAATCTCTTTCGAAGTATCAGCGTTTCGGACGAAAACTCGTCTGTTACGAAAGGATTTCAATTTTTTTAACTTATTTCAACTCCAGACTTTTTGTGCATTCAATATGAACCATTAGAAGCCACATCCTAAAATTTCAACCCTATCTAACTTCATTTGCTATTTTTCATGCATTTAATGAATTGTTTTGAGCTAAATGACCCTGAAATTAAAAAGCACCACAAATGAACTCTGAAATGGTTGAAACTTGGCATGGTTTCATAATTTCACCCACATAGCATGTGCTAAAAAGTTGAGAGGGTTACGGCAAATACCGGATGCACTTCGTGTACAAAATGGACAATCTCTTTCGAAGTTTTAGGGTTTCGCACGAAAACTCGTTGGTTACGAAAGGATTTCAATTTTTTTAACTTATTTCAACTCCAGACTTTTTGTGCATTCAATATGAACCATTAGAAGCCACATCCTAAAATTTCAACCCTATCTAACTTCATTTGCTATTTTTCATGCATTTAATGAATTTTTTTGAGCTAAATGACCCTGAAATTAAAAAGCACCACAAATGAACTCTGAAATGGTTCAAACTTATCATGGTATCATAATTTCACCCACATAGCATGTGCTAAAAAGTTGAGAGGGTTACGGCAAAAACCGGACGAAAACTCGTCTGTTACGAAAGGATTTCAATTTTTTTTAACTTATTTCAACTCCAGACTTTTTGTGCATTCAATATGAACCATTAGAAGCCACATCCTAAAATTTCAACCCTATCTAACTTCATTTGCTATTTTTCATGCATTTAATGAATTTTTTTGAGCTAAATGACCCTGAAATTAAAAAGCACCACAAATGAACTCTGAAATGGTTCAAACTTATCATGGTATCATAATTTCACCCACATAGCATGTGCTAAAAAGTTGAGAGGGTTACGGCAAAAACTGGATGCACTTCGTGTACAAAATGGACAATCTCTTTCGAAGTATCAGGGTTTCGAACGAAAACTCGTCTGTTACGAAAGGATTTCAATTTTTTTTAACTTATTTCAACTCCAGAATTTTTGTGCATTCAATATGAACCATTAGAAGCCACATCCTAAAATTTCAACCCTATCTAACTTCATTTGCTATTTTTCATGCATTTAATGAATTGTTTTGAGCTAACTGACCCTGAAATTAAAAAGCACCACAAATGAACTCTGAAATGGTTGAAACTTGGCATGGTTTCATAATTTCACCCACATAGCATGTGCTAAAAAGTTGAGAGGGTTACGGCAAAAACCGGATGCACTTCGTGTACAAAATGGACAATCTCTTTCGAAGTTTTAGGGTTTCGCACGAAAACTCGTCTGTTACGAAAGGATTTCAATTTTTTTAACTTATTTCAACTCCAGACTTTTTGTGCATTCAATATGAACCATTAGAAGCCACATCCTAAAATTTCAACCCTATCTAACTTCATTTGCTATTTTTCATGCATTTAATGAATTGTTTTGAGCTAAATGACCCTGAAATTAAAAAGCACCACAAATGAACTCAGAAATGGTTGAAACTTATCATGGTATCATAATTTCACCCACATAGCATGTGCTAAAAAGTTGAGAGGGTTACGGCAAAAACCGGATGCACTTCGTGTACAAAATGGACATTCTCTTTCGAAGTTTCAGGGTTTCGGACGAAAACTCGTCTGTTACGAAAGGATTTCAATTTTTTTAACTTATTTCAACTCCAGAGTTTTTGTGCATTCAATATGAACCATTAGAAGCCACATCCTAAAATTTCAACCCTATCTAACTTCATTTGCTATTTTTCATGCATTTAATGAATTGTTTTGAGCTAAATGACCCTGAAATTAAAAAGCACCACAAATGAACTCTGAAATGGTTGAAACTTATCATGGTATCATAATTTCACCCACATAGCATGTGCTAAAAAGTTGAGAGGGTTACGGCACAAACTGGATGCACTTCGTGTACAAAATGGACAATCTCTTTCGAAGTATCAGCGTTTCGGACGAAAACTCGTCTGTTACGAAAGGATTTCAATTTTTTTAACTTATTTCAACTCCAGACTTTTTGTGCATTCAATATGAACCATTAGAAGCCACATCCTAAAATTTCAACCCTATCTAACTTCATTTGCTGTTTTTCATGCATTTAATGAATTGTTTTGAGCTAAATGACCCTGAAATTAAAAAGCACCACAAATGAACTCTGAAATGGTTGAAACTTGGCATGGTTTCATAATTTCACCCACATAGCATGTGCTAAAAAGTTGAGAGGGTTACGGCAAATACCGGATGCACTTCGTGTACAAAATGGACAATCTCTTTCGAAGTTTTAGGGTTTCGCACGAAAACTCGTTGGTTACGAAAGGATTTCAATTTTTTTAACTTATTTCAACTCCAGACTTTTTGTGCATTCAATATGAACCATTAGAAGCCACATCCTAAAATTTCAACCCTATCTAACTTCATTTGCTATTTTTCATGCATTTAATGAATTTTTTTGAGCTAAATGACCCTGAAATTAAAAAGCACCACAAATGAACTCTGAAATGGTTCAAACTTATCATGGTATCATAATTTCACCCACATAGCATGTGCTAAAAAGTTGAGAGGGTTACGGCAAAAACTGGATGCACTTCGTGTACAAAATGGATAATCTCTTTCGAAGTATCAGGGTTTCGAACGAAAACTCGTCTGTTACGAAAGGATTTCAATTTTTTTTAACTTATTTCAACTCCAGAATTTTTGTGCATTCAATATGAACCATTAGAAGCCACATCCTAAAATTTCAACCCTATCTAACTTCATTTGCTATTTTTCATGCATTTAATGAATTGTTTTGAGCTAACTGACCCTGAAATTAAAAAGCACCACAAATGAACTCTGAAATGGTTGAAACTTGGCATGGTTTCATAATTTCACCCACATAGCATGTGCTAAAAAGTTGAGAGGGTTACGGCAAAAACCGGATGCACTTCGTGTACAAAATGGACAATCTCTTTCGAAGTTTTAGGGTTTCGCACGAAAACTCGTCTGTTACGAAAGGATTTCAATTTTTTTAACTTATTTCAACTCCAGACTTTTTGTGCATTCAATATGAACCATTAGAAGCCACATCCTAAAATTTCAACCCTATCTAACTTCATTTGCTATTTTTCATGCATTTAATGAATTGTTTTGAGCTAAATGACCCTGAAATTAAAAAGCACCACAAATGAACTCAGAAATGGTTGAAACTTATCATGGTATCATAATTTCACCCACATAGCATGTGCTAAAAAGTTGAGAGGGTTACGGCAAAAACCGGATGCACTTCGTGTACAAAATGGACATTCTCTTTCGAAGTTTCAGGGTTTCGGACGAAAACTCGTCTGTTACGAAAGGATTTCAATTTTTTTAACTTATTTCAACTCCAGAATTTTTGTGCATTCAATATGAACCATTAGAAGCCACATCCTAAAATTTCAACCCTATCTAACTTCATTTGCTATTTTTCATGCATTTAATGAATTGTTTTGAGCTAAATGACCCTGAAATTAAAAAGCACCACAAATGAACTCTGAAATGGTTGAAACTTATCATGGTATCATAATTTCACCCACATAGCATGTGCTAAAAAGTTGAGAGGGTTACGGCAAAAACTGGATGCACTTCGTGTACAAAATGGACAATCTCTTTCGAAGTATGAGGGTTTCGGATGAAAACTCGTCTGTTACGAAAGGATTTCAATTTTTTTAACTTATTTCAACTCCAGAGTTTTTGTGCATTCAATATGAACCATTAGAAGCCACATCCTAAAATTTCAACCCTATCTAACTTCATTTGCTATTTTTCATGCATTTAATGAATTGTTTTGAGCTAAATGACCCTGAAATTAAAAAGCACCACAAATGAACTCTGAAATGGTTGAAACTTATCATGGTATCATAATTTCACCCACATAGCATGTGCTAAAAAGTTGAGAGGGTTACGGCAAAAACTGGATGCACTTCGTGTACAAAATGGACAATCTCTTTCGAAGTATGAGGGTTTCGGACGAAAACTCGTCTGTTACGAAAGGATTTCAATTTTTTTAACTTATTTCAACTCCAGAGTTTTTGTGCATTCAATATGAACCATTAGAAGCCACATCCTAAAATTTCAACCCTATCTAACTTCATTTGCTATTTTTCATGCATTTAATGAATTGTTTTGAGCTAAATGACCCTGAAATTAAAAAGCACAACAAATGAACTCAGAAATGGTTGAAACTTATCATGGTCTCATAATTTCACCCACATAGCATGTGCTAAAAAGTTGAGAGGGTTACGGCACAAACTGGATGCACTTCGTGTACAAAATGGACAATCTCTTTCGAAGTATCAGCGTTTCGGACGAAAACTCGTCTGTTACGAAAGGATTTCAATTTTTTTAACTTATTTCAACTCCAGAGTTTTTGTGCATTCAATATGAACCATTAGAAGCCACATCCTAAAATTTCAACCCTATCTAACTTCATTTGCTATTTTTCATGCATTTAATGAATTGTTTTGAGCTAAATGACCCTGAAATTAAAAAGCACAACAAATGAACTCAGAAATGGTTGAAACTTATCATGGTCTCATAATTTCACCCACATAGCATGTGCTAAAAAGTTGAGAGGGTTACGGCACAAACTGGATGCACTTCGTGTACAAAATGGACAATCTCTTTCGAAGTATCAGCGTTTCGGACGAAAACTCGTCTGTTACGAAAGGATTTCAATTTTTTTAACTTATTTCAACTCCAGACTTTTTGTGCATTCAATATGAACCATTAGAAGCCACATCCTAAAATTTCAACCCTATCTAACTACATTTGCTATTTTTCATGCATTTAATGAATTGTTTTGAGCTAAATGACCCTGAAATTAAAAAGCACCACAAATGAACTCTGAAATGGTTGAAACTTGGCATGGTTTCATAATTTCACCCACATAGCATGTGCTAAAAAGTTGAGAGGGTTACGGCAAAAACCGGATGCACTTCGTGTACAAAATGGACATTCTCTTTCGAAGTTTCAGGGTTTCGGACGAAAACTCGTCTGTTACGAAAGGATTTCAATTTTTTTAACTTATTTCAACTCCAGACTTTTTGTGCATTCAATATGAACCATTAGAAGCCACATCCTAAAATTTCAACCCTATCTAACTTCATTTGCTATTTTTCATGCATTTAATGAATTGTTTTGAGCTAAATGACCCTGAAATTAAAAAACACCACAAATGAACTCTGAAATGGTTGAAACTTATCATGGTATCATAATTTCACCCACATAGCATGTGCTAAAAAGTTGAGAGGGTTACGGCAAAAACCGGATGCACTTCGTGTACAAAATGGACAATCTCTTTCGAAGTTTCAGGGTTTCGGACGAAAACTCGTCTGTTACGAAAGGATTTCAATTTTTTTAACTTATTTCAACTCCAGACTTTTTGTGCATTCAATATGAACCATTAGAAGCCACATCCTAAAATTTCAACCCTATCTAACTTCATTTGCTATTTTTCATGCATTTAATGAATTGTTTTGAGCTAAATGACCCTGAAATTAAAAAGCACCACAAATGAACTCTGAAATGGTTGAAACTTATCATGGTATCATAATTTCACCCACATAGCATGTGCTAAAAAGTTGAGAGGGTTACGGCAAAAACTGGATGCACTTCGTGTACAAAATGGACAATCTCTTTCGAAGTATGAGGGTTTCGGACGAAAACTCGTCTGTTACGAAAGGATTTCAATTTTTTTAACTTATTTCAACTCCAGAGTTTTTGTGCATTCAATATGAACCATTAGAAGCCACATCCTAAAATTTCAACCCTATCTAACTTCATTTGCTATTTTTCATGCATTTAATGAATTGTTTTGAGCTAAATGACCCTGAAATTAAAAAGCACAACAAATGAACTCAGAAATGGTTGAAACTTATCATGGTCTCATAATTTCACCCACATAGCATGTGCTAAAAAGTTGAGAGGGTTACGGCACAAACTGGATGCACTTCGTGTACAAAATGGACAATCTCTTTCGAAGTATCAGCGTTTCGGACGAAAACTCGTCTGTTACGAAAGGATTTCAATTTTTTTAACTTATTTCAACTCCAGACTTTTTGTGCATTCAATATGAACCATTAGAAGCCACATCCTAAAATTTCAACCCTATCTAACTTCATTTGCTATTTTTCATGCATTTAATGAATTGTTTTGAGCTAAATGACCCTGAAATTAAAAAGCACAACAAATGAACTCAGAAATGGTTGAAACTTATCATGGTCTCATAATTTCACCCACATAGCATGTGCTAAAAAGTTGAGAGGGTTACGGCACAAACTGGATGCACTTCGTGTACAAAATGGACAATCTCTTTCGAAGTATCAGCGTTTCGGACGAAAACTCGTCTGTTACGAAAGGATTTCAATTTTTTTAACTTATTTCAACTCCAGACTTTTTGTGCATTCAATATGAACCATTAGAAGCCACATCCTAAAATTTCAACCCTATCTAACTTCATTTGCTATTTTTCATGCATTTAATGAATTGTTTTGAGCTAAATGACCCTGAAATTAAAAAGCACCACAAATGAACTCTGAAATGGTTGAAACTTGGCATGGTTTCATAATTTCACCCACATAGCATGTGCTAAAAAGTTGAGAGGGTTACGGCAAAAACCGGATGCACTTCGTGTACAAAATGGACATTCTCTTTCGAAGTTTCAGGGTTTCGGACGAAAACTCGTCTGTTACGAAAGGATTTCAATTTTTTTAACTTATTTCAACTCCAGACTTTTTGTGCATTCAATATGAACCATTAGAAGCCACATCCTAAAATTTCAACCCTATCTAACTTCATTTGCTATTTTTCATGCATTTAATGAATTGTTTTGAGCTAAATGACCCTGAAATTAAAAAACACCACAAATGAACTCTGAAATGGTTGAAACTTATCATGGTATCATAATTTCACCCACATAGCATGTGCTAAAAAGTTGAGAGGGTTACGGCAAAAACCGGATGCACTTCGTGTACAAAATGGACAATCTCTTTCGAAGTTTCAGGGTTTCGGACGAAAACTCGTCTGTTACGAAAGGATTTCAATTTTTTTAACTTATTTCAACTCCAGAGTTTTTGTGCATTCAATATGAACCATTAGAAGCCACATCCTAAAATTTCAACCCTATCTAACTTCATTTGCTATTTTTCATGCATTTAATGAATTGTTTTGAGCTAAATGACCCTGAAATTAAAAAGCACCACAAATGAACTCTGAAATGGTTGAAACTTATCATGGTATCATAATTTCACCCACATAGCATGTGCTAAAAAGTTGAGAGGGTTACGGCAAAAACTGGATGCACTTCGTGTACAAAATGGACAATCTCTTTCGAAGTATGAGGGTTTCGGACGAAAACTCGTCTGTTACGAAAGGATTTCAATTTTTTTAACTTATTTCAACTCCAGAGTTTTTGTGCATTCAATATGAACCATTAGAAGCCACATCCTAAAATTTCAACCCTATCTAACTTCATTTGCTATTTTTCATGCATTTAATGAATTGTTTTGAGCTAAATGACCCTGAAATTAAAAAGCACAACAAATGAACTCAGAAATGGTTGAAACTTATCATGGTCTCATAATTTCACCCACATAGCATGTGCTAAAAAGTTGAGAGGGTTACGGCACAAACAGGATGCACTTCGTGTACAAAATGGACAATCTCTTTCGAAGTATCAGCGTTTCGGACGAAAACTCGTCTGTTACGAAAGGATTTCAATTTTTTTAACTTATTTCAACTCCAGACTTTTTGTGCATTCAATATGAACCATTAGAAGCCACATCCTAAAATTTCAACCCTATCTAAATTCATTTGCTATTTTTCATGCATTTAATGAATTGTTTTGAGCTAAATGACCCTGAAATTAAAAAGCACCACAAATGAACTCTGAAATGGTTGAAACTTGGCATGGTTTCATAATTTCACCCACATAGCATGTGCTAAAAAGTTGAGAGGGTTACGGCAAAAACCGGATGCACTTCGTGTACAAAATGGACATTCTCTTTCGAAGTTTCAGGGTTTCGGACGAAAACTCGTCTGTTACGAAAGGATTTCAATTTTTTTAACTTATTTCAACTCCAGAGTTTTTGTGCATTCAATATGAACCATTAGAAGCCACATCCTAAAATTTCAACCCTATCTAACTTCATTTGCTATTTTTCATGCATTTAATGAATTGTTTTGAGCTAAATGACCCTGAAATTAAAAAGCACCACAAATGAACTCTGAAATGGTTGAAACTTATCATGGTATCATAATTTCACCCACATAGCATGTGCTAAAAAGTTGAGAGGGTTACGGCAAAAACTGGATGCACTTCGTGTACAAAATGGACAATCTCTTTCGAAGTATGAGGGTTTCGGACGAAAACTCGTCTGTTACGAAAGGATTTCAATTTTTTTAACTTATTTCAACTCCAGAGTTTTTGTGCATTCAATATGAACCATTAGAAGCCACATCCTAAAATTTCAACCCTATCTAACTTCATTTGCTATTTTTCATGCATTTAATGAATTGTTTTGAGCTAAATGACCCTGAAATTAAAAAGCACAACAAATGAACTCAGAAATGGTTGAAACTTATCATGGTCTCATAATTTCACCCACATAGCATGTGCTAAAAAGTTGAGAGGGTTACGGCACAAACAGGATGCACTTCGTGTACAAAATGGACAATCTCTTTCGAAGTATCAGCGTTTCGGACGAAAACTCGTCTGTTACGAAAGGATTTCAATTTTTTTAACTTATTTCAACTCCAGACTTTTTGTGCATTCAATATGAACCATTAGAAGCCACATCCTAAAATTTCAACCCTATCTAAATTCATTTGCTATTTTTCATGCATTTAATGAATTGTTTTGAGCTAAATGACCCTGAAATTAAAAAGCACCACAAATGAACTCTGAAATGGTTGAAACTTGGCATGGTTTCATAATTTCACCCACATAGCATGTGCTAAAAAGTTGAGAGGGTTACGGCAAAAACCGGATGCACTTCGTGTACAAAATGGACATTCTCTTTCGAAGTTTCAGGGTTTCGGACGAAAACTCGTCTGTTACGAAAGGATTTCAATTTTTTTAACTTATTTCAACTCCAGACTTTTTGTGCATTCAATATGAACCATTAGAAGCCACATCCTAAAATTTCAACCCTATCTAACTTCATTTGCTATTTTTCATGCATTTAATGAATTGTTTTGAGCTAAATGACCCTGAAATTAAAAAGCACCACAAATGAACTCTGAAATGGTTGAAACTTATCATGGTATCATAATTTCACCCACATAGCATGTGCTAAAAAGTTGAGAGGGTTACGGCAAAAACTGGATGCACTTCGTGTACAAAATGGACAATCTCTTTCGAAGTATGAGGGTTTCGGATGAAAACTCGTCTGTTACGAAAGGATTTCAATTTTTTTAACTTATTTCAACTCCAGAGTTTTTGTGCATTCAATATGAACCATTAGAAGCCACATCCTAAAATTTCAACCCTATCTAACTTCATTTGCTATTTTTCATGCATTTAATGAATTGTTTTGAGCTAAATGACCCTGAAATTAAAAAGCACAACAAATGAACTCAGAAATGGTTGAAACTTATCATGGTCTCATAATTTCACCCACATAGCATGTGCTAAAAAGTTGAGAGGGTTACGGCACAAACTGGATGCACTTCGTGTACAAAATGGACAATCTCTTTCGAAGTATCAGCGTTTCGGACGAAAACTCGTCTGTTACGAAAGGATTTCAATTTTTTTAACTTATTTCAACTCCAGAGTTTTTGTGCATTCAATATGAACCATTAGAAGCCACATCCTAAAATTTCAACCCTATCTAACTTCATTTGCTATTTTTCATGCATTTAATGAATTGTTTTGAGCTAAATGACCCTGAAATTAAAAAGCACAACAAATGAACTCAGAAATGGTTGAAACTTATCATGGTCTCATAATTTCACCCACATAGCATGTGCTAAAAAGTTGAGAGGGTTACGGCACAAACTGGATGCACTTCGTGTACAAAATGGACAATCTCTTTCGAAGTATCAGCGTTTCGGACGAAAACTCGTCTGTTACGAAAGGATTTCAATTTTTTTAACTTATTTCAACTCCAGACTTTTTATGCATTCAATATGAACCATTAGAAGCCACATCCTAAAATTTCAACCCTATCTAACTTCATTTGCTATTTTTCATGCATTTAATGAATTGTTTTGAGCTAAATGACCCTGAAATTAAAAAGCACCACAAATGAACTCTGAAATGGTTGAAACTTGGCATGGTTTCATAATTTCACCCACATAGCATGTGCTAAAAAGTTGAGAGGGTTACGGCAAAAACCGGATGCACTTCGTGTACAAAATGGACATTCTCTTTCGAAGTTTCAGGGTTTCGGACGAAAACTCGTCTGTTACGAAAGGATTTCAATTTTTTTAACTTATTTCAACTCCAGACTTTTTGTGCATTCAATATGAACCATTAGAAGCCACATCCTAAAATTTCAACCCTATCTAACTTCATTTGCTATTTTTCATGCATTTAATGAATTGTTTTGAGCTAAATGACCCTGAAATTAAAAAACACCACAAATGAACTCTGAAATGGTTGAAACTTATCATGGTATCATAATTTCACCCACATAGCATGTGCTAAAAAGTTGAGAGGGTTACGGCACAAACTGGATGCACTTCGTGTACAAAATGGACAATCTCTTTCGAAGTATGAGGGTTTCGGACGAAAACTCGTCTGTTACGAAAGGATTTCAATTTTTTTAACTTATTTCAACTCCAGAGTTTTTGTGCATTCAATATGAACCATTAGAAGCCACATCCTAAAATTTCAACCCTATCTAACTTCATTTGCTATTTTTCATGCATTTAATGAATTGTTTTGAGCTAAATGACCCTGAAATTAAAAAGCACAACAAATGAACTCAGAAATGGTTGAAACTTATCATGGTCTCATAATTTCACCCACATAGCATGTGCTAAAAAGTTGAGAGGGTTACGGCACAAACTGGATGCACTTCGTGTACAAAATGGACAATCTCTTTCGAAGTATCAGCGTTTCGGACGAAAACTCGTCTGTTACGAAAGGATTTCAATTTTTTTAACTTATTTCAACTCCAGAGTTTTTGTGCATTCAATATGAACCATTAGAAGCCACATCCTAAAATTTCAACCCTATCTAACTTCATTTGCTATTTTTCATGCATTTAATGAATTGTTTTGAGCTAAATGACCCTGAAATTAAAAAGCACAACAAATGAACTCAGAAATGGTTGAAACTTATCATGGTCTCATAATTTCACCCACATAGCATGTGCTAAAAAGTTGAGAGGGTTACGGCACAAACTGGATGCACTTCGTGTACAAAATGGACAATCTCTTTCGAAGTATCAGCGTTTCGGACGAAAACTCGTCTGTTACGAAAGGATTTCAATTTTTTTAACTTATTTCAACTCCAGACTTTTTGTGCATTCAATATGAACCATTAGAAGCCACATCCTAAAATTTCAACCCTATCTAAATTCATTTGCTATTTTTCATGCATTTAATGAATTGTTTTGAGCTAAATGACCCTGAAATTAAAAAGCACCACAAATGAACTCTGAAATGGTTGAAACTTGGCATGGTTTCATAATTTCACCCACATAGCATGTGCTAAAAAGTTGAGAGGGTTACGGCAAAAACCGGATGCACTTCGTGTACAAAATGGACATTCTCTTTCGAAGTTTCAGGGTTTCGGACGAAAACTCGTCTGTTACGAAAGGATTTCAATTTTTTTAACTTATTTCAACTCCAGACTTTTTGTGCATTCAATATGAACCATTAGAAGCCACATCCTAAAATTTCAACCCTATCTAACTTCATTTGCTATTTTTCATGCATTTAATGAATTGTTTTGAGCTAAATGACCCTGAAATTAAAAAGCACCACAAATGAACTCTGAAATGGTTGAAACTTATCATGGTATCATAATTTCACCCACATAGCATGTGCTAAAAAGTTGAGAGGGTTACGGCAAAAACTGGATGCACTTCGTGTACAAAATGGACAATCTCTTTCGAAGTATGAGGGTTTCGGATGAAAACTCGTCTGTTACGAAAGGATTTCAATTTTTTTAACTTATTTCAACTCCAGAGTTTTTGTGCATTCAATATGAACCATTAGAAGCCACATCCTAAAATTTCAACCCTATCTAACTTCATTTGCTATTTTTCATGCATTTAATGAATTGTTTT
The DNA here is from genome assembly GCA_039707655.1 of Elymus sibiricus. Classification (NCBI taxonomy): domain Eukaryota; kingdom Viridiplantae; phylum Streptophyta; class Magnoliopsida; order Poales; family Poaceae; genus Elymus; species Elymus sibiricus. Next base: position 379,992,821 of record CM077669.1, read on the forward strand.
GAGCTAAATGACCCTGAAATTAAAAAGCACAACAAATGAACTCAGAAATGGTTGAAACTTATCATGGTCTCATAATTTCACCCACATAGCATGTGCTAAAAAGTTGAGAGGGTTACGGCACAAACTGGATGCACTTCGTGTACAAAATGGACAATCTCTTTCGAAGTATCAGCGTTTCGGACGAAAACTCGTCTGTTACGAAAGGATTTCAATTTTTTTAACTTATTTCAACTCCAGAGTTTTTGTGCATTCAATATGAACCATTAGAAGCCACATCCTAAAATTTCAACCCTATCTAACTTCATTTGCTATTTTTCATGCATTTAATGAATTGTTTTGAGCTAAATGACCCTGAAATTAAAAAGCACAACAAATGAACTCAGAAATGGTTGAAACTTATCATGGTCTCATAATTTCACCCACATAGCATGTGCTAAAAAGTTGAGAGGGTTACGGCACAAACTGGATGCACTTCGTGTACAAAATGGACAATCTCTTTCGAAGTATCAGCGTTTCGGACGAAAACTCGTCTGTTACGAAAGGATTTCAATTTTTTTAACTTATTTCAACTCCAGACTTTTTATGCATTCAATATGAACCATTAGAAGCCACATCCTAAAATTTCAACCCTATCTAACTTCATTTGCTATTTTTCATGCATTTAATGAATTGTTTTGAGCTAAATGACCCTGAAATTAAAAAGCACCACAAATGAACTCTGAAATGGTTGAAACTTGGCATGGTTTCATAATTTCACCCACATAGCATGTGCTAAAAAGTTGAGAGGGTTACGGCAAAAACCGGATGCACTTCGTGTACAAAATGGACATTCTCTTTCGAAGTTTCAGGGTTTCGGACGAAAACTCGTCTGTTACGAAAGGATTTCAATTTTTTTAACTTATTTCAACTCCAGACTTTTTGTGCATTCAATATGAACCATTAGAAGCCACATCCTAAAATTTCAACCCTATCTAACTTCATTTGCTATTTTTCATGCATTTAATGAATTGTTTTGAGCTAAATGACCCTGAAATTAAAAAACACCACAAATGAACTCTGAAATGGTTGAAACTTATCATGGTATCATAATTTCACCCACATAGCATGTGCTAAAAAGTTGAGAGGGTTACGGCACAAACTGGATGCACTTCGTGTACAAAATGGACAATCTCTTTCGAAGTATGAGGGTTTCGGACGAAAACTCGTCTGTTACGAAAGGATTTCAATTTTTTTAACTTATTTCAACTCCAGAGTTTTTGTGCATTCAATATGAACCATTAGAAGCCACATCCTAAAATTTCAACCCTATCTAACTTCATTTGCTATTTTTCATGCATTTAATGAATTGTTTTGAGCTAAATGACCCTGAAATTAAAAAGCACAACAAATGAACTCAGAAATGGTTGAAACTTATCATGGTCTCATAATTTCACCCACATAGCATGTGCTAAAAAGTTGAGAGGGTTACGGCACAAACTGGATGCACTTCGTGTACAAAATGGACAATCTCTTTCGAAGTATCAGCGTTTCGGACGAAAACTCGTCTGTTACGAAAGGATTTCAATTTTTTTAACTTATTTCAACTCCAGAGTTTTTGTGCATTCAATATGAACCATTAGAAGCCACATCCTAAAATTTCAACCCTATCTAACTTCATTTGCTATTTTTCATGCATTTAATGAATTGTTTTGAGCTAAATGACCCTGAAATTAAAAAGCACAACAAATGAACTCAGAAATGGTTGAAACTTATCATGGTCTCATAATTTCACCCACATAGCATGTGCTAAAAAGTTGAGAGGGTTACGGCACAAACTGGATGCACTTCGTGTACAAAATGGACAATCTCTTTCGAAGTATCAGCGTTTCGGACGAAAACTCGTCTGTTACGAAAGGATTTCAATTTTTTTAACTTATTTCAACTCCAGACTTTTTGTGCATTCAATATGAACCATTAGAAGCCACATCCTAAAATTTCAACCCTATCTAAATTCATTTGCTATTTTTCATGCATTTAATGAATTGTTTTGAGCTAAATGACCCTGAAATTAAAAAGCACCACAAATGAACTCTGAAATGGTTGAAACTTGGCATGGTTTCATAATTTCACCCACATAGCATGTGCTAAAAAGTTGAGAGGGTTACGGCAAAAACCGGATGCACTTCGTGTACAAAATGGACATTCTCTTTCGAAGTTTCAGGGTTTCGGACGAAAACTCGTCTGTTACGAAAGGATTTCAATTTTTTTAACTTATTTCAACTCCAGACTTTTTGTGCATTCAATATGAACCATTAGAAGCCACATCCTAAAATTTCAACCCTATCTAACTTCATTTGCTATTTTTCATGCATTTAATGAATTGTTTTGAGCTAAATGACCCTGAAATTAAAAAGCACCACAAATGAACTCTGAAATGGTTGAAACTTATCATGGTATCATAATTTCACCCACATAGCATGTGCTAAAAAGTTGAGAGGGTTACGGCAAAAACTGGATGCACTTCGTGTACAAAATGGACAATCTCTTTCGAAGTATGAGGGTTTCGGATGAAAACTCGTCTGTTACGAAAGGATTTCAATTTTTTTAACTTATTTCAACTCCAGAGTTTTTGTGCATTCAATATGAACCATTAGAAGCCACATCCTAAAATTTCAACCCTATCTAACTTCATTTGCTATTTTTCATGCATTTAATGAATTGTTTTGAGCTAAATGACCCTGAAATTAAAAAGCACAACAAATGAACTCAGAAATGGTTGAAACTTATCATGGTCTCATAATTTCACCCACATAGCATGTGCTAAAAAGTTGAGAGGGTTACGGCACAAACTGGATGCACTTCGTGTACAAAATGGACAATCTCTTTCGAAGTATCAGCGTTTCGGACGAAAACTCGTCTGTTACGAAAGGATTTCAATTTTTTTAACTTATTTCAACTCCAGAGTTTTTGTGCATTCAATATGAACCATTAGAAGCCACATCCTAAAATTTCAACCCTATCTAACTTCATTTGCTATTTTTCATGCATTTAATGAATTGTTTTGAGCTAAATGACCCTGAAATTAAAAAGCACAACAAATGAACTCAGAAATGGTTGAAACTTATCATGGTCTCATAATTTCACCCACATAGCATGTGCTAAAAAGTTGAGAGGGTTACGGCACAAACTGGATGCACTTCGTGTACAAAATGGACAATCTCTTTCGAAGTATCAGCGTTTCGGACGAAAACTCGTCTGTTACGAAAGGATTTCAATTTTTTTAACTTATTTCAACTCCAGACTTTTTATGCATTCAATATGAACCATTAGAAGCCACATCCTAAAATTTCAACCCTATCTAACTTCATTTGCTATTTTTCATGCATTTAATGAATTGTTTTGAGCTAAATGACCCTGAAATTAAAAAGCACCACAAATGAACTCTGAAATGGTTGAAACTTGGCATGGTTTCATAATTTCACCCACATAGCATGTGCTAAAAAGTTGAGAGGGTTACGGCAAAAACCGGATGCACTTCGTGTACAAAATGGACATTCTCTTTCGAAGTTTCAGGGTTTCGGACGAAAACTCGTCTGTTACGAAAGGATTTCAATTTTTTTAACTTATTTCAACTCCAGACTTTTTGTGCATTCAATATGAACCATTAGAAGCCACATCCTAAAATTTCAACCCTATCTAACTTCATTTGCTATTTTTCATGCATTTAATGAATTGTTTTGAGCTAAATGACCCTGAAATTAAAAAACACCACAAATGAACTCTGAAATGGTTGAAACTTATCATGGTATCATAATTTCACCCACATAGCATGTGCTAAAAAGTTGAGAGGGTTACGGCACAAACTGGATGCACTTCGTGTACAAAATGGACAATCTCTTTCGAAGTATGAGGGTTTCGGACGAAAACTCGTCTGTTACGAAAGGATTTCAATTTTTTTAACTTATTTCAACTCCAGAGTTTTTGTGCATTCAATATGAACCATTAGAAGCCACATCCTAAAATTTCAACCCTATCTAACTTCATTTGCTATTTTTCATGCATTTAATGAATTGTTTTGAGCTAAATGACCCTGAAATTAAAAAGCACAACAAATGAACTCAGAAATGGTTGAAACTTATCATGGTCTCATAATTTCACCCACATAGCATGTGCTAAAAAGTTGAGAGGGTTACGGCACAAACTGGATGCACTTCGTGTACAAAATGGACAATCTCTTTCGAAGTATCAGCGTTTCGGACGAAAACTCGTCTGTTACGAAAGGATTTCAATTTTTTTAACTTATTTCAACTCCAGAGTTTTTGTGCATTCAATATGAACCATTAGAAGCCACATCCTAAAATTTCAACCCTATCTAACTTCATTTGCTATTTTTCATGCATTTAATGAATTGTTTTGAGCTAAATGACCCTGAAATTAAAAAGCACAACAAATGAACTCAGAAATGGTTGAAACTTATCATGGTCTCATAATTTCACCCACATAGCATGTGCTAAAAAGTTGAGAGGGTTACGGCACAAACTGGATGCACTTCGTGTACAAAATGGACAATCTCTTTCGAAGTATCAGCGTTTCGGACGAAAACTCGTCTGTTACGAAAGGATTTCAATTTTTTTAACTTATTTCAACTCCAGACTTTTTGTGCATTCAATATGAACCATTAGAAGCCACATCCTAAAATTTCAACCCTATCTAAATTCATTTGCTATTTTTCATGCATTTAATGAATTGTTTTGAGCTAAATGACCCTGAAATTAAAAAGCACCACAAATGAACTCTGAAATGGTTGAAACTTGGCATGGTTTCATAATTTCACCCACATAGCATGTGCTAAAAAGTTGAGAGGGTTACGGCAAAAACCGGATGCACTTCGTGTACAAAATGGACATTCTCTTTCGAAGTTTCAGGGTTTCGGACGAAAACTCGTCTGTTACGAAAGGATTTCAATTTTTTTAACTTATTTCAACTCCAGACTTTTTGTGCATTCAATATGAACCATTAGAAGCCACATCCTAAAATTTCAACCCTATCTAACTTCATTTGCTATTTTTCATGCATTTAATGAATTGTTTTGAGCTAAATGACCCTGAAATTAAAAAGCACCACAAATGAACTCTGAAATGGTTGAAACTTATCATGGTATCATAATTTCACCCACATAGCATGTGCTAAAAAGTTGAGAGGGTTACGGCAAAAACTGGATGCACTTCGTGTACAAAATGGACAATCTCTTTCGAAGTATGAGGGTTTCGGATGAAAACTCGTCTGTTACGAAAGGATTTCAATTTTTTTAACTTATTTCAACTCCAGAGTTTTTGTGCATTCAATATGAACCATTAGAAGCCACATCCTAAAATTTCAACCCTATCTAACTTCATTTGCTATTTTTCATGCATTTAATGAATTGTTTTGAGCTAAATGACCCTGAAATTAAAAAGCACAACAAATGAACTCAGAAATGGTTGAAACTTATCATGGTCTCATAATTTCACCCACATAGCATGTGCTAAAAAGTTGAGAGGGTTACGGCACAAACTGGATGCACTTCGTGTACAAAATGGACAATCTCTTTCGAAGTATCAGCGTTTCGGACGAAAACTCGTCTGTTACGAAAGGATTTCAATTTTTTTAACTTATTTCAACTCCAGAGTTTTTGTGCATTCAATATGAACCATTAGAAGCCACATCCTAAAATTTCAACCCTATCTAACTTCATTTGCTATTTTTCATGCATTTAATGAATTGTTTTGAGCTAAATGACCCTGAAATTAAAAAGCACAACAAATGAACTCAGAAATGGTTGAAACTTATCATGGTCTCATAATTTCACCCACATAGCATGTGCTAAAAAGTTGAGAGGGTTACGGCACAAACTGGATGCACTTCGTGTACAAAATGGACAATCTCTTTCGAAGTATCAGCGTTTCGGACGAAAACTCGTCTGTTACGAAAGGATTTCAATTTTTTTAACTTATTTCAACTCCAGACTTTTTATGCATTCAATATGAACCATTAGAAGCCACATCCTAAAATTTCAACCCTATCTAACTTCATTTGCTATTTTTCATGCATTTAATGAATTGTTTTGAGCTAAATGACCCTGAAATTAAAAAGCACCACAAATGAACTCTGAAATGGTTGAAACTTGGCATGGTTTCATAATTTCACCCACATAGCATGTGCTAAAAAGTTGAGAGGGTTACGGCAAAAACCGGATGCACTTCGTGTACAAAATGGACATTCTCTTTCGAAGTTTCAGGGTTTCGGACGAAAACTCGTCTGTTACGAAAGGATTTCAATTTTTTTAACTTATTTCAACTCCAGACTTTTTGTGCATTCAATATGAACCATTAGAAGCCACATCCTAAAATTTCAACCCTATCTAACTTCATTTGCTATTTTTCATGCATTTAATGAATTGTTTTGAGCTAAATGACCCTGAAATTAAAAAACACCACAAATGAACTCTGAAATGGTTGAAACTTATCATGGTATCATAATTTCACCCACATAGCATGTGCTAAAAAGTTGAGAGGGTTACGGCACAAACTGGATGCACTTCGTGTACAAAATGGACAATCTCTTTCGAAGTATGAGGGTTTCGGACGAAAACTCGTCTGTTACGAAAGGATTTCAATTTTTTTAACTTATTTCAACTCCAGAGTTTTTGTGCATTCAATATGAACCATTAGAAGCCACATCCTAAAATTTCAACCCTATCTAACTTCATTTGCTATTTTTCATGCATTTAATGAATTGTTTTGAGCTAAATGACCCTGAAATTAAAAAGCACCACAAATGAACTCTGAAATGGTTGAAACTTGGCATGGTATCATAATTTCACCCACATAGCATGTGCTAAAAAGTTGAGAGGGTTACGGCAAAAACCGGATGCACTTCGTGTACAAAATGGACAATCTCTTTCGAAGTTTCAGGGTTTCGGACGAAAACTCGTCTGTTACGAAAGGATTTCAATTTTTTTCACTTATTTCAACTCCAGGCTTTTTGTGCATTCAATATGAACCATTAGAAGCCACATCCTAAAATTTCAACCCTATCTAACTTCATTTGCTATTTTTCATGCATTTAATGAATTGTTTTGAGCTAAATGACCCTGAAATTAAAAAGCACCACAAATGAACTCTGAAATGGTTGAAACTTATCATGGTATCATAATTTCACCCACATAGCATGTGCTAAAAAGTTGAGAGGGTTACGGCAAAAACTGGATGCACTTCGTGTACAAAATGGACAATCTCTTTCGAAGTACGAGGGTTTCAGACGAAAACTCGTCTGTTACGAAAGGATTTCAATTTTTTTAACTTATTTCAACTCCAGAGTTTTTGTGCATTCAATATGAACCATTAGAAGCCACATCCTAAAATTTCAACCCTATCTAACTTCATTTGCTATTTTTCATGCATTTAATGAATTGTTTTGAGCTAAATGACCCTGAAATTAAAAAGCACAACAAATGAACTCAGAAATGGTTGAAACTTATCATGGTCTCATAATTTCACCCACATAGCATGTGCTAAAAAGTTGAGAGGGTTACGGCACAAACTGGATGCACTTCGTGTACAAAATGGACAATCTCTTTCGAAGTATCAGCGTTTCGGACGAAAACTCGTCTGTTACGAAAGGATTTCAATTTTTTTAACTTATTTCAACTCCAGAGTTTTTGTGCATTCAATATGAACCATTAGAAGCCACATCCTAAAATTTCAACCCTATCTAACTTCATTTGCTATTTTTCATGCATTTAATGAATTGTTTTGAGCTAAATGACCCTGAAATTAAAAAGCACAACAAATGAACTCAGAAATGGTTGAAACTTATCATGGTCTCATAATTTCACCCACATAGCATGTGCTAAAAAGTTGAGAGGGTTACGGCACAAACTGGATGCACTTCGTGTACAAAATGGACAATCTCTTTCGAAGTATCAGCGTTTCGGACGAAAACTCGTCTGTTACGAAAGGATTTAATTTTTTTAACTTATTTCAACTCCAGACTTTTTGTGCATTCAATATGAACCATTAGAAGCCACATCCTAAAATTTCAACCCTATCTAACTTCATTTGCTATTTTTCATGCATTTAATGAATTGTTTTGAGCTAAATGACCCTGAAATTAAAAAGCACCACAAATGAACTCTGAAATGGTTGAAACTTGGCATGGTTTCATAATTTCACCCACATAGCATGTGCTAAAAAGTTGAGAGGGTTACGGCAAAAACCGGATGCACTTCGTGTACAAAATGGACATTCTCTTTCGAAGTTTCAGGGTTTCGGACGAAAACTCGTCTGTTACGAAAGGATTTCAATTTTTTTAAACTTATTTCAACTCCAGACTTTTTATGCATTCAATATGAACCATTAGAAGTCACATCCTAAAATTTCAACCCTATCTAACTTCATTTGCTATTTTTCATGCATTTAATGAATTGTTTTGAGCTAAATGACCCTGAAATTAAAAAGCACCACAAATGAACTCTGAAATGGTTGAAACTTATCATGGTATCATAATTTCACCCACATAGCATGTGCTAAAAAGTTGAGAGGGTTACGGCAAAAACTGGATGCACTTCGTGTACAAAATGGACAATCTCTTTCGAAGTATGAGGGTTTCGGATGAAAACTCGTCTGTTACGAAAGGATTTCAATTTTTTTAACTTATTTCAACTCCAGAGTTTTTGTGCATTCAATATGAACCATTAGAAGCCACATCCTAAAATTTCAACCCTATCTAACTTCATTTGCTATTTTTCATGCATTTAATGAATTGTTTTGAGCTAAATGACCCTGAAATTAAAAAGCACAACAAATGAACTCAGAAATGGTTGAAACTTATCATGGTCTCATAATTTCACCCACATAGCATGTGCTAAAAAGTTGAGAGGGTTACGGCACAAACTGGATGCACTTCGTGTACAAAATGGACAATCTCTTTCGAAGTATCAGCGTTTCGGACGAAAACTCGTCTGTTACGAAAGGATTTCAATTTTTTTAACTTATTTCAACTCCAGAGTTTTTGTGCATTCAATATGAACCATTAGAAGCCACATCCTAAAATTTCAACCCTATCTAACTTCATTTGCTATTTTTCATGCATTTAATGAATTGTTTTGAGCTAAATGACCCTGAAATTAAAAAGCACAACAAATGAACTCAGAAATGGTTGAAACTTATCATGGTCTCATAATTTCACCCACATAGCATGTGCTAAAAAGTTGAGAGGGTTACGGCACAAACTGGATGCACTTCGTGTACAAAATGGACAATCTCTTTCGAAGTATCAGCGTTTCGGACGAAAACTCGTCTGTTACGAAAGGATTTCAATTTTTTTAACTTATTTCAACTCCAGAGTTTTTGTGCATTCAATATGAACCATTAGAAGCCACATCCTAAAATTTCAACCCTATCTAACTTCATTTGCTATTTTTCATGCATTTAATGAATTGTTTTGAGCTAAATGACCCTGAAATTAAAAAGCACAACAAATGAACTCAGAAATGGTTGAAACTTATCATGGTCTCATAATTTCACCCACATAGCATGTGCTAAAAAGTTGAGAGGGTTACGGCACAAACTGGATGCACTTCGTGTACAAAATGGACAATCTCTTTCGAAGTATCAGCGTTTCGGACGAAAACTCGTCTGTTACGAAAGGATTTCAATTTTTTTAACTTATTTCAACTCCAGACTTTTTGTGCATTCAATATGAACCATTAGAAGCCACATCCTAAAATTTCAACCCTATCTAACTTCATTTGCTATTTTTCATGCATTTAATGAATTGTTTTGAGCTAAATGACCCTGAAATTAAAAAGCACCACAAATGAACTCTGAAATGGTTGAAACTTGGCATGGTTTCATAATTTCACCCACATAGCATGTGCTAAAAAGTTGAGAGGGTTACGGCAAAAACCGGATGCACTTCGTGTACAAAATGGACATTCTCTTTCGAAGTTTCAGGGTTTCGGACGAAAACTCGTGTGTTACGAAAGGATTTCAATTTTTTTAAACTTATTTCAACTCCAGACTTTTTGTGCATTCAATATGAACCATTAGAAGTCACATCCTAAAATTTCAACCCTATCTAACTTCATTTGCTATTTTTCATGCATTCAATGAATTGTTTTGAGCTAAATGACCCTGAAATTAAAAAGCACCACAAATGAACTCTGAAATGGTTGAAACTTATCATGGTATCATAATTTCACCCACATAGCATGTGCTAAAAAGTTGAGAGGGTTACGGCAAAAACTGGATGCACTTCGTGTACAAAATGGACAATCTCTTTCGAAGTATGAGGGTTTTGGATGAAAACTCGTCTGTTACGAAAGGATTTCAATTTTTTTAACTTATTTCAACTCCAGAGTTTTTGTGCATTCAATATGAACCATTAGAAGCCACATCCTAAAATTTCAACCCTATCTAACTTCATTTGCTATTTTTCATGCATTTAATGAATTGTTTTGAGCTAAATGACCCTGAAATTAAAAAGCACAACAAATGAACTCAGAAATGGTTGAAACTTATCATGGTCTCATAATTTCACCCACATAGCATGTGCTAAAAAGTTGAGAGGGTTACGGCACAAACTGGATGCACTTCGTGTACAAAATGGACAATCTCTTTCGAAGTATCAGCGTTTCGGACGAAAACTCGTCTGTTACGAAAGGATTTCAATTTTTTTAACTTATTTCAACTCCAGAGTTTTTGTGCATTCAATATGAACCATTAGAAGCCACATCCTAAAATTTCAACCCTATCTAACTTCATTTGCTATTTTTCATGCATTTAATGAATTGTTTTGAGCTAAATGACCCTGAAATTAAAAAGCACAACAAATGAACTCAGAAATGGTTGAAACTTATCATGGTCTCATAATTTCACCCACATAGCATGTGCTAAAAAGTTGAGAGGGTTACGGCACAAACGGGATGCACTTCGTGTACAAAATGGACAATCTCTTTCGAAGTATCAGCGTTTCGGACGAAAACTCGTCTGTTACGAAAGGATTTCAATTTTTTTAACTTATTTCAACTCCAGACTTTTTATGCATTCAATATGAACCATTAGAAGCCACATCCTAAAATTTCAACCCTATCTAACTTCATTTGCTATTTTTCATGCATTTAATGAATTGTTTTGAGCTAAATGACCCTGAAATTAAAAAGCACCACAAATGAACTCTGAAATGGTTGAAACTTGGCATGGTTTCATAATTTCACCCACATAGCATGTGCTAAAAAGTTGAGAGGGTTACGGCAAAAACCGGATGCACTTCGCGTACAAAATGGACATTCTCTTTCGAAGTTTCAGGGTTTCGGACGAAAAGTCGTCTGTTACGAAAGGATTTCAATTTTTTTAACTTATTTCAACTCCAGACTTTTTGTGCATTCAATATGAACCATTAGAAGCCACATCCTAAAATTTCAACCCTATCTAACTTCATTTGCTATTTTTCATGCATTTAATGAATTGTTTTGAGCTAAATGACCCTGAAATTAAAAAACACCACAAATGAACTCTGAAATGGTTGAAACTTATCATGGTATCATAATTTCACCCACATAGCATGTGCTAAAAAGTTGAGAGGTTTACGGCAAAAACTGGATGCACTTCGTGTACAAAATGGACAATCTCTTTCGAAGTATGAGGGTTTCGGACGAAAACTCGTCTGTTACGAAAGGATTTCAATTTTTTTAACTTATTTCAACTCCAGAGTTTTTGTGCATTCAATATGAACCATTAGAAGCCACATCCTAAAATTTCAACCCTATCTAACTTCATTTGCTATTTTTCATGCATTTAATGAATTGTTTTGAGCTAAATGACCCTGAAATTAAAAAGCACCAAAAATGAACTCTGAAATGGTTGAAACTTGGCATGGTTTCATAATTTCACCCACATAGCATGTGCTAAAAAGTTGAGAGGGTTACGGCAAAAACCGGATGCACTTCGTGTACAAAATGGACATTCTCTTTCGAAGTTTCAGGGTTTCGGACAAAAACTCGTCTGTTACGAAAGGATTTCAATTTTTTTAACTTATTTCAACTCCAGACTTTTTGTGCATTCAATATGAACCATTAGAAGCCACATCCTAAAATTTCAACCCTATCTAACTTCATTTGCTATTTTTCATGCATTTAATGAATTGTTTTGAGCTAAATGACCCTGAAATTAAAAAGCACCACAAATGAACTCTGAAATGGTTGAAACTTATCATGGTATCATAATTTCACCCACATAGCATGTGCTAAAAAGTTGAGAGGTTTACGGCAAAAACTGGATGCACTTCGTGTACAAAATGGACAATCTCTTTCGAAGTATGAGGGTTTCGGACGAAAACTCGTCTGTTACGAAAGGATTTCAATTTTTTTAACTTATTTCAACTCCAGAGTTTTTGTGCATTCAATATGAACCATTAGAAGCCACATCCTAAAATTTCAACCCTATCTAACTTCATTTGCTATTTTTCATGCATTTAATGAATTGTTTTGAGCTAAATGACCCTGAAATTAAAAAGCACAACAAATGAACTCAGAAATGGTTGAAACTTATCATGGTCTCATAATTTCACCCACATAGCATGTGCTAAAAAGTTGAGAGGGTTACGGCACAAACTGGATGCACTTCGTGTACAAAATGGACAATCTCTTTCGAAGTATCAGCGTTTCGGACGAAAACTCGTCTGTTACGAAAGGATTTCAATTTTTTTAACTTATTTCAACTCCAGACTTTTTGTGCATTCAATATGAACCATTAGAAGCCACATCCTAAAATTTCAACCCTATCTAACTTCATTTGCTATTTTTCATGCATTTAATGAATTGTTTTGAGCTAAATGACCCTGAAATTAAAAAGCACCACAAATGAACTCTGAAAAGGTTGAAACTTGGCATGGTTTCATAATTTCACCCACATAGCATGTGCTAAAAATTTGAGAGGGTTATGGCAAAAACCGGATGCACTTCGTGTACAAAATGGACAATCTCTTTCGAAGTATGAGGGTTTCGGACGAAAACTCGTCTGTTACGAAAGGATTTCAATTTTTTTAACTTATTTCAACTCCAGACTTTTTGTGCATTCAATATGAACCATTAGAAGCCACATCCTAAAATTTCAACCCTATCTAACTTCATTTGCTATTTTTCATGCATTTAATGAATTGTTTTGAGCTAAATGACCCTGAAATTAATAAGCACCACAAATGAACTCTGAAATGGTTGAAACTTATCATGGTATCATAATTTCACCCACATAGCATGTGCTCAAAAGTTGAGAGGGTTACGGCAAAAACTGGATGCACTTCGTGTACAAAATGGACAATCTCTTTCGAAGTATCAGGGTTTCGGACGAAAACTCGTCTGTTACGAAAGGATTTCAATTTTTTTAACTTATTTCAACTCCAGAGTTTTTGTGCATTCAATATGAACCATTAGAAGCCACATCCTAAAATTTCAACCCTATCTAACTTCATTTGCTATTTTTCATGCGTTTAATGAATTGTTTTGAGCTAAATGACCCTGAAATTAAAAAGCACCACAAATGAACTCTGAAATGGTTGAAACTTGGCATGGTTTCATAAATTCACCCACATAGCATGTGCTAAAAAGTTGAGAGGGTTACGGCAAAAACCGGATGCACTTCGTGTACAAAATGGACAATCTCTTTCGAAGTTTCAGGGTTTCGGACGAAAACTCGTCTGTTACGAAAGGATTTCAATTTTTTTAACTTATTTCAACTCCAGACTTTTTGTGCATTCAATATGAACCATTAGAAGCCACATCCTAAAATTTCAACCCTATCTAACTTCATTTGCTATTTTTCATGCATTTAATGAATTGTTTTGAGCTAAATGACCCTGAAATTAAAAAGCACCACAAATGAACTCTGAAATGGTTGAAACTTATCATGGTATCATAATTTCACCCACATAGCATGTGCTAAAAAGTTGAGAGGGTTACGGCAAAAACTGGATGCACTTTGTGTACAAAATGGACAATCTCTTTCGAAGTATGAGGGTTTCGGACGAAAACTCGTCTGTTACGAAAGGATTTCAATTTTTTTAACTTATTTCAACTCCAGAGTTTTTGTGCATTCAATATGAACCATTAGAAGCCACATCCTAAAATTTCAACCCTATCTAACTTCATTTGCTATTTTTCATGCATTTAATGAATTGTTTTGAGCTAAATGACCCTGAAATTAAAAAGCACCACAAATGAACTCAGAAATGGTTGAAACTTATCATGGTCTCATAATTTCACCCACATAGCATGTGCTAAAAAGTTGAGAGGGTTACGGCACAAACTGGATGCACTTCGTGTACAAAATGGACAATCTCTTTCGAAGTATGAGGGTTTCGGACGAAAACTCGTCTGTTACGAAAGGATTTCAATTTTTTTAACTTATTTCAACTCCAGAGTTTTTGTGCATTCAATATGAACCATTAGAAGCCACATCCTAAAATTTCAACCCTATCTAACTTCATTTGCTATTTTTCATGCATTTAATGAATTGTTTTGAGCTAAATGACCCTGAAATTAAAAAGCACAACAAATGAACTCAGAAATGGTTGAAACTTATCATGGTCTCATAATTTCTCCCACATAGCATGTGCTAAAAAGTTGAGAGGGTTACGGCACAAACTGGATGCACTTCGTGTACAAAATGGACAATCTCTTTCGAAGTATCAGCGTTTCGGACGAAAACTCGTCTGTTACGAAAGGATTTCAATTTTTTTAACTTATTTCAACTCCAGACTTTTTGTGCATTCAATATGAACCATTAGAAGCCACATCCTAAAATTTCAACCCTATCTAACTTCATTTGCTATTTTTCATGTATTTAATGAATTGTTTTGAGCTAAATGACCCTGAAATTAAAAAGCACCACAAATGAACTCTGAAAAGGTTGAAACTTGGCATGGTTTCATAATTTCACCCACATAGCATGTGCTAAAAATTTGAGAGGGTTACGGCAAAAACCGGATGCACTTCGTGTACAAAATGGACAATCTATTTCGAAGTATGAGGGTTTCGGACGAAAACTCGTCTGTTACGAAAGGATTTCAATTTTTTTAACTTATTTCAACTCCAGACTTTTTGTGCATTCAATATGAACCATTAGAAGCCACATCCTAAAATTTCAACCCTATCTAACTTCATTTGCTATTTTTCATGCATTTAATGAATTGTTTTGAGCTAAATGACCCTGAAATTAATAAGCACGACAAATGAACTCTGAAATGGTTGAAACTTATCATGGTATCATAATTTCACCCACATAGCATGTGCTCAAAACACTACTGGAATCAGCTTCTTTGCCGTCTGCCATAGCAGACGGCAAAGGCATGCTTGGCGGACGGCAAAGGCTTTGCCGTCAGCCAGCAGACGGCAAACACTCCGGCCGAACGGCTGCCGGCAAAGGCGGCTTTGCCGTCTGCTGGCAGACGGCAAAGGACTTTCCTTCTTTGCCGTCTGCCAGCAGACGGCAAAGAGCGTGGATGGCACAGAAAAGGTTCCATCCCCGTTAGGTGGCTAACGGCGCTCTTTGCCGTCTGCCAGCAGACGGCAAAGAGCTGTAGATGACGTCAGCTGACGTCAGGCTTCAGCTGGGCCAGGCAGGCTCTTTGCCATCTGCCGACAGACGGCAAAGAACTTTCCTTCTTTGCCGTCTGCCAGCAGACGGCAAAGAGCTGTAGATGACGTCAGCTGACGTCAGGCTTCAGCTGGGCCAGGCAGGCTCTTTGCCGTCTGCTGGCAGACGGCAAAGAACTTTCCTTCTTTGCCGTCTGCCAGCAGACGGCAAAGAGGCCACATAGGCCAGCCCAGTTTGTACAGGCTGCTGCCACGTGGCCTCTTTGCCGTCTGCCAGCAGACGGCAAAGAGCTTTGCCGTCTGCTAGCAGACGGCAAAGTGGCTATATAGCCCCTGTTTTTTCTGTTTTTTGTTATATCAATTCATTTTCACAGAAATTCAAACACATATATATATATATTCAGAATCACATAGTTTCAAACATCAAACATCATACATCAAACGTAGTTTCAAACATCAAACATAGTTTCACCATCGTCATCAAACATCACACATCCAATTCATATATACATAGTTTCACAAACATCTAATATGTAAACAGTAGCATTCTGCCCTTCCATGAAGTGAATCAAACCTGCAAAAATGGGAGTAAGAAATTAGAAGAAGAAGAAGAAGACTAGAAGAAGAGGAAGAAAAAGAAGAAGAAGAAGAAGAAGAAGAAGAAGAAGAAGAAGAAGAAGAAGAAGAAGAAGACTAGAAGAAGAAGAAGAAAAAGAAGAAAAAGAAGAAAAAGAAGAAGAAGAAGAAGAAGAAGAGGAAGAAGAAGAAGAGGAAGAAGAAGGAGAAGAAGGAGAAGGAGAAAGAGAAGGAGAAGACTAGAAGAAGAAGAAGAAGAGGAGAAGAAGAGGAAGAAAAAGAAGAAGAAGGAGAAGAAGAAGAGGAAGAAGAAGAAGACTAGAAGAAGAAGAAGAAAAAGAAGAAAAAGAAGAAAAAGAAGAAGAAGAAGGAGAAGGAGAAGAAGAAGAAGGAGAAGGAGAAGGAGAAGGAGAAGGAGAAGAAGGAGGAGGAGGAGAAGGAGAAGGAGAAGGAGAAGGAGAAGAGGAAGAAGAAGAAGAGGAAGAGGAAGAAGAAGAAGAAGAAGAAGAAGAAGAAGAAGAAGAAGAAGAAGAAGGAGAAGGAGAAGGAGAAGGAGAAGGAGAAGGAGAAGGAGAAGGAGAAGGAGAAGGAGAAGGAGAAGAAGAGGAAGAAGAAGGAGGAGAAGGAGGAGGAGGAGGAGGAGGAGGAGGAGGAGAAGAGGAAGAAGAGGAAGAGGAAGAGGAAGAGGAAGAAGAAGAAGAAGAAGAAGGAGAAGAAGAAAGAAGAAGAAGAAGAAGAAGGAGAAGAAGAAAGAAGAAGAAGAAGAAGAAGAAGAAGAAGGAATAGAGGAGAAGAAGAAGAAGAAGAAGAAGAAGAAGGAGAAGAAGGAGAAGAAGGAGAAGAAGAAGGAGAAGAAGGAGAAGAAGAAGGAGAAGGAGGAGCTAAATAGGTCATATTAAGTCATTTTGGAGCTAAATAGGTCATTTTGGAGCATTTTAAGTCATTTTGGAGCTAAATAGGTCATTTTGGAGCTAATTAAGGTTGTTATGTTCTTTTTGAGCTAGCTAAGCATATTAAGTCATTTTGGAGGAATAAATGCTAAGTATACGTCATTTTAGAGCTATCCTAGGTTAAATGGGTCATTTGAGAGCTAATTAAGGTTATTATGTCATTTTTGAGCTAGCTAAGCATATAAATCCATTTTTGGAGAAATAAATGCTAAGTATACGTCATTTTAGAGCTATCCTAGGTTAAATAGGTCATTTTGGAGCTAATTAATGTTGTTATGTCATTTTTTAGCTAGCTAAGCATATTGAGTCATTTTGTTAAGCTAAACACTTGGGAAAACTTACCGTCATCACTTAGATGTAGGTGAAGGACCGGTCGCGCCAGTGGCAGACGGAGAAGCATCGGTCGATGCTTGTCGGGAGTTATGCTGCACCAAAGATCATTTGCAGTGTATCGTTAGCATGATGCAACTCAAATGTGAAGACTAGTAACTAATGACCATTCAAATGAAACTCACCGTGCCCGCCGGAGCAATGACTGGCATCGGCGGAGGGGTCGTGCCATTCTTTTCGCACATGCTCTGCACATTTGGTTTTCTCGAGTCAGTCATATTAGTTAGTAATGAAAGGAACATTACGTGCATGATTTGGCTAATATGCAGAAGAAACTTACCACGAAGAGCTCGTATAGGGCCCGTTGACCCGCCTCGTTCCGGTTCCTCTCCTCCTCCAATAGCTTAGCCGTCCTCTCCTCCGCCTCCCTCTCCCTCGCCGCCGCCTGCCGTCTCTCTTCCTCTAGAAGCGCTTGGGTCCTCGCTTCTGCTTCCTCAAGAGCAGCCTGGGTCTTCGCTCTCTCTGCCTCAATAGCAGCCTGCAACACCACTCGTTAGCATTGTAATCATCGACGGCCGCACACACAATGTAATGGAGGAAAGGTATCTGAGTCCGTATAACTAACCTGGAATTCGAGCTCCATTGGCCGTGCACGAGGCCTTATCTCAGGATCGGAGCTGGTCTGGCGCTTCTTGATCTGCGGGAGAGTGCTAGTACAACGTATCAGTCCATCCCCAATGGCTAACAAGCCATGGTGCCTCCCGCCACCAGATATCATCACCAGCTCTGGATCAAGAGGTTGCTGGCTCGGGTTAAACTCCGGCCCTTTCCTCGCCTTCCCCTCGTCTCTGTACCTCACAAGCTTGTTGTGGGAGGCGCGGTTGCTGAATTTCTCTGGATCATCGAGGTCAGACTCAGAGAATGCCTTGGCCTTCTTGTACGAGGCAGTATTGGACATGGCATAGAGGTCGAACAGCTCTGGCACTGGAGCCTTGTTGTGCCGCGCCTAAAAGAGAGGAACAGAGTATTAGTTAAGGGCTCAAGCTAGCATGAAGAATGAATTTGCATGAATCATGAAGCAAACCACATACCCAGTTTTCCCCGAACCCACGTAGGTTGACGCTGCCTAGATGGTGTGGGACACCTTTCATTTGGGCACGCTTCTCCTTTGCACCGTCGTGGACGTTGCGCCATTGGGGAGTGCACCACTCATCCACCAACGCCTCCCAACAGTCCATCCTATCCGCACACCATCTCGGGGGCACCTAAGTTAAGCAAGAGAAATTTGAGCGCTACGCATACGAATCAAATCAAGGAACTAAGTACAAGGCCTTAAGAATAGGTAATTACCTTCATGTACTTCTCCTTACTCAGATAGTTGAGGCGGCACTTCTCTTTTTTCCTCCGAATACCAGTCGAGGCGTAGTAGTCTCGAATAGCCTGCGTCCGAGCCTCGTGCCGAAAGTTTTGAAGTAGGCGCCTGCACTCGTTGCCGATAACCCGAGCCGCGGCCTCCTCCTGTCCCTCAGCACACCTGTAGAAGGTCTGCAATCAAACAAGAAAACACGGATTAGTACAATCACTAGGGTTGCCAATCAAAGAAGAAAACACAACGTAGACGGCAAAGGAGAAATTACCCAAAACGTCTGGATCACAATGTCGGCGACCGTGTGGCACTCGACATCGCCGATCCTATGCCCCGGCGGGGCCGGGGCAGCCAAGTAGTGCTCCCAGGTCATTCCTAGCTCTCGAACCCGGCCCTCACCGGGCAACGTGACCCACCCCGGGAAGCTCTGGCGACAAATCACGCCAAGGACACTGTTGGGCTTGCGGCAACCAGGCCCGTGTGTCCAAGACCTGCAGTATGACAAGGCCAACGCATTAGATATTCGAAGAAACGTGAAGACAAAAGGTTAAAAAAGAGTAAATGCACTTACTTCTCCCCCTGCGGCGCAATCAACCACCTCTGGTCGGGGGTCGCCGGGGTGGGCGGGAGCTTTGTACCACCACGCTGGTAGACTTTGCGCCCCTCAACCCACTCACTCTCGCTATAGCTATCAGAACTATAGCCACCCTCAGCACGGCCACTCGACGAGCCCGCACCTGGGTTCTGCTGCGACTCAGCGTGATCCCCAGTCTCGTGGGACGAAGGCTCGGCGGCCCGACGCTCGTCGGCCCCAGGCTCATCGGCCGTAGGCGTGTCTGTCGTAGCCTCGTCTGTCGTAGGCTCGTCGGCCTGAGGCTCATGGACCGGAGTCCGAGACGGCTGCACCTCAGGCTGCTCCATCTCAGACGGAGCACTCCTGTGGTCGGGTGAATCAGCTGGGGGTGGCGGCGAGGAAGGCGTAGTAGCAGCCTTCCTACCTCTCCCGCCGCCACGTCCACCTCTACCAACCATCTCCTGTCTGCATACTGAGATCCAGCGCTCTCCGGAGGTGGTGGGGTGGGATGGAAGTACCCCTCCCACCACGCGCCGAGGAAGGAGCCTCGGAGCGCTCTCGACCCGCGCCCACCATCTGTCAACACCTGCAATGACAAAGAGTAAACGAAGTTAGTACAACATTAAAAAAATGAATACCTGACATGAATATAATTTAAGTGTATCATCATCATGAACATAATAAAAAATTGAATACCTAACATGAACCAATTAATAATATATATGTACATAATAATAATTGAATACCTGACATGAACTATAATATTAATCTTCATCGTCATCATTAATAAATGCATCATCATCGTCTATATATGCTTCGGGGTCAATAAATGCATCATCATCATCACTATCAGTAATGACGTGCTCATCATCATCATCAATAAATGCATCAACATGTGGAAGGCCTCCTGTACGTAATCGGTCAAGCATTGACAGGTCATCCGCAGCAGTAACCTCTTCTTGTTCCGGCTCTTCTTGTTCCGGTTCAGGCTCGGATTCACTGCCGCTGTCTACTTCAATGTTCTGAGGTGAAGTAGAGCGGTTGTTGAAACGTTTTTTGGAAAGACGTGTTTCTTGGAAGAATTCTCCTTCATATGTGTCTGGGTTAATGTGAGGTTCATAATCCTCTTCATTGGGTGGAGGTGGTCTAACATGTGGCGGCACTTCATAAACGACATCCCAACCTTTGAGATTTGGATCACTTTGGCAGGCCCACGGTAGATAGAAAACTTGGGTGGCCTGTTGAGCCGTAATATAGACATCGGGAACATCCAAATGGGTGCTTTGTTTGATTTCGACTAGCCCTAGATGTTCATGAGTCCTTCTAGTCTCCTTCGGCTGGAACCAATAACATTTGAAGACTACGACTTTCGGTGGGTTTGCACCATAGAATAGAAGTTCATAAATTGCTTCAACTCTTCCATAATACTCGGTACCTCCTTCGCCGATAGCAGAGACACAACAATTTGTAGACTTTCGGTCGGCCATAGATAGCTCTTTGCCATAGGTACGAAAGCGATACCCGTTGATGTCGTATTTGTCAAATGAACGGACCTTATAGTCAAAACCATTTGCGACTTGTCTCAATTCGGAGTCCATAGACTCTGCATTAGCCTACAAGTTTAATACGAAAGGATTGTTGCATTAGCCGCAAACTAGACGAAGAAATGAAATGGTCTAATGGAAATTACCGTTTGTTTGAACCAAGAGATGAAACCGGGATAGCCTCCTACATGCTTTGCCAGAAGCTCATACTCTTCGATGGAATCCTTTTGGATCACCGCTCCATCCGAGAATTTGGCGACGTATCGACTGTATCACATATCCGGGAATAAGAGCATTTCAAAGGAATTAGAAGTTGCGGAACAATGTACCGAGAACTTACTCGATGTACGGCCGCACTTCTGTTAGGTTGTTGAAGATATACAACGAAATGGTCCGCCATTCTTCGACATCCAACGGTATTGCTTTCGAAGCACCGGCTGGTGCGAGGTTCCCTTTGAATAGGCTGAGGTTGGATCGACCTTTTTCACGGTCGCCATCATTGTACCGAGGCTTCGGATTATGCAAATGACGATTCTTGGCTTTGTAGTGTGCTGTCACGAAGTTTGCGGCCTCCTCAGTAATGAATGCCTCGGCCATCGATGCTTCAATTCTACGTTTATTTTTACATTTTGCTCGAAGCGTCTTCTGCATCCTCTCAGTTGCGAAGCACCAACGATTTTGCACGGGCCCCCCCAATCTTGCCTCGGTCGGGAGATGCAAAATCAAATGCTGCATTGGATTAAAGAATCCCGGTGGAAAGATCTTTTCTAACTTGCAGATCAACTCCGGCGCCAACTCTTCCAGTTCGTCTAGCACGTCAGGCGATAGTTCTTTCGCACAAAGAGCACGGAAGAAATAGCTCAGCTCTGCCAGTACTAGCCATTCATCCTCAGGGATAAAGCCACGCAACATCACCGGCATTACCCGCTCAAGCCATATGTGCCAATCATGACTCTTCATACCAAATATTTTCAATTTGTCAAGACTCGCTCCCCTCTTTAGATTCGTTGCATACCCATCGGGGAACATCAACTGCATTTTCACCCACAAGATCATTTCCCTCATAGCTGGCCTTCCAAGATTGAACCATGCCTTTGGCTTCCTCCAGTTCTTCTTTTCTTTCGGTTGTCGCATGTTTTGTAACGGTCTATCACATAGAGCCTCTTGATCGACTCTAGCCTTAGGGTTATCCTTTGACTTCCCCTCTATGCCGAACAATGTACCAAAAAGGGCCTCGGCGATATTCTTTTCAGTGTGCATCACGTCGATGTTGTGTGGGCAAATGAGGTCTTTAAAGTAAGGCAGATCCCACAAGCATATCTTGTGAGTCCAGGCGTGTTCCGAATTATACCCTTTGAAATATCCTGGACGCTCTGGATTAGGCTCGAGAGCGTTTAACTGATCCAGGGCCTGTTGGCCTGTCAATGCAGGTGGTGCAGAGTTTTTGACAACTCTACCTTTCATGAAATTTTTCTTGTCTTTTCTGAACTTATGGCCAGGATCCAGGAACTGTCTATGCAAGTCGAAGCAAGAATACTTGCGACCCGCCTGCAGCCAACGGAACTGAAGAGCTGCCTTGCATGTGGGGCACGGGAACCTTCCATGCACACACCAGCCAACGAATAGCGCATACGCCGGCAAGTCATGCGTCGAGTACATGTACCACACATGCATTTTGAAGTTTTGTTTTGTAGCGGCGTCATATGTCTTGATCCCATTATCCCAAGCTTCTTGCAATTCATCCTTAAGCGGCTGCATGTACACATTCATATTCTTCCCCGGGTAGTTGGGCCCTGGAATTATCAACGTCAAGAAAATGTTCTTTCTTTTCATAATCTCTCCGGGGGGGAGATTGAGTGGAATGACAAATACAGGCCAGCAACTGTATTGGGTTGCCGTCATACCAAACACTTGGAACCCATCCGTGCTGATGGCGACTCGAGGATGCCTTGGATCTGCCGCTTTGTCCTTATGTAAAGCATCGAAGTGCTTCCACGCAAAAGCGTCTGAAGTGTGTCCCAACATCGGATTCCCATCTGCATCTAGTTCGGTTCTTTTGCCCAATTTATGCCACGTCATCTGTCTGGCCGTCTCTTCGACCATGAAAAGACGTTGAAGTCTTGGTATGATTGGCATATACCGAAGAACATTAACTGGGATTTTGGTCTGACTCTTCTCACCCATACCGTTGTCTACCACAACATACCTGGAAGACTTGCAAATGGGACAATAGTTGAAGCCCGCATACTCAAGCCTAAATAAGGCACATCCATTCTCACAGGCATCTATCTTCTCATAGGGCATCTTAAGCGCACGTAGGATTTTGTCCGACTGGTACAGGTTTGCTGGCAATACATGGCCTTTGGGTAGAAAGCGTCCAAATATCGTCATCATCGCGTCGTAGCATTCTCTGCCCAGGTTGAACTGAGCCTTGAGAGCCATTACTTGCGCGATGACATCCAGCTGACAAAGCTCAGTGTGCTCGTGGAGAGGACGTTTTGAAGACTCCAACATTTCATAGAAGGCCTTTGCAGATTCCTCCATCTCATCATCCGAATCCCGAGCATCATCAAAGTCTTGCACCATGTCTTCGATCCCGGTACCATGCTCGTCGGTGCGACGACGAACCACCTCAGCTCTGGCACGTTGGGCAGACTCACCATGAAATCTCCACACCGTATAATCAGTCGTAAAACCCCACTTCTGCAAGTGTTTACCCATTTCATCCCGTGTCCACTTTTTATGGTTGTCGCACCGGACACAAGGGCACCAGTTTGTTTCCTGTCCATTTGCAAATGCGGCTCTCACAAACCCCTTGGTTTTTCTTAGCCATTCATGGGTCATGTCTTTCTGACTAGTGTGACCGGTGTACATCCACGCACGATCACTCATCTTGCCTAGCTACTGGACACACAAGAAATATATACATAATTCAGCAAACCATATTCATCAGTTAATAGAGTTTGTCAGTTTTATTACGTCCATGCAACCTAGACGCTAGTAGGTAAAGATAGGTCCTAATCCCACCCGAGTATGTGTAGATTGGGTTCGTTTTCCCATGCTCTGCTCCGGATCCGACGCAAAATTTCGGCAGCACCTCCCCGCTGTTCTCCTGATACACGTCTCGGCAATAAGCAGAGAGGATGTGTACCCGGAGAACAACAGGGAGGCACTGACGAAATTCTGCATCGGATCCGGAGCAGAGCATATGGGAAAACGAACCCAATCTACACATACTCGGGTTGTCCATGGATAACGTTGGACAATTCGAAAGAATCACGGTTATAAATATGCAAATGCATGCATATTTATAGATGTAACCCTTTCGAACGAGAGACGCATAGTGGTCACGCATACTGATGATTGACACCTATAGCTAGCAAGTTTCATCGGCACGAAGACCGGAACAGAGCAAATGAAGGGGGGAGGAGGAGATGTCATTTGTGCTCACCCACGAACGCAGGGGCGGAGCTCGTCGAACGCACGGGGAGGTCGTCGAACACCAGACCCTCGCAGCCCCGAAAGAACTGCACATTTAAATCCACCCGATCAACACAAATATATATGATGTTTTTCTTAACAAAATCGGGAAATATACTTCCTAACTCATAATTCACAAATATATGACCCCGTCGGCCTCTGGAAGGCCGAAGAGCACCTTTTTGGTCAACAGGAGGCCGAAGATGTGTCGGGGGTCAGGGCTGTCGTGTCTGGGTGGCGTGGTGTCGGGGTGTCGTGGTGTCGGGGTGTCGTGTCGGGGTCGGGGTGTCGGGGTGTCGGGGGGTGTCGTGTCTGGGTGTCGTGGTGTCGGGTTGTCGGGGTCGGGGTGTCGTGTCGGTGTCGGGGTGTCGGGGGGTGTCGTGTCTGGGTGTCGTGGTGTCGGGGTGTTAGGGGTGTCGGGGTCGGGGTGTCGTGTCGGGGTCGGGGTGCCGTGTCGGTGTCGGGGTGTCGGGTCGGGGTCGGGGTGCCGTGTCGGGGTCGGGATCGAGGTCGGGGTGTCGGGGTCGGCGTGTCGGGTCGTTGTCGGGTTGGGGTCGGGGTCGAGGTGCCGTGTCGGGGTCGGGATCGAGGTCGGGGTGTCGGGGTCGGCGTGTCGGGTCGTTGTCGGGTTGGGGTCGGGGTCGAGGTGCCGTGTCGGGGTCGGGGTTTTTCCTCTTTTTTTCTTTTCTTCTTCTTCCTCTTCTTCCTCTTCTTTCTTTTCTTCCTTTTCTTCCTTTTTTTTCCTTCTTCTTCTTCTTCTTCCTCCTTTCCTTTTTCCTCTTCTTCTTCTCCTCCTCTCCTCTTTTTTCTTCTTCTTCTTCCTCTTCTTCTTTTTTCTTCTCCTCCTCCTCCTCTTCTTCTTCTTCCTTTCCTTTTTTCCTCTTCTTCTTCTCCTCCTCTCCTCTTTTTTTCTTCTTCTTCTTCTTCTTTTTTCTTCTCCTCCTCCTCTTCTTCTGTTTCTTCTTATTATTATTATTTTTTGTTCTTTTTCTTTTTTCTTTTTCCTTTTTTTTCTTCTTCTTTTCTTCTTTTTTTTCTTCTAGGTTTTTTCTTTTCTTCTTTTCTATCTAAGTTTTTTCTACCTAATAAAAACTAACTAATATGAACTAATAACTAACTAATATAAACTAACTAAATGAACTAATAAAAACAGAAAAAAAAACAGGAAAAAAACAAAAAAGGGGGGGAATGGTGGAGCTCACCGGAGGGTGGTCGAGGCGGCGGCGCTGGGGAGGAGGGGGGCGGCGGCGTTCGGCGGGGAGGAGGGGGCGGCGGCGGTCGGCGGGGAGGAGGGGGTCGGCGGGGAGGAGGGGGTCGGCGGGGAGGGGGCGGCGGCGGCGCTGTGGAGGAGGGAAGGGGGCGGCGGCGGCACTGTGGAGGAGGGGAGGGGGCGGCGGCGGCGCTGTGGAGGAGGGGAGGGGGCGGCGGCGGGGAGGAGGGGGGCGGCGGGGGTCGGCGGGGAGGAGGGGGTCGGCGGGGAGGGGGCGGCGGCGGCGCGCAGAGAGAGAGAGAGAGAGATGTGAGAGAGAGAGAGGGGGTTTGGGCGCGGGGGGCGAAAATTAAGCCCCCCTCTTTGCCGTCTGCTGGCAGACGGCAAAGAATTCTTTGCCGTCTGCCAGCAGACGGCAAAGAGGGGGGCCGTTAGCCCGTCCCCGCCGTTACACTGTGGGCCCCCCTCACCTCTTTGCCGTCTGCTGGCAGACGGCAAAGAGTTCTTTGCCGTCTGCCAGCAGACGGCAAAGAAGTGGCCCGTGTGACCTAGCCAACGCAGGGCCCCGTGGGCCCCACTTTGGTCTTTGCCGTCTGCTGGCAGACGGCAAAGAACTCTTTGCCATCTGCCAGCAGACGGCAAAGAAGTGCAGATGGCAAAGCGCCTCTTTGCCATCAGTAAGTTCTTTGCCGTCTGCTTTATAAAAGCGGACGGCAAAGAGCCTCTTTGCCATCTGCCAGCAGACGGCAAAGAGCTGGCAGATGGCAAAGTCCCTGATTCCAGTAGTGAAAGTTGAGAGGGTTACGGCAAAAACTGGATGCACTTCGTGTACAAAATGGACAATCTCTTTCGAAGTATCAGGGTTTCGGACGAAAACTCGTCTGTTACGAAAGGATTTCAATTTTTTTAACTTATTTCAACTCCAGAGTTTTTGTGCATTCAATATGAACCATTAGAAGCCACATCCTAAAATTTCAACCCTATCTAACTTCATTTGCTATTTTTCATGCATTTAATGAATTGTTTTGAGCTAAATGACCCTGAAATTAAAAAGCACCACAAATGAACTCTGAAATGGTTGAAACTTGGCATGGTTTCATAAATTCACCCACATAGCATGTGCTAAAAAGTTGAGAGGGTTACGGCAAAAACCGGATGCACTTCGTGTACAAAATGGACAATCTCTTTCGAAGTTTCAGGGTTTCGGACGAAAACTCGTCTGTTACGAAAGGATTTCAATTTTTTTAACTTATTTCAACTCCAGACTTTTTGTGCATTCAATATGAACCATTAGAAGCCACATCCTAAAATTTCAACCCTATCTAACTTCATTTGCTATTTTTCATGCATTTAATGAATTGTTTTGAGCTAAATGACCCTGAAATTAAAAAGCACCACAAATGAACTCTGAAATGGTTGAAACTTATCATGGTATCATAATTTCACCCACATAGCATGTGCTAAAAAGTTGAGAGGGTTACTAGGATGCACTTCGTGTACAAAATGGACAATCTCTTTCGAAGTATGAGGGTTTCGGACGAAAACTCGTCTGTTACGAAAGGATTTCAATTTTTTTAACTTATTTCAACTCCAGAGTTTTTGTGCATTCAATATGAACCATTAGAAGCCACATCCTAAAATTTCAACCCTATCTAACTTCATTTGCTATTTTTCATGCATTTAATGAATTGTTTTGAGCTAAATGACCCTGAAATTAAAAAGCACCACAAATGAACTCAGAAATGGTTGAAACTTATCATGGTCTCATAATTTCACCCACATAGCATGTGCTAAAAAGTTGAGAGGGTTACGGCACAAACTGGATGCACTTCGTGTACAAAATGGACAATCTCTTTCGAAGTATGAGGGTTTCGGACGAAAACTCGTCTGTTACGAAAGGATTTCAATTTTTTTAACTTATTTCAACTCCAGACTTTTTGTGCATTCAATATGAACCATTAGAAGCCACATCCTAAAATTTCAACCCTATCTAACTTCATTTGCTATTTTTCATGCATTTAATGAATTGTTTTGAGCTAAATGACCCTGAAATTAAAAAGCACAACAAATGAACTCAGAAATGGTTGAAACTTATCATGGTCTCATAATTTCACCCACATAGAATGTGCTAAAAAGTTGAGAGGGTTACGGCACAAACTGGATGCACTTCGTGTACAAAATGGACAATCTCTTTCGAAGTATCAGCGTTCCGGACGAAAACTCGTCTGTTACGAAAGGATTTCAATTTTTTTAACTTATTTCAACTCCAGAGTTTTTGTGCATTCAATATGAACCATTAGAAGCCACATCCTAAAATTTCAACCCTATCTAACTTCATTTGCTATTTTTCATGCATTTAATGAATTGTTTTGAGCTAAATGACCCTGAAATTAAAAAGCACAACAACTGAACTCAGAAATGGTTGAAACTTATCATGGTCTCATAATTTCACCCACATAGCATGTGCAAAAAAGTTGAGAGGGTTACGGCAAAAACCGGATGCACTTCGTGTACAAAATGGACAATCTCTTTCGAAGTATCAGCGTTTCGGACGAAAACTCGTCTGTTACGAAAGGATTTCAATTTTTTTAACTTATTTCAACTCCAGACTTTTTGTGCATTCAATATGAACCATTAGAAGCCACATCCTAAAATTTCAACCCTATCTAACTTCATTTGCTATTTTTCATGCATTTAATGAATTGTTTTGAGCTAAATGACCCTGAAATTAAAAAGCACCACAAATGAACTCTGAAATGGTTGAAACTTATCATGGTATCATAATTTCACCCACATAGCATGTGCTAAAAGGTTGAGAGGGTTACTAGGATGCACTTCGTGTACAAAATGGACAATCTCTTTCGAAGTATGAGGGTTTCGGACGAAAACTCGTCTGTTACGAAAGGATTTCAATTTTTTTAACTTATTTCAACTCCAGAGTTTTTGTGCATTCAATATGAACCATTAGAAGCCACATCCTAAAATTTCAACCCTATCTAACTTCATTTGCTATTTTTCATGCATTTAATGAATTGTTTTGAGCTAAATGACCCTGAAATTAAAAAGCACCACAAATGAACTCTGAAATGGTTGAAACTTATCATGGTATCATAATTTCACCCACATAGCATGTGCTAAAAAGTTGAGAGGGTTACTAGGATGCACTTCGTGTACAAAATGGACAATCTCTTTCGAAGTATGAGGGTTTCGGACGAAAACTCGTCTGTTACGAAAGGATTTCAATTTTTTTAACTTATTTCAACTCCAGAGTTTTTGTGCATTCAATATGAACCATTAGAAGCCACATCCTAAAATTTCAACCCTATCTAACTTCATTTGCTATTTTTCATGCATTTAATGAATTGTTTTGAGCTAAATGACCCTGAAATTAAAAAGCACCACAAATGAACTCAGAAATGGTTGAAACTTATCATGGTCTCATAATTTCACCCACATAGCATGTGCTAAAAAGTTGAGAGGGTTACGGCACAAACTGGATGCACTTCGTGTACAAAATGGACAATCTCTTTCGAAGTATGAGGGTTTCGGACGAAAACTCGTCTGTTACGAAAGGATTTCAATTTTTTTAACTTATTTCAACTCCAGACTTTTTGTGCATTCAATATGAACCATTAGAAGCCACATCCTAAAATTTCAACCCTATCTAACTTCATTTGCTATTTTTCATGCATTTAATGAATTGTTTTGAGCTAAATGACCCTGAAATTAAAAAGCACCACAAATGAACTCTGAAATGGTTGAAACTTATCATGGTATCATAATTTCACCCACATAGCATGTGCTAAAAAGTTGAGAGGGTTACTAGGATGCACTTCGTGTACAAAATGGACAATCTCTTTCGAAGTATGAGGGTTTCGGACGAAAACTCGTCTGTTACGAAAGGATTTCAATTTTTTTAACTTATTTCAACTCCAGACTTTTTGTGCATTCAATATGAACCATTAGAAGCCACATCCTAAAATTTCAACCCTATCTAACTTCATTTGCTATTTTTCATGCATTTAATGAATTGTTTTGAGCTAAATGACCCTGAAATTAAAAAGCACAACAAATGAACTCAGAAATGGTTGAAACTTATCATGGTCTCATAATTTCACCCACATAGCATGTGCTAAAAAGTTGAGAGGGTTACGGCACAAACTGGATGCACTTCGTGTACAAAATGGACAATCTCTTTCGAAGTATCAGCGTTTCGGACGAAAACTCGTCTGTTACGAAAGGATTTCAATTTTTTTAACTTATTTCAACTCCAGACTTTTTGTGCATTCAATATGATCCATTAGAAGCCACATCCTAAAATTTCAACCCTATCTAACTTCATTTGCTATTTTTCATGCATTTAATGAATTGTTTTGAGCTAAATGACCCTGAAATTAAAAAGCACCAAAAATGAACTCTGAAATGGTTGAAACTTGGCATGGTTTCATAATTTCACCCACATAGTATGTGCTAAAAAGTTGAGAGGGTTACGGCAAAAACCGGATGCACTTCGTGTACAAAATGGACATTCTCTTTCGAAGTTTCAGGGTTTCGGACGAAAACTCGTCTGTTACGAAAGGATTTCAATTTTTTTAACTTATTTCAACTCCAGACTTTTTGTGCATTCAATATGAACCATTAGAAGCCACATCCTAAAATTTCAACCCTATATAACTTCATTTGCTATTTTTCATGCATTTAATGAATTGTTTTGAGCTAAATGACCCTGAAATTAAAAAGCACCACAAATGAACTCTGAAATGGTTGAAACTTATCATGGTATCATAATTTCACCCACATAACATGTGCTAAAAAGTTGAGAGGGTTACGGCACAAACTGGATGCACTTCGTGTACAAAATGGACAATCTCTTTCGAAGTATCAGCGTTTCGGACGAAAACTCGTCTGTTACGAAAGGATTTCAATTTTTTTAACTTATTTCAACTCCAGACTTTTTGTGCATTCAATATGAACCATTAGAAGCCACATCCTAAAATTTCAACCCTATCTAACTTCATTTGCTATTTTTCATGCATTTAATGAATTGTTTTGAGCTAAATGACCCTGAAATTAAAAAGCACCACAAATGAACTCTGAAATGGTTGAAACTTGGCATGGTTTCATAATTTCACCCACATAGCTTGTGATAAAAAGTTGAGAGGGTTACGGCAAAAACCGGATGCACTTCGTGTACAAAATGGACAATCTCTTTCGAAGTTTCAGGGTTTCGGACGAAAACTCGTCTGTTACGAAAGGATTTCAATTTTTTTAACTTATTTCAACTCCAGAGTTTTTGTGCATTCAATATGAACCATTAGAAGCCACATCCTAAAATTTCAACCCTATCTAACTTCATTTGTTATTTTTCATGCATTTAATGAATTGTTTTGAGCTAAATGACCCTGAAATTAAAAAGCACCACAAATGAACTCTGAAATGGTTGAAACTTGGCATGGTTTCATAATTTCACCCACATAGCATGTGCTAAAAAGTTGAGAGGGTTACGGCAAAAACCGGATGCACTTCGTGTACAAAATGGACATTCTCTTTCGAAGTTTCAGGGTTTCGGACGAAAACTCGTCTGTTACGAAAGGATTTCAATTTTTTTAACTTATTTCAACTCCAGACTTTTTGTGCATTCAATATGAACCATTAGAAGCCACATCCTAAAATTTCAACCCTATCTAACTTCATTTGCTATTTTTCATGCATTTAATGAATTGTTTTGAGCTAAATGACCCTGAAATTAAAAAGCACCACAAATGAACTCTGAAATGGTTGAAACTTATCATGGTATCATAATTTCACCCACATAGCATGTGCTAAAAAGTTGAGAGGTTTACGGCAAAAACTGGATGCACTTCGTGTACAAAATGGACAATCTCTTTCGAAGTATGAGGGTTTCGGACGAAAACTCGTCTGTTACGAAAGGATTTCAATTTTTTTAACTTATTTCAACTCCAGAGTTTTTGTGCATTCAATATGAACCATTAGAAGCCACATCCTAAAATTTCAACCCTATCTAACTTCATTTGCTATTTTTCATGCATTTAATGAATTGTTTTGAGCTAAATGACCCTGAAATTAAAAAGCACAACAAATGAACTCAGAAATGGTTGAAACTTATCATGGTCTCATAATTTCACCCACATAGCATGTGCTAAAAAGTTGAGAGGGTTACGGCACAAACTGGATGCACTTCGTGTACAAAATGGACAATCTCTTTCGAAGTATCAGCGTTTCGGACGAAAACTCGTCTGTTACGAAAGGATTTCAATTTTTTTAACTTATTTCAACTCCAGACTTTTTGTGCATTCAATATGAACCATTAGAAGCCACATCCTAAAATTTCAACCCTATCTAACTTCATTTGCTATTTTTCATGCATTTAATGAATTGTTTTGAGCTAAATGACCCTGAAATTAAAAAGCACCAAAAATGAACTCTGAAATGGTTGAAACTTGGCATGGTTTCATAATTTCACCCACATAGCATGTGCTAAAAAGTTGAGAGGGTTACGGCAAAAACCGGATGCACTTCGTGTACAAAATGGACATTCTCTTTCGAAGTTTCAGGGTTTCGGACGAAAACTCGTCTGTTACGAAAGGATTTCAATTTTTTTAACTTATTTCAACTCCAGACTTTTTGTGCATTCAATATGAACCATTAGAAGCCACATCCTAAAATTTCAACCCTATCTAACTTCATTTGCTATTTTTCATGCATTTAATGAATTGTTTTGAGCTAAATGACCCTGAAATTAAAAAGCACCACAAATGAACTCTGAAATGGTTGAAACTTATCATGGTATCATAATTTCACCCACATAGCATGTGCTAAAAAGTTGAGAGGGTTACTAGGATGCACTTCGTGTACAAAATGGACAATCTCTTTCGAAGTATGAGGGTTTCGGACGAAAACTCGTCTGTTACGAAAGGATTTCAATTTTTTTAACTTATTTCAACTCCAGACTTTTTGTGCATTCAATATGAACCATTAGAAGCCACATCCTAAAATTTCAACCCTATCTAACTTCATTTGCTATTTTTCATGCATTTAATGAATTGTTTTGAGCTAAATGACCCTGAAATTAAAAAGCACAACAAATGAACTCAGAAATGGTTGAAACTTATCATGGTCTCATAATTTCACCCACATAGCATGTGCTAAAAAGTTGAGAGGGTTACGGCACAAACTGGATGCACTTCGTGTACAAAATGGACAATCTCTTTCGAAGTATCAGCGTTTCGGACGAAAACTCGTCTGTTACGAAAGGATTTCAATTTTTTTAACTTATTTCAACTCCAGACTTTTTGTGCATTCAATATGAACCATTAGAAGCCACATCCTAAAATTTCAACCCTATCTAACTTCATTTGCTATTTTTCATGCATTTAATGAATTGTTTTGAGCTAAATGACCCTGAAATTAAAAAGCACCAAAAATGAACTCTGAAATGGTTGAAACTTGGCATGGTTTCATAATTTCACCCACATAGCATGTGCTAAAAAGTTGAGAGGGTTACGGCAAAAACCGGATGCACTTCGTGTACAAAATGGACATTCTCTTTCGAAGTTTCAGGGTTTCGGACGAAAACTCGTCTGTTACGAAAGGATTTCAATTTTTTTAACTTATTTCAACTCCAGACTTTTTGTGCATTCAATATGAACCATTAGAAGCCACATCCTAAAATTTCAACCCTATCTAACTTCATTTGCTATTTTTCATGCATTTAATGAATTGTTTTGAGCTAAATGACCCTGAAATTAAAAAGCACCACAAATGAACTCTGAAATGGTTGAAACTTATCATGGTATCATAATTTCACCCACATAACATGTGCTAAAAAGTTGAGAGGGTTACGGCACAAACTGGATGCACTTCGTGTACAAAATGGACAATCTCTTTCGAAGTATCAGCGTTTCGGACGAAAACTCGTCTGTTACGAAAGGATTTCAATTTTTTTAACTTATTTCAACTCCAGACTTTTTGTGCATTCAATATGAACCATTAGAAGCCACATACTAAAATTTCAACCCTATCTAACTTCATTTGCTATTTTTCATGCATTTAATGAATTGTTTTGAGCTAAATGACCCTGAAATTAAAAAGCACCACAAATGAACTCTGAAATGGTTGAAACTTGGCATGGTTTCATAATTTCACCCACATAGCTTGTGATAAAAAGTTGAGAGGGTTACGGCAAAAACCGGATGCACTTCGTGTACAAAATGGACAATCTCTTTCGAAGTTTCAGGGTTTCGGACGAAAACTCGTCTGTTACGAAAGGATTTCAATTTTTTTAACTTATTTCAACTCCAGAGTTTTTGTGCATTCAATATGAACCATTAGAAGCCACATCCTAAAATTTCAACCCTATCTAACTTCATTTGCTATTTTTCATGCATTTAATGAATTGTTTTGAGCTAAATGACCCTGAAATTAAAAAGCACCACAAATGAACTCTGAAATGGTTGAAACTTGGCATGGTTTCATAATTTCACCCACATAGCATGTGCTAAAAAGTTGAGAGGGTTACGGCAAAAACCGGATGCACTTCGTGTACAAAATGGACATTCTCTTTCGAAGTTTCAGGGTTTCGGACGAAAACTCGTCTGTTACGAAAGGATTTCAATTTTTTTAACTTATTTCAACTCCAGACTTTTTGTGCATTCAATATGAACCATTAGAAGCCACATCCTAAAATTTCAACCCTATCTAACTTCATTTGCTATTTTTCATGCATTTAATGAATTGTTTTGAGCTAAATGACCCTGAAATTAAAAAGCACCACAAATGAACTCTGAAATGGTTGAAACTTATCATGGTATCATAATTTCACCCACATAGCATGTGCTAAAAAGTTGACAGGTTTACGGCAAAAACTGGATGCACTTCGTGTACAAAATGGACAATCTCTTTCGAAGTATGAGGGTTTCGGACGAAAACTCGTCTGTTACGAAAGGATTTCAATTTTTTTAACTTATTTCAACTCCAGAGTTTTTGTGCATTCAATATGAACCATTAGAAGCCACATCCTAAAATTTCAACCCTATCTAACTTCATTTGCTATTTTTCATGCATTTAATGAATTGTTTTGAGCTAAATGACCCTGAAATTAAAAAGCACAACAAATGAACTCAGAAATGGTTGAAACTTATCATGGTCTCATAATTTCACCCACATAGCATGTGCTAAAAAGTTGAGAGGGTTACGGCACAAACTGGATGCACTTCGTGTACAAAATGGACAATCTCTTTCGAAGTATCAGCGTTTCGGACGAAAACTCGTCTGTTACGAAAGGATTTCAATTTTTTTAACTTATTTCAACTCCAGACTTTTTGTGCATTCAATATGAACCATTAGAAGCCACATCCTAAAATTTCAACCCTATCTAACTTCATTTGCTATTTTTCATGCATTTAATGAATTGTTTTGAGCTAAATGACCCTGAAATTAAAAAGCACCAAAAATGAACTCTGAAATGGTTGAAACTTGGCATGGTTTCATAATTTCACCCACATAGCATGTGCTAAAAAGTTGAGAGGGTTACGGCAAAAACCGGATGCACTTCGTGTACAAAATGGACATTCTCTTTCGAAGTTTCAGGGTTTCGGACGAAAACTCGTCTGTTACGAAAGGATTTCAATTTTTTTAACTTATTTCAACTCCAGACTTTTTGTGCATTCAATATGAACCATTAGAAGCCACATCCTAAAATTTCAACCCTATCTAACTTCATTTGCTATTTTTCATGCATTTAATGAATTGTTTTGAGCTAAATGACCCTGAAATTAAAAAGCACCACAAATGAACTCTGAAATGGTTGAAACTTATCATGGTATCATAATTTCACCCACATAGCATGTGCTAAAAAGTTGAGAGGGTTACGGCAAAAACTGGATGCACTTCGTGTACAAAATGGACAATCTCTTTCGAAGTATGAGGGTTTCGGACGAAAACTCGTCTGTTACGAAAGGATTTCAATTTTTTTAACTTATTTCAACTCCAGAGTTTTTGTGCATTCAATATGAACCATTAGAAGCCACATCCTAAAATTTCAACCCTATCTAACTTCATTTGCTATTTTTCATGCATTTAATGAATTGTTTTGAGCTAAACGACCCTGAAATTAAAAAGCACCACAAATGAACTCTGAAATGGTTGAAACTTATCATGGTATCATAATTTCACCCACATAGCATGTGCTAAAAAGTTGAGAGGGTTACGGCACAAACTGGATGCACTTCGTGTACAAAATGGACAATCTCTTTCGAAGTATCAGCGTTTCGGACGAAAACTCGTCTGTTACGAAAGGATTTCAATTTTTTTAAATTATTTCAACTCCAGACTTTTTGTGCATTCAATATGAACCATTAGAAGCCACATCCTAAAATTTCAACCCTATCTAACTTCATTTGCTATTTTTCATGCATTTAATGAATTGTTTTGAGCTAAATGACCCTGAAATTAAAAAGCACCAAAAATGAACTCTGAAATGGTTGAAACTTGGCATGGTTTCATAATTTCACCCACATAGCATGTGCTAAAAAGTTGAGAGGGTTACGGCAAAAACCGGATGCACTTCGTGTACAAAATGGACATTCTTTTTCGAAGTTTCAGGGTTTCGGACGAAAACTCGTCTGTTACGAAAGGATTTCAATTTTTTTAACTTATTTCAACTCCAGACTTTTTGTGCATTCAATATGAACCATTAGAAGCCACATCCTAAAATTTCAACCCTATCTAACTTCATTTGCTATTTTTCATGCATTTAATGAATTGTTTTGAGCTAAATGACCCTGAAATTAAAAAGCACCACAAATGAACTCTGAAATGGTTGAAACTTATCATGGTATCATAATTTCACCCACATAGAATGTGCTAAAAAGTTGAGAGGGTTACGGCAAAAACTGGATGCACTTCGTGTACAAAATGGACAATCTCTTTCGAAGTATCAGGGTTTCGGACGAAAACTCGTCTGTTACGAAAGGATTTCAATTTTTTTAACTTATTTCAACTCCAGAGTTTTTGTGCATTCAATATGAACCATTAGAAGCCACATCCTAAAATTTCAACCCTATCTAACTTCATTTGCTATTTTTCATGCATTTAATGAATTGTTTTGAGCTAAATGACCCTGAAATTAAAAAGCACCACAAATGAACTCTGAAATGGTTGAAACTTATCATGGTATCATAATTTCACCCACATAGCATGTGCTAAAAAGTTGAGAGGGTTACGGCACAAACTGGATGCACTTCGTGTACAAAATGGACAATCTCTTTCGAAGTATCAGCGTTTCGGACGAAAACTCGTCTGTTACGAAAGGATTTCAATTTTTTTAACTTATTTCAACTCCAGACTTTTTGTGCATTCAATATGAACCATTAGAAGCCACATCCTAAAATTTCAACCCTATCTAACTTCATTTGCTATTTTTCATGCATTTAATGAATTGTTTTGAGCTAAATGACCCTGAAATTAAAAAGCACCACAAATGAACTCTGAAATGGTTGAAACTTGGCATGGTTTCATAATGTCACCCACATAGCATGTGCTAAAAATTTGAGAGGGTTACGGCAAAAACCGGATGCACTTCGTGTACAAAATGGACAATCTCTTTCGAAGTTTTAGGGTTTCGCACGAAAACTCGTCTGTTACGAAAGGATTTCAATTTTTTTAACTTATTTCAACTCCAGACTTTTTGTGCATTCAATATGAACCATTAGAAGCCACATCCTAAAATTTCAACCCTATCTAACTTCATTTGCTATTTTTCATGCATTTAATGAATTGTTTTGAGCTAAATGACCCTGAAATTAAAAAGCACCACAAATGAACTCTGAAATGGTTGAAACTTATCATGGTATCATAATTTCACCCACATAGCATGTGCTCAAAAGTTGAGAGGGTTACGGCAAAAACTGGATGCACTTCGTGTACAAAATGGACAATCTCTTTCGAAGTATCAGGGTTTCGGACGAAAACTCGTCTGTTACGAAAGGATTTCAATTTTTTTAACTTATTTCAACTCCAGAGTTTTTGTGCATTCAATATGAACCATTAGAAGCCACATCCTAAAATTTCAACCCTATCTAACTTCATTTGCTATTTTTCATGCATTTAATGAATTGTTTTGAGCTAAATGACCCTGAAAATAAAAAGCACCACAAATGAACTCTGAAATGGTTGAAACTTGGCATGGTTTCATAAATTCACCCACATAGCATGTGCTAAAAAGTTGAGAGGGTTACGGCAAAAACCGGATGCACTTCGTGTACAAAATGGACAATCTCTTTCGAAGTTTCAGGGTTTCGAACGAAAACTCGTCTGTTACGAAAGGATTTCAATTTTTTTAACTTATTTCAACTCCAAACTTTTTGTGCATTCAATACGAACCATTAGAAGCCACATCCTAAAATTTCAACCCTATCTAACTTCATTTGCTATTTTTCATGCATTTAATGAATTGTTTTGAGCTAAATGACCCTGAAATTAAAAAGCACCACAAATGAACTCTGAAATGGTTGAAACTTGGCATGGTTTCAT
The DNA here is from genome assembly GCA_039707655.1 of Elymus sibiricus. Taxonomy (NCBI): domain Eukaryota; kingdom Viridiplantae; phylum Streptophyta; class Magnoliopsida; order Poales; family Poaceae; genus Elymus; species Elymus sibiricus. The sequence goes on from CM077669.1 coordinate 380,031,013, forward strand.
AATTTCACCCACATAGCATGTGCTAAAAAGTTGAGAGGGTTACGGCAAAAACCGGATGCACTTCGTGTACAAAATGGACAATCTCTTTCGAAGTTTCAGGGTTTCGCACGAAAACTCGTCTGTTACGAAAGGATTTCAATTTTTTTAACTTATTTCAACTCCAGACTTTTTGTGCATTCAATATGAACCATTAGAAGCCACATCCTAAAATTTCAACCCTATCTAACTTCATTTGCTATTTTTCATGCATTTAATGAATTGTTTTGAGCTAAATGACCCTGAAATTAAAAAGCACCACAAATGAACTCTGAAATGGTTGAAACTTATCATGGTATCATAATTTCACCCACATAGCATGTGCTAAAAAGTTGAGAGGGTTACGGCAAAAACTGGATGCACTTCGTGTACAAAATGGACAATCTCTTTCGAAGTATCAGGGTTTCGGACGAAAACTCGTCTGTTACGAAAGGATTTCAATTTTTTTTAACTTATTTCAACTCCAGAATTTTTGTGCATTCAATATGAACCATTAGAAGCCACATCCTAAAATTTCAACCCTATCTAACTTCATTTGCTATTTTTCATGCATTTAATGAATTGTTTTGAGCTAAATGACACTGAAATTAAAAAGCACCACAAATGAACTCTGAAATGGTTGAAACTTGGCATGGTTTCATAATTTCACCCACATAGCATGTGCTAAAAAGTTGAGAGGGTTACGGCAAAAACCGGATGCACTTCGTGTACAAAATGGACAATCTCTTTCGAAGTTTCAGGGTTTCGGACGAAAACTCGTCTGTTACGAAAGGATTTCAATTTTTTTAACTTATTTCAACTACAGACTTTTTGTGCATTCAATATGAACCATTAGAAGCCACATCCTAAAATTTCAACCCTATCTAACTTCATTTGCTATTTTTCATGCATTTAATGAATTGTTTTGAGCTAAATGACCCTGAAATTAAAAAGCACCACAAATGAACTCTGAAATGGTTGAAACTTGGCATGGTTTCATAAATTCACCCACATAGCATGTGCTAAAAAGTTGAGAGGGTTACGGCAAAAACCGGATGCACTTCGTGTACAAAATGGACAATCTCTTTCGAAGTTTCAGGGTTTCGGACGAAAACTCGTCTGTTACGAAAGGATTTCAATTTTTTTAACTTATTTCAACTCCAGACTTTTTGTGCATTCAATATGAACCATTAGAAGCCACATCCTAAAATTTCAACCCTATCTAACTTCATTTGCTATTTTTCATGCATTTAATGAATTGTTTTGAGCTAAATGACCCTGAAATTAAAAAGCACCACAAATGAACTCTGAAATGGTTGAAACTTATCATGGTATCATAATTTCACCCACATAGCATGTGCTAAAAAGTTGAGAGGGTTACTAGGATGCACTTCGTGTACAAAATGGACAATCTCTTTCGAAGTATGAGGGTTTCGGACGAAAACTCGTCTGTTACGAAAGGATTTCAATTTTTTTAACTTATTTCAACTCCAGAGTTTTTGTGCATTCAATATGAACCATTAGAAGCCACATCCTAAAATTTCAACCCTATCTAACTTCATTTGCTATTTTTCATGCATTTAATGAATTGTTTTGAGCTAAATGACCCTGAAATTAAAAAGCACCACAAATGAACTCAGAAATGGTTGAAACTTATCATGGTCTCATAATTTCACCCACATAGCATGTGCTAAAAAGTTGAGAGGGTTACGGCACAAACTGGATGCACTTCGTGTACAAAATGGACAATCTCTTTCGAAGTATGAGGGTTTCGGACGAAAACTCGTCTGTTACGAAAGGATTTCAATTTTTTTAACTTATTTCAACTCCAGAGTTTTTGTGCATTCAATATGAACCATTAGAAGCCACATCCTAAAATTTCAACCCTATCTAACTTCATTTGCTATTTTTCATGCATTTAATGAATTGTTTTGAGCTAAATGACCCTGAAATTAAAAAGCACAACAAATGAACTCAGAAATGGTTGAAACTTATCATGGTCTCATAATTTCACCCACATAGAATGTGCTAAAAAGTTGAGAGGGTTACGGCACAAACTGGATGCACTTCGTGTACAAAATGGACAATCTCTTTCGAAGTATCAGCGTTCCGGACGAAAACTCGTCTGTTACGAAAGGATTTCAATTTTTTTAACTTATTTCAACTCCAGAGTTTTTGTGCATTCAATATGAACCATTAGAAGCCACATCCTAAAATTTCAACCCTATCTAACTTCATTTGCTATTTTTCATGCATTTAATGAATTGTTTTGAGCTAAATGACCCTGAAATTAAAAAGCACAACAACTGAACTCAGAAATGGTTGAAACTTATCATGGTCTCATAATTTCACCCACATAGCATGTGCAAAAAAGTTGAGAGGGTTACGGCAAAAACCGGATGCACTTCGTGTACAAAATGGACAATCTCTTTCGAAGTATCAGCGTTTCGGACGAAAACTCGTCTGTTACGAAAGGATTTCAATTTTTTTAACTTATTTCAACTCCAGACTTTTTGTGCATTCAATATGAACCATTAGAAGCCACATCCTAAAATTTCAACCCTATCTAACTTCATTTGCTATTTTTCATGCATTTAATGAATTGTTTTGAGCTAAATGACCCTGAAATTAAAAAGCACCACAAATGAACTCTGAAATGGTTGAAACTTATCATGGTATCATAATTTCACCCACATAGCATGTGCTAAAAGGTTGAGAGGGTTACTAGGATGCACTTCGTGTACAAAATGGACAATCTCTTTCGAAGTATGAGGGTTTCGGACGAAAACTCGTCTGTTACGAAAGGATTTCAATTTTTTTAACTTATTTCAACTCCAGACTTTTTGTGCATTCAATATGAACCATTAGAAGCCACATCCTAAAATTTCAACCCTATCTAACTTCATTTGCTATTTTTCATGCATTTAATGAATTGTTTTGAGCTAAATGACCCTGAAATTAAAAAGCACCACAAATGAACTCTGAAATGGTTGAAACTTATCATGGTATCATAATTTCACCCACATAGCATGTGCTAAAAAGTTGAGAGGGTTACTAGGATGCACTTCGTGTACAAAATGGACAATCTCTTTCGAAGTATGAGGGTTTCGGACGAAAACTCGTCTGTTACGAAAGGATTTCAATTTTTTTAACTTATTTCAACTCCAGACTTTTTGTGCATTCAATATGAACCATTAGAAGCCACATCCTAAAATTTCAACCCTATCTAACTTCATTTGCTATTTTTCATGCATTTAATGAATTGTTTTGAGCTAAATGACCCTGAAATTAAAAAGCACAACAAATGAACTCAGAAATGGTTGAAACTTATCATGGTCTCATAATTTCACCCACATAGCATGTGCTAAAAAGTTGAGAGGGTTACGGCACAAACTGGATGCACTTCGTGTACAAAATGGACAATCTCTTTCGAAGTATCAGCGTTTCGGACGAAAACTCGTCTGTTACGAAAGGATTTCAATTTTTTTAACTTATTTCAACTCCAGACTTTTTGTGCATTCAATATGATCCATTAGAAGCCACATCCTAAAATTTCAACCCTATCTAACTTCATTTGCTATTTTTCATGCATTTAATGAATTGTTTTGAGCTAAATGACCCTGAAATTAAAAAGCACCAAAAATGAACTCTGAAATGGTTGAAACTTGGCATGGTTTCATAATTTCACCCACATAGTATGTGCTAAAAAGTTGAGAGGGTTACGGCAAAAACCGGATGCACTTCGTGTACAAAATGGACATTCTCTTTCGAAGTTTCAGGGTTTCGGACGAAAACTCGTCTGTTACGAAAGGATTTCAATTTTTTTAACTTATTTCAACTCCAGACTTTTTGTGCATTCAATATGAACCATTAGAAGCCACATCCTAAAATTTCAACCCTATATAACTTCATTTGCTATTTTTCATGCATTTAATGAATTGTTTTGAGCTAAATGACCCTGAAATTAAAAAGCACCACAAATGAACTCTGAAATGGTTGAAACTTATCATGGTATCATAATTTCACCCACATAACATGTGCTAAAAAGTTGAGAGGGTTACGGCACAAACTGGATGCACTTCGTGTACAAAATGGACAATCTCTTTCGAAGTATCAGCGTTTCGGACGAAAACTCGTCTGTTACGAAAGGATTTCAATTTTTTTAACTTATTTCAACTCCAGACTTTTTGTGCATTCAATATGAACCATTAGAAGCCACATCCTAAAATTTCAACCCTATCTAACTTCATTTGCTATTTTTCATGCATTTAATGAATTGTTTTGAGCTAAATGACCCTGAAATTAAAAAGCACCACAAATGAACTCTGAAATGGTTGAAACTTGGCATGGTTTCATAATTTCACCCACATAGCTTGTGATAAAAAGTTGAGAGGGTTACGGCAAAAACCGGATGCACTTCGTGTACAAAATGGACAATCTCTTTCGAAGTTTCAGGGTTTCGGACGAAAACTCGTCTGTTACGAAAGGATTTCAATTTTTTTAACTTATTTCAACTCCAGAGTTTTTGTGCATTCAATATGAACCATTAGAAGCCACATCCTAAAATTTCAACCCTATCTAACTTCATTTGCTATTTTTCATGCATTTAATGAATTGTTTTGAGCTAAATGACCCTGAAATTAAAAAGCACCACAAATGAACTCTGAAATGGTTGAAACTTGGCATGGTTTCATAATTTCACCCACATAGCATGTGCTAAAAAGTTGAGAGGGTTACGGCAAAAACCGGATGCACTTCGTGTACAAAATGGACATTCTCTTTCGAAGTTTCAGGGTTTCGGACGAAAACTCGTCTGTTACGAAAGGATTTCAATTTTTTTAACTTATTTCAACTACAGACTTTTTGTGCATTCAATATGAACCATTAGAAGCCACATCCTAAAATTTCAACCCTATCTAACTTCATTTGCTATTTTTCATGCATTTAATGAATTGTTTTGAGCTAAATGACCCTGAAATTAAAAAGCACCACAAATGAACTCTGAAATGGTTGAAACTTGGCATGGTTTCATAAATTCACCCACATAGCATGTGCTAAAAAGTTGAGAGGGTTACGGCAAAAACCGGATGCACTTCGTGTACAAAATGGACAATCTCTTTCGAAGTTTCAGGGTTTCGGACGAAAACTCGTCTGTTACGAAAGGATTTCAATTTTTTTAACTTATTTCAACTCCAGACTTTTTGTGCATTCAATATGAACCATTAGAAGCCACATCCTAAAATTTCAACCCTATCTAACTTCATTTGCTATTTTTCATGCATTTAATGAATTGTTTTGAGCTAAATGACCCTGAAATTAAAAAGCACCACAAATGAACTCTGAAATGGTTGAAACTTATCATGGTATCATAATTTCACCCACATAGCATGTGCTAAAAAGTTGAGAGGGTTACTAGGATGCACTTCGTGTACAAAATGGACAATCTCTTTCGAAGTATGAGGGTTTCGGACGAAAACTCGTCTGTTACGAAAGGATTTCAATTTTTTTAACTTATTTCAACTCCAGAGTTTTTGTGCATTCAATATGAACCATTAGAAGCCACATCCTAAAATTTCAACCCTATCTAACTTCATTTGCTATTTTTCATGCATTTAATGAATTGTTTTGAGCTAAATGACCCTGAAATTAAAAAGCACCACAAATGAACTCAGAAATGGTTGAAACTTATCATGGTCTCATAATTTCACCCACATAGCATGTGCTAAAAAGTTGAGAGGGTTACGGCACAAACTGGATGCACTTCGTGTACAAAATGGACAATCTCTTTCGAAGTATGAGGGTTTCGGACGAAAACTCGTCTGTTACGAAAGGATTTCAATTTTTTTAACTTATTTCAACTCCAGAGTTTTTGTGCATTCAATATGAACCATTAGAAGCCACATCCTAAAATTTCAACCCTATCTAACTTCATTTGCTATTTTTCATGCATTTAATGAATTGTTTTGAGCTAAATGACCCTGAAATTAAAAAGCACAACAAATGAACTCAGAAATGGTTGAAACTTATCATGGTCTCATAATTTCACCCACATAGAATGTGCTAAAAAGTTGAGAGGGTTACGGCACAAACTGGATGCACTTCGTGTACAAAATGGACAATCTCTTTCGAAGTATCAGCGTTCCGGACGAAAACTCGTCTGTTACGAAAGGATTTCAATTTTTTTAACTTATTTCAACTCCAGAGTTTTTGTGCATTCAATATGAACCATTAGAAGCCACATCCTAAAATTTCAACCCTATCTAACTTCATTTGCTATTTTTCATGCATTTAATGAATTGTTTTGAGCTAAATGACCCTGAAATTAAAAAGCACAACAACTGAACTCAGAAATGGTTGAAACTTATCATGGTCTCATAATTTCACCCACATAGCATGTGCAAAAAAGTTGAGAGGGTTACGGCAAAAACCGGATGCACTTCGTGTACAAAATGGACAATCTCTTTCGAAGTATCAGCGTTTCGGACGAAAACTCGTCTGTTACGAAAGGATTTCAATTTTTTTAACTTATTTCAACTCCAGACTTTTTGTGCATTCAATATGAACCATTAGAAGCCACATCCTAAAATTTCAACCCTATCTAACTTCATTTGCTATTTTTCATGCATTTAATGAATTGTTTTGAGCTAAATGACCCTGAAATTAAAAAGCACCACAAATGAACTCTGAAATGGTTGAAACTTATCATGGTATCATAATTTCACCCACATAGCATGTGCTAAAAGGTTGAGAGGGTTACTAGGATGCACTTCGTGTACAAAATGGACAATCTCTTTCGAAGTATGAGGGTTTCGGACGAAAACTCGTCTGTTACGAAAGGATTTCAATTTTTTTAACTTATTTCAACTCCAGACTTTTTGTGCATTCAATATGAACCATTAGAAGCCACATCCTAAAATTTCAACCCTATCTAACTTCATTTGCTATTTTTCATGCATTTAATGAATTGTTTTGAGCTAAATGACCCTGAAATTAAAAAGCACCACAAATGAACTCTGAAATGGTTGAAACTTATCATGGTATCATAATTTCACCCACATAGCATGTGCTAAAAAGTTGAGAGGGTTACTAGGATGCACTTCGTGTACAAAATGGACAATCTCTTTCGAAGTATGAGGGTTTCGGACGAAAACTCGTCTGTTACGAAAGGATTTCAATTTTTTTAACTTATTTCAACTCCAGACTTTTTGTGCATTCAATATGAACCATTAGAAGCCACATCCTAAAATTTCAACCCTATCTAACTTCATTTGCTATTTTTCATGCATTTAATGAATTGTTTTGAGCTAAATGACCCTGAAATTAAAAAGCACAACAAATGAACTCAGAAATGGTTGAAACTTATCATGGTCTCATAATTTCACCCACATAGCATGTGCTAAAAAGTTGAGAGGGTTACGGCACAAACTGGATGCACTTCGTGTACAAAATGGACAATCTCTTTCGAAGTATCAGCGTTTCGGACGAAAACTCGTCTGTTACGAAAGGATTTCAATTTTTTTAACTTATTTCAACTCCAGACTTTTTGTGCATTCAATATGAACCATTAGAAGCCACATCCTAAAATTTCAACCCTATCTAACTTCATTTGCTATTTTTCATGCATTTAATGAATTGTTTTGAGCTAAATGACCCTGAAATTAAAAAGCACCACAAATGAACTCTGAAATGGTTGAAACTTGGCATGGTTTCATAATTTCACCCACATAGCTTGTGATAAAAAGTTGAGAGGGTTACGGCAAAAACCGGATGCACTTCGTGTACAAAATGGACAATCTCTTTCGAAGTTTCAGGGTTTCGGACGAAAACTCGTCTGTTACGAAAGGATTTCAATTTTTTTAACTTATTTCAACTCCAGAGTTTTTGTGCATTCAATATGAACCATTAGAAGCCACATCCTAAAATTTCAACCCTATCTAACTTCATTTGCTATTTTTCATGCATTTAATGAATTGTTTTGAGCTAAATGACCCTGAAATTAAAAAGCACCACAAATGAACTCTGAAATGGTTGAAACTTGGCATGGTTTCATAATTTCACCCACATAGCATGTGCTAAAAAGTTGAGAGGGTTACGACAAAAACCGGATGCACTTCGTGTACAAAATGGACATTCTCTTTCGAAGTTTCAGGGTTTCGGACGAAAACTCGTCTGTTACGAAAGGATTTCAATTTTTTTAACTTATTTCAACTACAGACTTTTTGTGCATTCAATATGAACCATTAGAAGCCACATCCTAAAATTTCAACCCTATCTAACTTCATTTGCTATTTTTCATGCATTTAATGAATTGTTTTGAGCTAAATGACCCTGAAATTAAAAAGCACCACAAATGAACTCTGAAATGGTTGAAACTTGGCATGGTTTCATAAATTCACCCACATAGCATGTGCTAAAAAGTTGAGAGGGTTACGGCAAAAACCGGATGCACTTCGTGTACAAAATGGACAATCTCTTTCGAAGTTTCAGGGTTTCGGACGAAAACTCGTCTGTTACGAAAGGATTTCAATTTTTTTAACTTATTTCAACTCCAGACTTTTTGTGCATTCAATATGAACCATTAGAAGCCACATCCTAAAATTTCAACCCTATCTAACTTCATTTGCTATTTTTCATGCATTTAATGAATTGTTTTGAGCTAAATGACCCTGAAATTAAAAAGCACCACAAATGAACTCTGAAATGGTTGAAACTTATCATGGTATCATAATTTCACCCACATAGCATGTGCTAAAAAGTTGAGAGGGTTACTAGGATGCACTTCGTGTACAAAATGGACAATCTCTTTCGAAGTATGAGGGTTTCGGACGAAAACTCGTCTGTTACGAAAGGATTTCAATTTTTTTAACTTATTTCAACTCCAGAGTTTTTGTGCATTCAATATGAACCATTAGAAGCCACATCCTAAAATTTCAACCCTATCTAACTTCATTTGCTATTTTTCATGCATTTAATGAATTGTTTTGAGCTAAATGACCCTGAAATTAAAAAGCACCACAAATGAACTCAGAAATGGTTGAAACTTATCATGGTCTCATAATTTCACCCACATAGCATGTGCTAAAAAGTTGAGAGGGTTACGGCACAAACTGGATGCACTTCGTGTACAAAATGGACAATCTCTTTCGAAGTATGAGGGTTTCGGACGAAAACTCGTCTGTTACGAAAGGATTTCAATTTTTTTAACTTATTTCAACTCCAGAGTTTTTGTGCATTCAATATGAACCATTAGAAGCCACATCCTAAAATTTCAACCCTATCTAACTTCATTTGCTATTTTTCATGCATTTAATGAATTGTTTTGAGCTAAATGACCCTGAAATTAAAAAGCACAACAAATGAACTCAGAAATGGTTGAAACTTATCATGGTCTCATAATTTCACCCACATAGAATGTGCTAAAAAGTTGAGAGGGTTACGGCACAAACTGGATGCACTTCGTGTACAAAATGGACAATCTCTTTCGAAGTATCAGCGTTCCGGACGAAAACTCGTCTGTTACGAAAGGATTTCAATTTTTTTAACTTATTTCAACTCCAGAGTTTTTGTGCATTCAATATGAACCATTAGAAGCCACATCCTAAAATTTCAACCCTATCTAACTTCATTTGCTATTTTTCATGCATTTAATGAATTGTTTTGAGCTAAATGACCCTGAAATTAAAAAGCACAACAACTGAACTCAGAAATGGTTGAAACTTATCATGGTCTCATAATTTCACCCACATAGCATGTGCAAAAAAGTTGAGAGGGTTACGGCAAAAACCGGATGCACTTCGTGTACAAAATGGACAATCTCTTTCGAAGTATCAGCGTTTCGGACGAAAACTCGTCTGTTACGAAAGGATTTCAATTTTTTTAACTTATTTCAACTCCAGACTTTTTGTGCATTCAATATGAACCATTAGAAGCCACATCCTAAAATTTCAACCCTATCTAACTTCATTTGCTATTTTTCATGCATTTAATGAATTGTTTTGAGCTAAATGACCCTGAAATTAAAAAGCACCACAAATGAACTCTGAAATGGTTGAAACTTATCATGGTATCATAATTTCACCCACATAGCATGTGCTAAAAGGTTGAGAGGGTTACTAGGATGCACTTCGTGTACAAAATGGACAATCTCTTTCGAAGTATGAGGGTTTCGGACGAAAACTCGTCTGTTACGAAAGGATTTCAATTTTTTTAACTTATTTCAACTCCAGACTTTTTGTGCATTCAATATGAACCATTAGAAGCCACATCCTAAAATTTCAACCCTATCTAACTTCATTTGCTATTTTTCATGCATTTAATGAATTGTTTTGAGCTAAATGACCCTGAAATTAAAAAGCACCACAAATGAACTCTGAAATGGTTGAAACTTATCATGGTATCATAATTTCACCCACATAGCATGTGCTAAAAAGTTGAGAGGGTTACTAGGATGCACTTCGTGTACAAAATGGACAATCTCTTTCGAAGTATGAGGGTTTCGGACGAAAACTCGTCTGTTACGAAAGGATTTCAATTTTTTTAACTTATTTCAACTCCAGACTTTTTGTGCATTCAATATGAACCATTAGAAGCCACATCCTAAAATTTCAACCCTATCTAACTTCATTTGCTATTTTTCATGCATTTAATGAATTGTTTTGAGCTAAATGACCCTGAAATTAAAAAGCACAACAAATGAACTCAGAAATGGTTGAAACTTATCATGGTCTCATAATTTCACCCACATAGCATGTGCTAAAAAGTTGAGAGGGTTACGGCACAAACTGGATGCACTTCGTGTACAAAATGGACAATCTCTTTCGAAGTATCAGCGTTTCGGACGAAAACTCGTCTGTTACGAAAGGATTTCAATTTTTTTAACTTATTTCAACTCCAGACTTTTTGTGCATTCAATATGATCCATTAGAAGCCACATCCTAAAATTTCAACCCTATCTAACTTCATTTGCTATTTTTCATGCATTTAATGAATTGTTTTGAGCTAAATGACCCTGAAATTAAAAAGCACCAAAAATGAACTCTGAAATGGTTGAAACTTGGCATGGTTTCATAATTTCACCCACATAGTATGTGCTAAAAAGTTGAGAGGGTTACGGCAAAAACCGGATGCACTTCGTGTACAAAATGGACATTCTCTTTCGAAGTTTCAGGGTTTCGGACGAAAACTCGTCTGTTACGAAAGGATTTCAATTTTTTTAACTTATTTCAACTCCAGACTTTTTGTGCATTCAATATGAACCATTAGAAGCCACATCCTAAAATTTCAACCCTATATAACTTCATTTGCTATTTTTCATGCATTTAATGAATTGTTTTGAGCTAAATGACCCTGAAATTAAAAAGCACCACAAATGAACTCTGAAATGGTTGAAACTTATCATGGTATCATAATTTCACCCACATAACATGTGCTAAAAAGTTGAGAGGGTTACGGCACAAACTGGATGCACTTCGTGTACAAAATGGACAATCTCTTTCGAAGTATCAGCGTTTCGGACGAAAACTCGTCTGTTACGAAAGGATTTCAATTTTTTTAACTTATTTCAACTCCAGACTTTTTGTGCATTCAATATGAACCATTAGAAGCCACATCCTAAAATTTCAACCCTATCTAACTTCATTTGCTATTTTTCATGCATTTAATGAATTGTTTTGAGCTAAATGACCCTGAAATTAAAAAGCACCACAAATGAACTCTGAAATGGTTGAAACTTGGCATGGTTTCATAATTTCACCCACATAGCTTGTGATAAAAAGTTGAGAGGGTTACGGCAAAAACCGGATGCACTTCGTGTACAAAATGGACAATCTCTTTCGAAGTTTCAGGGTTTCGGACGAAAACTCGTCTGTTACGAAAGGATTTCAATTTTTTTAACTTATTTCAACTCCAGAGTTTTTGTGCATTCAATATGAACCATTAGAAGCCACATCCTAAAATTTCAACCCTATCTAACTTCATTTGCTATTTTTCATGCATTTAATGAATTGTTTTGAGCTAAATGACCCTGAAATTAAAAAGCACCACAAATGAACTCTGAAATGGTTGAAACTTGGCATGGTTTCATAATTTCACCCACATAGCATGTGCTAAAAAGTTGAGAGGGTTACGGCAAAAACCGGATGCACTTCGTGTACAAAATGGACATTCTCTTTCGAAGTTTCAGGGTTTCGGACGAAAACTCGTCTGTTACGAAAGGATTTCAATTTTTTTAACTTATTTCAACTCCAGACTTTTTGTGCATTCAATATGAACCATTAGAAGCCACATCCTAAAATTTCAACCCTATCTAACTTCATTTGCTATTTTTCATGCATTTAATGAATTGTTTTGAGCTAAATGACCCTGAAATTAAAAAGCACCACAAATGAACTCTGAAATGGTTGAAACTTATCATGGTATCATAATTTCACCCACATAGCATGTGCTAAAAAGTTGAGAGGTTTACGGCAAAAACTGGATGCACTTCGTGTACAAAATGGACAATCTCTTTCGAAGTATGAGGGTTTCGGACGAAAACTCGTCTGTTACGAAAGGATTTCAATTTTTTTAACTTATTTCAACTCCAGAGTTTTTGTGCATTCAATATGAACCATTAGAAGCCACATCCTAAAATTTCAACCCTATCTAACTTCATTTGCTATTTTTCATGCATTTAATGAATTGTTTTGAGCTAAATGACCCTGAAATTAAAAAGCACAACAAATGAACTCAGAAATGGTTGAAACTTATCATGGTCTCATAATTTCACCCACATAGCATGTGCTAAAAAGTTGAGAGGGTTACGGCACAAACTGGATGCACTTCGTGTACAAAATGGACAATCTCTTTCGAAGTATCAGCGTTTCGGACGAAAACTCGTCTGTTACGAAAGGATTTCAATTTTTTTAACTTATTTCAACTCCAGACTTTTTGTGCATTCAATATGAACCATTAGAAGCCACATCCTAAAATTTCAACCCTATCTAACTTCATTTGCTATTTTTCATGCATTTAATGAATTGTTTTGAGCTAAATGACCCTGAAATTAAAAAGCACCAAAAATGAACTCTGAAATGGTTGAAACTTGGCATGGTTTCATAATTTCACCCACATAGCATGTGCTAAAAAGTTGAGAGGGTTACGGCAAAAACCGGATGCACTTCGTGTACAAAATGGACATTCTCTTTCGAAGTTTCAGGGTTTCGGACGAAAACTCGTCTGTTACGAAAGGATTTCAATTTTTTTAACTTATTTCAACTCCAGACTTTTTGTGCATTCAATATGAACCATTAGAAGCCACATCCTAAAATTTCAACCCTATCTAACTTCATTTGCTATTTTTCATGCATTTAATGAATTGTTTTGAGCTAAATGACCCTGAAATTAAAAAGCACCACAAATGAACTCTGAAATGGTTGAAACTTATCATGGTATCATAATTTCACCCACATAGCATGTGCTAAAAAGTTGAGAGGGTTACTAGGATGCACTTCGTGTACAAAATGGACAATCTCTTTCGAAGTATGAGGGTTTCGGACGAAAACTCGTCTGTTACGAAAGGATTTCAATTTTTTTAACTTATTTCAACTCCAGACTTTTTGTGCATTCAATATGAACCATTAGAAGCCACATCCTAAAATTTCAACCCTATCTAACTTCATTTGCTATTTTTCATGCATTTAATGAATTGTTTTGAGCTAAATGACCCTGAAATTAAAAAGCACAACAAATGAACTCAGAAATGGTTGAAACTTATCATGGTCTCATAATTTCACCCACATAGCATGTGCTAAAAAGTTGAGAGGGTTACGGCACAAACTGGATGCACTTCGTGTACAAAATGGACAATCTCTTTCGAAGTATCAGCGTTTCGGACGAAAACTCGTCTGTTACGAAAGGATTTCAATTTTTTTAACTTATTTCAACTCCAGACTTTTTGTGCATTCAATATGAACCATTAGAAGCCACATCCTAAAATTTCAACCCTATCTAACTTCATTTGCTATTTTTCATGCATTTAATGAATTGTTTTGAGCTAAATGACCCTGAAATTAAAAAGCACCAAAAATGAACTCTGAAATGGTTGAAACTTGGCATGGTTTCATAATTTCACCCACATAGCATGTGCTAAAAAGTTGAGAGGGTTACGGCAAAAACCGGATGCACTTCGTGTACAAAATGGACATTCTCTTTCGAAGTTTCAGGGTTTCGGACGAAAACTCGTCTGTTACGAAAGGATTTCAATTTTTTTAACTTATTTCAACTCCAGACTTTTTGTGCATTCAATATGAACCATTAGAAGCCACATCCTAAAATTTCAACCCTATCTAACTTCATTTGCTATTTTTCATGCATTTAATGAATTGTTTTGAGCTAAATGACCCTGAAATTAAAAAGCACCACAAATGAACTCTGAAATGGTTGAAACTTATCATGGTATCATAATTTCACCCACATAACATGTGCTAAAAAGTTGAGAGGGTTACGGCACAAACTGGATGCACTTCGTGTACAAAATGGACAATCTCTTTCGAAGTATCAGCGTTTCGGACGAAAACTCGTCTGTTACGAAAGGATTTCAATTTTTTTAACTTATTTCAACTCCAGACTTTTTGTGCATTCAATATGAACCATTAGAAGCCACATCCTAAAATTTCAACCCTATCTAACTTCATTTGCTATTTTTCATGCATTTAATGAATTGTTTTGAGCTAAATGACCCTGAAATTAAAAAGCACCACAAATGAACTCTGAAATGGTTGAAACTTGGCATGGTTTCATAATTTCACCCACATAGCTTGTGATAAAAAGTTGAGAGGGTTACGGCAAAAACCGGATGCACTTCGTGTACAAAATGGACAATCTCTTTCGAAGTTTCAGGGTTTCGGACGAAAACTCGTCTGTTACGAAAGGATTTCAATTTTTTTAACTTATTTCAACTCCAGAGTTTTTGTGCATTCAATATGAACCATTAGAAGCCACATCCTAAAATTTCAACCCTATCTAACTTCATTTGCTATTTTTCATGCATTTAATGAATTGTTTTGAGCTAAATGACCCTGAAATTAAAAAGCACCACAAATGAACTCTGAAATGGTTGAAACTTGGCATGGTTTCATAATTTCACCCACATAGCATGTGCTAAAAAGTTGAGAGGGTTACGGCAAAAACCGGATGCACTTCGTGTACAAAATGGACATTCTCTTTCGAAGTTTCAGGGTTTCGGACGAAAACTCGTCTGTTACGAAAGGATTTCAATTTTTTTAACTTATTTCAACTCCAGACTTTTTGTGCATTCAATATGAACCATTAGAAGCCACATCCTAAAATTTCAACCCTATCTAACTTCATTTGCTATTTTTCATGCATTTAATGAATTGTTTTGAGCTAAATGACCCTGAAATTAAAAAGCACCACAAATGAACTCTGAAATGGTTGAAACTTATCATGGTATCATAATTTCACCCACATAGCATGTGCTAAAAAGTTGAGAGGTTTACGGCAAAAACTGGATGCACTTCGTGTACAAAATGGACAATCTCTTTCGAAGTATGAGGGTTTCGGACGAAAACTCGTCTGTTATGAAAGGATTTCAATTTTTTTAACTTATTTCAACTCCAGAGTTTTTGTGCATTCAATATGAACCATTAGAAGCCACATCCTAAAATTTCAACCCTATCTAACTTCATTTGCTATTTTTCATGCATTTAATGAATTGTTTTGAGCTAAATGACCCTGAAATTAAAAAGCACAACAAATGAACTCAGAAATGGTTGAAACTTATCATGGTCTCATAATTTCACCCACATAGCATGTGCTAAAAAGTTGAGAGGGTTACGGCACAAACTGGATGCACTTCGTGTACAAAATGGACAATCTCTTTCGAAGTATCAGCGTTTCGGACGAAAACTCGTCTGTTACGAAAGGATTTCAATTTTTTTAACTTATTTCAACTCCAGACTTTTTGTGCATTCAATATGAACCATTAGAAGCCACATCCTAAAATTTCAACCCTATCTAACTTCATTTGCTATTTTTCATGCATTTAATGAATTGTTTTGAGCTAAATGACCCTGAAATTAAAAAGCACCAAAAATGAACTCTGAAATGGTTGAAACTTGGCATGGTTTCATAATTTCACCCACATAGCATGTGCTAAAAAGTTGAGAGGGTTACGGCAAAAACCGGATGCACTTCGTGTACAAAATGGACATTCTCTTTCGAAGTTTCAGGGTTTCGGACGAAAACTCGTCTGTTACGAAAGGATTTCAATTTTTTTAACTTATTTCAACTCCAGAGTTTTTGTGCATTCAATATGAACCATTAGAAGCCACATCCTAAAATTTCAACCCTATCTAACTTCATTTGCTATTTTTCATGCATTTAATGAATTGTTTTGAGCTAAATGACCCTGAAATTAAAAAGCACCACAAATGAACTCTGAAATGGTTGAAACTTGGCATGGTTTCATAATTTCACCCACATAGCATGTGCTAAAAAGTTGAGAGGGTTACGGCAAAAACCGGATGCACTTCGTGTACAAAATGGACATTCTCTTTCGAAGTTTCAGGGTTTCGGACGAAAACTCGTCTGTTACGAAAGGATTTCAATTTTTTTAACTTATTTCAACTCCAGACTTTTTGTGCATTCAATATGAACCATTAGAAGCCACATCCTAAAATTTCAACCCTATCTAACTTCATTTGCTATTTTTCATGCATTTAATGAATTGTTTTGAGCTAAATGACCCTGAAATTAAAAAGCACCACAAATGAACTCTGAAATGGTTGAAACTTATCATGGTATCATAATTTCACCCACATAGCATGTGCTAAAAAGTTGAGAGGTTTACGGCAAAAACTGGATGCACTTCGTGTACAAAATGGACAATCTCTTTCGAAGTATGAGGGTTTCGGACGAAAACTCGTCTGTTACGAAAGGATTTCAATTTTTTTAACTTATTTCAACTCCAGAGTTTTTGTGCATTCAATATGAACCATTAGAAGCCACATCCTAAAATTTCAACCCTATCTAACTTCATTTGCTATTTTTCATGCATTTAATGAATTGTTTTGAGCTAAATGACCCTGAAATTAAAAAGCACAACAAATGAACTCAGAAATGGTTGAAACTTATCATGGTCTCATAATTTCACCCACATAGCATGTGCTAAAAAGTTGAGAGGGTTACGGCACAAACTGGATGCACTTCGTGTACAAAATGGACAATCTCTTTCGAAGTATCAGCGTTTCGGACGAAAACTCGTCTGTTACGAAAGGATTTCAATTTTTTTAACTTATTTCAACTCCAGACTTTTTGTGCATTCAATATGAACCATTAGAAGCCACATCCTAAAATTTCAACCCTATCTAACTTCATTTGCTATTTTTCATGCATTTAATGAATTGTTTTGAGCTAAATGACCCTGAAATTAAAAAGCACCAAAAATGAACTCTGAAATGGTTGAAACTTGGCATGGTTTCATAATTTCACCCACATAGCATGTGCTAAAAAGTTGAGAGGGTTACGGCAAAAACCGGATGCACTTCGTGTACAAAATGGACATTCTCTTTCGAAGTTTCAGGGTTTCGGACGAAAACTCGTCTGTTACGAAAGGATTTCAATTTTTTTAACTTATTTCAACTCCAGACTTTTTGTGCATTCAATATGAACCATTAGAAGCCACATCCTAAAATTTCAACCCTATCTAACTTCATTTGCTATTTTTCATGCATTTAATGAATTGTTTTGAGCTAAATGACCCTGAAATTAAAAAGCACCACAAATGAACTCTGAAATGGTTGAAACTTATCATGGTATCATAATTTCACCCACATAGCATGTGCTAAAAAGTTGAGAGGGTTACGGCAAAAACTGGATGCACTTCGTGTACAAAATGGACAATCTCTTTCGAAGTATGAGGGTTTCGGACGAAAACTCGTCTGTTACGAAAGGATTTCAATTTTTTTAACTTATTTCAACTCCAGAGTTTTTGTGCATTCAATATGAACCATTAGAAGCCACATCCTAAAATTTCAACCCTATCTAACTTCATTTGCTATTTTTCATGCATTTAATGAATTGTTTTGAGCTAAACGACCCTGAAATTAAAAAGCACCACAAATGAACTCTGAAATGGTTGAAACTTATCATGGTATCATAATTTCACCCACATAGCATGTGCTAAAAAGTTGAGAGGGTTACGGCACAAACTGGATGCACTTCGTGTACAAAATGGACAATCTCTTTCGAAGTATCAGCGTTTCGGACGAAAACTCGTCTGTTACGAAAGGATTTCAATTTTTTTAAATTATTTCAACTCCAGACTTTTTGTGCATTCAATATGAACCATTAGAAGCCACATCCTAAAATTTCAACCCTATCTAACTTCATTTGCTATTTTTCATGCATTTAATGAATTGTTTTGAGCTAAATGACCCTGAAATTAAAAAGCACCAAAAATGAACTCTGAAATGGTTGAAACTTGGCATGGTTTCATAATTTCACCCACATAGCATGTGCTAAAAAGTTGAGAGGGTTACGGCAAAAACCGGATGCACTTCGTGTACAAAATGGACATTCTTTTTCGAAGTTTCAGGGTTTCGGACGAAAACTCGTCTGTTACGAAAGGATTTCAATTTTTTTAACTTATTTCAACTCCAGACTTTTTGTGCATTCAATATGAACCATTAGAAGCCACATCCTAAAATTTCAACCCTATCTAACTTCATTTGCTATTTTTCATGCATTTAATGAATTGTTTTGAGCTAAATGACCCTGAAATTAAAAAGCACCACAAATGAACTCTGAAATGGTTGAAACTTATCATGGTATCATAATTTCACCCACATAGAATGTGCTAAAAAGTTGAGAGGGTTACGGCAAAAACTGGATGCACTTCGTGTACAAAATGGACAATCTCTTTCGAAGTATCAGGGTTTCGGACGAAAACTCGTCTGTTACGAAAGGATTTCAATTTTTTTAACTTATTTCAACTCCAGAGTTTTTGTGCATTCAATATGAACCATTAGAAGCCACATCCTAAAATTTCAACCCTATCTAACTTCATTTGCTATTTTTCATGCATTTAATGAATTGTTTTGAGCTAAATGACCCTGAAATTAAAAAGCACCACAAATGAACTCTGAAATGGTTGAAACTTATCATGGTATCATAATTTCACCCACATAGCATGTGCTAAAAAGTTGAGAGGGTTACGGCACAAACTGGATGCACTTCGTGTACAAAATGGACAATCTCTTTCGAAGTATCAGCGTTTCGGACGAAAACTCGTCTGTTACGAAAGGATTTCAATTTTTTTAACTTATTTCAACTCCAGACTTTTTGTGCATTCAATATGAACCATTAGAAGCCACATCCTAAAATTTCAACCCTATCTAACTTCATTTGCTATTTTTCATGCATTTAATGAATTGTTTTGAGCTAAATGACCCTGAAATTAAAAAGCACCACAAATGAACTCTGAAATGGTTGAAACTTGGCATGGTTTCATAATTTCACCCACATAGCATGTGCTAAAAATTTGAGAGGGTTACGGCAAAAACCGGATGCACTTCGTGTACAAAATGGACAATCTCTTTCGAAGTTTTAGGGTTTCGCACGAAAACTCGTCTGTTACGAAAGGATTTCAATTTTTTTAACTTATTTCAACTCCAGACTTTTTGTGCATTCAATATGAACCATTAGAAGCCACATCCTAAAATTTCAACCCTATCTAACTTCATTTGCTATTTTTCATGCATTTAATGAATTGTTTTGAGCTAAATGACCCTGAAATTAAAAAGCACCACAAATGAACTCTGAAATGGTTGAAACTTATCATGGTATCATAATTTCACCCACATAGCATGTGCTCAAAAGTTGAGAGGGTTACGGCAAAAACTGGATGCACTTCGTGTACAAAATGGACAATCTCTTTCGAAGTATCAGGGTTTCGGACGAAAACTCGTCTGTTACGAAAGGATTTCAATTTTTTTAACTTATTTCAACTCCAGAGTTTTTGTGCATTCAATATGAACCATTAGAAGCCACATCCTAAAATTTCAACCCTATCTAACTTCATTTGCTATTTTTCATGCATTTAATGAATTGTTTTGAGCTAAATGACCCTGAAAATAAAAAGCACCACAAATGAACTCTGAAATGGTTGAAACTTGGCATGGTTTCATAAATTCACCCACATAGCATGTGCTAAAAAGTTGAGAGGGTTACGGCAAAAACCGGATGCACTTCGTGTACAAAATGGACAATCTCTTTCGAAGTTTCAGGGTTTCGGACGAAAACTCGTCTGTTACGAAAGGATTTCAATTTTTTTAACTTATTTCAACTCCAAACTTTTTGTGCATTCAATACGAACCATTAGAAGCCACATCCTAAAATTTCAACCCTATCTAACTTCATTTGCTATTTTTCATGCATTTAATGAATTGTTTTGAGCTAAATGACCCTGAAATTAAAAAGCACCACAAATGAACTCTGAAATGGTTGAAACTTGGCATGGTTTCATAATTTCACCCACATAGCATGTGCTAAAAAGTTGAGAGGGTTACGGCAAAAACCGGATGCACTTCGTGTACAAAATGGACAATCTCTTTCGAAGTTTCAGGGTTTCGCACGAAAACTCGTCTGTTACGAAAGGATTTCAATTTTTTTAACTTATTTCAACTCCAGACTTTTTGTGCATTCAATATGAACCATTAGAAGCCACATCCTAAAATTTCAACCCTATCTAACTTCATTTGCTATTTTTCATGCATTTAATGAATTGTTTTGAGCTAAATGACCCTGAAATTAAAAAGCACCACAAATGAACTCTGAAATGGTTGAAACTTATCATGGTATCATAATTTCACCCACATAGCATGTGCTAAAAAGTTGAGAGGGTTACGGCAAAAACTGGATGCACTTCGTGTACAAAATGGACAATCTCTTTCGAAGTATCAGGGTTTCGGACGAAAACTCGTCTGTTACGAAAGGATTTCAATTTTTTTTAACTTATTTCAACTCCAGAATTTTTGTGCATTCAATATGAACCATTAGAAGCCACATCCTAAAATTTCAACCCTATCTAACTTCATTTGCTATTTTTCATGCATTTAATGAATTGTTTTGAGCTAAATGACACTGAAATTAAAAAGCACCACAAATGAACTCTGAAATGGTTGAAACTTGGCATGGTTTCATAATTTCACCCACATAGCATGTGCTAAAAAGTTGAGAGGGTTACGGCAAAAACCGGATGCACTTCGTGTACAAAATGGACAATCTCTTTCGAAGTTTCAGGGTTTCGGACGAAAACTCGTCTGTTACGAAAGGATTTCAATTTTTTTAACTTATTTCAACTACAGACTTTTTGTGCATTCAATATGAACCATTAGAAGCCACATCCTAAAATTTCAACCCTATCTAACTTCATTTGCTATTTTTCATGCATTTAATGAATTGTTTTGAGCTAAATGACCCTGAAATTAAAAAGCACCACAAATGAACTCTGAAATGGTTGAAACTTATCATGGTATCATAATTTCACCCACATAGCATGTGCTCAAAAGTTGAGAGGGTTACGGCAAAAACTGGATGCACTTCGTGTACAAAATGGACAATCTCTTTCGAAGTATCAGGGTTTCGGACGAAAACTCGTCTGTTACGAAAGGATTTCAATTTTTTTAACTTATTTCAACTCCAGAGTTTTTGTGCATTCAATATGAACCATTAGAAGCCACATCCTAAAATTTCAACCCTATCTAACTTCATTTGCTATTTTTCATGCATTTAATGAATTGTTTTGAGCTAAATGACCCTGAAATTAAAAAGCACCACAAATGAACTCTGAAATGGTTGAAACTTATCATGGTATCATAATTTCACCCACATAGCATGTGCTAAAAAGTTGAGAGGGTTACGGCACAAACTGGATGCACTTCGTGTACAAAATGGACAATCTCTTTCGAAGTATCAGCGTTTCGGACGAAAACTCGTCTGTTACGAAAGGATTTCAATTTTTTTAACTTATTTCAACTCCAGACTTTTTGTGCATTCAATATGAACCATTAGAAGCCACATCCTAAAATTTCAACCCTATCTAACTTCATTTGCTATTTTTCATGCATTTAATGAATTGTTTTGAGCTAAATGACCCTGAAATTAAAAAGCACCACAAATGAACTCTGAAATGGTTGAAACTTGGCATGGTTTCATAATTTCACCCACATAGCATGTGCTAAAAATTTGAGAGGGTTACGGCAAAAACCGGATGCACTTCGTGTACAAAATGGACAATCTCTTTCGAAGTTTTAGGGTTTCGCACGAAAACTCGTCTGTTACGAAAGGATTTCAATTTTTTTAACTTATTTCAACTCCAGACTTTTTGTGCATTCAATATGAACCATTAGAAGCCACATCCTAAAATTTCAACCCTATCTAACTTCATTTGCTATTTTTCATGCATTTAATGAATTGTTTTGAGCTAAATGACCCTGAAATTAAAAAGCACCACAAATGAACTCTGAAATGGTTGAAACTTATCATGGTATCATAATTTCACCCACATAGCATGTGCTCAAAAGTTGAGAGGGTTACGGCAAAAACTGGATGCACTTCGTGTACAAAATGGACAATCTCTTTCGAAGTATCAGGGTTTCGGACGAAAACTCGTCTGTTACGAAAGGATTTCAATTTTTTTAACTTATTTCAACTCCAGAGTTTTTGTGCATTCAATATGAACCATTAGAAGCCACATCCTAAAATTTCAACCCTATCTAACTTCATTTGCTATTTTTCATGCATTTAATGAATTGTTTTGAGCTAAATGACCCTGAAAATAAAAAGCACCACAAATGAACTCTGAAATGGTTGAAACTTGGCATGGTTTCATAAATTCACCCACATAGCATGTGCTAAAAAGTTGAAAGGGTTACGGCAAAAACCGGATGCACTTCGTGTACAAAATGGACAATCTCTTTCGAAGTTTCAGGGTTTCGGACGAAAACTCGTCTGTTACGAAAGGATTTCAATTTTTTTAACTTATTTCAACTCCAAACTTTTTGTGCATTCAATACGAACCATTAGAAGCCACATCCTAAAATTTCAACCCTATCTAACTTCATTTGCTATTTTTCATGCATTTAATGAATTGTTTTGAGCTAAATGACCCTGAAATTAAAAAGCACCACAAATGAACTCTGAAATGGTTGAAACTTGGCATGGTTTCATAATTTCACCCACATAGCATGTGCTAAAAAGTTGAGAGGGTTACGGCAAAAACCGGATGCACTTCGTGTACAAAATGGACAATCTATTTCGAAGTTTCAGGGTTTCGCACGAAAACTCGTCTGTTACGAAAGGATTTCAATTTTTTTAACTTATTTCAACTCCAGACTTTTTGTGCATTCAATATGAACCATTAGAAGCCACATCCTAAAATTTCAACCCTATCTAACTTCATTTGCTATTTTTCATGCATTTAATGAATTGTTTTGAGCTAAATGACCCTGAAATTAAAAAGCACCACAAATGAACTCTGAAATGGTTGAAACTTATCATGGTATCATAATTTCACCCGCATAGCATGTGCTAAAAAGTTGAGAGGGTTACGGCAAAAACTGGATGCACTTCGTGTACAAAATGGACAATCTCTTTCGAAGTATCAGGGTTTCGGACGAAAACTCGTCTGTTACGAAAGGATTTCAATTTTTTTTAACTTATTTCAACTCCAGAATTTTTGTGCATTCAATATGAACCATTAGAAGCCACATCCTAAAATTTCAACCCTATCTAACTTCATTTGCTATTTTTCATGCATTTAATGAATTGTTTTGAGCTAAATGACACTGAAATTAAAAAGCACCACAAATGAACTCTGAAATGGTTGAAACTTGGCATGGTTTCATAATTTCACCCACATAGCATGTGCTAAAAAGTTGAGAGGGTTACGGCAAAAACCGGATGCACTTCGTGTACAAAATGGACAATCTCTTTCGAAGTTTCAGGGTTTCGGACGAAAACTCGTCTGTTACGAAAGGATTTCAATTTTTTTAACTTATTTCAACTACAGACTTTTTGTGCATTCAATATGAACCATTAGAAGCCACATCCTAAAATTTCAACCCTATCTAACTTCATTTGCTATTTTTCATGCATTTAATGAATTGTTTTGAGCTAAATGACCCTGAAATTAAAAAGCACCACAAATGAACTCTGAAATGGTTGAAACTTATCATGGTATCATAATTTCACCCACATAGCATGTGCTCAAAAGTTGAGAGGGTTACGGCAAAAACTGGATGCACTTCGTGTACAAAATGGACAATCTCTTTCGAAGTATCAGGGTTTCGGACGAAAACTCATCTGTTACGAAAGGATTTCAATTTTTTTAACTTATTTCAACTCCAGAGTTTTTGTGCATTCAATATGAACCATTAGAAGCCACATCCTAAAATTTCAACCCTATCTAACTTCATTTGCTATTTTTCATGCATTTAATGAATTGTTTTGAGCTAAATGACCCTGAAATTAAAAAGCACCACAAATGAACTCTGAAATGGTTGAAACTTATCATGGTATCATAATTTCACCCACATAGCATGTGCTAAAAAGTTGAGAGGGTTACGGCACAAACTGGATGCACTTCGTGTACAAAATGGACAATCTCTTTCGAAGTATCAGCGTTTCGGACGAAAACTCGTCTGTTACGAAAGGATTTCAATTTTTTAACTTATTTCAACTCCAGACTTTTTGTGCATTCAATATGAACCATTAGAAGCCACATCCTAAAATTTCAACCCTATCTAACTTCATTTGCTATTTTTCATGCATTTAATGAATTGTTTTGAGCTAAATGACCCTGAAATTAAAAAGCACCACAAATGAACTCTGAAATGGTTGAAACTTGGCATGGTTTCATAATTTCACCCACATAGCATGTGCTAAAAATTTGAGAGGGTTACGGCAAAAACCGGATGCACTTCGTGTACAAAATGGACAATCTCTTTCGAAGTTTTAGGGTTTCGCACGAAAACTCGTCTGTTACGAAAGGATTTCAATTTTTTTAACTTATTTCAACTCCAGACTTTTTGTGCATTCAATATGAACCATTAGAAGCCACATCCTAAAATTTCAACCCTATCTAACTTCATTTGCTATTTTTCATGCATTTAATGAATTGTTTTGAGCTAAATGACCCTGAAATTAAA
Organism: Elymus sibiricus; assembly: GCA_039707655.1. Taxonomy (NCBI): domain Eukaryota; kingdom Viridiplantae; phylum Streptophyta; class Magnoliopsida; order Poales; family Poaceae; genus Elymus; species Elymus sibiricus. The sequence continues at coordinate 380,056,236 of CM077669.1, forward strand.
AAGCACCACAAATGAACTCTGAAATGGTTGAAACTTATCATGGTATCATAATTTCACCCACATAGCATGTGCTCAAAAGTTGAGAGGGTTACGGCAAAAACTGGATGCACTTCGTGTACAAAATGGACAATCTCTTTCGAAGTATCAGGGTTTCGGACGAAAACTCGTCTGTTACGAAAGGATTTCAATTTTTTTAACTTATTTCAACTCCAGAGTTTTTGTGCATTCAATATGAACCATTAGAAGCCACATCCTAAAATTTCAACCCTATCTAACTTCATTTGCTATTTTTCATGCATTTAATGAATTGTTTTGAGCTAAATGACCCTGAAAATAAAAAGCACCACAAATGAACTCTGAAATGGTTGAAACTTGGCATGGTTTCATAAATTCACCCACATAGCATGTGCTAAAAAGTTGAGAGGGTTACGGCAAAAACCGGATGCACTTCGTGTACAAAATGGACAATCTCTTTCGAAGTTTCAGGGTTTCGGACGAAAACTCGTCTGTTACGAAAGGATTTCAATTTTTTTAACTTATTTCAACTCCAAACTTTTTGTGCATTCAATACGAACCATTAGAAGCCACATCCTAAAATTTCAACCCTATCTAACTTCATTTGCTATTTTTCATGCATTTAATGAATTGTTTTGAGCTAAATGACCCTGAAATTAAAAAGCACCACAAATGAACTCTGAAATGGTTGAAACTTGGCATGGTTTCATAATTTCACCCACATAGCATGTGCTAAAAAGTTGAGAGGGTTACGGCAAAAACCAGATGCACTTCGTGTACAAAATGGACAATCTCTTTCGAAGTTTCAGGGTTTCGCACGAAAACTCGTCTGTTACGAAAGGATTTCAATTTTTTTAACTTATTTCAACTCCAGACTTTTTGTGCATTCAATATGAACCATTAGAAGCCACATCCTAAAATTTCAACCCTATCTAACTTCATTTGCTATTTTTCATGCATTTAATGAATTGTTTTGAGCTAAATGACCCTGAAATTAAAAAGCACCACAAATGAACTCTGAAATGGTTGAAACTTATCATGGTATCATAATTTCACCCACATAGCATGTGCTAAAAAGTTGAGAGGGTTACGGCAAAAACTGGATGCACTTCGTGTACAAAATGGACAATCTCTTTCGAAGTATCAGGGTTTCGGACGAAAACTCGTCTGTTACGAAAGGATTTCAATTTTTTTAACTTATTTCAACTCCAGAATTTTTGTGCATTCAATATGAACCATTAGAAGCCACATCCTAAAATTTCAACCCTATCTAACTTCATTTGCTATTTTTCATGCATTTAATGAATTGTTTTGAGCTAAATGACACTGAAATTAAAAAGCACCACAAATGAACTCTGAAATGGTTGAAACTTGGCATGGTTTCATAATTTCACCCACATAGCATGTGCTAAAAAGTTGAGAGGGTTACGGCAAAAACCGGATGCACTTCGTGTACAAAATGGACAATCTCTTTCGAAGTTTCAGGGTTTCGGACGAAAACTCGTCTGTTACGAAAGGATTTCAATTTTTTTAACTTATTTCAACTCCAAACTTTTTGTGCATTCAATACGAACCATTAGAAGCCACATCCTAAAATTTCAACCCTATCTAACTTCATTTGCTATTTTTCATGCATTTAATGAATTGTTTTGAGCTAAATGACCCTGAAATTAAAAAGCACCACAAATGAACTCTGAAATGGTTAAACTTGGCATGGTTTCATAATTTCACCCACATAGCATGTGCTAAAAAGTTGAGAGGGTTACGGCAAAAACCGGATGCACTTCGTGTACAAAATGGACAATCTCTTTCGAAGTTTTAGGGTTTCGCACGAAAACTCGTCTGTTACGAAAGGATTTCAATTTTTTTAACTTATTTCAACTCCAGACTATTTGTGCATTCAATATGAACCATTAGAAGCCACATCCTAAAATTTCAACCCTATCTAACTTCATTTGCTATTTTTCATGCATTTAATGAATTGTTTTGAGCTAAATGACCCTGAAATTAAAAAGCACCACAAATGAACTCTGAAATGGTTGAAACTTATCATGGTATCATAATTTCACCCACATAGCATGTGCTAAAAAGTTGAGAGGGTTATGGCAAAAACTGCATGCACTTCGTGTACAATATGGACAATCTCTTTCGAAGTATCAGGGTTTCGGACGAAAACTCGTCTGTTACGAAAGGATTTCAATTTTTTTTAACTTATTTCAACTCCAGAATTTTTGTGCATTCACTATGAACCATTAGAAGCCACATCCTAAAATTTCAACCCTATCTAACTTCATTTGCTATTTTTCATGCATTTAATGAATTGTTTTGAGCTAAATGACCCTGAAATTAAAAAGCACCACAAATGAACTCTGAAATGGTTGAAACTTGGCATGGTTTCATAATTTCACCCACATAGCATGTGCTAAAAAGTTGAGAGGGTTACCGCAAAAACCGGATGCACTTCGTGTACAAAATGGACAATCTCTTTCGAAGTTTCAGGGTTTCGGACGAAAACTCGTCTGTTACGAAAGGATTTCAATTTTTTTAACTTATTTCAACTCCAGACTTTTTGTGCATTCAATACGAACCATTAGAAGCCACATCCTAAAATTTCAACCCTATCTAACTTCATTTGCTATTTTTCATGCATTTAATGAATTGTTTTGAGCTAAATGACCCTGAAATTAAAAAGCACCACAAATGAACTCTGAAATGGTTGAAACTTATCATGGTATCATAATTTCACCCACATAGCATGTGCTAAAAAGTTGAGAGGGTTACGGCAAAAACTGGATGCACTTCGTGTACAAAAAGGACAATCTCTTTCGAAGTATGAGGGTTTCGGACGAAAACTCGTCTGTTACGAAAGGATTTCAATTTTTTTAACTTATTTCAACTCCAGAGTTTTTGTGCATTCAATATGAACCATTAGAAGCCACATCCTAAAATTTCAACCCTATCTAACTTCATTTGCTATTTTTCATGCATTTAATGAATTGTTTTGAGCTAAATGACCCTGAAATTAATAAGCACCACAAATGAACTCTGAAATGGTTGAAACTTATCATGGTATCATAATTTCACCCACATAACATGTGCTAAAAAGTTGAGAGGGTTACGGCACAAACTGGATGCACTTCGTGTACAAAATGGACAATCTCTTTCGAAGTATCAGCGTTTCGGACGAAAACTCGTCTGTTACGAAAGGATTTCAATTTTTTTAACTTATTTCAACTCCAGACTTTTTGTGCATTCAATATGAACCATTAGAAGCCACATCCTAAAATTTCAACCCTATCTAAATTCATTTGCTATTTTTCATGCATTTAATGAATTGTTTTGAGCTAAATGACCCTGAAATTAAAAAGCACCACAAATGAACTCTGAAATGGTTGAAACTTATCATGGTATCATAATTTCACCCACATAGCATGTGCTAAAAAGTTGAGAGGGTTACGGCAAAAACTGGATGCACTTCGTGTACAAAATGGACAATCTCTTTCGAAGTATCAGCGTTTCGGACGAAAACTCGTCTGTTACGAAAGGATTTCAATTTTTTTAACTTATTTCAACTCCAGACTTTTTGTGCATTCAATATGAACCATTAGAAGCCACATCCTAAAATTTCAACCCTATCTAACTTCATTTGCTATTTTGCATGCATTTAATGAATTGTTTTGAGCTAAATGACCCTGAAATTAAAAAGCACCACAAATGAACTCTGAAATGGTTGAAACTTATCATGGTATCATAATTTCATCCACATAGCATGTGCTAAAAAGTTGAGAGGGTTACGGCAAAAACTGGATGCACTTCGTGTACAAAATGGACAATCTCTTTCGAAGTATGAGGGTTTCGGACGAAAACTCGTCTGTTACGAAAGGATTTCAATTTTTTTAACTTATTTCAACTCCAGAGTTTTTGTGCATTCAATATGAACCATTAGAAGCCACATCCTAAAATTTCAACCCTATCTAACTTCATTTGCTATTTTTCATGCATTTAATGAATTGTTTTGAGCTAAATGACCCTGAAATTAATAAGCACCACAAATGAACTCTGAAATGGTTGAAACTTGGCATGGTTTCATAATTTCACCCACATAGCATGTGCTAAAAAGTTGAGAGGGTTACCGCAAAAACCGGATGCACTTCGTGTACAAAATGGACAATCTCTTTCGAAGTTTTAGGGTTTCGCACGAAAACTCGTCTGTTACGAAAGGATTTCAATTTTTTTAACTTATTTCAACTCCAGACTATTTGTGCATTCAATATGAACCATTAGAAGCCACATCCTAAAATTTCAACCCTATCTAACTTCATTTGCTATTTTTCATGCATTTAATGAATTGTTTTGAGCTAAATGACCCTGAAATTAAAAAGCACCACAAATGAACTCTGAAATGGTTGAAACTTATCATGGTATCATAATTTCACCCACATAGCATGTGCTAAAAAGTTGAGAGGGTTATGGCAAAAACTGCATGCACTTCGTGTACAATATGGACAATCTCTTTCGAAGTATCAGGGTTTCGGACGAAAACTCGTCTGTTACGAAAGGATTTCAATTTTTTTTAACTTATTTCAACTCCAGAATTTTTGTGCATTCACTATGAACCATTAGAAGCCACATCCTAAAATTTCAACCCTATCTAACTTCATTTGCTATTTTTCATGCATTTAATGAATTGTTTTGAGCTAAATGACCCTGAAATTAAAAAGCACCACAAATGAACTCTGAAATGGTTGAAACTTGGCATGGTTTCATAATTTCACCCACATAGCATGTGCTAAAAAGTTGAGAGGGTTACCGCAAAAACCGGATGCACTTCGTGTACAAAATGGACAATCTCTTTCGAAGTTTCAGGGTTTCGGACGAAAACTCGTCTGTTACGAAAGGATTTCAATTTTTTTAACTTATTTCAACTCCAGACTTTTTGTGCATTCAATACGAACCATTAGAAGCCACATCCTAAAATTTCAACCCTATCTAACTTCATTTGCTATTTTTCATGCATTTAATGAATTGTTTTGAGCTAAATGACCCTGAAATTAAAAAGCACCACAAATGAACTCTGAAATGGTTGAAACTTATCATGGTATCATAATTTCACCCACATAGCATGTGCTAAAAAGTTGAGAGGGTTACGGCAAAAACTGGATGCACTTCGTGTACAAAAAGGACAATCTCTTTCGAAGTATGAGGGTTTCGGACGAAAACTCGTCTGTTACGAAAGGATTTCAATTTTTTTAACTTATTTCAACTCCAGAGTTTTTGTGCATTCAATATGAACCATTAGAAGCCACATCCTAAAATTTCAACCCTATCTAACTTCATTTGCTATTTTTCATGCATTTAATGAATTGTTTTGAGCTAAATGACCCTGAAATTAATAAGCACCACAAATGAACTCTGAAATGGTTGAAACTTATCATGGTATCATAATTTCACCCACATAACATGTGCTAAAAAGTTGAGAGGGTTACGGCACAAACTGGATGCACTTCGTGTACAAAATGGACAATCTCTTTCGAAGTATCAGCGTTTCGGACGAAAACTCGTCTGTTACGAAAGGATTTCAATTTTTTTAACTTATTTCAACTCCAGACTTTTTGTGCATTCAATATGAACCATTAGAAGCCACATCCTAAAATTTCAACCCTATCTAACTTCATTTGCTATTTTTCATGCATTTAATGAATTGTTTTGAGCTAAATGACCCTGAAATTAAAAAGCACCACAAATGAACTCTGAAATGGTTGAAACTTATCATGGTATCATAATTTCACCCACATAGCATGTGCTAAAAAGTTGAGAGGGTTACGGCAAAAACTGGATGCACTTCGTGTACAAAATGGACAATCTCTTTCGAAGTATCAGCGTTTCGGACGAAAACTCGTCTGTTACGAAAGGATTTCAATTTTTTTAACTTATTTCAACTCCAGACTTTTTGTGCATTCAATATGAACCATTAGAAGCCACATCCTAAAATTTCAACCCTATCTAACTTCATTTGCTATTTTGCATGCATTTAATGAATTGTTTTGAGCTAAATGACCCTGAAATTAAAAAGCACCACAAATGAACTCTGAAATGGTTGAAACTTATCATGGTATCATAATTTCATCCACATAGCATGTGCTAAAAAGTTGAGAGGGTTACGGCAAAAACTGGATGCACTTCGTGTACAAAATGGACAATCTCTTTCGAAGTATGAGGGTTTCGGACGAAAACTCGTCTGTTACGAAAGGATTTCAATTTTTTTAACTTATTTCAACTCCAGAGTTTTTGTGCATTCAATATGAACCATTAGAAGCCACATCCTAAAATTTCAACCCTATCTAACTTCATTTGCTATTTTTCATGCATTTAATGAATTGTTTTGAGCTAAATGACCCTGAAATTAATAAGCACCACAAATGAACTCTGAAATGGTTGAAACTTATCATGGTATCATAATTTCACCCACATAACATGTGCTAAAAAGTTGAGAGGGTTACGGCACAAACTGGATGCACTTCGTGTACAAAATGGACAATCTCTTTCGAAGTATCAGCGTTTCGGACGAAAACTCGTCTGTTACGAAAGGATTTCAATTTTTTTAACTTATTTCAACTCCAGACTTTTTGTGCATTCAATATGAACCATTAGAAGCCACATCCTAAAATTTCAACCCTATCTAACTTCATTTGCTATTTTTCATGCATTTAATGAATTGTTTTGAGCTAAATGACCCTGAAATTAAAAAGCACCACAAATGAACTCTGAAATGGTTGAAACTTGGCATGGTTTCATAATTTCACCCACATAGCATGTGCTAAAAAGTTGAGAGGGTTACGGCAAAAACCGGATGCACTTCGTGTACAAAATGGACATTCTCTTTCGAAGTTTCAGTGTTTCGGACGAAAACTCGTCTGTTACGAAAGGATTTCAATTTTTTTAACTTATTTCAACTCCAGACTTTTTGTGCATTCAATATGAACCATTAGAAGCCACATCCTAAAATTTCAACCCTATCTAACTTCATTTGCTATTTTTCATGCATTTAATGAATTGTTTTGAGCTAAATGACCCTGAAATTAAAAAGCACCACAAATGAACTCTGAAATGGTTGAAACTTATCATGGTATCATAATTTCACCCACATAGCATGTGCTAAAAAGTTGAGAGGGTTACGGCACAAACTGGATGCACTTCGTGTACAAAATGGACAATCTCTTTCGAAGTATCAGCGTTTCGGACGAAAACTCGTCTGTTACGAAAGGATTTCAATTTTTTAACTTATTTCAACTCCAGACTTTTTGTGCATTCAATATGAACCATTAGAAGCCACATCCTAAAATTTCAACCCTATCTAACTTCATTTGCTATTTTTCATGCATTTAATGAATTGTTTTGAGCTAAATGACCCTGAAATTAAAAAGCACCACAAATGAACTCTGAAATGGTTGAAACTTGGCATGGTTTCATAATTTCACCCACATAGCATGTGCTAAAAATTTGAGAGGGTTACGGCAAAAACCGGATGCACTTCGTGTACAAAATGGACAATCTCTTTCGAAGTTTTAGGGTTTCGCACGAAAACTCGTCTGTTACGAAAGGATTTCAATTTTTTTAACTTATTTCAACTCCAGACTTTTTGTGCATTCAATATGAACCATTAGAAGCCACATCCTAAAATTTCAACCCTATCTAACTTCATTTGCTATTTTTCATGCATTTAATGAATTGTTTTGAGCTAAATGACCCTGAAATTAAAAAGCACCACAAATGAACTCTGAAATGGTTGAAACTTATCATGGTATCATAATTTCACCCACATAGCATGTGCTCAAAAGTTGAGAGGGTTACGGCAAAAACTGGATGCACTTCGTGTACAAAATGGACAATCTCTTTCGAAGTATCAGGGTTTCGGACGAAAACTCGTCTGTTACGAAAGGATTTCAATTTTTTTAACTTATTTCAACTCCAGAGTTTTTGTGCATTCAATATGAACCATTAGAAGCCACATCCTAAAATTTCAACCCTATCTAACTTCATTTGCTATTTTTCATGCATTTAATGAATTGTTTTGAGCTAAATGACCCTGAAAATAAAAAGCACCACAAATGAACTCTGAAATGGTTGAAACTTGGCATGGTTTCATAAATTCACCCACATAGCATGTGCTAAAAAGTTGAGAGGGTTACGGCAAAAACCGGATGCACTTCGTGTACAAAATGGACAATCTCTTTCGAAGTTTCAGGGTTTCGGACGAAAACTCGTCTGTTACGAAAGGATTTCAATTTTTTTAACTTATTTCAACTCCAAACTTTTTGTGCATTCAATACGAACCATTAGAAGCCACATCCTAAAATTTCAACCCTATCTAACTTCATTTGCTATTTTTCATGCATTTAATGAATTGTTTTGAGCTAAATGACCCTGAAATTAAAAAGCACCACAAATGAACTCTGAAATGGTTGAAACTTGGCATGGTTTCATAATTTCACCCACATAGCATGTGCTAAAAAGTTGAGAGGGTTACGGCAAAAACCAGATGCACTTCGTGTACAAAATGGACAATCTCTTTCGAAGTTTCAGGGTTTCGCACGAAAACTCGTCTGTTACGAAAGGATTTCAATTTTTTTAACTTATTTCAACTCCAGACTTTTTGTGCATTCAATATGAACCATTAGAAGCCACATCCTAAAATTTCAACCCTATCTAACTTCATTTGCTATTTTTCATGCATTTAATGAATTGTTTTGAGCTAAATGACCCTGAAATTAAAAAGCACCACAAATGAACTCTGAAATGGTTGAAACTTATCATGGTATCATAATTTCACCCACATAGCATGTGCTAAAAAGTTGAGAGGGTTACGGCAAAAACTGGATGCACTTCGTGTACAAAATGGACAATCTCTTTCGAAGTATCAGGGTTTCGGACGAAAACTCGTCTGTTACGAAAGGATTTCAATTTTTTTAACTTATTTCAACTCCAGAATTTTTGTGCATTCAATATGAACCATTAGAAGCCACATCCTAAAATTTCAACCCTATCTAACTTCATTTGCTATTTTTCATGCATTTAATGAATTGTTTTGAGCTAAATGACACTGAAATTAAAAAGCACCACAAATGAACTCTGAAATGGTTGAAACTTGGCATGGTTTCATAATTTCACCCACATAGCATGTGCTAAAAAGTTGAGAGGGTTACGGCAAAAACCGGATGCACTTCGTGTACAAAATGGACAATCTCTTTCGAAGTTTCAGGGTTTCGGACGAAAACTCGTCTGTTACGAAAGGATTTCAATTTTTTTAACTTATTTCAACTCCAAACTTTTTGTGCATTCAATACGAACCATTAGAAGCCACATCCTAAAATTTCAACCCTATCTAACTTCATTTGCTATTTTTCATGCATTTAATGAATTGTTTTGAGCTAAATGACCCTGAAATTAAAAAGCACCACAAATGAACTCTGAAATGGTTAAACTTGGCATGGTTTCATAATTTCACCCACATAGCATGTGCTAAAAAGTTGAGAGGGTTACGGCAAAAACCGGATGCACTTCGTGTACAAAATGGACAATCTCTTTCGAAGTTTTAGGGTTTCGCACGAAAACTCGTCTGTTACGAAAGGATTTCAATTTTTTTAACTTATTTCAACTCCAGACTATTTGTGCATTCAATATGAACCATTAGAAGCCACATCCTAAAATTTCAACCCTATCTAACTTCATTTGCTATTTTTCATGCATTTAATGAATTGTTTTGAGCTAAATGACCCTGAAATTAAAAAGCACCACAAATGAACTCTGAAATGGTTGAAACTTATCATGGTATCATAATTTCACCCACATAGCATGTGCTAAAAAGTTGAGAGGGTTATGGCAAAAACTGCATGCACTTCGTGTACAATATGGACAATCTCTTTCGAAGTATCAGGGTTTCGGACGAAAACTCGTCTGTTACGAAAGGATTTCAATTTTTTTTAACTTATTTCAACTCCAGAATTTTTGTGCATTCACTATGAACCATTAGAAGCCACATCCTAAAATTTCAACCCTATCTAACTTCATTTGCTATTTTTCATGCATTTAATGAATTGTTTTGAGCTAAATGACCCTGAAATTAAAAAGCACCACAAATGAACTCTGAAATGGTTGAAACTTGGCATGGTTTCATAATTTCACCCACATAGCATGTGCTAAAAAGTTGAGAGGGTTACCGCAAAAACCGGATGCACTTCGTGTACAAAATGGACAATCTCTTTCGAAGTTTCAGGGTTTCGGACGAAAACTCGTCTGTTACGAAAGGATTTCAATTTTTTTAACTTATTTCAACTCCAGACTTTTTGTGCATTCAATACGAACCATTAGAAGCCACATCCTAAAATTTCAACCCTATCTAACTTCATTTGCTATTTTTCATGCATTTAATGAATTGTTTTGAGCTAAATGACCCTGAAATTAAAAAGCACCACAAATGAACTCTGAAATGGTTGAAACTTATCATGGTATCATAATTTCACCCACATAGCATGTGCTAAAAAGTTGAGAGGGTTACGGCAAAAACTGGATGCACTTCGTGTACAAAAAGGACAATCTCTTTCGAAGTATGAGGGTTTCGGACGAAAACTCGTCTGTTACGAAAGGATTTCAATTTTTTTAACTTATTTCAACTCCAGAGTTTTTGTGCATTCAATATGAACCATTAGAAGCCACATCCTAAAATTTCAACCCTATCTAACTTCATTTGCTATTTTTCATGCATTTAATGAATTGTTTTGAGCTAAATGACCCTGAAATTAATAAGCACCACAAATGAACTCTGAAATGGTTGAAACTTATCATGGTATCATAATTTCACCCACATAACATGTGCTAAAAAGTTGAGAGGGTTACGGCACAAACTGGATGCACTTCGTGTACAAAATGGACAATCTCTTTCGAAGTATCAGCGTTTCGGACGAAAACTCGTCTGTTACGAAAGGATTTCAATTTTTTTAACTTATTTCAACTCCAGACTTTTTGTGCATTCAATATGAACCATTAGAAGCCACATCCTAAAATTTCAACCCTATCTAAATTCATTTGCTATTTTTCATGCATTTAATGAATTGTTTTGAGCTAAATGACCCTGAAATTAAAAAGCACCACAAATGAACTCTGAAATGGTTGAAACTTATCATGGTATCATAATTTCACCCACATAGCATGTGCTAAAAAGTTGAGAGGGTTACGGCAAAAACTGGATGCACTTCGTGTACAAAATGGACAATCTCTTTCGAAGTATCAGCGTTTCGGACGAAAACTCGTCTGTTACGAAAGGATTTCAATTTTTTTAACTTATTTCAACTCCAGACTTTTTGTGCATTCAATATGAACCATTAGAAGCCACATCCTAAAATTTCAACCCTATCTAACTTCATTTGCTATTTTGCATGCATTTAATGAATTGTTTTGAGCTAAATGACCCTGAAATTAAAAAGCACCACAAATGAACTCTGAAATGGTTGAAACTTATCATGGTATCATAATTTCATCCACATAGCATGTGCTAAAAAGTTGAGAGGGTTACGGCAAAAACTGGATGCACTTCGTGTACAAAATGGACAATCTCTTTCGAAGTATGAGGGTTTCGGACGAAAACTCGTCTGTTACGAAAGGATTTCAATTTTTTTAACTTATTTCAACTCCAGAGTTTTTGTGCATTCAATATGAACCATTAGAAGCCACATCCTAAAATTTCAACCCTATCTAACTTCATTTGCTATTTTTCATGCATTTAATGAATTGTTTTGAGCTAAATGACCCTGAAATTAATAAGCACCACAAATGAACTCTGAAATGGTTGAAACTTGGCATGGTTTCATAATTTCACCCACATAGCATGTGCTAAAAAGTTGAGAGGGTTACCGCAAAAACCGGATGCACTTCGTGTACAAAATGGACAATCTCTTTCGAAGTTTTAGGGTTTCGCACGAAAACTCGTCTGTTACGAAAGGATTTCAATTTTTTTAACTTATTTCAACTCCAGACTATTTGTGCATTCAATATGAACCATTAGAAGCCACATCCTAAAATTTCAACCCTATCTAACTTCATTTGCTATTTTTCATGCATTTAATGAATTGTTTTGAGCTAAATGACCCTGAAATTAAAAAGCACCACAAATGAACTCTGAAATGGTTGAAACTTATCATGGTATCATAATTTCACCCACATAGCATGTGCTAAAAAGTTGAGAGGGTTATGGCAAAAACTGCATGCACTTCGTGTACAATATGGACAATCTCTTTCGAAGTATCAGGGTTTCGGACGAAAACTCGTCTGTTACGAAAGGATTTCAATTTTTTTTAACTTATTTCAACTCCAGAATTTTTGTGCATTCACTATGAACCATTAGAAGCCACATCCTAAAATTTCAACCCTATCTAACTTCATTTGCTATTTTTCATGCATTTAATGAATTGTTTTGAGCTAAATGACCCTGAAATTAAAAAGCACCACAAATGAACTCTGAAATGGTTGAAACTTGGCATGGTTTCATAATTTCACCCACATAGCATGTGCTAAAAAGTTGAGAGGGTTACCGCAAAAACCGGATGCACTTCGTGTACAAAATGGACAATCTCTTTCGAAGTTTCAGGGTTTCGGACGAAAACTCGTCTGTTACGAAAGGATTTCAATTTTTTTAACTTATTTCAACTCCAGACTTTTTGTGCATTCAATACGAACCATTAGAAGCCACATCCTAAAATTTCAACCCTATCTAACTTCATTTGCTATTTTTCATGCATTTAATGAATTGTTTTGAGCTAAATGACCCTGAAATTAAAAAGCACCACAAATGAACTCTGAAATGGTTGAAACTTATCATGGTATCATAATTTCACCCACATAGCATGTGCTAAAAAGTTGAGAGGGTTACGGCAAAAACTGGATGCACTTCGTGTACAAAAAGGACAATCTCTTTCGAAGTATGAGGGTTTCGGACGAAAACTCGTCTGTTACGAAAGGATTTCAATTTTTTTAACTTATTTCAACTCCAGAGTTTTTGTGCATTCAATATGAACCATTAGAAGCCACATCCTAAAATTTCAACCCTATCTAACTTCATTTGCTATTTTTCATGCATTTAATGAATTGTTTTGAGCTAAATGACCCTGAAATTAATAAGCACCACAAATGAACTCTGAAATGGTTGAAACTTATCATGGTATCATAATTTCACCCACATAACATGTGCTAAAAAGTTGAGAGGGTTACGGCACAAACTGGATGCACTTCGTGTACAAAATGGACAATCTCTTTCGAAGTATCAGCGTTTCGGACGAAAACTCGTCTGTTACGAAAGGATTTCAATTTTTTTAACTTATTTCAACTCCAGACTTTTTGTGCATTCAATATGAACCATTAGAAGCCACATCCTAAAATTTCAACCCTATCTAACTTCATTTGCTATTTTTCATGCATTTAATGAATTGTTTTGAGCTAAATGACCCTGAAATTAAAAAGCACCACAAATGAACTCTGAAATGGTTGAAACTTATCATGGTATCATAATTTCACCCACATAGCATGTGCTAAAAAGTTGAGAGGGTTACGGCAAAAACTGGATGCACTTCGTGTACAAAATGGACAATCTCTTTCGAAGTATCAGCGTTTCGGACGAAAACTCGTCTGTTACGAAAGGATTTCAATTTTTTTAACTTATTTCAACTCCAGACTTTTTGTGCATTCAATATGAACCATTAGAAGCCACATCCTAAAATTTCAACCCTATCTAACTTCATTTGCTATTTTGCATGCATTTAATGAATTGTTTTGAGCTAAATGACCCTGAAATTAAAAAGCACCACAAATGAACTCTGAAATGGTTGAAACTTATCATGGTATCATAATTTCATCCACATAGCATGTGCTAAAAAGTTGAGAGGGTTACGGCAAAAACTGGATGCACTTCGTGTACAAAATGGACAATCTCTTTCGAAGTATGAGGGTTTCGGACGAAAACTCGTCTGTTACGAAAGGATTTCAATTTTTTTAACTTATTTCAACTCCAGAGTTTTTGTGCATTCAATATGAACCATTAGAAGCCACATCCTAAAATTTCAACCCTATCTAACTTCATTTGCTATTTTTCATGCATTTAATGAATTGTTTTGAGCTAAATGACCCTGAAATTAATAAGCACCACAAATGAACTCTGAAATGGTTGAAACTTATCATGGTATCATAATTTCACCCACATAACATGTGCTAAAAAGTTGAGAGGGTTACGGCACAAACTGGATGCACTTCGTGTACAAAATGGACAATCTCTTTCGAAGTATCAGCGTTTCGGACGAAAACTCGTCTGTTACGAAAGGATTTCAATTTTTTTAACTTATTTCAACTCCAGACTTTTTGTGCATTCAATATGAACCATTAGAAGCCACATCCTAAAATTTCAACCCTATCTAACTTCATTTGCTATTTTTCATGCATTTAATGAATTGTTTTGAGCTAAATGACCCTGAAATTAAAAAGCACCACAAATGAACTCTGAAATGGTTGAAACTTGGCATGGTTTCATAATTTCACCCACATAGCATGTGCTAAAAAGTTGAGAGGGTTACGGCAAAAACCGGATGCACTTCGTGTACAAAATGGACATTCTCTTTCGAAGTTTCAGTGTTTCGGACGAAAACTCGTCTGTTACGAAAGGATTTCAATTTTTTTAACTTATTTCAACTCCAGACTTTTTGTGCATTCAATATGAACCATTAGAAGCCACATCCTAAAATTTCAACCCTATCTAACTTCATTTGCTATTTTTCATGCATTTAATGAATTGTTTTGAGCTAAATGACCCTGAAATTAAAAAGCACCACAAATGAACTCTGAAATGGTTGAAACTTATCATGGTATCATAATTTCACCCACATAGCATGTGCTAAAAAGTTGAGAGGGTTACGGCAAAAAATGGATGCACTTCGTGTACAAAATGGACAATCTCTTTCGAAGTATCAGGGTTTCGGACGAAAACTCGTCTGTTACGAAAGGATTTCAATTTTTTTAACTTATTTCAACTCCAGAGTTTTTGTGCATTCAATATGAACCATTAGAAGACACATCCTAAAATTTCAACCCTATCTAACTTCATTTGCTATTTTTCATGCATTTAATGAATTGTTTTGAGCTAAATGACCCTGAAATTAAAAAGCACAACAAATGAACTCTGAAATGGTTGAAACTTATCATGGTCTCATAATTTCACCCACATAGCATGTGCTAAAAAGTTGACAGGGTTACGGCACAAACTGGATGCACTTCGTGTACAAAATGGACAATCTCTTTCGAAGTATCAGCGTTTCGGACGAAAACTCGTCTGTTACGAAAGGATTTCAATTTTTTTAACTTATTTCAACTCCAGACTTTTTGTGCATTCAATATGAACCATTAGAAGCCACATCCTAAAATTTCAACCCTATCTAACTTCATTTGCTATTTTTCATGCATTTAATGAATTGTTTTGAGCTAAATGACCCTGAAATTAAAAAGCACCACAAATGAACTCTGAAATGGTTGAAACTTGGCATGGTTTCATAATTTCACCCACATAGCTTGTGCTAAAAAGTTGAGAGGGTTACGGCAAAAACCGGATGCACTTCGTGTACAAAATGGACAATCTCTTTTGAAGTTTCAGGGTTTCGGACGAAAACTCGTCTGTTACGAAAGGATTTCAATTTTTTTTAACTTATTTCAACTCCAGACTTTTTGTGCATTCAATATGAACCATTAGAAGTCACATCCTAAAATTTCAACCCTATCTAACTTCATTTGCTATTTTTCATGCATTTAATGAATTGTTTTGAGCTAAATGACCCTGAAATTAAAAAGCACCACAAATGAACTCTGAAATGGTTGAAACTTATCATGGTATCATAATTTCACCCACATAGCATGTGCTAAAAAGTTGAGAGGGTTACGGCAAAAACTGGATGCACTTCGTGTACAAAATGGACAATCTCTTTCGAAGTATCAGGGTTTCGGACGAAAACTCGTCTGTTACGAAAGGATTTCAATTTTTTTAACTTATTTCAACTCCAGAGTTTTTGTGCATTCAATATGAACCATTAGAAGCCACATCCTAAAATTTCAACCCTATCTAACTTCATTTGCTATTTTTCATGCATTTAATGAATTGTTTTGAGCTAAATGACCCTGAAATTAAAAAGCACAACAAATGAACTCAGAAATGGTTGAAACTTATCATGGTCTCATAATTTCACCCACATAGCATGTGCTAAAAAGTTGAGAGGGTTACGGCACAAACTGGATGCACTTCGTGTACAAAATGGACAATCTCTTTCGAAGTATCAGCGTTTCGGACGAAAACTCGTCTGTTACGAAAGGATTTCAATTTTTTTAACTTATTTCAACTCCAGACTTTTTGTGCATTCAATATGAACCATTAGAAGCCACATCCTAAAATTTCAACCCTATCTAACTTCATTTGCTATTTTTCATGCATTTAATGAATTGTTTTGAGCTAAATGACCCTGAAATTAAAAAGCACCACAAATGAACTCTGAAATGGTTGAAACTTGGCATGGTTTCATAATTTCACCCACATAGCATGTGCTAAAAAGTTGAGAGGGTTACGGCAAAAACCGGATGCACTTCGTGTACAAAATGGACATTCTCTTTCGAAGTTTCAGGGTTTCGGACGAAAACTCGTCTGTTACGAAAGGATTTCAATTTTTTAACTTATTTCAACTCCAGACTTTTTGTGCATTCAATATGAACCATTAGAAGCCACATCCTAAAATTTCAACCCTATCTAACTTCATTTGCTATTTTTCATGCATTTAATGAATTGTTTTGAGCTAAATGACCCTGAAATTAAAAAGCACCACAAATGAACTCTGAAATGGTTGAAACTTATCATGGTATCATAATTTCACCCACATAGCATGTGCTAAAAAGTTGAGAGGGTTACGGCAAAAACTGGATGCACTTCGTGTACAAAATGGACAATCTCTTTCGAAGTATCAGGGTTTCGGACGAAAACTCGTCTGTTACGAAAGGATTTCAATTTTTTTAACTTATTTCAACTCCAGAGTTTTTGTGCATTCAATATGAACCATTAGAAGCCACATCCTAAAATTTCAACCCTATCTAACTTCATTTGCTATTTTTCATGCATTTAATGAATTGTTTTGAGCTAAATGACCCTGAAATTAAAAAGCACCACAAATGAACTCTGAAATGGTTGAAACTTATCATGGTATCATAATTTCACCCACATAGCATGTGCTAAAAAGTTGAGAGGGTTACGGCACAAACTGGATGCACTTCGTGTACAAAATGGACAATCTCTTTCGAAGTATCAGCGTTTCGGACGAAAACTCGTCTGTTACGAAAGGATTTCAATTTTTTTAACTTATTTCAACTCCAGAGTTTTTGTGCATTCAATATGAACCATTAGAAGACACATCCTAAAATTTCAACCCTATCTAACTTCATTTGCTATTTTTCATGCATTTAATGAATTGTTTTGAGCTAAATGACCCTGAAATTAAAAAGCACAACAAATGAACTCTGAAATGGTTGAAACTTATCATGGTCTCATAATTTCACCCACATAGCATGTGCTAAAAAGTTGAGAGGGTTACGGCACAAACTGGATGCACTTCGTGTACAAAATGGACAATCTCTTTCGAAGTATCAGCGTTTCGGACGAAAACTCGTCTGTTACGAAAGGATTTCAATTTTTTTAACTTATTTCAACTCCAGACTTTTTGTGCATTCAATATGAACCATTAGAAGCCACATCCTAAAATTTCAACCCTATCTAACTTCATTTGCTATTTTTCATGCATTTAATGAATTGTTTTGAGCTAAATGACCCTGAAATTAAAAAGCACCACAAATGAACTCTGAAATGGTTGAAACTTGGCATGGTTTCATAATTTCACCCACATAGCTTGTGCTAAAAAGTTGAGAGGGTTACGGCAAAAACCGGATGCACTTCGTGTACAAAATGGACAATCTCTTTTGAAGTTTCAGGGTTTCGGACGAAAACTCGTCTGTTACGAAAGGATTTCAATTTTTTTTAACTTATTTCAACTCCAGAGTTTTTGTGCATTCAATATGAACCATTAGAAGTCACATCCTAAAATTTCAACCCTATCTAACTTCATTTGCTATTTTTCATGCATTTAATGAATTGTTTTGAGCTAAATGACCCTGAAATTAAAAAGCACCACAAATGAACTCTGAAATGGTTGAAACTTATCATGGTATCATAATTTCACCCACATAGCATGTGCTAAAAAGTTGAGAGGGTTACGGCAAAAACTGGATGCACTTCGTGTACAAAATGGACAATCTCTTTCGAAGTATCAGGGTTTCGGACGAAAACTCGTCTGTTACGAAAGGATTTCAATTTTTTTAACTTATTTCAACTCCAGAGTTTTTGTGCATTCAATATGAACCATTAGAAGCCACATCCTAAAATTTCAACCCTATCTAACTTCATTTGCTATTTTTCATGCATTTAATGAATTGTTTTGAGCTAAATGACCCTGAAATTAAAAAGCACAACAAATGAACTCAGAAATGGTTGAAACTTATCATGGTCTTATAATTTCACCCACATAGCATGTGCTAAAAAGTTGAGAGGGTTACGGCACAAACTGGATGCACTTCGTGTACAAAATGGACAATCTCTTTCGAAGTATCAGCGTTTCGGACGAAAACTCGTCTGTTACGAAAGGATTTCAATTTTTTTAACTTATTTCAACTCCAGACTTTTTGTGCATTCAATATGAACCATTAGAAGCCACATCCTAAAATTTCAACCCTATCTAACTTCATTTGCTATTTTTCATGCATTTAATGAATTGTTTTGAGCTAAATGACCCTGAAATTAAAAAGCACCACAAATGAACTCTGAAATGGTTGAAACTTGGCATGGTTTCATAATTTCACCCACATAGCATGTGCTAAAAAGTTGAGAGGGTTACGGCAAAAACCGGATGCACTTCGTGTACAAAATGGACATTCTCTTTCGAAGTTTCAGGGTTTCGGACGAAAACTCGTCTGTTACGAAAGGATTTCAATTTTTTAACTTATTTCAACTCCAGACTTTTTGTGCATTCAATATGAACCATTAGAAGCCACATCCTAAAATTTCAACCCTATCTAACTTCATTTGCTATTTTTCATGCATTTAATGAATTGTTTTGAGCTAAATGACCCTGAAATTAAAAAGCACCACAAATGAACTCTGAAATGGTTGAAACTTATCATGGTATCATAATTTCACCCACATAGCATGTGCTAAAAAGTTGAGAGGGTTACGGCAAAAACTGGATGCACTTCGTGTACAAAATGGACAATCTCTTTCGAAGTATCAGGGTTTCGGACGAAAACTCGTCTGTTACGAAAGGATTTCAATTTTTTTAACTTATTTCAACTCCAGAGTTTTTGTGCATTCAATATGAACCATTAGAAGCCACATCCTAAAATTTCAACCCTATCTAACTTCATTTGCTATTTTTCATGCATTTAATGAATTGTTTTGAGCTAAATGACCCTGAAATTAAAAAGCACCACAAATGAACTCTGAAATGGTTGAAACTTATCATGGTATCATAATTTCACCCACATAGCATGTGCTAAAAAGTTGAGAGGGTTACGGCACAAACTGGATGCACTTCGTGTACAAAATGGACAATCTCTTTCGAAGTATCAGCGTTTCGGACGAAAACTCGTCTGTTACGAAAGGATTTCAATTTTTTTAACTTATTTCAACTCCAGACTTTTTGTGCATTCAATATGAACCATTAGAAGCCACATCCTAAAATTTCAACCCTATCTAACTTCATTTGCTATTTTTCATGCATTTAATGAATTGTTTTGAGCTAAATGACCCTGAAATTAAAAAGCACCACAAATGAACTCTGAAATGGTTGAAACTTGGCATGGTTTCATAATTTCACCCACATAGCATGTGCTAAAAATTTGAGAGGGTTACGGCAAAAACCGGATGCACTTCGTGTAAAAAATGGACAATCTCTTTCGAAGTTTCAGGGTTTCGCACGAAAACTCGTCTGTTACGAAAGGATTTCAATTTTTTTAACTTATTTCAACTCCAGACTTTTTGTGCATTCAATATGAACCATTAGAAGCCACATCCTAAAATTTCAACCCTATCTAACTTCATTTGCTATTTTTCATGCATTTAATGAATTGTTTTGAGCTAAATGACCCTGAAATTAAAAAGCACCACAAATGAACTCTGAAATGGTTGAAACTTATCATGGTATCATAATTTCACGCACATAGCATGTGCTCAAAAGTTGAGAGGGTTACGGCAAAAACTGGATGCACTTCGTGTACAAAATGGACAATCTCTTTCGAAGTATGAGGGTTTCGGACGAAAACTCGTCTGTTACGAAAGGATTTCAATTTTTTAAACTTATTTCAACTCCAGAGTTTTTGTGCATTCAATATGAACCATTAGAAGCCACATCCTAAAATTTCAACCCTATCTAACTTCATTTGCTATTTTTCATGCATTTAATGAATTGTTTTGAGCTAAATGACCCTGAAATTAAAAAGCACCACAAATGAACTCTGAAATGTATGAAACTTGGCATGGTTTCATAAATTCACCCACATAGCATGTGCTAAAAAGTTGAGAGGGTTACGGCAAAAACCGGATGCACTTCGTGTACAAAATGGACAATCTCTTTCGAAGTTTTAGGGTTTCGCACGAAAACTCGTCTGTTACGAAAGGATTTCAATTTTTTTAACTTATTTCAACTACAGACTTTTTGTGCATTCAATATGAACCATTAGAAGCCACATCCTAAAATTTCAACCCTATCTAACTTCATTTGCTATTTTTCATGCATTTAATGAATTGTTTTGAGCTAAATGACCCTGAAATTAAAAAGCACCACAAATGAACTCTGAAATGGTTGAAACTTGGCATGGTTTCATAATTTCACCCACATAGCATGTGCTAAAAAGTTGAGAGGGTTACGGCAAAAACCGGATGCACTTCGTGTACAAAATGGACAATCTCTTTCGAAGTTTCAGGGTTTCGCACGAAAACTCGTCTGTTACGAAAGGATTTCAATTTTTTTAACTTATTTCAACTCCAGACTTTTTGTGCATTCAATATGAACCATTAGAAGCCACATCCTAAAATTTCAACCCTATCTAACTTCATTTGCTATTTTTCATGCATTTAATGAATTGTTTTGAGCTAAATGACCCTGAAATTAAAAAGCACCACAAATGAACTCTGAAATGGTTGAAACTTATCATGGTATCATAATTTCACCCACATAGCATGTGCTAAAAAGTTGAGAGGGTTACGGCAAAAACTGGATGCACTTCGTGTACAAAATGGACAATCTCTTTCGAAGTATCAGGGTTTCGGACGAAAACTCGTCTGTTACGAAAGGATTTCAATTTTTTTAACTTATTTCAACTCCAGAATTTTTGTGCATTCAATATGAACCATTAGAAGCCACATCCTAAAATTTCAACCCTATCTAACTTCATTTGCTATTTTTCATGCATTTAATGAATTGTTTTGAGCTAAATGACCCTGAAATTAAAAAGCACCACAAATGAACTCTGAAATGGTTGAAACTTATCATGGTATCATAATTTCACCCACATAGCATGTGCTAAAAAGTTGAGAGGGTTACGGCACAAACTGGATGCACTTCGTGTACAAAATGGACAATCTCTTTCGAAGTATCAGCGTTTCGGACGAAAACTCGTCTGTTACGAAAGGATTTCAATTTTTTTAACTTATTTCAACTCCAGACTTTTTGTGCATTCAATATGAACCATTAGAAGCCACATCCTAAAATTTCAACCCTATCTAACTTCATTTGCTATTTTTCATGCATTTAATGAATTGTTTTGAGCTAAATGACCCTGAAATTAAAAAGCACCACAAATGAACTCTGAAATGGTTGAAACTTGGCATGGTTTCATAATTTCACCCACATAGCATGTGCTAAAAATTTGAGAGGGTTACGGCAAAAACCGGATGCACTTCGTGTACAAAATGGACAATCTCTTTCGAAGTTTTAGGGTTTCGCACGAAAACTCGTCTGTTACGAAAGGATTTCAATTTTTTTAACTTATTTCAACTCCAGACTTTTTGTGCATTCAATATGAACCATTAGAAGCCACATCCTAAAATTTCAACCCTATCTAACTTCATTTGCTATTTTTCATGCATTTAATGAATTGTTTTGAGCTAAATGACCCTGAAATTAAAAAGCACCACAAATGAACTCTGAAATGGTTGAAACTTGGCATGGTTTCATAAATTCACCCACATAGCATGTGCTAAAAAGTTGAGAGGGTTACGGCAAAAACCGGATGCACTTCGTGTACAAAATGGACAATCTCTTTCGAAGTTTTAGGGTTTCGCACGAAAACTCGTCTGTTACGAAAGGATTTCAATTTTTTTAACTTATTTCAACTACAGACTTTTTGTGCATTCAATATGAACCATTAGAAGCCACATCCTAAAATTTCAACCCTATCTAACTTCATTTGCTATTTTTCATGCATTTAATGAATTGTTTTGAGCTAAATGACCCTGAAATTAAAAAGCACCACAAATGAACTCTGAAATGGTTGAAACTTGGCATGGTTTCATAATTTCACCCACATAGCATGTGCTAAAAAGTTGAGAGGGTTACGGCAAAAACCGGATGCACTTCGTGTACAAAATGGACATTCTCTTTCGAAGTTTCAGGGTTTCGGACGAAAACTCGTCTGTTACGAAAGGATTTCAATTTTTTTAACTTATTTCAACTCCAGACTTTTTGTGCATTCAATATGAACCATTAGAAGCCACATCCTAAAATTTCAACCCTATCTAACTTCATTTGCTATTTTTCATGCATTTAATGAATTGTTTTGAGCTAAATGACCCTGAAATTAAAAAGCACCACAAATGAACTCTGAAATGGTTGAAACTTATCATGGTATCATAATTTCACCCACATAGCATGTGCTAAAAAGTTGAGAGGGTTACGGCAAAAACTGGATGCACTTCGTGTACAAAATGGACAATCTCTTTCGAAGTATCAGGGTTTCGGACGAAAACTCGTCTGTTACGAAAGGATTTCAATTTTTTTAACTTATTTCAACTCCAGAGTTTTTGTGCATTCAATATGAACCATTAGAAGCCACATCCTAAAATTTCAACCCTATCTAACTTCATTTGCTATTTTTCATGCATTTAATGAATTGTTTTGAGCTAAATGACCCTGAAATTAAAAAGCACCACAAATGAACTCTGAAATGGTTGAAACTTATCATGGTATCATAATTTCACCCACATAGCATGTGCTAAAAAGTTGAGAGGGTTACGGCACAAACTGGATGCACTTCGTGTACAAAATGGACAATCTCTTTCGAAGTATCAGCGTTTCGGACGAAAACTCGTCTGTTACGAAAGGATTTCAATTTTTTTAACTTATTTCAACTCCAGAGTTTTTGTGCATTCAATATGAACCATTAGAAGACACATCCTAAAATTTCAACCCTATCTAACTTCATTTGCTATTTTTCATGCATTTAATGAATTGTTTTGAGCTAAATGACCCTGAAATTAAAAAGCACAACAAATGAACTCTGAAATGGTTGAAACTTATCATGGTCTCATAATTTCACCCACATAGCATGTGCTAAAAAGTTGAGAGGGTTACGGCACAAACTGGATGCACTTCGTGTACAAAATGGACAATCTCTTTCGAAGTATCAGCGTTTCGGACGAAAACTCGTCTGTTACGAAAGGATTTCAATTTTTTTAACTTATTTCAACTCCAGACTTTTTGTGCATTCAATATGAACCATTAGAAGCCACATCCTAAAATTTCAACCCTATCTAACTTCATTTGCTATTTTTCATGCATTTAATGAATTGTTTTGAGCTAAATGACCCTGAAATTAAAAAGCACCACAAATGAACTCTGAAATGGTTGAAACTTGGCATGGTTTCATAATTTCACCCACATAGCTTGTGCTAAAAAGTTGAGAGGGTTACGGCAAAAACCGGATGCACTTCGTGTACAAAATGGACAATCTCTTTTGAAGTTTCAGGGTTTCGGACGAAAACTCGTCTGTTACGAAAGGATTTCAATTTTTTTTAACTTATTTCAACTCCAGAGTTTTTGTGCATTCAATATGAACCATTAGAAGTCACATCCTAAAATTTCAACCCTATCTAACTTCATTTGCTATTTTTCATGCATTTAATGAATTGTTTTGAGCTAAATGACCCTGAAATTAAAAAGCACCACAAATGAACTCTGAAATGGTTGAAACTTATCATGGTATCATAATTTCACCCACATAGCATGTGCTAAAAAGTTGAGAGGGTTACGGCAAAAACTGGATGCACTTCGTGTACAAAATGGACAATCTCTTTCGAAGTATCAGGGTTTCGGACGAAAACTCGTCTGTTACGAAAGGATTTCAATTTTTTTAACTTATTTCAACTCCAGAGTTTTTGTGCATTCAATATGAACCATTAGAAGCCACATCCTAAAATTTCAACCCTATCTAACTTCATTTGCTATTTTTCATGCATTTAATGAATTGTTTTGAGCTAAATGACCCTGAAATTAAAAAGCACAACAAATGAACTCAGAAATGGTTGAAACTTATCATGGTCTCATAATTTCACCCACATAGCATGTGCTAAAAAGTTGAGAGGGTTACGGCACAAACTGGATGCACTTCGTGTACAAAATGGACAATCTCTTTCGAAGTATCAGCGTTTCGGACGAAAACTCGTCTGTTACGAAAGGATTTCAATTTTTTTAACTTATTTCAACTCCAGACTTTTTGTGCATTCAATATGAACCATTAGAAGCCACATCCTAAAATTTCAACCCTATCTAACTTCATTTGCTATTTTTCATGCATTTAATGAATTGTTTTGAGCTAAATGACCCTGAAATTAAAAAGCACCACAAATGAACTCTGAAATGGTTGAAACTTGGCATGGTTTCATAATTTCACCCACATAGCATGTGCTAAAAAGTTGAGAGGGTTACGGCAAAAACCGGATGCACTTCGTGTACAAAATGGACATTCTCTTTCGAAGTTTCAGGGTTTCGGACGAAAACTCGTCTGTTACGAAAGGATTTCAATTTTTTAACTTATTTCAACTCCAGACTTTTTGTGCATTCAATATGAACCATTAGAAGCCACATCCTAAAATTTCAACCCTATCTAACTTCATTTGCTATTTTTCATGCATTTAATGAATTGTTTTGAGCTAAATGACCCTGAAATTAAAAAGCACCACAAATGAACTCTGAAATGGTTGAAACTTATCATGGTATCATAATTTCACCCACATAGCATGTGCTAAAAAGTTGAGAGGGTTACGGCAAAAACTGGATGCACTTCGTGTACAAAATGGACAATCTCTTTCGAAGTATCAGGGTTTCGGACGAAAACTCGTCTGTTACGAAAGGATTTCAATTTTTTTAACTTATTTCAACTCCAGAGTTTTTGTGCATTCAATATGAACCATTAGAAGCCACATCCTAAAATTTCAACCCTATCTAACTTCATTTGCTATTTTTCATGCATTTAATGAATTGTTTTGAGCTAAATGACCCTGAAATTAAAAAGCACCACAAATGAACTCTGAAATGGTTGAAACTTATCATGGTATCATAATTTCACCCACATAGCATGTGCTAAAAAGTTGAGAGGGTTACGGCACAAACTGGATGCACTTCGTGTACAAAATGGACAATCTCTTTCGAAGTATCAGCGTTTCGG
The DNA here is from genome assembly GCA_039707655.1 of Elymus sibiricus. Lineage (NCBI taxonomy): Eukaryota > Viridiplantae > Streptophyta > Magnoliopsida > Poales > Poaceae > Elymus > Elymus sibiricus. The sequence goes on from CM077669.1 coordinate 380,082,081, forward strand.
ACGAAAACTCGTCTGTTACGAAAGGATTTCAATTTTTTTAACTTATTTCAACTCCAGACTTTTTGTGCATTCAATATGAACCATTAGAAGCCACATCCTAAAATTTCAACCCTATCTAACTTCATTTGCTATTTTTCATGCATTTAATGAATTGTTTTGAGCTAAATGACCCTGAAATTAAAAAGCACCACAAATGAACTCTGAAATGGTTGAAACTTGGCATGGTTTCATAATTTCACCCACATAGCATGTGCTAAAAATTTGAGAGGGTTACGGCAAAAACCGGATGCACTTCGTGTACAAAATGGACAATCTCTTTCGAAGTTTTAGGGTTTCGCACGAAAACTCGTCTGTTACGAAAGGATTTCAATTTTTTTAACTTATTTCAACTCCAGACTTTTTGTGCATTCAATATGAACCATTAGAAGCCACATCCTAAAATTTCAACCCTATCTAACTTCATTTGCTATTTTTCATGCATTTAATGAATTGTTTTGAGCTAAATGACCCTGAAATTAAAAAGCACCACAAATGAACTCTGAAATGGTTGAAACTTGGCATGGTTTCATAAATTCACCCACATAGCATGTGCTAAAAAGTTGAGAGGGTTACGGCAAAAACCGGATGCACTTCGTGTACAAAATGGACAATCTCTTTCGAAGTTTTAGGGTTTCGCACGAAAACTCGTCTGTTACGAAAGGATTTCAATTTTTTTAACTTATTTCAACTACAGACTTTTTGTGCATTCAATATGAACCATTAGAAGCCACATCCTAAAATTTCAACCCTATCTAACTTCATTTGCTATTTTTCATGCATTTAATGAATTGTTTTGAGCTAAATGACCCTGAAATTAAAAAGCACCACAAATGAACTCTGAAATGGTTGAAACTTGGCATGGTTTCATAATTTCACCCACATAGCATGTGCTAAAAAGTTGAGAGGGTTACGGCAAAAACCGGATGCACTTCGTGTACAAAATGGACATTCTCTTTCGAAGTTTCAGGGTTTCGGACGAAAACTCGTCTGTTACGAAAGGATTTCAATTTTTTTAACTTATTTCAACTCCAGACTTTTTGTGCATTCAATATGAACCATTAGAAGCCACATCCTAAAATTTCAACCCTATCTAACTTCATTTGCTATTTTTCATGCATTTAATGAATTGTTTTGAGCTAAATGACCCTGAAATTAAAAAGCACCACAAATGAACTCTGAAATGGTTGAAACTTATCATGGTATCATAATTTCACCCACATAGCATGTGCTAAAAAGTTGAGAGGGTTACGGCAAAAACTGGATGCACTTCGTGTACAAAATGGACAATCTCTTTCGAAGTATCAGGGTTTCGGACGAAAACTCGTCTGTTACGAAAGGATTTCAATTTTTTTAACTTATTTCAACTCCAGACTTTTTGTGCATTCAATATGAACCATTAGAAGCCACATCCTAAAATTTCAACCCTATCTAACTTCATTTGCTATTTTTCATGCATTTAATGAATTGTTTTGAGCTAAATGACCCTGAAATTAAAAAGCACCACAAATGAACTCTGAAATGGTTGAAACTTATCATGGTATCATAATTTCACCCACATAGCATGTGCTAAAAAGTTGAGAGGGTTACGGCACAAACTGGATGCACTTCGTGTACAAAATGGACAATCTCTTTCGAAGTATCAGCGTTTCGGACGAAAACTCGTCTGTTACGAAAGGATTTCAATTTTTTTAACTTATTTCAACTCCAGAGTTTTTGTGCATTCAATATGAACCATTAGAAGACACATCCTAAAATTTCAACCCTATCTAACTTCATTTGCTATTTTTCATGCATTTAATGAATTGTTTTGAGCTAAATGACCCTGAAATTAAAAAGCACAACAAATGAACTCTGAAATGGTTGAAACTTATCATGGTCTCATAATTTCACCCACATAGCATGTGCTAAAAAGTTGAGAGGGTTACGGCACAAACTGGATGCACTTCGTGTACAAAATGGACAATCTCTTTCGAAGTATCAGCGTTTCGGACGAAAACTCGTCTGTTACGAAAGGATTTCAATTTTTTTAACTTATTTCAACTCCAGACTTTTTGTGCATTCAATATGAACCATTAGAAGCCACATCCTAAAATTTCAACCCTATCTAACTTCATTTGCTATTTTTCATGCATTTAATGAATTGTTTTGAGCTAAATGACCCTGAAATTAAAAAGCAGCACAAATGAACTCTGAAATGGTTGAAACTTGGCATGGTTTCATAATTTCACCCACATAGCTTGTGCTAAAAAGTTGAGAGGGTTACGGCAAAAACCGGATGCACTTCGTGTACAAAATGGACAATCTCTTTTGAAGTTTCAGGGTTTCGGACGAAAACTCGTCTGTTACGAAAGGATTTCAATTTTTTTTAACTTATTTCAACTCCAGACTTTTTGTGCATTCAATATGAACCATTAGAAGTCACATCCTAAAATTTCAACCCTATCTAACTTCATTTGCTATTTTTCATGCATTTAATGAATTGTTTTGAGCTAAATGACCCTGAAATTAAAAAGCACCACAAATGAACTCTGAAATGGTTGAAACTTATCATGGTATCATAATTTCACCCACATAGCATGTGCTAAAAAGTTGAGAGGGTTACGGCAAAAACGGGATGCACTTCGTGTACAAAATGGACAATCTCTTTCGAAGTATCAGGGTTTCGGACGAAAACTCGTCTGTTACGAAAGGATTTCAATTTTTTTAACTTATTTCAACTCCAGAGTTTTTGTGCATTCAATATGAACCATTAGAAGCCACATCCTAAAATTTCAACCCTATCTAACTTCATTTGCTATTTTTCATGCATTTAATGAATTGTTTTGAGCTAAATGACCCTGAAATTAAAAAGCACCACAAATGAACTCTGAAATGGTTGAAACTTGGCATGGTTTCATAATTTCACCCACATAGCATGTGCTAAAAAGTTGAGAGGGTTACGGCAAAAACCGGATGCACTTCGTGTAAAAAATGGACAATCTCTTTCGAAGTTTCAGGGTTTCGCACGAAAACTCGTCTGTTACGAAAGGATTTCAATTTTTTTAACTTATTTCAACTCCAGACTTTTTGTGCATTCAATATGAACCATTAGAAGCCACATCCTAAAATTTCAACCCTATCTAACTTCATTTGCTATTTTTCATGCATTTAATGAATTGTTTTGAGCTAAATGACCCTGAAATTAAAAAGCACCACAAATGAACTCTGAAATGGTTGAAACTTATCATGGTATCATAATTTCACGCACATAGCATGTGCTCAAAAGTTGAGAGGGTTACGGCAAAAACTGGATGCACTTCGTGTACAAAATGGACAATCTCTTTCGAAGTATGAGGGTTTCGGACGAAAACTCGTCTGTTACGAAAGGATTTCAATTTTTTAAACTTATTTCAACTCCAGAGTTTTTGTGCATTCAATATGAACCATTAGAAGCCACATCCTAAAATTTCAACCCTATCTAACTTCATTTGCTATTTTTCATGCATTTAATGAATTGTTTTGAGCTAAATGACCCTGAAATTAAAAAGCACCACAAATGAACTCTGAAATGTATGAAACTTGGCATGGTTTCATAAATTCACCCACATAGCATGTGCTAAAAAGTTGAGAGGGTTACGGCAAAAACCGGATGCACTTCGTGTACAAAATGGACAATCTCTTTCGAAGTTTTAGGGTTTCGCACGAAAACTCGTCTGTTACGAAAGGATTTCAATTTTTTTAACTTATTTCAACTACAGACTTTTTGTGCATTCAATATGAACCATTAGAAGCCACATCCTAAAATTTCAACCCTATCTAACTTCATTTGCTATTTTTCATGCATTTAATGAATTGTTTTGAGCTAAATGACCCTGAAATTAAAAAGCACCACAAATGAACTCTGAAATGGTTGAAACTTGGCATGGTTTCATAATTTCACCCACATAGCATGTGCTAAAAAGTTGAGAGGGTTACGGCAAAAACCGGATGCACTTCGTGTACAAAATGGACAATCTCTTTCGAAGTTTCAGGGTTTCGCACGAAAACTCGTCTGTTACGAAAGGATTTCAATTTTTTTAACTTATTTCAACTCCAGACTTTTTGTGCATTCAATATGAACCATTAGAAGCCACATCCTAAAATTTCAACCCTATCTAACTTCATTTGCTATTTTTCATGCATTTAATGAATTGTTTTGAGCTAAATGACCCTGAAATTAAAAAGCACCACAAATGAACTCTGAAATGGTTGAAACTTATCATGGTATCATAATTTCACCCACATAGCATGTGCTAAAAAGTTGAGAGGGTTACGGCAAAAACTGGATGCACTTCGTGTACAAAATGGACAATCTCTTTCGAAGTATCAGGGTTTCGGACGAAAACTCGTCTGTTACGAAAGGATTTCAATTTTTTTAACTTATTTCAACTCCAGAATTTTTGTGCATTCAATATGAACCATTAGAAGCCACATCCTAAAATTTCAACCCTATCTAACTTCATTTGCTATTTTTCATGCATTTAATGAATTGTTTTGAGCTAAATGACCCTGAAATTAAAAAGCACCACAAATGAACTCTGAAATGGTTGAAACTTATCATGGTATCATAATTTCACCCACATAGCATGTGCTAAAAAGTTGAGAGGGTTACGGCACAAACTGGATGCACTTCGTGTACAAAATGGACAATCTCTTTCGAAGTATCAGCGTTTCGGACGAAAACTCGTCTGTTACGAAAGGATTTCAATTTTTTTAACTTATTTCAACTCCAGACTTTTTGTGCATTCAATATGAACCATTAGAAGCCACATCCTAAAATTTCAACCCTATCTAACTTCATTTGCTATTTTTCATGCATTTAATGAATTGTTTTGAGCTAAATGACCCTGAAATTAAAAAGCACCACAAATGAACTCTGAAATGGTTGAAACTTGGCATGGTTTCATAATTTCACCCACATAGCATGTGCTAAAAATTTGAGAGGGTTACGGCAAAAACCGGATGCACTTCGTGTACAAAATGGACAATCTCTTTCGAAGTTTTAGGGTTTCGCACGAAAACTCGTCTGTTACGAAAGGATTTCAATTTTTTTAACTTATTTCAACTCCAGACTTTTTGTGCATTCAATATGAACCATTAGAAGCCACATCCTAAAATTTCAACCCTATCTAACTTCATTTGCTATTTTTCATGCATTTAATGAATTGTTTTGAGCTAAATGACCCTGAAATTAAAAAGCACCACAAATGAACTCTGAAATGGTTGAAACTTGGCATGGTTTCATAAATTCACCCACATAGCATGTGCTAAAAAGTTGAGAGGGTTACGGCAAAAACCGGATGCACTTCGTGTACAAAATGGACAATCTCTTTCGAAGTTTTAGGGTTTCGCACGAAAACTCGTCTGTTACGAAAGGATTTCAATTTTTTTAACTTATTTCAACTCCAAACTTTTTGTGCATTCAATACGAACCATTAGAAGCCAGATCCTAAAATTTCAACCTTATCTAACTTCATTTGCTATTTTTCATGCATTTAATGAATTGTTTTGAGCTAAATGACCCTGAAATTAAAAAGCACCACAAATGAACTCAGAAATGGTTGAAACTTATCATGGTATCATAATTTCACCCACATAGCATGTGCTAAAAAGTTGAGAGGGTTACGGCAAAAACCGGATGCACTTCGTGTACAAAATGGACAATCTCTTTCGAAGTTTTAGGGTTTCACACGAAAACTCGTCTGTTACGAAAGGATTTCAATTTTTTTAACTTATTTCAACTCCAGACTTTTTGTGCATTCAATATGAACCATTAGAAGCCACATCCTAAAATTTCAACCCTATCTAACTTCATTTGCTATTTTTCATGCATTTAATGAATTGTTTTGAGCTAAATGACCCTGAAATTAAAAAGCACCACAAATGAACTCTGAAATGGTTGAAACTTGGCATGGTTTCATAATTTCACCCACATAGCATGTGCTAAAAAGTTGAGAGGGTTACGGCAAAAACCGGATGCACTTCGTGTACAAAATGGACAATCTCTTTCGAAGTTTCAGGGTTTCGCACGAAAACTCGTCTGTTACGAAAGGATTTCAATTTTTTTAACTTATTTCAACTCCAGACTTTTTGTGCATTCAATATGAACCATTAGAAGCCACATCCTAAAATTTCAACCCTATCTAACTTCATTTGCTATTTTTCATGCATTTAATGAATTGTTTTGAGCTAAATGACCCTGAAATTAAAAAGCACCACAAATGAACTCTGAAATGGTTGAAACTTATCATGGTATCATAATTTCACCCACATAGCATGTGCTAAAAAGTTGAGAGGGTTACGGCAAAAACTGGATGCACTTCGTGTCCAAATTGGACAATCTCTTTCGAAGTATCAGGGTTTCGGACGAAAACTCGTCTGTTACGAAAGGATTTCAATTTTTTTTAACTTATTTCAACTCCAGAATTTTTGTGCATTCAATATGAACCATTAGAAGCCACATCCTAAAATTTCAACCCTATCTAACTTCATTTGCTATTTTTCATGCATTTAATGAATTGTTTTGAGCTAAATGACACTGAAATTAAAAAGCACCACAAATGAACTCTGAAATGGTTGAAACTTGGCATGGTTTCATAATTTCACCCACATAGCATGTGCTAAAAAGTTGAGAGGGTTACGGCAAAAACCGGATGCACTTCGTGTACAAAATGTTCAATCTCTTTCGAAGTTTCAGGGTTTCGCACGAAAACTCGTCTGTTACGAAAGGATTTCAATTTTTTTAACTTATTTCAACTCCAGACTTTTTGTGCATTCAATATGAACCATTAGAAGCCACATCCTAAAATTTCAACCCTATCTAACTTCATTTGCTATTTTTCATGCATTTAATGAATTGTTTTGAGCTAAATGACCCTGAAATTAAAAAGCACCACAAATGAACTCTGAAATGGTTGAAACTTGGCATGGTTTCATAATTTCACCCACATAGCATGTGCTAAAAAGTTGAGAGGGTTACGGCAAAAACCGGATGCACTTCGTGTAAAAAATGGACAATCTCTTTCGAAGTTTCAGGGTTTCGGACGAAAACTCGTCTATTACGAAAGGATTTCAATTTTTTTAACTTATTTCAACTCCAGAGTTTTTGTGCATTCAATATGAACCATTAGAAGCCACATCCTAAAATTTCAACCCTATCTAACTTCATTTGCTATTTTTCATGCATTTAATGAATTGTTTTGAGCTAAATGACCCTGAAAATAAAAAGCACCACAAATGAACTCTGAAATGGTTGAAACTTGGCATGGTTTCATAAATTCACCCACATAGCATGTGCTAAAAAGTTGAGAGGGTTACGGCAAAAACCGGATGCACTTCGTGTACAAAATGGACAATCTCTTTCGAAGTTTCAGGGTTTCGGACGAAAACTCGTCTGTTACGAAAGGATTTCAATTTTTTTAACTTATTTCAACTCCAAACTTTTTGTGCATTCAATACGAACCATTAGAAGCCAGATCCTAAAATTTCAACCCTATCTAACTTCATTTGCTATTTTTCATGCATTTAATGAATTGTTTTGAGCTAAATGACCCTGAAATTAAAAAGCACCAAAAATGAACTCTGAAATGGTTGAAACTTGGCATGGTTTCATAATTTCACCCACATAGCATGTGCTAAAAAGTTGAGAGGGTTACGGCAAAAACCGGATGCACTTCGTGTACAAAATGGACAATCTCTTTCGAAGTTTCAGGGTTTCGCACGAAAACTCGTCTGTTACGAAAGGATTTCAATTTTTTTAACTTATTTCAACTCCAGACTTTTTGTGCATTCAATATGAACCATTAGAAGCCACATCCTAAAATTTCAACCCTATCTAACTTCATTTGCTATTTTTCATGCATTTAATGAATTGTTTTGAGCTAAATGACCCTGAAATTAAAAAGCACCACAAATGAACTCTGAAATGGTTGAAACTTATCATGGTATCATAATTTCACCCACATAGCATGTGCTAAAAAGTTGAGAGGGTTACGGCAAAAACTGGATGCACTTCGTGTACAAAATGGACAATCTCTTTCGAAGTATCACGGTTTCGGACGAAAACTCGTCTGTTACGAAAGGATTTCAATTTTTTTTAACTTATTTCAACTCCAGAATTTTTGTGCATTCAATATGAACCATTAGAAGCCACATCCTAAAATTTCAACCCTATCTAACTTCATTTGCTATTTTTCATGCATTTAATGAATTGTTTTGAGCTAAATGACACTGAAATTAAAAAGCACCACAAATGAACTCTGAAATGGTTGAAACTTGGCATGGTTTCATAATTTCACCCACATAGCATGTGCTAAAAAGTTGAGAGGGTTACGGCAAAAACCGGATGCACTTCGTGTACAAAATGGACAATCTCTTTCGAAGTTTCAGGGTTTCGGACGAAAACTCGTCTGTTACGAAAGGATTTCAATTTTTTTAACTTATTTCAACTCCACACTTTTTGTGCATTCAATACGAACCATTAGAAGCCACATCCTAAAATTTCAACCCTATCTAACTTCATTTGCTATTTTTCATGCATTTAATGAATTGTTTTGAGCTAAATGACCCTGAAATTAAAAAGCACCACAAATGAACTCTGAAATGGTTGAAACTTGGCATGGTTTCATAATTTCACCCACATAGCATGTGCTAAAAAGTTGAGAGGGTTACGGCAAAAACCGGATGCACTTCGTGTACAAAATGGACAATCTCTTTCGAAGTTTTAGGGTTTCGCACGAAAACTCGTCTGTTACGAAAGGATTTCAATTTTTTTAACTTATTTCAACTCCAGACTTTTTGTGCATTCAATATGAACCATTAGAAGCCACATCCTAAAATTTCAACCCTATCTAACTTCATTTGCTATTTTTCATGCATTTAATGAATTGTTTTGAGCTAAATGACCCTGAAATTAAAAAGCACCACAAATGAACTCTGAAATGGTTGAAACTTATCATGGTATCATAATTTCACCCACATAGCATGTGCTAAAAAGTTGAGAGGGTTACGGCAAAAACTGCATGCACTTCGTGTACAATATGGACAATCTCTTTCGAAGTATCAGGGTTTCGGCCAAAACTCGTCTGTTACGAAAGGATTTCAATTTTTTTTAACTTATTTCAACTCCAGAATTTTTGTGCATTCAATATGAACCATTAGAAGCCACATCCTAAAATTTCAACCCTATCTAACTTCATTTGCTATTTTTCATGCATTTAATGAATTGTTTTGAGCTAAATGACCCTGAAAATAAAAAGCACCACAAATGAACTCTGAAATGGTTGAAACTTGGCATGGTTTCATAAATTCACCCACATAGCATGTGCTAAAAAGTTGAGAGGGTTACGGCAAAAACCGGATGCACTTCGTGTACAAAATGGACAATCTCTTTCGAAGTTTCAGGGTTTCGGACGAAAACTCGTCTGTTACGAAAGGATTTCAATTTTTTTAACTTATTTCAACTCCAAACTTTTTGTGCATTCAATACGAACCATTAGAAGCCAGATCCTAAAATTTCAACCCTATCTAACTTCATTTGCTATTTTTCATGCATTTAATGAATTGTTTTGAGCTAAATGACCCTGAAATTAAAAAGCACCACAAATGAACTCTGAAATGGTTGAAACTTGGCATGGTTTCATAATTTCACCCACATAGCATGTGCTAAAAAGTTGAGAGGGTTACGGCAAAAACCGGATGCACTTCGTGTACAAAATGGACAATCTCTTTCGAAGTTTCAGGGTTTCGCACGAAAACTCGTCTGTTACGAAAGGATTTCAATTTTTTTAACTTATTTCAACTCCAGACTTTTTGTGCATTCAATATGAACCATTAGAAGCCACATCCTAAAATTTCAACCCTATCTAACTTCATTTGCTATTTTTCATGCATTTAATGAATTGTTTTGAGCTAAATGACCCTGAAATTAAAAAGCACCACAAATGAACTCTGAAATGGTTGAAACTTATCATGGTATCATAATTTCACCCACATAGCATGTGCTAAAAAGTTGAGAGGGTTACGGCAAAAACTGGATGCACTTCGTGTACAAAATGGACAATCTCTTTCGAAGTATCACGGTTTCGGACGAAAACTCGTCTGTTACGAAAGGATTTCAATTTTTTTTAACTTATTTCAACTCCAGAATTTTTGTGCATTCAATATGAACCATTAGAAGCCACATCCTAAAATTTCAACCCTATCTAACTTCATTTGCTATTTTTCATGCATTTAATGAATTGTTTTGAGCTAAATGACACTGAAATTAAAAAGCACCACAAATGAACTCTGAAATGGTTGAAACTTGGCATGGTTTCATAATTTCACCCACATAGCATGTGCTAAAAAGTTGAGAGGGTTACGGCAAAAACCGGATGCACTTCGTGTACAAAATGGACAATCTCTTTCGAAGTTTCAGGGTTTCGGACGAAAACTCGTCTGTTACGAAAGGATTTCAATTTTTTTAACTTATTTCAACTCCAAACTTTTTGTGCATTCAATACGAACCATTAGAAGCCACATCCTAAAATTTCAACCCTATCTAACTTCATTTGCTATTTTTCATGCATTTAATGAATTGTTTTGAGCTAAATGACCCTGAAATTAAAAAGCACCACAAATGAACTCTGAAATGGTTGAAACTTGGCATGGTTTCATAATTTCACCCACATAGCATGTGCTAAAAAGTTGAGAGGGTTACGGCAAAAACCGGATGCACTTCGTGTACAAAATGGACAATCTCTTTCGAAGTTTTAGGGTTTCGCACGAAAACTCGTCTGTTACGAAAGGATTTCAATTTTTTTAACTTATTTCAACTCCAGACTTTTTGTGCATTCAATATGAACCATTAGAAGCCACATCCTAAAATTTCAACCCTATCTAACTTCATTTGCTATTTTTCATGCATTTAATGAATTGTTTTGAGCTAAATGACCCTGAAATTAAAAAGCACCACAAATGAACTCTGAAATGGTTGAAACTTATCATGGTATCATAATTTCACCCACATAGCATGTGCTAAAAAGTTGAGAGGGTTACGGCAAAAACTGCATGCACTTCGTGTACAATATGGACAATCTCTTTCGAAGTATCAGGGTTTCGGACGAAAACTCGTCTGTTACGAAAGGATTTCAATTTTTTTTAACTTATTTCAACTCCAGAATTTTTGTGCATTCAATATGAACCATTAGAAGCCACATCCTAAAATTTCAACCCTATCTAACTTCATTTGCTATTTTTCATGCATTTAATGAATTGTTTTGAGCTAAATGACCCTGAAATTAAAAAGCACCACAAATGAACTCTGAAATGGTTGAAACTTGGCATGGTTTCATAATTTCACCCACATAGCATGTGCTAAAAAGTTGAGAGGGTTACCGCAAAAACCGGATGCACTTCGTGTACAAAATGGACAATCTCTTTCGAAGTTTCAGGGTTTCGGACGAAAACTCGTCTGTTACGAAAGGATTTCAATTTTTTTAACTTATTTCAACTCCAGACTTTTTGTGCATTCAATACGAACCATTAGAAGCCACATCCTAAAATTTCAACCCTATCTAACTTCATTTGCTATTTTTCATGCATTTAATGAATTGTTTTGAGCTAAATGACCCTGAAATTAAAAAGCACCACAAATGAACTCTGAAATGGTTGAAACTTATCATGGTATCATAATTTCACCCACATAGCATGTGCTAAAAAGTTGAGAGGGTTACGGCAAAAACTGGATGCACTTCGTGTACAAAAAGGACAATCTCTTTCGAAGTATGAGGGTTTCGGACGAAAACTCGTCTGTTACGAAAGGATTTCAATTTTTTTAACTTATTTCAACTCCAGAGTTTTTGTGCATTCAATATGAACCATTAGAAGCCACATCCTAAAATTTCAACCCTATCTAACTTCATTTGCTATTTTTCATGCATTTAATGAATTGTTTTGAGCTAAATGACCCTGAAATTAATAAGCACCACAAATGAACTCTGAAATGGTTGAAACTTATCATGGTATCATAATTTCACCCACATAACATGTGCTAAAAAGTTGAGAGGGTTACGGCACAAACTGGATGCACTTCGTGTACAAAATGGACAATCTCTTTCGAAGTATCAGCGTTTCGGACGAAAACTCGTCTGTTACGAAAGGATTTCAATTTTTTTAACTTATTTCAACTCCAGACTTTTTGTGCATTCAATATGAACCATTAGAAGCCACATCCTAAAATTTCAACCCTATCTAACTTCATTTGCTATTTTTCATGCATTTAATGAATTGTTTTGAGCTAAATGACCCTGAAATTAAAAAGCACCACAAATGAACTCTGAAATGGTTGAAACTTATCATGGTATCATAATTTCACCCACATAGCATGTGCTAAAAAGTTGAGAGGGTTACGGCAAAAACTGGATGCACTTCGTGTACAAAATGGACAATCTCTTTCGAAGTATCAGCGTTTCGGACGAAAACTCGTCTGTTACGAAAGGATTTCAATTTTTTTAACTTATTTCAACTCCAGACTTTTTGTGCATTCAATATGAACCATTAGATGCCACATCCTAAAATTTCAACCCTATCTAACTTCATTTGCTATTTTGCATGCATTTAATGAATTGTTTTGAGCTAAATGACCCTGAAATTAAAAAGCACCACAAATGAACTCTGAAATGGTTGAAACTTATCATGGTATCATAATTTCACCCACATAGCATGTGCTAAAAAGTTGAGAGGGTTACGGCAAAAACTGGATGCACTTCGTGTACAAAATGGACAATCTCTTTCGAAGTATGAGGGTTTCGGACGAAAACTCGTCTGTTACGAAAGGATTTCAATTTTTTTAACTTATTTCAACTCCAGAGTTTTTGTGCATTCAATATGAACCATTAGAAGCCACATCCTAAAATTTCAACCCTATCTAACTTCATTTGCTATTTTTTATGCATTTAATGAATTGTTTTGAGCTAAATGACCCTGAAATTAATAAGCACCACAAATGAACTCTGAAATGGTTGAAACTTATCATGGTATCATAATTTCACCCACATAACATGTGCTAAAAAGTTGAGAGGGTTACGGCACAAACTGGATGCACTTCGTGTACAAAATGGACAATCTCTTTCGAAGTATCAGCGTTTCGGACGAAAACTCGTCTGTTACGAAAGGATTTCAATTTTTTTAACTTATTTCAACTCCAGACTTTTTGTGCATTCAATATGAACCATTAGAAGCCACATCCTAAAATTTCAACCCTATCTAACTTCATTTGCTATTTTTCATGCATTTAATGAATTGTTTTGAGCTAAATGACCCTGAAATTAATAAGCACCACAAATGAACTCTGAAATGGTTGAAACTTATCATGGTATCATAATTTCACCCACATAACATGTGCTAAAAAGTTGAGAGGGTTACGGCACAAACTGGATGCACTTCGTGTACAAAATGGACAATCTCTTTCGAAGTATCAGCGTTTCGGACGAAAACTCGTCTGTTACGAAAGGATTTCAATTTTTTTAACTTATTTCAACTCCAGACTTTTTGTGCATTCAATATGAACCATTAGAAGCCACATCCTAAAATTTCAACCCTATCTAACTTCATTTGCTATTTTTCATGCATTTAATGAATTGTTTTGAGCTAAATGACCCTGAAATTAAAAAGCACCACAAATGAACTCTGAAATGGTTGAAACTTGGCATGGTTTCATAATTTCACCCACATAGCATGTGCTAAAAAGTTGAGAGGGTTACGGCAAAAACCGGATGCACTTCATGTACAAAATGGACATTCTCTTTCGAAGTTTCAGTGTTTCGGACGAAAACTCGTCTGTTACGAAAGGATTTCAATTTTTTTAACTTATTTCAACTCCAGACTTTTTGTGCATTCAATATGAACCATTAGAAGCCACATCCTAAAATTTCAACCCTATCTAACTTCATTTGCTATTTTTCATGCATTTAATGAATTGTTTTGAGCTAAATGACCCTGAAATTAAAAAGCACCACAAATGAACTCTGAAATGGTTGAAACTTATCATGGTATCATAATTTCACCCACATAGCATGTGCTAAAAAGTTGAGAGGGTTACGGCAAAAAATGGATGCACTTCGTGTACAAAATGGACAATCTCTTTCGAAGTATCAGGGTTTCGGACGAAAACTCGTCTGTTACGAAAGGATTTCAATTTTTTTAACTTATTTCAACTCCAGAGTTTTTGTGCATTCAATATGAACCATTAGAAGACACATCCTAAAATTTCAACCCTATCTAACTTCATTTGCTATTTTTCATGCATTTAATGAATTGTTTTGAGCTAAATGACCCTGAAATTAAAAAGCACAACAAATGAACTCTGAAATGGTTGAAACTTATCATGGTCTCATTATTTCACCCACATAGCATGTGCTAAAAAGTTGAGAGGGTTACGGCACAAACTGGATGCACTTCGTGTACAAAATGGACAATCTCTTTCGAAGTATCAGCGTTTCGGACGAAAACTCGTCTGTTACGAAAGGATTTCAATTTTTTTAACTTATTTCAACTCCAGACTTTTTGTGCATTCAATATGAACCATTAGAAGCCACATCCTAAAATTTCAACCCTATCTAACTTCATTTGCTATTTTTCATGCATTTAATGAATTGTTTTGAGCTAAATGACCCTGAAATTAAAAAGCACCACAAATGAACTCTGAAATGGTTGAAACTTGGCATGGTTTCATAATTTCACCCACATAGCATGTGCTAAAAATTTGAGAGGGTTACGGCAAAAACCGGATGCACTTCGTGTAAAAAATGGACAATCTCTTTCGAAGTTTCAGGGTTTCGCACGAAAACTCGTCTGTTACGAAAGGATTTCAATTTTTTTAACTTATTTCAACTCCAGACTTTTTGTGCATTCAATATGAACCATTAGAAGCCACATCCTAAAATTTCAACCCTATCTAACTTCATTTGCTATTTTTCATGCATTTAATGAATTGTTTTGAGCTAAATGACCCTGAAATTAAAAAGCACCACAAATGAACTCTGAAATGGTTGAAACTTATCATGGTATCATAATTTCACCCACATAGCATGTGCTAAAAAGTTGAGAGGGTTACGGCAAAAACTGGATGCACTTCGTGTACAAAATGGACAATCTCTTTCGAAGTATCAGCGTTTCGGACGAAAACTCGTCTGTTACGAAAGGATTTCAATTTTTTTAACTTATTTCAACTCCAGACTTTTTGTGCATTCAATATGAACCATTAGATGCCACATCCTAAAATTTCAACCCTATCTAACTTCATTTGCTATTTTGCATGCATTTAATGAATTGTTTTGAGCTAAATGACCCTGAAATTAAAAAGCACCACAAATGAACTCTGAAATGGTTGAAACTTATCATGGTATCATAATTTCACCCACATAGCATGTGCTAAAAAGTTGAGAGGGTTACGGCAAAAACTGGATGCACTTCGTGTACAAAATGGACAATCTCTTTCGAAGTATGAGGGTTTCGGACGAAAACTCGTCTGTTACGAAAGGATTTCAATTTTTTTAACTTATTTCAACTCCAGAGTTTTTGTGCATTCAATATGAACCATTAGAAGCCACATCCTAAAATTTCAACCCTATCTAACTTCATTTGCTATTTTTTATGCATTTAATGAATTGTTTTGAGCTAAATGACCCTGAAATTAATAAGCACCACAAATGAACTCTGAAATGGTTGAAACTTATCATGGTATCATAATTTCACCCACATAACATGTGCTAAAAAGTTGAGAGGGTTACGGCACAAACTGGATGCACTTCGTGTACAAAATGGACAATCTCTTTCGAAGTATCAGCGTTTCGGACGAAAACTCGTCTGTTACGAAAGGATTTCAATTTTTTTAACTTATTTCAACTCCAGACTTTTTGTGCATTCAATATGAACCATTAGAAGCCACATCCTAAAATTTCAACCCTATCTAACTTCATTTGCTATTTTTCATGCATTTAATGAATTGTTTTGAGCTAAATGACCCTGAAATTAATAAGCACCACAAATGAACTCTGAAATGGTTGAAACTTATCATGGTATCATAATTTCACCCACATAACATGTGCTAAAAAGTTGAGAGGGTTACGGCACAAACTGGATGCACTTCGTGTACAAAATGGACATTCTCTTTCGAAGTTTCAGTGTTTCGGACGAAAACTCGTCTGTTACGAAAGGATTTCAATTTTTTTAACTTATTTCAACTCCAGACTTTTTGTGCATTCAATATGAACCATTAGAAGCCACATCCTAAAATTTCAACCCTATCTAACTTCATTTGCTATTTTTCATGCATTTAATGAATTGTTTTGAGCTAAATGACCCTGAAATTAAAAAGCACCACAAATGAACTCTGAAATGGTTGAAACTTATCATGGTATCATAATTTCACCCACATAGCATGTGCTAAAAAGTTGAGAGGGTTACGGCAAAAAATGGATGCACTTCGTGTACAAAATGGACAATCTCTTTCGAAGTATCAGGGTTTCGGACGAAAACTCGTCTGTTACGAAAGGATTTCAATTTTTTTAACTTATTTCAACTCCAGAGTTTTTGTGCATTCAATATGAACCATTAGAAGACACATCCTAAAATTTCAACCCTATCTAACTTCATTTGCTATTTTTCATGCATTTAATGAATTGTTTTGAGCTAAATGACCCTGAAATTAAAAAGCACAACAAATGAACTCTGAAATGGTTGAAACTTATCATGGTCTCATTATTTCACCCACATAGCATGTGCTAAAAAGTTGAGAGGGTTACGGCACAAACTGGATGCACTTCGTGTACAAAATGGACAATCTCTTTCGAAGTATCAGCGTTTCGGACGAAAACTCGTCTGTTACGAAAGGATTTCAATTTTTTTAACTTATTTCAACTCCAGACTTTTTGTGCATTCAATATGAACCATTAGAAGCCACATCCTAAAATTTCAACCCTATCTAACTTCATTTGCTATTTTTCATGCATTTAATGAATTGTTTTGAGCTAAATGACCCTGAAATTAAAAAGCACCACAAATGAACTCTGAAATGGTTGAAACTTGGCATGGTTTCATAATTTCACCCACATAGCATGTGCTAAAAATTTGAGAGGGTTACGGCAAAAACCGGATGCACTTCGTGTAAAAAATGGACAATCTCTTTCGAAGTTTCAGGGTTTCGCACGAAAACTCGTCTGTTACGAAAGGATTTCAATTTTTTTAACTTATTTCAACTCCAGACTTTTTGTGCATTCAATATGAACCATTAGAAGCCACATCCTAAAATTTCAACCCTATCTAACTTCATTTGCTATTTTTCATGCATTTAATGAATTGTTTTGAGCTAAATGACCCTGAAATTAAAAAGCACCACAAATGAACTCTGAAATGGTTGAAACTTATCATGGTATCATAATTTCACCCACATAGCATGTGCTAAAAAGTTGAGAGGGTTACGGCAAAAACTGGATGCACTTCGTGTACAAAATGGACAATCTCTTTCGAAGTATCAGCGTTTCGGACGAAAACTCGTCTGTTACGAAAGGATTTCAATTTTTTTAACTTATTTCAACTCCAGACTTTTTGTGCATTCAATATGAACCATTAGAAGCCACATCCTAAAATTTCAACCCTATCTAACTTCATTTGCTATTTTTTATGCATTTAATGAATTGTTTTGAGCTAAATGACCCTGAAATTAATAAGCACCACAAATGAACTCTGAAATGGTTGAAACTTATCATGGTATCATAATTTCACCCACATAACATGTGCTAAAAAGTTGAGAGGGTTACGGCACAAACTGGATGCACTTCGTGTACAAAATGGACAATCTCTTTCGAAGTATCAGCGTTTCGGACGAAAACTCGTCTGTTACGAAAGGATTTCAATTTTTTTAACTTATTTCAACTCCAGACTTTTTGTGCATTCAATATGAACCATTAGAAGCCACATCCTAAAATTTCAACCCTATCTAACTTCATTTGCTATTTTTCATGCATTTAATGAATTGTTTTGAGCTAAATGACCCTGAAATTAATAAGCACCACAAATGAACTCTGAAATGGTTGAAACTTATCATGGTATCATAATTTCACCCACATAACATGTGCTAAAAAGTTGAGAGGGTTACGGCACAAACTGGATGCACTTCGTGTACAAAATGGACAATCTCTTTCGAAGTATCAGCGTTTCGGACGAAAACTCGTCTGTTACGAAAGGATTTCAATTTTTTTAACTTATTTCAACTCCAGACTTTTTGTGCATTCAATATGAACCATTAGAAGCCACATCCTAAAATTTCAACCCTATCTAACTTCATTTGCTATTTTTCATGCATTTAATGAATTGTTTTGAGCTAAATGACCCTGAAATTAAAAAGCACCACAAATGAACTCTGAAATGGTTGAAACTTGGCATGGTTTCATAATTTCACCCACATAGCATGTGCTAAAAAGTTGAGAGGGTTACGGCAAAAACCGGATGCACTTCGTGTACAAAATGGACATTCTCTTTCGAAGTTTCAGTGTTTCGGACGAAAACTCGTCTGTTACGAAAGGATTTCAATTTTTTTAACTTATTTCAACTCCAGACTTTTTGTGCATTCAATATGAACCATTAGAAGCCACATCCTAAAATTTCAACCCTATCTAACTTCATTTGCTATTTTTCATGCATTTAATGAATTGTTTTGAGCTAAATGACCCTGAAATTAAAAAGCACCACAAATGAACTCTGAAATGGTTGAAACTTATCATGGTATCATAATTTCACCCACATAGCATGTGCTAAAAAGTTGAGAGGGTTACGGCAAAAAATGGATGCACTTCGTGTACAAAATGGACAATCTCTTTCGAAGTATCAGGGTTTCGGACGAAAACTCGTCTGTTACGAAAGGATTTCAATTTTTTTAACTTATTTCAACTCCAGAGTTTTTGTGCATTCAATATGAACCATTAGAAGACACATCCTAAAATTTCAACCCTATCTAACTTCATTTGCTATTTTTCATGCATTTAATGAATTGTTTTGAGCTAAATGACCCTGAAATTAAAAAGCACAACAAATGAACTCTGAAATGGTTGAAACTTATCATGGTCTCATTATTTCACCCACATAGCATGTGCTAAAAAGTTGAGAGGGTTACGGCACAAACTGGATGCACTTCGTGTACAAAATGGACAATCTCTTTCGAAGTATCAGCGTTTCGGACGAAAACTCGTCTGTTACGAAAGGATTTCAATTTTTTTAACTTATTTCAACTCCAGACTTTTTGTGCATTCAATATGAACCATTAGAAGCCACATCCTAAAATTTCAACCCTATCTAACTTCATTTGCTATTTTTCATGCATTTAATGAATTGTTTTGAGCTAAATGACCCTGAAATTAAAAAGCACCACAAATGAACTCTGAAATGGTTGAAACTTGGCATGGTTTCATAATTTCACCCACATAGCTTGTGCTAAAAAGTTGAGAGGGTTACGGCAAAAACCGGATGCACTTCGTGTACAAAATGGACAATCTCTTTTGAAGTTTCAGGGTTTCGGACGAAAACTCGTCTGTTACGAAAGGATTTCAATTTTTTTTAACTTATTTCAACTCCAGACTTTTTGTGCATTCAATATGAACCATTAGAAGTCACATCCTAAAATTTCAACCCTATCTAACTTCATTTGCTATTTTTCATGCATTTAATGAATTGTTTTGAGCTAAATGACCCTGAAATTAAAAAGCACCACAAATGAACTCTGAAATGGTTGAAACTTATCATGGTATCATAATTTCACCCACATAGCATGTGCTAAAAAGTTGAGAGGGTTACGGCAAAAACTGGATGCACTTCGTGTACAAAATGGACAATCTCTTTCGAAGTATCAGGGTTTCGGACGAAAACTCGTCTGTTACGAAAGGATTTCAATTTTTTTAACTTATTTCAACTCCAGAGTTTTTGTGCATTCAATATGAACCATTAGAAGCCACATCCTAAAATTTCAACCCTATCTAACTTCATTTGCTATTTTTCATGCATTTAATGAATTGTTGTGAGCTAAATGACCCTGAAATTAAAAAGCACCACAAATGAACTCTGAAATGGTTGAAACTTATCATGGTATCATAATTTCACCCACATAGCATGTGCTAAAAAGTTGAGAGGGTTACGGCACAAACTGGATGCACTTCGTGTACAAAATGGACAATCTCTTTCGAAGTATCAGCGTTTCGGACGAAAACTCGTCTGTTACGAAAGGATTTCAATTTTTTTAACTTATTTCAACTCCAGACTTTTTGTGCATTCAATATGAACCATTAGAAGCCACATCCTAAAATTTCAACCCTATCTAACTTCATTTGCTATTTTTCATGCATTTAATGAATTGTTTTGAGCTAAATGACCCTGAAATTAAAAAGCACCACAAATGAACTCTGAAATGGTTGAAACTTGGCATGGTTTCACAATTTCACCCACATAGCATGTGCTAAAAATTTGAGAGGGTTACGGCAAAAACCGGATGCACTTCGTGTAAAAAATGGACAATCTCTTTCGAAGTTTCAGGGTTTCGCACGAAAACTCGTCTGTTACGAAAGGATTTCAATTTTTTTAACTTATTTCAACTCCAGACTTTTTGTGCATTCAATATGAACCATTAGAAGCCACATCCTAAAATTTCAACCCTATCTAACTTCATTTGCTATTTTTCATGCATTTAATGAATTGTTTTGAGCTAAATGACCCTGAAATTAAAAAGCACCACAAATGAACTCTGAAATGGTTGAAACTTATCATGGTATCATAATTTCACCCACATAGCATGTGCTCAAAAGTTGAGAGGGTTACGGCAAAAACTGGATGCACTTCGTGTACAAAATGGACTATCTCTTTCGAAGTATGAGGGTTTCGGACGAAAACTCGTCTGTTACGAAAGGATTTCAATTTTTTAAACTTATTTCAACTCCAGACTTTTTGTGCATTCAATATGAACCATTAGAAGCCACATCCTAAAATTTCAACCCTATCTAACTTCATTTGCTATTTTTCATGCATTTAATGAATTGTTTTGAGCTAAATGACCCTGAAATTAAAAAGCACCACAAATGAACTCTGAAATGGTTGAAACTTGGCATGGTTTCATAAATTCACCCACATAGCATGTGCTAAAAAGTTGAGAGGGTTACGGCAAAAACCGGATGCACTTCGTGTACAAAATGGACAATCTCTTTCGAAGTTTTAGGGTTTCGCACGAAAACTCGTCTGTTACGAAAGGATTTCATTTTTTTTAACTTATTTCAACTACAGACTTTTTGTGCATTCAATATGAACCATTAGAAGCCACATCCTAAAATTTCAACCCTATCTAACTTCATTTGCTATTTTTCATGCATTTAATGAATTGTTTTGAGCTAAATGACCCTGAAATTAAAAAGCACCACAAATGAACTCTGAAATGGTTGAAACTTGGCATGGTTTCATAATTTCACCCACATAGCATGTGCTAAAAAGTTGAGAGGGTTACGGCAAAAACCGGATGCACTTCGTGTACAAAATGGACAATCTCTTTCGAAGTTTCAGGGTTTCGCACGAAAACTCGTCTGTTACGAAAGGATTTCAATTTTTTTAACTTATTTCAACTCCAGACTTTTTGTGCATTCAATATGAACCATTAGAAGCCACATCCTAAAATTTCAACCCTATCTAACTTCATTTGCTATTTTTCATGCATTTAATGAATTGTTTTGAGCTAAATGACCCTGAAATTAAAAAGCACCACAAATGAACTCTGAAATGGTTGAAACTTATCATGGTATCATAATTTCACCCACATAGCATGTGCTAAAAAGTTGAGAGGGTTACGGCACAAACTGGATGCACTTCGTGTACAAAATGGACAATCTCTTTCGAAGTATCAGCGTTTCGGACGAAAACTCGTCTGTTACGAAAGGATTTCAATTTTTTTAACTTATTTCAACTCCAGACTTTTTGTGCATTCAATATGAACCATTAGAAGCCACATCCTAAAATTTCAACCCTATCTAACTTCATTTGCTATTTTTCATGCATTTAATGAATTGTTTTGAGCTAAATGACCCTGAAATTAAAAAGCACCACAAATGAACTCTGAAATGGTTGAAACTTGGCATGGTTTCATAATTTCACCCACATAGCATGTGCTAAAAATTTGAGAGGGTTACGGCAAAAACCGGATGCACTTCGTGTACAAAATGGACAATCTCTTTCGAAGTTTTAGGGTTTCGCACGAAAACTTGTCTGTTACGAAAGGATTTCAATTTTTTTTAACTTATTTCAACTCCAGACTTTTTGTGCATTCAATATGAACCATTAGAAGCCACATCCTAAAATTTCAACCCTATCTAACTTCATTTGCTATTTTTCATGCATTTAATGAATTGTTTTGAGCTAAATGACCCTGAAATTAAAAAGCACCACAAATGAACTCTGAAATGGTTGAAACTTGGCATGGTTTCATAAATTCACCCACATAGCATGTGCTAAAAAGTTGAGAGGGTTACGGCAAAAACCGGATGCACTTCGTGTACAAAATGGACAATCTCTTTCGAAGTTTTAGGGTTTCGCACGAAAACTCGTCTGTTACGAAAGGATTTCAATTTTTTTAACTTATTTCAACTCCAGACTTTTTGTGCATTCAATATGAACCATTAGAAGCCACATCGTAAAATTTCAACCCTATCTAACTTCATTTGCTATTTTTCATGCATTTAATGAATTGTTTTGAGCTAAATGACCCTGAAATTAAAAAGCACCACAAATGAACTCTGAAATGGTTGAAACTTATCATGGTATCATAATTTCACCCACATAGCATGTGCTAAAAAGTTGAGAGGGTTACGGCAGAAACTGGATGCACTTCGTGTACAAAATGGACAATCTCTTTCGAAGTATCAGCGTTTCGGACGAAAACTCGTCTGTTACGAAAGGATTTCAATTTTTTTAACTTATTTCAACTCCAGACTTTTTGTGCATTCAATATGAACCATTAGAAGCCACATCCTAAAATTTCAACCCTATCTAACTTCATTTGCTATTTTTCATGCATTTAATGAATTGTTTTGAGCTAAATGACCCTGAAATTAAAAAGCACCACAAATGAACTCTGAAATGGTTGAAACTTGGCATGGTTTCATAAATTCACCCACATAGCATGTGCTAAAAAGTTGAGAGGGTTACGGCAAAAACCGGATGCACTTCGTGTACAAAATGGACAATCTCTTTCGAAGTTTTAGGGTTTCGCACGAAAACTCGTCTGTTACGAAAGGATTTCAATTTTTTTAACTTATTTCAACTCCAGACTTTTTGTGCATTCAATATGAACCATTAGAAGCCACATCCTAAAATTTCAACCCTATCTAACTTCATTTGCTATTTTTCATGCATTTAATGAATTGTTTTGAGCTAAATGACCCTGAAATTAAAAAGCACCACAAATGAACTCTGAAATGGTTGAAACTTGGCATGGTTTCATAATTTCACCCACATAGCATGTGCTAAAAAGTTGAGAGGGTTACGGCAAAAACCGGATGCACTTCGTGTACAAAATGGACAATCTCTTTCGAAGTTTCAGGGTTTCGCACGAAAACTCGTCTGTTACGAAAGGATTTCAATTTTTTTAACTTATTTCAACTCCAGACTTTTTGTGCATTCAATATGAACCATTAGAAGCCACATCCTAAAATTTCAACCCTATCTAACTTCATTTGCTATTTTTCATGCATTTAATGAATTGTTTTGAGCTAAATGACCCTGAAATTAAAAAGCACCACAAATGAACTCTGAAATGGTTGAAACTTATCATGGTATCATAATTTCACCCACATAGCATGTGCTAAAAAGTTGAGAGGGTTACGGCAAAAACTGGATGCACTTCGTGTCCAAATTGGACAATCTCTTTCGAAGTATCAGGGTTTCGGACGAAAACTCGTGTGTTACGAAAGGATTTCAATTTTTTTTAACTTATTTCAACTCCAGAATTTTTGTGCATTCAATATGAACCATTAGAAGCCACATCCTAAAATTTCAACCCTATCTAACTTCATTTGCTATTTTTCATGCATTTAATGAATTGTTTTGAGCTAAATGACACTGAAATTAAAAAGCACCACAAATGAACTCTGAAATGGTTGAAACTTGGCATGGTTTCATAATTTCACCCACATAGCATGTGCTAAAAAGTTGAGAGGGTTACGGCAAAAACCGGATGCACTTCGTGTACAAAATGGACAATCTCTTTCGAAGTTTCAGTGTTTCGCACGAAAACTCGTCTGTTACGAAAGGATTTCAATTTTTTTAACTTATTTCAACTCCAGACTTTTTGTGCATTCAATATGAACCATTAGAAGCCGCATCCTAAAATTTCAACCCTATCTAACTTCATTTGCTATTTTTCATGCATTTAATGAATTGTTTTGAGCTAAATGACCCTGAAATTAAAAAGCACCACAAATGAACTCTGAAATGGTTGAAACTTATCATGGTATCATAATTTCACCCACATAGCATGTGCTAAAAAGTTGAGAGGGTTACGGCAAAAACTGGATGCACTTCGTGTACAAAATGGAAAATCTCTTTCGAAGTATCAGGGTTTCGGACGAAAACTCGTCTGTTACGAAAGGATTTCAATTTTTTTAACTTATTTCAACTCCAGAGTTCTTGTGCATTCAATATGAACCATTAGAAGCCACATCCTAAAATTTCAACCCTATCTAACTTCATTTGCTATTTTTCATGCATTTAATGAATTGTTTTGAGCTAAATGACCCTGAAATTAAAAAGCACCACAAATGAACTCTGAAATGGTTGAAACTTGGCATGGTTTCATAAATTCACCCACATAGCATGTGCTAAAAAGTTGAGAGGGTTACGGCAAAAACCGGATGCGCTTCGTGTACAAAATGGACAATCTCTTTCGAAGTTTCAGGGTTTCGCACGAAAACTCGTCTGTTACGAAAGGATTTCAATTTTTTTAACTTATTTCAACTCCAGACTTTTTGTGCATTCAATATGAACCATTAGAAGCCACATCCTAAAATTTCAACCCTATCTAACTTCATTTGCTATTTTTCATGCATTTAATGAATTGTTTTGAGCTAAATGACCCTGAAATTAAAAAGCACCACAAATGAACTCTGAAATGGTTGAAACTTATCATGGTATCATAATTTCACCCACATAGCATGTGCTAAAAAGTTGAGAGGGTTACGGCAAAAACTGGATGCACTTCGTGTACAAAATGGACAATCTCTTTCGAAGTATCAGGGTTTCGGACGAAAACTCGTCTGTTACGAAAGGATTTCAATTTTTTTAACTTATTTCAACTCCAGAGTTTTTGTGCATTCAATATGAAGCATTAGAAGCCACATCCTAAAATTTCAACCCTATCTAACTTCATTTGCTATTTTTCATGCATTTAATGAATTGTTTTGAGCTAAATGACCCTGAAATTAAAAAGCACCACAAATGAACTCTGAAATGGTTGAAACTTGGCATGGTTTCATAATTTCACCCACATAGCATGTGCTAAAAAGTTGAGAGGGTTACGGCAAAAACCGGATGCACTTCGTGTACAAAATGGACAATCTCTTTCGAAGTTTCAGGGTTTCGCACGAAAACTCGTCTGTTACGAAAGGATTTCAATTTTTTTAACTTATTTCAACTCCAGACTTTTTGTGCATTCAATATGAACCATTAGAAGCCACATCCTAAAATTTCAACCCTATCTAACTTCATTTGCTATTTTTCATGCATTTAATGAATTGTTTTGAGCTAAATGACCCTGAAATTAAAAAGCACCACAAATGAACTCTGAAATGGTTGAAACTTATCATGGTATCATAATTTCACCCACATAGCATGTGCTAAAAAGTTGAGAGGGTTACGGCAAAAACTGGATGCACTTCGTGTACAAAATGGACAATCTCTTTCGAAGTATCAGGGTTTCGGACGAAAACTCGTCTGTTACGAAAGGATTTCAATTTTTTTAACTTATTTCAACTCCAGAGTTTTTGTGCATTCAATATGAACCATTAGAAGCCACATCCTAAAATTTCAACCCTATCTAACTTCATTTGCTATTTTTCATGCATTTAATGAATTGTTTTGAGCTAAATGACCCTGAAATTAAAAAGCACCACAAATGAACTCTGAAATGGTTGAAACTTGGCATGGTTTCATAATTTCACCCACATAGCATGTGCTAAAAAGTTGAGAGGGTTACGGCAAAAACCGGATGCACTTCGTGTACAAAATGGACAATCTCTTTCGAAGTTTCAGGGTTTCGCACGAAAACTCGTCTGTTACGAAAGGATTTCAATTTTTTTAACTTATTTCAACTCCAGACTTTTTGTGCATTCAATATGAACCATTAGAAGCCACATCCTAAAATTTCAACCCTATCTAACTTCATTTGCTATTTTTCATGCATTTAATGAATTGTTTTGAGCTAAATGACCCTGAAATTAAAAAGCACCACAAATGAACTCTGAAATGGTTGAAACTTATCATGGTATCATAATTTCACCCACATAGCATGTGCTAAAAAGTTGAGAGGGTTACGGCAAAAACTGGATGCACTTCGTGTACAAAATGGACAATCTCTTTCGAAGTATCAGGGTTTCGGACGAAAACTCGTCTGTTACGAAAGGATTTCAATTTTTTTAACTTATTTCAACTCCAGAATTTTTGTGCATTCAATATGAACCATTAGAAGCCACATCCTAAAATTTCAACAATATCTAACTTCATTTGCTATTTTTCATGCATTTAATGAATTGTTTTGAGCTAAATGACCCTGAAATTAAAAAGCACCACAAATGAACTCTGAAATGGTTGAAACTTATCATGGTATCATAATTTCACCCACATAGCATGTGCTAAAAAGTTGAGAGGGTTACGGCACAAACTGGATGCACTTCGTGTACAAAATGGACAATCTCTTTCGAAGTATCAGCGTTTCGGACGAAAACTCGTCTGTTACGAAAGGATTTCAATTTTTTTAACTTATTTCAACTCCAGACTTTTTGTGCATTCAATATGAACCATTAGAAGCCACATCCTAAAATTTCAACCCTATCTAACTTCATTTGCTATTTTTCATGCATTTAATGAATTGTTTTGAGCTAAATGACCCTGAAATTAAAAAGCACCACAAATGAACTCTGAAATGGTTGAAACTTGGCATGGTTTCATAATTTCACCCACATAGCATGTGCTAAAAATTTGAGAGGGTTACGGCAAAAACCGGATGCACTTCGTGTACAAAATGGACAATCTCTTTCGAAGTTTTAGGGTTTCGCACGAAAACTCGTCTGTTACGAAAGGATTTCAATTTTTTTAACTTATTTCAACTCCAGACTTTTTGTGCATTCAATATGAACCATTAGAAGCCACATCCTAAAATTTCAACCCTATCTAACTTCATTTGCTATTTTTCATGCATTTAATGAATTGTTTTGAGCTAAATGACCCTGAAATTAAAAAGCACCACAAATGAACTCTGAAATGGTTGAAACTTGGCATGGTTTCATAAATTCACCCACATAGCATGTGCTAAAAAGTTGAGAGGGTTACGGCAAAAACCGGATGCACTTCGTGTACAAAATGGACAATCTCTTTCGAAGTTTTAGGGTTTCGCACGAAAACTCGTCTGTTACGAAAGGATTTCAATTTTTTTAACTTATTTCAACTCCAGACTTTTTTTGCATTCAATATGAACCATTAGAAGCCACATCCTAAAATTTCAACCCTATCTAACTTCATTTGCTATTTTTCATGCATTTAATGAATTGTTTTGAGCTAAATGACCCTGAAATTAAAAAGCACCACAAATGAACTCTGAAATGGTTGAAACTTATCATGGTATCATAATTTCACCCACATAGCATGTCCTAAAAAGTTGAGAGGGTTACGGCACAAACTGGATGCACTTCGTGTACAAAATGGACAATCTCTTTCGAAGTATCAGCGTTTCGGACGAAAACTCGTCTGTTACGAAAGGATTTCAATTTTTTTAACTTATTTCAACTCCAGACTTTTTGTGCATTCAATATGAACCATTAGAAGCCACATCCTAAAATTTCAACCCTATCTAACTTCATTTGCTATTTTTCATGCATTTAATGAATTGTTTTGAGCTAAATGACCCTGAAATTAAAAAGCACCACAAATGAACTCTGAAATGGTTGAAACTTGGCATGGTTTCATAAATTCACCCACATAGCATGTGCTAAAAAGTTGAGAGGGTTACGGCAAAAACCGGATGCACTTCGTGTACAAAACGGACAATCTCTTTCGAAGGTTTAGGGTTTCGCACGAAAACTCGTCTGTTACGAAAGGATTTCAATTTTTTTAACTTATTTGAACTCCAGACTTTTTGTGCATTCAATATGAACCATTAGAAGCCACATCCTAAAATTTCAACCCTATCTAACTTCATTTGCTATTTTTCATGCATTTAATGAATTGTTTTGAGCTAAATGACCCTGAAATTAAAAAGCACCACAAATGAACTCTGAAATGGTTGAAACTTGGCATGGTTTCATAATTTCACCCACATAGCATGTGCTAAAAAGTTGAGAGGGTTACGGCAAAAACCGGATGCACTTCGTGTACAAAATGGACAATCTCTTTCGAAGTTTCAGGGTTTCGCACGAAAACTCGTCTGTTACGAAAGGATTTCAATTTTTTTAACTTATTTCAACTCCAGACTTTTTGTGCATTCAATATGAACCATTAGAAGCCACATCCTAAAATTTCAACCCTATCTAACTTCATTTGCTATTTTTCATGCATTTAATGAATTGTTTTGAGCTAAATGACCCTGAAATTAAAAAGCACCACAAATGAACTCTGAAATGGTTGAAACTTATCATGGTATCATAATTTCACCCACATAGCATGTGCTAAAAAGTTGAGAGGGTTACGGCAAAAACTGGATGCACTTCGTGTCCAAATTGGACAATCTCTTTCGAAGTATCAGGGTTTCGGACGAAAACTCGTCTGTTACGAAAGGATTTCAATTTTTTTTAACTTATTTCAACTCCAGAATTTTTGTGCATTCAATATGAACCATTAGAAGCCACATCCTAAAATTTCAACCCTATCTAACTTCATTTGCTATTTTTCATGCATTTAATGAATTGTTTTTAGCTAAATGACACTGAAATTAAAAAGCACCACAAATGAACTCTGAAATGGTTGAAACTTGGCATGGTTTCATAATTTCACCCACATAGCATGTGCTAAAAAGTTGAGAGGGTTACGGCAAAAACCGGATGCACTTCGTGTACAAAATGGACAATCTCTTTCGAAGTTTCAGGGTTTCGCACGAAAACTCGTCTGTTACGAAAGGATTTCAATTTTTTTAACTTATTTCAACTCCAGACTTTTTGTGCATTCAATATGAACCATTAGAAGCCACATCCTAAAATTTCAACCCTATCTAACTTCATTTGCTATTTTTCATGCATTTAATGAATTGTTTTGAGCTAAATGACCCTGAAATTAAAAAGCACCACAAATGAACCCTGAAATGGTTGAAACTTGGCATGGTTTCATAATTTCACCCACATAGCATGTGCTAAAAAGTTGAGAGGGTTACGGCAAAAACCGGATGCACTTCGTGTACAAAATGGACAATCTCTTTCGAAGTTTCAGGGTTTCGGACGAAAACTCGTCTATTACGAAAGGATTTCAATTTTTTTAACTTATTTCAACTCCAGAGTTTTTGTGCATTCAATATGAACCATTAGAAGCCACATACTAAAATTTCAACCCTATCTAACTTCATTTGCTATTTTTCATGCATTTAATGAATTGTTTTGAGCTAAATGACCCTGAAATTAAAAAGCACCACAAATGAACTCTGAAATGGTTGAAACTTATCATGGTATCATAATTTCACCCACATAGCATGTGCTAAAAAGTTGAGAGGGTTACGGCAAAAACTGGATGCACTTCGTGTCCAAAATGGACAATCTCTTTCGAAGTATCAGGGTTTCGGACGAAAACTCGTCTGTTACGAAAGGATTTCAATTTTTTTTAACTTATTTCAACTCCAGAATTTTTGTGCATTCAATATGAACCATTAGAAGCCACATCCTAAAATTTCAACCCTATCTAACTTCATTTGCTATTTTTCATGCATTTAATGAATTGTTTTGAGCTAAATGACACTGAAATTAAAAAGCACCACAAATGAACTCTGAAATGGTTGAAACTTGGCATGGTTTCATAATTTCACCCACATAGCATGTGCTAAAAAGTTGAGAGGGTTACGGCAAAAACCGGATGCACTTCGTGTACAAAATGGACAATCTCTTTCGAAGTTTCAGGGTTTCGCACGAAAACTCGTCTGTTACGAAAGGATTTCAATTTTTTTAACTTATTTCAACTCCAGACTTTTTGTGCATTCAATATGAACCATTAGAAGCCACATCCTAAAATTTCAACCCTATCTAACTTCATTTGCTATTTTTCATGCATTTAATGAATTGTTTTGAGCTAAATGACCCTGAAATTAAAAAGCACCACAAATGAACTCTGAAATGGTTGAAACTTGGCATGGTTTCATAAATTCACCCACATAGCATGTGCTAAAAAGTTGAGAGGGTTACGGCAAAAACCGGATGCACTTCGTGTACAAAATGGACAATCTCTTTCGAAGTTTTAGGGTTTCGCACGAAAACTCGTCTGTTACGAAAGGATTTCAATTTTTTTAACTTATTTCAACTCCAGACTTTTTGTGCATTCAATATGAACCATTAGAAGCCACATCCTAAAATTTCAACCCTATCTAACTTCATTTGCTATTTTTCATGCATTTAATGAATTGTTTTGAGCTAAATGACCCTGAAATTAAAAAGCACCACAAATGAACTCTGAAATGGTTGAAACTTGGCATGGTTTCATAATTTCACCCACATAGCATGTGCTAAAAACTTGAGAGGGTTACGGCAAAAACCGGATGCACTTCGTGTACAAAATGGACAATCTCTTTCGAAGTTTCAGGGTTTCGCACGAAAACTCGTCTGTTACGAAAGGATTTCAATTTTTTTAACTTATTTCAACTCCAGACTTTTTGTGCATTCAATATGAACCATTAGAAGCCACATCCTAAAATTTCAACCCTATCTAACATCATTTGCTATTTTTCATGCATTTAATGAATTGTTTTGAGCTAAATGACCCTGAAATTAAAAAGCACCACAAATGAACTCTGAAATGGTTGAAACTTATCATGGTATCATAATTTCACCCACATAGCATGTGCTAAAAAGTTGAGAGGGTTACGGCAAAAACTGGATGCACTTCGTGTCCAAATTGGACAATCTCTTTCGAAGTATCAGGGTTTCGGACGAAAACTCGTCTGTTACGAAAGGATTTCAATTTTTTTTAACTTATTTCAACTCCAGAATTTTTGTGCATTCAATATGAACCATTAGAAGCCACATCCTAAAATTTCAACCCTATCTAACTTCATTTGCTATTTTTCATGCATTTAATGAATTGTTTTGAGCTAAATGACACTGAAATTAAAAAGCACCACAAATGAACTCTGAAATGGTTGAAACATGGCAAGGTTTCATAATTTCACCCACATAGCATGTGCTAAAAAGTTGAGAGGGTTACGGCAAAAACCGGATGCACTTCGTGTACAAAAAGGACAATCTCTTTCGAAGTTTCAGGGTTTCGCACGAAAACTCGTCTGTTACGAAAGGATTTCAATTTTTTTAACTTATTTCAACTCCAGACTTTTTGTGCATTCAATATGAACCATTAGAAGCCACATCCTAAAATTTCAACCCTATCTAACTTCATTTGCTATTTTTCATGCATTTAATGAATTGTTTTGAGCTAAATGACCCTGAAATTAAAAAGCACCACAAATGAACTCTGAAATGGTTGAAACTTGGCATGGTTTCATAATTTCACCCACATAGCATGTGCTAAAAAGTTGAGAGGGTTACGGCAAAAACCGGATGCACTTCGTGTACAAAATGGACAATCTCTTTCGAAGTTTCAGGGTTTCGGACGAAAACTCGTCTATTACGAAAGGATTTCAATTTTTTTAACTTATTTCAACTCCAGAGTTTTTGTGCATTCAATATGAACCATTAGAAGCCACATCCTAAAATTTCAACCCTATCTAACTTCATTTGCTATTTTTCATGCATTTAATGAATTGTTTTGAGCTAAATGACCCTGAAATTAAAAAGCACCACAAATGAACTCTGAAATGGTTGAAACTTATCATGGTATCATAATTTCACCCACATAGCATGTGCTAAAAAGTTGAGAGGGTTACGGCAAAAACTGGATGCACTTCGTGTCCAAAATGGACAATCTCTTTCGAAGTATCAGGGTTTCGGACGAAAACTCGTCTGTTACGAAAGGATTTCAATTTTTTTTAACTTATTTCAACTCCAGAATTTTTGTGCATTCAATATGAACCATTAGAAGCCACATCCTAAAATTTCAACCCTATCTAACTTCATTTGCTATTTTTCATGCATTTAATGAATTGTTTTGAGCTAAATGACACTGAAATTAAAAAGCACCACAAATGAACTCTGAAATGGTTGAAACTTGGCATGGTTTCATAATTTCACCCACATAGCATGTGCTAAAAAGTTGAGAGGGTTACGGCAAAAACCGGATGCACTTCGTGTACAAAATGGACAATCTCTTTCGAAGTTTCAGGGTTTCGGACGAAAACTCGTCTGTTACGAAAGGATTTCAATTTTTTTAACTTATTTCAACTCCAGACTTTTTGTGCATTCAATACGAACCATTAGAAGCCACATCCTAAAATTTCAACCCTATCTAACTTCATTTGCTATTTTTCATGCATTTAATGAATTGTTTTGAGCTAAATGACCCTGAAATTAAAAAGCACCACAAATGAACTCTGAAATGGTTGAAACTTATCATGGTATCATAATTTCACCCACATAGCATGTGCTAAAAAGTTGAGAGGGTTACGGCAAAAACCGGATGCACTTCGTGTACAAAATGGACAATCTCTTTCGAAGTATCAGGGTTTCGGACGAAAACTCGTCTATTACGAAAGGATTTCAATTTTTTTAACTTATTTCAACTCCAGAGTTTTTGTGCATTCAATATGAACCATTAGAAGCCACATCCTAAAATTTCAACCCTATCTAACTTCATTTGCTATTTTTCATGCATTTAATGAATTGTTTTGAGCTAAATGACCCTGAAATTAAAAAGCACCACAAATGAACTCTGAAATGGTTGAAACTTATCATGGTATCATAATTTCACCCACATAGCATGTGCTAAAAAGTTGAGAGGGTTACGGCAAAAACTGGATGCACTTCGTGTCCAAAATGGACAATCTCTTTCGAAGTATCAGGGTTTCGGACGAAAACTCGTCTGTTACGAAAGGATTTCAATTTTTTTTAACTTATTTCAACTCCAGAATTTTTGTGCATTCAATATGAACCATTAGAAGCCACATCCTAAAATTTCAACCCTATCTAACTTCATTTGCTATTTTTCATGCATTTAATGAATTGTTTTGAGCTAAATGACACTGAAATTAAAAAGCACCACAAATGAACTCTGAAATGGTTGAAACTTGGCATGGTTTCATAATTTCACCCACATAGCATGTGCTAAAAAGTTGAGAGGGTTACGGCAAAAACCGGATGCACTTCGTGTACAAAATGGACAATCTCTTTCGAAGTTTCAGGGTTTCGGACGAAAACTCGTCTGTTACGAAAGGATTTCAATTTTTTTAACTTATTTCAACTCCAGACTTTTTGTGCATTCAATACGAACCATTAGAAGCCACATCCTAAAATTTCAACCCTATCTAACTTCATTTGCTATTTTTCATGCATTTAATGAATTGTTTTGAGCTAAATGACCCTGAAATTAAAAAGCACCACAAATGAACTCTGAAATGGTTGAAACTTATCATGGTATCATAATTTCACCCACATAGCATGTGCTAAAAAGTTGAGAGGGTTACGGCAAAAACTGGATGCACTTCGTGTACAAAATGGACAATCTCTTTCGAAGTATCAGGGTTTCGGACGAAAACTCGTCTATTACGAAAGGATTTCAATTTTTTTAACTTATTTCAACTCCAGAGTTTTTGTGCATTCAATATGAACCATTAGAAGCCACATCCTAAAATTTCAACCCTATCTAACTTCATTTGCTATTTTTCATGCATTTAATGAATTGTTTTGAGCTAAATGACCCTGAAATTAAAAAGCACCACAAATGAACTCTGAAATGGTTGAAACTTATCATGGTATCATAATTTCACCCACATAGCACGTGCTAAATAGTTGAGAGGGTTACGGTACAAACTGGATGCACTTCGTGTACAAAATGGACAATCTCTTTCGAAGTATCAGCGTTTCGGACGAAAACTCGTCTGTTACGAAAGGATTTCAATTTTTTTAACTTATTTCAACTCCAGACTTTTTGTGCATTCAATATGAACCATTAGAAGCCACATCCTAAAATTTCAACCCTATCTAACTTCATTTGCTATTTTTCATGCATTTAATGAATTGTTTTGAGCTAAATGACCCTGAAATTAAAAAGCACCACAAATGAACTCTGAAATGGTTGAAACTTGGCATGGTTTCATAATTTCACCCACATAGCTAGTGCTAAAAAGTTGAGAGGGTTACGGCAAAAACCGGATGCACTTCGTGTACAAAATGGACAATCTCTTTCGAAGTTTCAGGGTTTCGGACGAAAACTCGTCTGTTACGAAAGGATTTCAATTTTTTTTAACTTATTTCAACTCCAGACTTTTTGTGCATTCAATACGAACCATTAGAAGCCACATCCTAAAATTTCAACCCTATCTAACTTCATTTGCTATTTTTCATGCATTTAATGAATTGTTTTGAGCTAAATGACCCTGAAATTAAAAAGCACCACAAATGAACTCTGAAATGGTTGAAACTTATCATGGTATCATAATTTCACCCACATAGCATGTGCTAAAAAGTTGAGAGGGTTACGGCAAAAACTGGATGCACTTCGTGTACAAAATGGACAATCTCGTTCGAAGTATCAGGGTTTCGGACGAAAACTCGACTATTACGAAAGGATTTCAATTTTTTTAACTTATTTCAACTCCAGACTTTTTGTGCATTCAATATGAACCATTAGAAGCCACATCCTAAAATTTCAACCCTATCTAACTTCATTTGCTATTTTTCATGCATTTAATGAATTGTTTTGAGCTAAATGACACTGAAATTAAAAAGCACCACAAATGAACTCTGAAATGGTTGAAACTTGGCATGGTTTCATAATTTCACCCACATAGCATGTGCTAAAAAGTTGAGAGGGTTACGGCAAAAACCGGATGCACTTCGTGTACAAAATGGACAATCTCTTTCGAAGTTTCAGGGTTTCGGACGAAAACTCGTCTGTTACGAAAGGATTTCAATTTTTTTAACTTATTTCAACTCCAGACTTTTTGTGCATTCAATACGAACCATTAGAAGCCACATCCTAAAATTTCAACCCTATCTAACTTCATTTGCTATTTTTCATGCATTTAATGAATTGTTTTGAGCTAAATGACCCTGAAATTAAAAAGCACCACAAATGAACTCTGAAATGGTTGAAACTTATCATGGTATCATAATTTCACCCACATAGCATGTGCTAAAAAGTTGAGAGGGTTACGGCAAAAACCGGATGCACTTCGTGTACAAAATGGACAATCTCTTTCGAAGTATCAGGGTTTCGGACGAAAACTCGTCTATTACGAAAGGATTTCAATTTTTTTAACTTATTTCAACTCCAGAGTTTTTGTGCATTCAATATGAACCATTAGAAGCCACATCCTAAAATTTCAACCCTATCTAACTTCATTTGCTATTTTTCATGCATTTAATGAATTGTTTTGAGCTAAATGACCCTGAAATTAAAAAGCACCACAAATGAACTCTGAAATGGTTGAAACTTATCATGGTATCATAATTTCACCCACATAGCATGTGCTAAAAAGTTGAGAGGGTTACGGCAAAAACTGGATGCACTTCGTGTCCAAAATGAACAATCTCTTTCGAAGTATCAGGGTTTCGGACGAAAACTCGTCTGTTACGAAAGGATTTCAATTTTTTTTAACTTATTTCAACTCCAGAATTTTTGTGCATTCAATATGAACCATTAGAAGCCACATCCTAAAATTTCAACCCTATCTAACTTCATTTGCTATTTTTCATGCATTTAATGAATTGTTTTGAGCTAAATGACACTGAAATTAAAAAGCACCACAAATGAACTCTGAAATGGTTGAAACTTGGCATGG
Organism: Elymus sibiricus; assembly: GCA_039707655.1. Lineage (NCBI taxonomy): Eukaryota > Viridiplantae > Streptophyta > Magnoliopsida > Poales > Poaceae > Elymus > Elymus sibiricus. The sequence goes on from CM077669.1 coordinate 380,118,487, forward strand.
TTTCATAATTTCACCCACATAGCATGTGCTAAAAAGTTGAGAGGGTTACGGCAAAAACCGGATGCACTTCGTGTACAAAATGGACAATCTCTTTCGAAGTTTCAGGGTTTCGGACGAAAACTCGTCTGTTACGAAAGGATTTCAATTTTTTTAACTTATTTCAACTCCAGACTTTTTGTGCATTCAATACGAACCATTAGAAGCCACATCCTAAAATTTCAACCCTATCTAACTTCATTTGCTATTTTTCATGCATTTAATGAATTGTTTTGAGCTAAATGACCCTGAAATTAAAAAGCACCACAAATGAACTCTGAAATGGTTGAAACTTATCATGGTATCATAATTTCACCCACATAGCATGTGCTAAAAAGTTGAGAGGGTTACGGCAAAAACTGGATGCACTTCGTGTACAAAATGGACAATCTCTTTCGAAGTATCAGGGTTTCGGACGAAAACTCGTCTATTACGAAAGGATTTCAATTTTTTTAACTTATTTCAACTCCAGAGTTTTTGTGCATTCAATATGAACCATTAGAAGCCACATCCTAAAATTTCAACCCTATCTAACTTCATTTGCTATTTTTCATGCATTTAATGAATTGTTTTGAGCTAAATGACCCTGAAATTAAAAAGCACCACAAATGAACTCTGAAATGGTTGAAACTTATCATGGTATCATAATTTCACCCACATAGCACGTGCTAAATAGTTGAGAGGGTTACGGCACAAACTGGATGCACTTCGTGTACAAAATGGACAATCTCTTTCGAAGTATCAGCGTTTCGGACGAAAACTCGTCTGTTACGAAAGGATTTCAATTTTTTTAACTTATTTCAACTCCAGACTTTTTGTGCATTCAATATGAACCATTAGAAGCCACATCCTAAAATTTCAACCCTATCTAACTTCATTTGCTATTTTTCATGCATTTAATGAATTGTTTTGAGCTAAATGACCCTGAAATTAAAAAGCACCACAAATGAACTCTGAAATGGTTGAAACTTGGCATGGTTTCATAATTTCACCCACATAGCTAGTGCTAAAAAGTTGAGAGGGTTACGGCAAAAACCGGATGCACTTCGTGTACAAAATGGACAATCTCTTTCGAAGTTTCAGGGTTTCGGACGAAAACTCGTCTGTTACGAAAGGATTTCAATTTTTTTTAACTTATTTCAACTCCAGACTTTTTGTGCATTCAATACGAACCATTAGAAGCCACATCCTAAAATTTCAACCCTATCTAACTTCATTTGCTATTTTTCATGCATTTAATGAATTGTTTTGAGCTAAATGACCCTGAAATTAAAAAGCACCACAAATGAACTCTGAAATGGTTGAAACTTATCATGGTATCATAATTTCACCCACATAGCATGTGCTAAAAAGTTGAGAGGGTTACGGCAAAAACTGGATGCACTTCGTGTACAAAATGGACAATCTCTTTCGAAGTATCAGGGTTTCGGACGAAAACTCGACTATTACGAAAGGATTTCAATTTTTTTAACTTATTTCAACTCCAGACTTTTTGTGCATTCAATATGAACCATTAGAAGCCACATCCTAAAATTTCAACCCTATCTAACTTCATTTGCTATTTTTCATGCATTTAATGAATTGTTTTGAGCTAAATGACACTGAAATTAAAAAGCACCACAAATGAACTCTGAAATGGTTGAAACTTGGCATGGTTTCATAATTTCACCCACATAGCATGTGCTAAAAAGTTGAGAGGGTTACGGCAAAAACCGGATGCACTTCGTGTACAAAATGGACAATCTCTTTCGAAGTTTCAGGGTTTCGGACGAAAACTCGTCTGTTACGAAAGGATTTCAATTTTTTTAACTTATTTCAACTCCAGACTTTTTGTGCATTCAATACGAACCATTAGAAGCCACATCCTAAAATTTCAACCCTATCTAACTTCATTTGCTATTTTTCATGCATTTAATGAATTGTTTTGAGCTAAATGACCCTGAAATTAAAAAGCACCACAAATGAACTCTGAAATGGTTGAAACTTATCATGGTATCATAATTTCACCCACATAGCATGTGCTAAAAAGTTGAGAGGGTTACGGCAAAAACCGGATGCACTTCGTGTACAAAATGGACAATCTCTTTCGAAGTATCAGGGTTTCGGACGAAAACTCGTCTATTACGAAAGGATTTCAATTTTTTTAACTTATTTCAACTCCAGAGTTTTTGTGCATTCAATATGAACCATTAGAAGCCACATCCTAAAATTTCAACCCTATCTAACTTCATTTGCTATTTTTCATGCATTTAATGAATTGTTTTGAGCTAAATGACCCTGAAATTAAAAAGCACCACAAATGAACTCTGAAATGGTTGAAACTTATCATGGTATCATAATTTCACCCACATAGCATGTGCTAAAAAGTTGAGAGGGTTACGGCAAAAACTGGATGCACTTCGTGTCCAAAATGGACAATCTCTTTCGAAGTATCAGGGTTTCGGACGAAAACTCGTCTGTTACGAAAGGATTTCAATTTTTTTTAACTTATTTCAACTCCAGAATTTTTGTGCATTCAATATGAACCATTAGAAGCCACATCCTAAAATTTCAACCCTATCTAACTTCATTTGCTATTTTTCATGCATTTAATGAATTGTTTTGAGCTAAATGACACTGAAATTAAAAAGCACCACAAATGAACTCTGAAATGGTTGAAACTTGGCATGGTTTCATAATTTCACCCACATAGCATGTGCTAAAAAGTTGAGAGGGTTACGGCAAAAACCGGATGCACTTCGTGTACAAAATGGACAATCTCATTCGAAGTTTCAGGGTTTCGGACGAAAACTCGTCTGTTACGAAAGGATTTCAATTTTTTTAACTTATTTCAACTCCAGACTTTTTGTGCATTCAATACGAACCATTAGAAGCCACATCCTAAAATTTCAACCCTATCTAACTTCATTTGCTATTTTTCATGCATTTAATGAATTGTTTTGAGCTAAATGACCCTGAAATTAAAAAGCACCACAAATGAACTCTGAAATGGTTGAAACTTGGCATGGTTTCATAATTTCACCCACATAGCATGTGCTAAAAAGTTGAGAGGGTTACGGCAAAAACCGGATGCACTTCGTGTACAAAATGGACAATCTCTTTCGAAGTATCAGGGTTTCGGACGAAAACTCGTCTATTACGAAAGGATTTCAATTTTTTTAACTTATTTCAACTCCAGAGTTTTTGTGCATTCAATATGAACCATTAGAAGCCACATCCTAAAATTTCAACCCTATCTAACTTCATTTGCTATTTTTCATGCATTTAATGAATTGTTTTGAGCTAAATGACCCTGAAATTAAAAAGCACCACAAATGAACTCTGAAATGGTTGAAACTTATCATGGTATCATAATTTCACCCACATAGCATGTGCTAAAAAGTTGAGAGGGTTACGGCAAAAACTGGATGCACTTCGTGTCCAAAATGGACAATCTCTTTCGAAGTATCAGGGTTTCGGACGAAAACTCGTCTGTTACGAAAGGATTTCAATTTTTTTTAACTTATTTCAACTCCAGAATTTTTGTGCATTCAATATGAACCATTAGAAGCCACATCCTAAAATTTCAACCCTATCTAACTTCATTTGCTATTTTTCATGCATTTAATGAATTGTTTTGAGCTAAATGACACTGAAATTAAAAAGCACCACAAATGAACTCTGAAATGGTTGAAACTTGGCATGGTTTCATAATTTCACCCACATAGCATGTGCTAAAAAGTTGAGAGGGTTACGGCAAAAACCGGATGCACTTCGTGTACAAAATGGACAATCTCTTTCGAAGTTTCAGGGTTTCGGACGAAAACTCGTCTGTTACGAAAGGATTTCAATTTTTTTAACTTATTTCAACTCCAGACTTTTTGTGCATTCAATACGAACCATTAGAAGCCACATCCTAAAATTTCAACCCTATCTAACTTCATTTGCTATTTTTCATGCATTTAATGAATTGTTTTGAGCTAAATGACCCTGAAATTAAAAAGCACCACAAATGAACTCTGAAATGGTTGAAACTTGGCATGGTTTCATAATTTCACCCACATAGCATGTGCTAAAAAGTTGAGAGGGTTACGGCAAAAACCGAATGCACTTCGTGTACAAAATGGACAATCTCTTTCGAAGTTTCAGGGTTTCGGACGAAAACTCGTCTATTACGAAAGGATTTCAATTTTTTTAACTTATTTCAACTCCAGAGTTTTTGTGCATTCAATATGAACCATTAGAAGCCACATCCTAAAATTTCAACCCTATCTAACTTCATTTGCTATTTTTCATGCATTTAATGAATTGTTTTGAGCTAAATGACCCTGAAATTAAAAAGCACCACAAATGAACTCTGAAATGGTTGAAACTTATCATGGTATCATAATTTCACCCACATAGCATGTGCTAAAAAGTTGAGAGGGTTACGGCAAAAACTGGATGCACTTCGTGTCCAAAATGGACAATCTCTTTCGAAGTATCAGGGTTTCGGACGAAAACTCGTCTGTTACGAAAGGATTTCAATTTTTTTTAACTTATTTCAACTCCAGAATTTTTGTGCATTCAATATGAACCATTAGAAGCCACATCCTAAAATTTCAACCCTATCCAACTTCATTTGCTATTTTTCATGCATTTAATGAATTGTTTTGAGCTAAATGACACTGAAATTAAAAAGCACCACAAATGAACTCTGAAATGGTTGAAACTTGGCATGGTTTCATAATTTCACCCACATAGCATGTGCTAAAAAGTTGAGAGGGTTACGGCAAAAACCGGATGCACTTCGTGTACAAAATGGACAATCTCTTTCGAAGTTTCAGGGTTTCGGACGAAAACTCGTCTGTTACGAAAGGATTTCAATTTTTTTAACTTATTTCAACTCCAGACTTTTTGTGCATTCAATACGAACCATTAGAAGCCACATCCTAAAATTTCAACCCTATCTAACTTCATTTGCTATTTTTCATGCATTTAATGAATTGTTTTGAGCTAAATGACCCTGAAATTAAAAAGCACCACAAATGAACTCTGAAATGGTTGAAACTTATCATGGTATCATAATTTCACCCACATAGCATGTGCTAAAAAGTTGAGAGGGTTACGGCAAAAACCGGATGCACTTCGTGTACAAAATGGACAATCTCTTTCGAAGTATCAGGGTTTCGGACGAAAACTCGTCTATTACGAAAGGATTTCAATTTTTTTAACTTATTTCAACTCCAGAGTTTTTGTGCATTCAATATGAACCATTAGAAGCCACATCCTAAAATTTCAACCCTATCTAACTTCATTTGCTATTTTTCATGCATTTAATGAATTGTTTTGAGCTAAATAACCCTGAAATTAAAAAGCACCACAAATGAACTCTGAAATGGTTGAAACTTATCATGGTATCATAATTTCACCCACATAGCATGTGCTAAAAAGTTGAGAGGGTTACGGCAAAAACTGGATGCACTTCGTGTCCAAAATGGACAATCTCTTTCGAAGTATCAGGGTTTCGGACGAAAACTCGTCTGTTACGAAAGGATTTCAATTTTTTTTAACTTATTTCAACTCCAGAATTTTTGTGCATTCAATATGAACCATTAGAAGCCACATCCTAAAATTTCAACCCTATCTAACTTCATTTGCTATTTTTCATGCATTTAATGAATTGTTTTGAGCTAAATGACACTGAAATTAAAAAGCACCACAAATGAACTCTGAAATGGTTGAAACTTGGCATGGTTTCATAATTTCACCCACATAGCATGTGCTAAAAAGTTGAGAGGGTTACGGCAAAAACCGGATGCACTTCGTGTACAAAATGGACAATCTCATTCGAAGTTTCAGGGTTTCGAACGAAAACTCGTCTGTTACGAAAGGATTTCAATTTTTTTAACTTATTTCAACTCCAGACTTTTTGTGCATTCAATATGAACCATTAGAAGCCACATCCTAAAATTTCAACCCTATCTAACTTCATTTGCTATTTTTCATGCATTTAATGAATTGTTTTGAGCTAAATGACACTGAAATTAAAAAGCACCACAAATGAACTCTGAAATGGTTGAAACTTGGCATGGTTTCATAATTTCACCCACATAGCATGTGCTAAAAAGTTGAGAGGGTTACGGCAAAAACCGGATGCACTTCGTGTACAAAATGGACAATCTCTTTCGAAGTTTCAGGGTTTCGGACGAAAACTCGTCTGTTACGAAAGGATTTCAATTTTTTTAACTTATTTCAACTCCAGACTTTTTGTGCATTCAATACGAACCATTAGAAGCCACATCCTAAAATTTCAACCCTATCTAACTTCATTTGCTATTTTTCATGCATTTAATGAATTGTTTTGAGCTAAATGACCCTGAAATTAAAAAGCACCACAAATGAACTCTGAAATGGTTGAAACTTATCATGGTATCATAATTTCACCCACATAGCATGTGCTAAAAAGTTGAGAGGGTTACGGCAAAAACTGGATGCACTTCGTGTACAAAATGGACAATCTCTTTCGAAGTATCAGGGTTTCGGACGAAAACTCGTCTATTACGAAAGGATTTCAATTTTTTTAACTTATTTCAACTCCAGAGTTTTTGTGCATTCAATATGAACCATTAGAAGCCACATCCTAAAATTTCAACCCTATCTAACTTCATTTGCTATTTTTCATGCATTTAATGAATTGTTTTGAGCTAAATGACCCTGAAATTAAAAAGCACCACAAATGAACTCTGAAATGGTTGAAACTTATCATGGTATCATAATTTCACCCACATAGCACGTGCTAAATAGTTGAGAGGGTTACGGCACAAACTGGATGCACTTCGTGTACAAAATGGACAATCTCTTTCGAAGTATCAGCGTTTCGGACGAAAACTCGTCTGTTACGAAAGGATTTCAATTTTTTTAACTTATTTCAACTCCAGACTTTTTGTGCATTCAATATGAACCATTAGAAGCCACATCCTAAAATTTCAACCCTATCTAACTTCATTTGCTATTTTTCATGCATTTAATGCATTGTTTTGAGCTAAATGACCCTGAAATTAAAAAGCACCACAAATGAACTCTGAAATGGTTGAAACTTATCATGGTATCATAATTTCACCCACATAGCATGTGCTAAAAAGTTGAGAGGGTTACGGCAAAAACTGGATGCACTTCGTGTACAAAATGGACAATCTCTTTCGAAGTTTCAGGGTTTCGGACGAAAACTCGTCTGTTACGAAAGGATTTCAATTTTTTTAACTTATTTCAACTCCAGACTTTTTGTGCATTCAATACGAACCATTAGAAGCCACATCCTAAAATTTCAACCCTATCTAACTTCATTTGCTATTTTTCATGCATTTAATGAATTGTTTTGAGCTAAATGACCCTGAAATTAAAAAGCACCACAAATGAACTCTGAAATGGTTGAAACTTATCATGGTATCATAATTTCACCCACATAGCATGTGCTAAAAAGTTGAGAGGGTTACGGCAAAAACCGGATGCACTTCGTGTACAAAATGGACAATCTCTTTCGAAGTATCAGGGTTTCGGACGAAAACTCGTCTATTACGAAAGGATTTCAATTTTTTTAACTTATTTCAACTCCAGAGTTTTTGTGCATTCAATATGAACCATTAGAAGCCACATCCTAAAATTTCAACCCTATCTAACTTCATTTGCTATTTTTCATGCATTTAATGAATTGTTTTGAGCTAAATGACCCTGAAATTAAAAAGCACCACAAATGAACTCTGAAATGGTTGAAACTTATCATGGTATCATAATTTCACCCACATAGCATGTGCTAAAAAGTTGAGAGGGTTACGGCAAAAACTGGATGCACTTCGTGTCCAAAATGGACAATCTCTTTCGAAGTATCAGGGTTTCGGACGAAAACTCGTCTGTTACGAAAGGATTTCAATTTTTTTTAACTTATTTCAACTCCAGAATTTTTGTGCATTCAATATGAACCATTAGAAGCCACATCCTAAAATTTCAACCCTATCTAACTTCATTTGCTATTTTTCATGCATTTAATGAATTGTTTTGAGCTAAATGACACTGAAATTAAAAAGCACCACAAATGAACTCTGAAATGGTTGAAACTTGGCATGGTTTCATAATTTCACCCACATAGCATGTGCTAAAAAGTTGAGAGGGTTACGGCAAAAACCGGATGCACTTCGTGTACAAAATGGACAATCTCTTTCGAAGTTTCAGGGTTTCGGACGAAAACTCGTCTGTTACGAAAGGATTTCAATTTTTTTAACTTATTTCAACTCCAGACTTTTTGTGCATTCAATACGAACCATTAGAAGCCACATCCTAAAATTTCAACCCTATCTAACTTCATTTGCTATTTTTCATGCATTTAATGAATTGTTTTGAGCTAAATGACCCTGAAATTAAAAAGCACCACAAATGAACTCTGAAATGGTTGAAACTTGGCATGGTTTCATAATTTCACCCACATAGCATGTGCTAAAAAGTTGAGAGGGTTACGGCAAAAACCGGATGCACTTCGTGTACAAAATGGACAATCTCTTTCGAAGTTTCAGGGTTTCGGACGAAAACTCGTCTATTACGAAAGGATTTCAATTTTTTTAACTTATTTCAACTCCAGAGTTTTTGTGCATTCAATATGAACCATTAGAAGCCACATCCTAAAATTTCAACCCTATCTAACTTCATTTGCTATTTTTCATGCATTTAATGAATTGTTTTGAGCTAAATGACCCTGAAATTAAAAAGCACCACAAATGAACTCTGAAATGGTTGAAACTTATCATGGTATCATAATTTCACCCACATAGCATGTGCTAAAAAGTTGAGAGGGTTACGGCAAAAACTGGATGCACTTCGTGTCCAAAATGGACAATCTCTTTCGAAGTATCAGGGTTTCGGACGAAAACTCGTCTGTTACGAAAGGATTTCAATTTTTTTTAACTTATTTCAACTCCAGAATTTTTGTGCATTCAATATGAACCATTAGAAGCCACATCCTAAAATTTCAACCCTATCTAACTTCATTTGCTATTTTTCATGCATTTAATGAATTGTTTTGAGCTAAATGACACTGAAATTAAAAAGCACCACAAATGAACTCTGAAATGGTTGAAACTTGGCATGGTTTCATAATTTCACCCACATAGCATGTGCTAAAAAGTTGAGAGGGTTACGGCAAAAACCGGATGCACTTCGTGTACAAAATGGACAATCTCTTTCGAAGTTTCAGGGTTTCGGACGAAAACTCGTCTGTTACGAAAGGATTTCAATTTTTTTAACTTATTTCAACTCCAGACTTTTTGTGCATTCAATACGAACCATTAGAAGCCACATCCTAAAATTTCAACCCTATCTAACTTCATTTGCTATTTTTCATGCATTTAATGAATTGTTTTGAGCTAAATGACCCTGAAATTAAAAAGCACCACAAATGAACTCTGAAATGGTTGAAACTTGGCATGGTTTCATAATTTCACCCACATAGCATGTGCTAAAAAGTTGAGAGGGTTACGGCAAAAACCGGATGCACTTCGTGTACAAAATGGACAATCTCTTTCGAAGTTTCAGGGTTTCGGACGAAAACTCGTCTATTACGAAAGGATTTCAATTTTTTTAACTTATTTCAACTCCAGAGTTTTTGTGCATTCAATATGAACCATTAGAAGCCACATCCTAAAATTTCAACCCTATCTAACTTCATTTGCTATTTTTCATGCATTTAATGAATTGTTTTGAGCTAAATGACCCTGAAATTAAAAAGCACCACAAATGAACTCTGAAATGGTTGAAACTTATCATGGTATCATAATTTCACCCACATAGCATGTGCTAAAAAGTTGAGAGGGTTACGGCAAAAACTGGATGCACTTCGTGTCCAAAATGGACAATCTCTTTCGAAGTATCAGGGTTTCGGACGAAAACTCGTCTGTTACGAAAGGATTTCAATTTTTTTTAACTTATTTCAACTCCAGAATTTTTGTGCATTCAATATGAACCATTAGAAGCCACATCCTAAAATTTCAACCCTATCTAACTTCATTTGCTATTTTTCATGCATTTAATGAATTGTTTTGAGCTAAATGACACTGAAATTAAAAAGCACCACAAATGAACTCTGAAATGGTTGAAACTTGGCATGGTTTCATAATTTCACCCACATAGCATGTGCTAAAAAGTTGAGAGGGTTACGGCAAAAACCGGATGCACTTCGTGTACAAAATGGACAATCTCTTTCGAAGTTTCAGGGTTTCGGACGAAAACTCGTCTGTTACGAAAGGATTTCAATTTTTTTAACTTATTTCAACTCCAGACTTTTTGTGCATTCAATACGAACCATTAGAAGCCACATCCTAAAATTTCAACCCTATCTAACTTCATTTGCTATTTTTCATGCATTTAATGAATTGTTTTGAGCTAAATGACCCTGAAATTAAAAAGCACCACAAATGAACTCTGAAATGGTTGAAACTTATCATGGTATCATAATTTCACCCACATAGCATGTGCTAAAAAGTTGAGAGGGTTACGGCAAAAACTGGATGCACTTCGTGTACAAAATGGACAATCTCTTTCGAAGTATCAGGGTTTCGGACGAAAACTCGTCTATTACGAAAGGATTTCAATTTTTTTAACTTATTTCAACTCCAGAGTTTTTGTGCATTCAATATGAACCATTAGAAGCCACATCCTAAAATTTCAACCCTATCTAACTTCATTTGCTATTTTTCATGCATTTAATGAATTGTTTTGAGCTAAATGACCCTGAAATTAAAAAGCACCACAAATGAACTCTGAAATGGTTGAAACTTATCATGGTATCATAATTTCACCCACATAGCACGTGCTAAATAGTTGAGAGGGTTACGGCACAAACTGGATGCACTTCGTGTACAAAATGGACAATCTCTTTCGAAGTATCAGCGTTTCGGACGAAAACTCGTCTGTTACGAAAGGATTTCAATTTTTTTAACTTATTTCAACTCCAGACTTTTTGTGCATTCAATATGAACCATTAGAAGCCACATCCTAAAATTTCAACCCTATCTAACTTCATTTGCTATTTTTCATGCATTTAATGAATTGTTTTGAGCTAAATGACCCTGAAATTAAAAAGCACCACAAATGAACTCTGAAATGGTTGAAACTTGGCATGGTTTCATAATTTCACCCACATAGCTAGTGCTAAAAAGTTGAGAGGGTTACGGCAAAAACCGGATGCACTTCGTGTACAAAATGGACAATCTCTTTCGAAGTTTCAGGGTTTCGGACGAAAACTCGTCTGTTACGAAAGGATTTCAATTTTTTTTAACTTATTTCAACTCCAGACTTTTTGTGCATTCAATACGAACCATTAGAAGCCACATCCTAAAATTTCAACCCTATCTAACTTCATTTGCTATTTTTCATGCATTTAATGAATTGTTTTGAGCTAAATGACCCTGAAATTAAAAAGCACCACAAATGAACTCTGAAATGGTTGAAACTTATCATGGTATCATAATTTCACCCACATAGCATGTGCTAAAAAGTTGAGAGGGTTACGGCAAAAACTGGATGCACTTCGTGTACAAAATGGACAATCTCTTTCGAAGTATCAGGGTTTCGGACGAAAACTCGACTATTACGAAAGGATTTCAATTTTTTTAACTTATTTCAACTCCAGACTTTTTGTGCATTCAATATGAACCATTAGAAGCCACATCCTAAAATTTCAACCCTATCTAACTTCATTTGCTATTTTTCATGCATTTAATGAATTGTTTTGAGCTAAATGACACTGAAATTAAAAAGCACCACAAATGAACTCTGAAATGGTTGAAACTTGGCATGGTTTCATAATTTCACCCACATAGCATGTGCTAAAAAGTTGAGAGGGTTACGGCAAAAACCGGATGCACTTCGTGTACAAAATGGACAATCTCTTTCGAAGTTTCAGGGTTTCGGACGAAAACTCGTCTGTTACGAAAGGATTTCAATTTTTTTAACTTATTTCAACTCCAGACTTTTTGTGCATTCAATACGAACCATTAGAAGCCACATCCTAAAATTTCAACCCTATCTAACTTCATTTGCTATTTTTCATGCATTTAATGAATTGTTTTGAGCTAAATGACCCTGAAATTAAAAAGCACCACAAATGAACTCTGAAATGGTTGAAACTTATCATGGTATCATAATTTCACCCACATAGCATGTGCTAAAAAGTTGAGAGGGTTACGGCAAAAACTGGATGCACTTCGTGTACAAAATGGACAATCTCTTTCGAAGTATCAGGGTTTCGGACGAAAACTCGTCTATTACGAAAGGATTTCAATTTTTTTAACTTATTTCAACTCCAGAGTTTTTGTGCATTCAATATGAACCATTAGAAGCCACATCCTAAAATTTCAACCCTATCTAACTTCATTTGCTATTTTTCATGCATTTAATGAATTGTTTTGAGCTAAATGACCCTGAAATTAAAAAGCACCACAAATGAACTCTGAAATGGTTGAAACTTATCATGGTATCATAATTTCACCCACATAGCACGTGCTAAATAGTTGAGAGGGTTACGGCACAAACTGGATGCACTTCGTGTACAAAATGGACAATCTCTTTCGAAGTATCAGCGTTTCGGACGAAAACTCGTCTGTTACGAAAGGATTTCAATTTTTTTAACTTATTTCAACTCCAGACTTTTTGTGCATTCAATATGAACCATTAGAAGCCACATCCTAAAATTTCAACCCTATCTAACTTCATTTGCTATTTTTCATGCATTTAATGCATTGTTTTGAGCTAAATGACCCTGAAATTAAAAAGCACCACAAATGAACTCTGAAATGGTTGAAACTTGGCATGGTTTCATAATTTCACCCACATAGCTAGTGCTAAAAAGTTGAGAGGGTTACGGCAAAAACCGGATGCACTTCGTGTACAAAATGGACAATCTCTTTCGAAGTTTCAGGGTTTCGGACGAAAACTCGTCTGTTACGAAAGGATTTCAATTTTTTTTAACTTATTTCAACTCCAGACTTTTTGTGCATTCAATACGAACCATTAGAAGCCACATCCTAAAATTTCAACCCTATCTAACTTCATTTGCTATTTTTCATGCATTTAATGAATTGTTTTGAGCTAAATGACCCTGAAATTAAAAAGCACCACAAATGAACTCTGAAATGGTTGAAACTTATCATGGTATCATAATTTCACCCACATAGCATGTGCTAAAAAGTTGAGAGGGTTACGGCAAAAACTGGATGCACTTCGTGTACAAAATGGACAATCTCTTTCGAAGTTTCAGGGTTTCGGACGAAAACTCGTCTGTTACGAAAGGATTTCAATTTTTTTAACTTATTTCAACTCCAGACTTTTTGTGCATTCAATACGAACCATTAGAAGCCACATCCTAAAATTTCAACCCTATCTAACTTCATTTGCTATTTTTCATGCATTTAATGAATTGTTTTGAGCTAAATGACCCTGAAATTAAAAAGCACCACAAATGAACTCTGAAATGGTTGAAACTTATCATGGTATCATAATTTCACCCACATAGCATGTGCTAAAAAGTTGAGAGGGTTACGGCAAAAACCGGATGCACTTCGTGTACAAAATGGACAATCTCTTTCGAAGTATCAGGGTTTCGGACGAAAACTCGTCTATTACGAAAGGATTTCAATTTTTTTAACTTATTTCAACTCCAGAGTTTTTGTGCATTCAATATGAACCATTAGAAGCCACATCCTAAAATTTCAACCCTATCTAACTTCATTTGCTATTTTTCATGCATTTAATGAATTGTTTTGAGCTAAATGACCCTGAAATTAAAAAGCACCACAAATGAACTCTGAAATGGTTGAAACTTATCATGGTATCATAATTTCACCCACATAGCATGTGCTAAAAAGTTGAGAGGGTTACGGCAAAAACTGGATGCACTTCGTGTCCAAAATGGACAATCTCTTTCGAAGTATCAGGGTTTCGGACGAAAACTCGTCTGTTACGAAAGGATTTCAATTTTTTTTAACTTATTTCAACTCCAGAATTTTTGTGCATTCAATATGAACCATTAGAAGCCACATCCTAAAATTTCAACCCTATCTAACTTCATTTGCTATTTTTCATGCATTTAATGAATTGTTTTGAGCTAAATGACACTGAAATTAAAAAGCACCACAAATGAACTCTGAAATGGTTGAAACTTGGCATGGTTTCATAATTTCACCCACATAGCATGTGCTAAAAAGTTGAGAGGGTTACGGCAAAAACCGGATGCACTTCGTGTACAAAATGGACAATCTCTTTCGAAGTTTCAGGGTTTCGGACGAAAACTCGTCTGTTACGAAAGGATTTCAATTTTTTTAACTTATTTCAACTCCAGACTTTTTGTGCATTCAATACGAACCATTAGAAGCCACATCCTAAAATTTCAACCCTATCTAACTTCATTTGCTATTTTTCATGCATTTAATGAATTGTTTTGAGCTAAATGACCCTGAAATTAAAAAGCACCACAAATGAACTCTGAAATGGTTGAAACTTGGCATGGTTTCATAATTTCACCCACATAGCATGTGCTAAAAAGTTGAGAGGGTTACGGCAAAAACCGGATGCACTTCGTGTACAAAATGGACAATCTCTTTCGAAGTTTCAGGGTTTCGGACGAAAACTCGTCTATTACGAAAGGATTTCAATTTTTTTAACTTATTTCAACTCCAGAGTTTTTGTGCATTCAATATGAACCATTAGAAGCCACATCCTAAAATTTCAACCCTATCTAACTTCATTTGCTATTTTTCATGCATTTAATGAATTGTTTTGAGCTAAATGACCCTGAAATTAAAAAGCACCACAAATGAACTCTGAAATGGTTGAAACTTATCATGGTATCATAATTTCACCCACATAGCATGTGCTAAAAAGTTGAGAGGGTTACGGCAAAAACTGGATGCACTTCGTGTCCAAAATGGACAATCTCTTTCGAAGTATCAGGGTTTCGGACGAAAACTCGTCTGTTACGAAAGGATTTCAATTTTTTTTAACTTATTTCAACTCCAGAATTTTTGTGCATTCAATATGAACCATTAGAAGCCACATCCTAAAATTTCAACCCTATCTAACTTCATTTGCTATTTTTCATGCATTTAATGAATTGTTTTGAGCTAAATGACACTGAAATTAAAAAGCACCACAAATGAACTCTGAAATGGTTGAAACTTGGCATGGTTTCATAATTTCACCCACATAGCATGTGCTAAAAAGTTGAGAGGGTTACGGCAAAAACCGGATGCACTTCGTGTACAAAATGGACAATCTCTTTCGAAGTTTCAGGGTTTCGGACGAAAACTCGTCTGTTACGAAAGGATTTCAATTTTTTTAACTTATTTCAACTCCAGACTTTTTGTGCATTCAATACGAACCATTAGAAGCCACATCCTAAAATTTCAACCCTATCTAACTTCATTTGCTATTTTTCATGCATTTAATGAATTGTTTTGAGCTAAATGACCCTGAAATTAAAAAGCACCACAAATGAACTCTGAAATGGTTGAAACTTGGCATGGTTTCATAATTTCACCCACATAGCATGTGCTAAAAAGTTGAGAGGGTTACGGCAAAAACCGGATGCACTTCGTGTACAAAATGGACAATCTCTTTCGAAGTTTCAGGGTTTCGGACGAAAACTCGTCTATTACGAAAGGATTTCAATTTTTTTAACTTATTTCAACTCCAGAGTTTTTGTGCATTCAATATGAACCATTAGAAGCCACATCCTAAAATTTCAACCCTATCTAACTTCATTTGCTATTTTTCATGCATTTAATGAATTGTTTTGAGCTAAATGACCCTGAAATTAAAAAGCACCACAAATGAACTCTGAAATGGTTGAAACTTATCATGGTATCATAATTTCACCCACATAGCATGTGCTAAAAAGTTGAGAGGGTTACGGCAAAAACTGGATGCACTTCGTGTCCAAAATGGACAATCTCTTTCGAAGTATCAGGGTTTCGGACGAAAACTCGTCTGTTACGAAAGGATTTCAATTTTTTTTAACTTATTTCAACTCCAGAATTTTTGTGCATTCAATATGAACCATTAGAAGCCACATCCTAAAATTTCAACCCTATCTAACTTCATTTGCTATTTTTCATGCATTTAATGAATTGTTTTGAGCTAAATGACACTGAAATTAAAAAGCACCACAAATGAACTCTGAAATGGTTGAAACTTGGCATGGTTTCATAATTTCACCCACATAGCATGTGCTAAAAAGTTGAGAGGGTTACGGCAAAAACCGGATGCACTTCGTGTACAAAATGGACAATCTCTTTCGAAGTTTCAGGGTTTCGGACGAAAACTCGTCTGTTACGAAAGGATTTCAATTTTTTTAACTTATTTCAACTCCAGACTTTTTGTGCATTCAATACGAACCATTAGAAGCCACATCCTAAAATTTCAACCCTATCTAACTTCATTTGCTATTTTTCATGCATTTAATGAATTGTTTTGAGCTAAATGACCCTGAAATTAAAAAGCACCACAAATGAACTCTGAAATGGTTGAAACTTATCATGGTATCATAATTTCACCCACATAGCATGTGCTAAAAAGTTGAGAGGGTTACGGCAAAAACTGGATGCACTTCGTGTACAAAATGGACAATCTCTTTCGAAGTATCAGGGTTTCGGACGAAAACTCGTCTATTACGAAAGGATTTCAATTTTTTTAACTTATTTCAACTCCAGAGTTTTTGTGCATTCAATATGAACCATTAGAAGCCACATCCTAAAATTTCAACCCTATCTAACTTCATTTGCTATTTTTCATGCATTTAATGAATTGTTTTGAGCTAAATGACCCTGAAATTAAAAAGCACCACAAATGAACTCTGAAATGGTTGAAACTTATCATGGTATCATAATTTCACCCACATAGCACGTGCTAAATAGTTGAGAGGGTTACGGCACAAACTGGATGCACTTCGTGTACAAAATGGACAATCTCTTTCGAAGTATCAGCGTTTCGGACGAAAACTCGTCTGTTACGAAAGGATTTCAATTTTTTTAACTTATTTCAACTCCAGACTTTTTGTGCATTCAATATGAACCATTAGAAGCCACATCCTAAAATTTCAACCCTATCTAACTTCATTTGCTATTTTTCATGCATTTAATGAATTGTTTTGAGCTAAATGACCCTGAAATTAAAAAGCACCACAAATGAACTCTGAAATGGTTGAAACTTGGCATGGTTTCATAATTTCACCCACATAGCTAGTGCTAAAAAGTTGAGAGGGTTACGGCAAAAACCGGATGCACATCCTTCGCATCGTCATCATGACATACTTATGCGGAAAAGCTGATTTCCAGATCAGAATATGTCACAAGATATTTTGTGATATTTTATGAAGCTTTTTTAAACAGTCAGCATCTCGGTTAAACTAACCAAGATTGTGTGGCTAGAAAGCTACCTTTGACAGAGGCATTCTTATATTTCAAGGCTTCGAAGGCCAGTGCTATGTGTTGAAACTCATCACATAAAAATGTTTTGGGCACGCCTTGTTTTTCATTACTGGTTTATGTATGAAATAACCAGGTTATCAGCTGCATGACAGCATAAATCTATATTATTGGTTAAGGGGCTAAAAAGACCTTATTTGCCAGGTCTTATTAAGCTGGCTTGTCAATATTGCCTCGTTTGGCTTTATTAATTATAGCAAGTTTCAGGTCCAAAGTTACCACCGGCTCATGCTGGAAAAGCCAGTTTGAACAATTGAGTTCACATAAGCGACCGATTCACGAGACATACAAGTCTACAACATTGTTGAAAGAGAAATAAATTGTTAAAATCTAGAAAATCAAGACCTTCTGCCTTATCAAGAGCTCATCGATAGAAAGACTGTGAACGGACAGGATGGTGAAACAGTGAATAAGTATCTTGCATCAACAAAAGTGCAAAACATGCACGATGGCACGACGACAGTTTTCGGCTATCCCTATTACAAGCTCAAGGAAGCCACAAATTGTTTTTTCCGCCCATATTTGGGGGCTTAAGTTGACATGGTGACGATTGAGGAAGCTCCAATCGCCGACTACACCATCCGGGTTAGTGGCGGCTAATCTTGCGAGTGAGACGCCTCCGGGTTATCCACTGTTTGGTCTTCTGACTCCTGTATTTGAAGGTTGCCCGCATCCCAGTTGCAGTGAGAAAAAGCCTGGAACACGGCCTCGCCATCAAAAATTGGAGACGGGTCAACTTCAGGGGCAAAGACATGCTCGCACCGTTGAGGAGCCAGACTCTTTGATATTAAATCAGGTGGTGGAATCCGAGTATGGTTGGCGCCATAAGCTGCTTGATAGTTCCTCAGTTTCATCTCAGAAACCAGCTAAGTCGACATCATTTGAGCATCCTTGACACAGGCGGCATAATCCTCCTGGGAAAATTCTGACCCATCATTCTTAAATTCAGGGAAGCCTTTTGCTAGCTCAGCTAGATCGAGCTCCTCTCCATAAGCTAAAGCCCGGCTCAATGCATATATCGCGCCAGATCGGGCGGCTGATCTTTTTAGCTCTGGAATGTGTTGAGGGATGGTGGAAAGACACTCCAACACATTCTTGATAAACTTTAAGGGCTGCTTATCCCCCATTGTTGCCTTGATTGCGAGATGACTCCCAGCATAGAGTTTCTCGGTCAAGGAATAAATAGCCTTAAGCATCAACAGGCTATTATCATAAAAGCTGCTAGTTCGGGGGCCTGCAAAATAAAATCCATGCATGAGTCGCCGGGCGCATTATATCTATATCTCAAGAAGACAAGAGGTTATATACTTACCAAAAATAGCTTGGGTCATCTAGGCAATGTGCCGTTTCAACTCGGACAACTCCTCGGTGATGGGTTTGAGCCGGCCCTCAGCATCCTCTGCACGCTTCAGCAGAGTCGCCTTTTCATCTTCAAATGATTTCTTCTCCTTTGAAAAGCCTGCCTTGGCGTTTTCCAGCTCGATCAATGAGAGACGAAGTTTTTCTTCAACTTCTGCCTGGGAGGTTTGCCCTTTTTCCAGATCCTTTTTCAAACTAGCCACGCTGGATTCGGCTGTCTTCAAAGCTTCCTGCATCATAAGTAAATTTATGTCAAGTCCCAAACAGATTGCAAGCAATATATTCGACACTTGTGGGCTAATGTATCTCAGCTCTCTATTAACATTAAAGATGCGAACAAAGACCCGACTCATCTCAAGAAGATGAGCCGTCCCTTGGGGGCTACAGGTCAAAAGTTTTCCAAATTATTAAAAGACCCGACTCATCTCAAGGAGATGAGCCGGCCCTTGGGGGCTACAGGTCGAAAGTTCTCCAAATTATTAAAATACCCGACTCATCTCAAGGAGATGAGCCGGCCCTTGGGGGCTACAGGTCGAGTCAGTCACAGCATTCACAAGACCCGACTTCTCTTAGAAAGACAAAGCTAGGCCTTGGGGGCTACCAAAGGATTTATGATGTGAACATATAGAGGAGAACATACCTCGTATTTATTCTTCATCATGCTAACAAGGCCGATTTCCATTTCACGGCTTGTTGCCAGGCGGTCCAAACAGGCAGCATGGAGATCTTCAACACTAAAGTTCTCATAATTTGGAAGCTCCAGTTTAGTCTTCCCTTTTTCTTGAAGTACCGCTTCATCCTTAGCAATAACCTTTGTTAAAACCCTGGAAATCTCAGGAGCGGTATAAACCGTCCCAGTAATAACAACCTCAGGGGCATCTTTGTTTGTTGCTGAAGAATTGGGCGGGTCAAGGTTAACCGCTGATGTAGCTTCAATGGTTACGACGTCAGTACTGGCTGGTTCAGATGGAGGTAAATCGGTGGGGATCTCCTGAGGGTCTTCAGGTTGATCAACACGAACTTCAGGAGCCGCCAAATCAGGAATCTCTGGCTCAGGGGCCTCAGGGTTAACAGAAGACCCGTCAGTTTTCCTTTTCTTGACTTTGGCCCTGCCAAGTTAAAGAGTATAATATGAAGAATGGGAAGAGACAATAGTCTACTCAAATAGACAAATTGATGAGGAATTTACCCATGATTGATAACAAAGGGCGCCAGTTTGGACGCAGTTGAGTCATCCGACGAAGGTGGCGACTCCTGATTAACCAGGGCATAGGAATCAAAAGTTGACACATCAAGTCAGAACTTCCTTGGAAGTTTAGAATATTAAGTACCTTGGCTGGTCGTTTTCGGGCGGCTGATTTATCAGGTAAGCCCTCAACAAGATCACCACTCCCACTTCGGGTCTGACGCCTAGACTAGTGCTGGGTTTTCTTCAAAATAAAGTGAGGGTCTAGATGAGCGTCCGGGTGAGAAAAGCCTACCTTCCGAACAACCCGCCTTGTTTTCAACGGAGGCGAAGGTTCTGAGTCAGAAGAGATGGAAATTACCTCAACATCGCCTGCACGGCTTGTTTCAATATCACCCTAAGAGGAAAAGGTGTCAGATAGATTCAATGAAATATAAACAAAAGATTAATTTTACCTCTGATCGGGTATCAGTGGCAGCTGTTTCGTCCATATGAGACGGTCCTTCTGCAGCCGCCTTATTCTTCTTCTTGCTCGGGGCGGCTTTGGGCTTGTTGGCCGCGGTCTTGATGCGTCTCCTACTCCAGAAACAAGATGTAGCCTGCAAAATTAAATATTCAGAGCAAGAAAGCAAAGGCTCAAAGTTTGTTCAAAAAGTCGGATTAAGATTTTAAAGGTTTTATACCAGAGGAACCGGGTTAAGGACGTAGAAAGGTTTCAACCCATCCTTGCTGCAAGTCTCCTGGTTTTCACCTAGCAGCTTCTTCACAATCTGGTTTATTTCGCTGGCCTCCAAGGAAAAATTGTTGTACCGTTGAGCGTCATTCAAGTCGCCAGAATAAGTGCACATTGCGCAGACTTAACGGCGGAATCCTCCAAGATACCCAACACCGGGTTAAATCGACCTCAGTTAGTCCATTGGCTAGCAAAGCCCTCAACTTCGGATAAATATGGGCGTGTTGGGAGCGTTCCTCTTGAGGAGACCAACTAGGAAGTTCAAGATCCATGGGGAGGCGGTTGGGCCTATAACCCGGCAAGGGATTTTCGTTTGCAGGAGCGGTGTTCCGACAGTAAAACCAAGTCTTATTCCACCCTTTGGGGTGGCTTGGTAGGGTGGCGGCAGGAAAAAGGACATCTTTCCGCCTCTGGATTGAGACTCTGCCAAATTCTAAGCCAGGACCGTCTGCACACTCTGTCTGTCGGTTCAAATAGAAGAACTCCCCGAAGAGGGAGACAGTGGGTTCCGTTTGAAGATACACCTCGCAAAATACTTGGAACTGGCAAAGGTTCGATATGGAGTTAGGGCCTAGGTCTTGAGGATGAAGATGGAAAAAGTGTAAGACGTCTCGGAAGAATTTTGACCCGGGAGGTGAAAAACCCCTTTGAAGGTGATCCAAGAATATCACCACTTCTCCCTCCTCACGGTTCGGGAGTTCCTCTCCAAGGACGACTCGCCAACCAACCACATTTTGAGGCGCCAGAAACCCATGTTCCTCATAATCTTTAAGGTGAACGTCAGAAACTTGAGTGGCCACCCAATTGCAGGCTTTTGACTCCGACATAATGAGTCGCCTGGATAAAGCAAAAAATGGCGGCTTAAGTAAATGGGTCAAATTAAAAGATCTAGTTATCTGCAATGGAAAGGCTGCTTTGTAAAGAGCCGGAGTCTATACATTAGCTGAAAACGCATGGCGGGTTACAATTATTAAGCCGGCAGAAGTAAGGGTGACTTGCACTAAGTACCAAAGAATTCTAAAAGTTCTGCTAAGTGTAAGACAAACAAGTTTCCCTCGGAGTAGCAACAATTTTGGATCTAAGAATAGTTCAAAAAAGAAAAAATATTTACTAATCCTAGCGGAAGAGCAGAGAAGCAATGACAGTATAGTTCATCTACTGCTGGGGAGGATTAAAGCATATCATACGCGAAACGGAGTTGGTATCTCTATCGCTTTACTTTGGTGATTACGTTTGCGGGATCCACTCACGGAGTTAGCAATGGTGATGAACTGGAGAAAGGTTGCCGAGGAACTCAAAGAACCTCGGGGTTCTATAATGGATCTATGTCAGAAGAAAGATGACTTACTCGAGTGGTCACCGGTGGCGGCGGAAGCGCGTGGAGGATTGACTGACGAAGAAGAAATACCGCGACGACCTCGAGAAAGATTGCCGAAATGAGGAAACCACGGCGGTGGCACGAGGAGCTTCCGGACTCGAGGAAGAAGAAGAAGCGAAGAGAAGAAGTGGAAAGTGAATCAGGGGCCCTTCGATAAATATTTAAAGGGAAGGAGCTTGAAGGGGCAACTGACAGGCGCGACAATTGAGCGAATGCAGTAAATTTCAGGAAACAAAAACGCCCCGATTTTCGGGATAATCAGATATGACCAGATTCGCCATGATGTCATTATTGTTTTTCCAGATTGATGACAGATGACGTTACAATAAATGAACACTAGGAAAATGATAATTGTGGGAGCAGAACAAGCCGGCATTATGAAATTCATAGAAGATACAAGTCCAAGGATGAGCCGCCAAAGGAAGGAAAGATCCATTGACATGAACGGATTCAAATCAATTTGGGGCCTAATGTCGGGGATATAACTCCACGGTGTAACCCGCCATATTGGGCCGGGTTAAACATATCAATGACTCTACAATCAAGTTTAAGAGGGGCCATATAATGAAGACGAAGACAAAAGAGGCGGTGGCTGACTAGAGTCGCCAGACGGCCCAACACCTGAAGGCGGCGGCTCAAGGCCCATGAAGCTAAAGACGTCGGCCGAGTTTCCTTAAGATACAAGGCAAGTTAGAGACATTGTAGGTCACGAGTCATGATATGACCCGAACTCTATTGTAAACCCTATGGCTTGACCTATATATAAAGGCAGGCCCGTGGGAACAAAAGACTCAAGTTACAACCTCTCGATAGCTAGGTTAGCGATTCCGCACCCTTGTAAGTGAGATCTATCCATCAAATACACACAAAGCAGGACGTAGGCTATTACCTCCATAGGAGGGGCCAAACCTGGGTAAACTCGACTCTCTCTCTCGTTCAACCCCTTCGAGTCGCCACCTAGCGGCGATGGCCTCACACCTAAGTCCTCTTACGAGGACATCTGCCGGGTTGACAAAACCACGACACCTCCCATGTTGCAGCCCGACTCGTGATCTCCCGACCGAACTGGTCTCAGAGGGAGATCCCCCGCCAGCCGAGCTGGCGGAAAGCGGAACTGCGTCCCGCACTTCCCCTCACCAGGCCGCTGACGAGGCCACGGAGGCGATATCCCGGTGGACCCCTGATGTCTACTACACAACCTTATTCCTGTAGACTCGTGTTGGGCCTCCAAGCGCAGAGTTTTGTAGGACGGTAGCAAATTTCCCTCAAGTGGATGACCTAAGGTTTATCAATCTGTGGGAGGTGTAGGATGAAGATGGTCTCTCTCGAACAACCCTGCAACCAAATAACAAAGAGTCTCTTGTGTCCCCAACACACCCAATACAATGGTAAATTGTATAGGTGCACTAGTTCGGCGAAGAGAGGGTGATACAAGTGTAATATGGATGGTAGATATAGGTTTTTGTAATCTGAAAATATAAAAACAGCAAGGTAACTAATGATAAAAGTGAGCACAAACGGTATTGCAATGCTTAGAAACAAGGCCTAGGGTTCATACTTTCACTAGTGCAAGTTCTCTCAACAATACTAACATAGTTGAATCATATGTAAATCCCTCACGTGCGACAAAGAGTTCACTCCAAAGTCACAACTGGCGGAGAACAAACGAAGAAATTATTGTAGGGTACGAAACCACCTCAAAGTTATCTTTTCCGATCAATCGTATGAGCTATCCCTATAAGTGTCACGAACAACCCTAGAGTTCATACTAAAATAACACCTTAAGATACACATCAACCAAAACCCTAATGTCACCTAGATACTCCAATGTCACCACGAGTACCCATGGGCATGATTATACGATATGCATCACACAATTTCAGATTCATCATGTTCAATCCAACACAAAGAACTTCAAAGAGTGCCCCAAAGTTTCTACCAGAGAGTCAAGACAAAAACGTGTGCCAACCCCTATGCATAGATTCCCAAGGTCACGAAACCCGCAAGTTGATCACCAAAACATACATCAAGTGGATCAATAGAACATCCCATTGTCACCATGGATATCCCATCGCAAGACATACATCAAGTGTTTTCAAATCCTTAAAGATTCAATCCGATAAGAAAACTTCAAAGGGAAAACTCAATTCATCACAAGAAGATAGAGAGGGGAAAATTCCATATGATTCATCTATATTAATAAAGCTCGCGGTACATCAAGATCGTGCCATCTCAAGAACACGAGAGAGAGATCAAACACATAGCTACTGGTACATACCCTCAGCCCCGAGGGTGAACTACTCCCTCCTCGTCATGGAGACCGCCGGGATGATGAAGATGGCCTCCGGTGATGGTTTCCCCCTCCGACAGGGTGCCGGAACGGGCTCCCGATTGGTTTTTCGTGGCTCTGGAGGCTTGCGGTGGCGGAACTCCCGATCTAGGTTTCTTTTCGGATATTTCTATATTTATAGGAGTTTTTGGCGTTGGTCCCACGTCCAGAAGGTTCCCGAGGAAGTCACAAGCCAGGGGGGCGCACCCTAGGGGGGGGGCGCCCCCCAGGCTTGTGGCCTCCTCGGTCACTTCCTGGCCCAGCTTTTTGCTCTAGTATTTTTTGTATTTTCCAAAAATATTCTCCGTAAATTTTCAGCCCATTCCGAGAACTTTTATTTCTGCACAAAAAACAACACCACGGTAGCTCTGCTGAAAACAGCGTCAGTCCGGGTTAGTTCTAAAAAAATCATACCAAAATCATATAGAATTATTGTAAACATGGCATGAATACTTCATAAATTATAGATACGTTGGAGACGTATCAGCATCCCCAAGCTTAATTCCTGCTCGTCCTCGAGTAGGTAAATGATAAAAGAAATAATTTATGAAGTGTGAATGCTACCTAACATGTTCATCATATTCTTTTGTTCTTTGTATAGCATGGACATTTGGACCTGTAAATGATTCAAAGCAATAGTATAGTTTTAACATAATGACTTCAATACGCAAGGATGTCAACAAGCAACCATGTCTTTCAAAATATCAACACTAAAGAAAGTTATCCCTAGCCTATCATGCTCAATCATTGATCCATTCATGAAACACACTCAAATATTAGCTATGCCCAATGCTCAAGTACGATCATAGCGCCCCCTAGTTGGTGCTTATAAGAGAAGATGGAGACTCAAAGCAAAATTAAAAATTGCATAAAGTAAATAGATAGGCCCTTCGCAGAGGGAAGTAGGGATTTGTAGAGGTGCCAGAGCTCAAGGTTTAAATTGAGAGAGAAAAATATTTTGAGTGGCATGCTTTTCCTGTCAACGAAAACGACAAAATAGCTCACAATACTTTCCATGCTAGATACATTATAGGCGGTTCCCAAACAGAATTGTAAAGTTTTTACTCCCCCTCCACCAATCAATCACACTCCACGGCGAGCCGAATCCACGAGTACCGTCCATACAAACAACAATCCTGGGGGAGTTTTGTTTCATTATATTTTGATTTGATTTTTGAGCATGGAACTGGGCATCCCGAATACCAGCCACTTTCTCGTGAATGATAGTGAATCAACACATATCGTGAGAATAACACACCTAGCATGGAAAAATATTGGATACTCCCCACCGTTTCCTGAGCGGTACGGGCACACAAAAGAGAAATTTTATTTTGAAAATTTAGAGATGGCACATACAAATTTGCTTGGAACGGCATGGAAATACCGCATATAGGTAGGTATGGTGGACTCATAAGGCAAAACTTGGTTTAAGGATTTTGGATGCACAAGTAGTATTTCTACTTAGTACAAATGAAGGCTAGCAAATAGATGGGGAAGCAACCAAACCAAGAAACGAAAAATCACATAAGTGAGCATTGAACATAACTAATCCCGAATCATGCACCACAAGTAGGATGTAACTTCATTGCATAACTATTGACTTTCGTACTTGCATAGGGAATCACAAACCTTAACACCAATATTCCTACTAAAGCATAATTACTCACTAACATGACTCACATATTACTATCATCATGTTTCAAAACTATTACAAAGAATCAAGTTTAATTTGTCCCATGATCTTCATGAAAGTTTTTATTATATCCTCCTTGGATATCTATCACTTTGGGACTAGTTTCATATATTGCTATTGCTTTTTTGACAAGCTCAAACAATTTTTAAATGAAGCACATGAGCATAAAGATTTCATCCCTCAAAAAGGTATAAGTGAAGCACTAGAGCAAATGACAAGCTACTCTCAAAAGATATAAGTGAAGATCAATGAGTAGTCAAACAATTAAGTAGCTATGTGAGGACTCTCTCTCTCTCAATAAATATTTTCAGATATGAGTATTTTATTCAAACAGCAAACAAAAGAAAAATAGCACTCCAAGAATAGCACGCATAATGTGAACGAATAAAAATTTAGGCTCAACATAGGATAACCGATAGTTGACGAAGAGAGGTGGGATGCGTAGCATCCCCAAGCTTAGATGCTTGAGAATTCTTGAAATATTTACTTGGGGTGCCTTGGGCATCCCCAAGCTTGAGCTTTTGTATCTCGTTCAATCCTCTCATATTATGGTTTCACCTATTCTCAAAAACTTCATCCACACAAAACTCGAAAAGAACTCGTGAGATAGGTTAGTACACATAATAATAAATCAACTCTTTATGTACTGCCAAGAAAAGTTGCATAATAATTTTCAAAC
Organism: Elymus sibiricus; assembly: GCA_039707655.1. Classification (NCBI taxonomy): domain Eukaryota; kingdom Viridiplantae; phylum Streptophyta; class Magnoliopsida; order Poales; family Poaceae; genus Elymus; species Elymus sibiricus. The sequence continues at coordinate 380,145,363 of CM077669.1, forward strand.
ATTAGGTACTGTATACTATCATTTCCACAATTTATATCTACCAATATAGGCTATGGAAACTATAGGATAAGTAGATAACAAAACTATGACAGCAATCTGTCCAAACAGAACAGTCTGTAGCAATCTATTAAACCAGTGTACTTATGTAACTCAAAAAATTATGAAAATTTAGGACATGCTATAAAATTTATATTACAATACTGTGTAAAAATTTCAGGAACTTTCCACGTTCCAGTAAAATATGAAAATTCAACTACAGCCAAAGTTTCTGTTTTTAAACAGCACACATCAAAACATGCAATGCAAGCATCCTAAGGCAATTCTTGGAACTTTTTATTGAAAAACAAGATTATAAATAACTCCTAAAATAGAACAACAAAATAAAATGACGCTCCAAGCAAAACTCATATTATGTGACGAATAAAAATATAGCCCCAAGTAAGATATACTGATAGTATTGAAGATGAAAGAGGGGATGCCTTCCGGGGCATCCCCAAGCTTAGGCGCTTGAGTCTTCCTTGGATATTACCTTGGGGGTGCCTTGGGCATCCCCAAGTTTAGGTTCTTTTCACTCCTTATTCTCCCCATATCGGTGTCTCACCCAAAACTTGAAAACTTCAATCACACAAAACTTAACGGAACTTCGTGAGAAGGGTTAGTGTAATAAAGATAAATCATTCACTTAGGTACTGTCAAGACAAGATTCATAATTGTTCCCACATGATACCTACTTTATTCTATCATTACCATAATTTATATCATTGAATATAAGCTATGGAAACACTAAAACAAGCAAACTATGCATGCAAAACAGAATCTGTCAAAAACAGAACAGTCTGTGAAGATCTGTAGTGTAACCATACTTCCCTGTCTCTAAAAATTCTGAAAAATTAGGAAAACCGGAAGAATTTGTATATCAAGACTTTGTAAAAATTTCAGATCAAAAGAACGTTCCAGTGAATTTACAAAATTCCTGGACTGAGATCAAAAGTTTCTGTTTTTGCACAGAATCAAGTCAACTATCATCCACACTATCCCAAAGGCTTTACTTGGCACTTTATTGAAACAAAAGCTATAAAACATGATTATACAGTAGTTTAATCATGTGTACACACAAAAACAGAAAGTAAAAGTGTTGGGTTGTCTCCCAACAAGCGCTTTTCTTTGAAGCCTTTTAGCTAGGCATGATGATTTCAATGATGCTCACATAGGAATAATAATCATAACATGCAAAAGAGCATCATGAATCTCATGACAAGCACATTTAAGTCTAACCCACTTCCTATGCATAGGGATTTTGTGAGCAAAAAATTTATGGAAGCAAGAATCAACTAGCATAGGAAGGCAAAAGAAGCATAACTTCAAAACTTTGAACACATAGAGAGGAAACTTGATATTATTGCAATTCCTACAAGCATATGGTCCTCCCTCATAATAATTTTCAGTAGCATAATGAAGGAATTTCACAACATAACTATCACATAAAGCATTATCTTCATGATCCACAAGCATAGAAAATTTGTCACTCTTCACATAAGCAATTTTCTTCTCATTCATAATAATGGGAGAAAACTCAACAAAATAACTATCATGAGATACTTGATTGACATAACCACTTTGAATATTAAAATCATGATGACAAGTTTCATGGTTACTATCACTCTTTATAGCATACATGTCATCATCATAATCATCATAGATAGGAGGCATGCTATCATCATAATAGTTTTGCTCATCAAAACTCGGGGCACTAAATATATCATCTTCATCAAACATAGCATCCCCAAGCTTGTGGCTTTGCATATCATTAGCATCATGGATATTCAGAGAATTCATACTAACAACATTGCAATCATGCTCATCACTCAAAGATTTAGTGCCAAACATTTTAATAACTTCTTCTTCTAACACTTGAGCACAATTTTCCTTTCCATCATTTTCACGAAAGACATTAAAAAGATGAAGCATATGAGGCAACCTCAATTCCATTTTTTTTGAGTTTTCTTTTATAGACTAAACTAGTGATAAAACAAGAAACTAAAAGATTCAATTGCAAGATCTAAAGATATACCTTCAAGCACTCACCTCCCCGGCAACGGCGCCAGAAATGAGCTTGATGTCTACTACACAACCTTCTTCTTGTAGACTCGTGTTGGGCCTCCAAGCGCAGAGTTTTGTAGGACGGTAGCAAATTTCCCTCAAGTGGATGACCTAAGGTTTATCAATCTGTGGGAGGTGTAGGATGAAGATGGTCTCTCTCGAACAACCCTGCAACCAAATAACAAAGAGTCTCTTGTGTCCCCAACACACCCAATACAATGGTAAATTGTATAGGTGCACTAGTTCGGCGAAGAGAGGGTGATACAAGTGTAATATGGATGGTAGATATAGGTTTTTGTAATCTGAAAATATAAAAACAGCAAGGTAACTAATGATAAAAGTGAGCACAAACGGTATTGCAATGCTTAGAAACAAGGCCTAGGGTTCATACTTTCACTAGTGCAAGTTCTCTCAACAATACTAACATAGTTGAATCATATGTAAATCCCTCACGTGCGACAAAGAGTTCACTCCAAAGTCACAACTGGCGGAGAACAAACGAAGAAATTATTGTAGGGTACGAAACCACCTCAAAGTTATCTTTTCCGATCAATCGTATGAGCTATCCCTATAAGTGTCACGAACAACCCTAGAGTTCATACTAAAATAACACCTTAAGATACACATCAACCAAAACCCTAATGTCACCTAGATACTCCAATGTCACCACGAGTACCCATGGGCATGATTATACGATATGCATCACACAATTTCAGATTCATCATGTTCAATCCAACACAAAGAACTTCAAAGAGTGCCCCAAAGTTTCTACCAGAGAGTCAAGACAAAAACGTGTGCCAACCCCTATGCATAGATTCCCAAGGTCACGAAACCCGCAAGTTGATCACCAAAACATACATCAAGTGGATCAATAGAACATCCCATTGTCACCACGGATATCCCATCGCAAGACATACATCAAGTGTTCTCAAATCCTTAAAGATTCAATCCGATAAGAAAACTTCAAAGGGAAAACTCAATTCATCACAAGAAGATAGAGAGGGGAAAACTTCATATGATTCATCTATATTAATAAAGCTCGCGGTACATCAAGATCGTGCCATCTCAAGAACACGAGAGAGATATCAAACACATAGCTACTGGTACATACCCTCAGCCCCGAGGGTGAACTACTCCCTCCTCGTCATGGAGACCGCCGGGATGATGAAGATGGCCTCCGGTGATGGTTTCCCCCTTCGACAGGGTGCCGGAACGGGCTCCCGATTGGTTTTTTGTGGCTCTGGAGGCTTGCGGCGGCGGAACTCCCGATCTAGGTTTCTTTTCGGAGATTTCTATATTTATAGGAGTTTTTGGCGTTGGTCCCACGTCCAGAAGGTTCCCGAGGAAGTCACAAGCTAGGGGGGCGCGCCCTAGGGGGGGGCCCAGGTTTGTGGCCTCCTCGGTCACTTCCTGGCCCAGCTTTTTGCTCCAGTATTTTTTGTATTTTCCAAAAATATTCTCCGTAAATTTTCAGCCCATTCCGAGAACTTTTATTTCTGCACAAAAAACAACACCACGGTAGCTCTGCTGAAAACAGCGTCAGTCCGGATTAGTTCTAATAAAATCATACCAAAATCATATAGAATTATTGTAAACATGGCATGAATACTTCATAAATTATAGATACGTTGGAGACGTATCAACCCCTCCTCGGCCGAATACTGATGGTGAGGAAGTCATGACCGAGGCTCTGACCTCGGCGGCCGAGGACCAGGAGGCCGGCCCCTCCTGGTAAACAAAGAGGGAGGCTGTGAGTCATCGGAGCTCCCTCCGAAAACGGCTCCGGAGACCACCAAGTCTCTGACATCGACGACTCTACCTTCTCAGGAGGGAGGAGCCACGGTGCCACCTCTGGTGCCGCTCGTGATGGGGCAGGCCACAATCGGGTGGCCAGCCGCGATGGAGGAGGCCTTGCGTAGCTCCGCCATCGCCGAAGACCACCGCATCCTTATGGGTGCGGTTCTACAAGGCATTCAGTCCGTTGACAGTGGACTGGAGGAGGCCTTCGGTGGTCTTTGGCGGGCTTCAAGGTGAGCCACGTAATGCTCCTTTTTCCATGCGGAATTTGTTTGTGGGGTATATATATTCCGTATAGGTATAGTAGCCCCCGAGCCCTGGGTGAGTTTAAGAAACTTACTCGGGGATGAGAGGACCCCAGGTTCTGAGTAAAATCGATATTTTGACTGTTTCCGGAGATGGTCTGAAAAGGAGGGTCTAGGACCAACAGTTCTGATGTATGTCTCACATATTTTTTGCTTTGCAGGCCTCGTCATCGGCGGCGGCTGTCCATGACGTGGAGCTGGCCGAGCTCAACCAGAAGCTCAAGAGCTCCGACGAGGAGCTTGATCGTCTGAACAAGCAGTTTGATGAAATGCAAAGTGAGTTGGAATTATGTCTCGGAGACCCTGTCTAATCCTCATTTATTGAGGTTCTTTTAGTTTTCAAATCCTGAATTGTGGTCTTCCATTGTATTTGCAGCCGTTTCTTCCGAGGTCGAGAACCTCAAGGCTGAGCTGGAGAAGGCCAAGCGAGAGGCTGCCGATCATAAGATGGCGGCCAACCAGGTGACGTCCGAACTGAGCTCCCTGAAGGCTGTCAGTGAAAAGCACGAAGCTCGGGTGGCCGAGGTGCAGCAAGAGCTCCAAGATGCTAGCACTAAGTGTGAGGCTCTTGAGCAAAAGACCAAGGACCAGGCGGCCGAGCTATCCACGTTGTCCGCCGATCTTAAATCGGAGCGTGTAGATAGGCGGTCTTTTGAGGAAGAACTCCGCCAAGTCAGGATGATCGCGGATGGTAAGCCATACTTACCACAATGTGCATTTGGTGGTAACAGGTTTGCTCATCTTACACGGCTGTGGCGTTCCTCAGGCGCCTTTGCGGATCTTCCGAAGAGTGCGGCGGATGCGGCCAAGCATTTCGTGGCTAGGGACGGGGATGCGGAACAGAGGCTGTTCTGGGCGCAATTTCAGACCCCTGAGCCCTGTCCCGTTCTCAGTTATCAGATGAAGCAGCTGATGGAGCTTCATCGGATGGCGGAGCCGGCCTTGAAGGACCTCCGCATTCGGTTGTGGCCTTCGGAGCCACTACCAGGCAGTTATTTTGGCCTGGTGCAGAAGCTTTGCGACGCCTCCTCCCGCATTGAGGTCCTGAAGCGCTCTGTATGTATTGAGGGAGCGCGGATGGCCTTTGCGAGGACTATGATGCACTGGCCAGGGATGAAGCCGCTCGAGATGGCTACAACGCCCTCGCCGCCCGGGAAGGAGCATAGGCGCCCCGAACTGTATTTCGCCGCTGCAATGGAGGGTGCTCGGTATGTAGAGACCCAGTGCCCTAAGGATGTAATTTTCGAGTGAACATGTTATTGTATGTCCGATGAATATTGTATTTGATAATGCGTATGCATGGTTTATCATGCTTTGCTGTTTTAATTATTTTGACTCCTATGTGGCCTTTTTTGGAACTGAAAGTTGCCAGTCGTCGGCTTTAGCCCCCATATAATTATTACAAGAGGTGTTCCGTCATCCGCAGTATTATCCTTAGCCGAATTATCGGAACCCAGAGGCGATGGTGCGGGAGATGGGAACGAGGCAATCAGACTTTGAAGCTTTAATGCTTTCACTTAGCCGGAGGAGCTTGACTGCGGGGGCTAGTTACTAGCCCCCAGTGTTGTGTGGTATTCGGGTGAACCGAGGTATAAACCGTTACCACGTGGCTTGCGAGAATGCAAACCCCTCGTATGACACGGAATAATCTCTATCGATTTTTAGTTTGACACTTGTGCTCGGATTGCAGACCGGTTCGTGCTTATTATGACGGTCGATTTTCGGCTTTCTCCACTGAGGTACTTGACCAGGCGAGCTAGAAATACAATCGCAGTGGTTCTCCCTTTACCCTTTTAGCCGAACGAGCGGAACGTAAGAGGGTAAGCATAGGAGCTGGGCAACCCAACCTTTGACCTAAGACATAATTCAGAACTGATGCATATAACGCAGAAATCCGACACGCCGGACATATAAAGGACAATGCCGAGACGATGCTTGGGACGAGCTTTATAGCTAAGCCCCCCGGTCTATTAGCCGGTTGCATCAAATATGTACCGAACAATTTTTCTTCTGGAGGCGGGGAGTTGGAAAACACTTTATAAAATGCCATAATCAGACCGTAAAAGATGATCTTTATATATTATGAATTTTTACAATTCATACCGTGGGCATAACTGTTACAGGTATTTTTAGAAACAAATGTATACAAAGGGGAGGTTCGATTGGGGCTCTTGATCTGCGGCTTGATGTCCTTGGCGTATCCCTGTGCGCCTCCATTCCTTTGCTCTTGAAGAGTAGCATGCTCCTTTAAAGGTGGTTATAATCGGCGAACAGACCTTTGAGGGAGGTACATGTTTAAATCGCCGAGACATGCATGAGTTTGACGCCTGCTGTGTTGAGAGTAGTTCGGTCGAACCGACCACTCTGTTGTGATGAGGTGTCCCCCCGCAGCTGCCCATGGTATTTTAAGCACAAAATTGTGCCTTCTCGGTACGTACCTGATGGGTAGTGGGGCCGTGCTGTGGGGGCGCGTCCCTATTTGTGATGAACAGGAGATTGCTCCGGGAGATCGGGTCGTGCTCGGACCCGCTTGCTTGCCTGTCGCAGCATGTCGCCTGGCTGGGGTCTTGGTGCCTCGATGCTAGACTGGAATTCAGCCGCTAGAGCCGCTGTGTGTTCTTCAGTTCGGAGTGAACGTTCTGTATTGCCATTGACAGTGATGACCCCCTTTGGCCCAGGCATCTTGAGCTTCAGGTATGCGTAGTGGGGAACGGCGTTAAAGCGAGCGAACGCTGTACGGCTGAGCAGTGCGTGATAGCCACTGCGAAATGGCACTATATCGAAGATCAAGTCTTCGCTACGGAAGTTATCAGGCGAACCAAACACTACTTCCAGCGTCACGGTACATGAGCAGCGTCCTTCGACACCGGGGATAACTCCCTTGAAGGTAGTGTTGCTGGGTTTAATTCTTGACGAGTCGATACCCATCTTTTTTACTGTGCCTGAGTAAATCAGATTAAGGCTGCTTCCTCCATCCATAAGGACTCTAGTGAGGTGGAACCCATCGATGATGGGGTCCAGGATGAGAGCAGCCGAGCCTCCATGACGGATGCTAGTCGGATGATCCCTGCGATCGAAGGTGATCGGGCAAGACGACCACGGGTTAAACTTCGGGGCTATGGGCTCTACGGCGTAGACCTCCCGAAGTGCGTGTTTCCTCTCCTTTTTGGGTATATGTGTGACATATATCATGTTCACAGTTTTGACCTCGGGAGGGAATTGCTTCTGCCCGCCATTGTTCGACATGCGAGGTTCTTCATCGTCCTCGCTGCGTGGGCTCTTGCTCTGTTCCTCGGCCGCGAGCTTGCCGGCTTGTTTGAACACCCAACAGTTTCTGTTGGTGTGGGTGGCCGGCTTGTCTTGCGTGCCGTGGATTTGGCAGGGCCTATCCATGATTTTGTCCAAAGCGGTAGGTCCATCCCTGTTCCCTTTAGAGGGCTTCTTCCGTTGTCCGGGTTTTGAGTTGCGAAAACCGGCGTTTACGGCCATGTCTTCCGAGTCGCCATTGCTATGGCGGCGTTTATTTTTGTCCCGCCTTGCCTTTCCGTTACCGTCCCGCACTTCAGAGGTGTCAGGGTCGTCGGGATTGTGGCTTCGGCGAGCTAGCCAATTGTCTTCGCCCGCGCAGAAGCGGGTCATAAGGGAGGTGAGGGTAGACATCGTTCTCGGCTTATCCTGGCCGAGCTGGCGAGCTAGACATTCGTCCCGGATGTTGTGTCTGAACGAGGCTATCGCCTCGGCGTCCGGACAGTCGACGATCTGGTTCTTCTTAGTCAAGAACCGATTCCAGAACTGCCTGGCCGATTCACCAGTCTTCTGGACGACGTTGCTTAGGTCGGAAGAGTCCGGGGGCCGGACGTAAGTGCCTTGGAAGTTAGACCGGAAAGCGTCTTCGAGCTCCTCCCAACTCCCAATGGAGTTCTCGGGGAGACTGTTTAGCCAGTGCCGAGCTGGTCCCTTCAGTTTGAGTGGTAGGTATTTGAGGACATGGAGATCGTCTCCTCTAGCCATATGGATGTGAAGGAGGAAGTCCTCGATCCATACGACCGGGTCCGTCGTTCCATCGTATGATTCAATGTTAGCGGGTTTAAACCCTTCGGGGAACTGGTGCTGCATGACCTCGTCTGTAAAACACAGCGGGTGTGCGGCGCCTCTGATTCAGGCTACGTCACACCGGAAATTGGCTGTTGGCTGAGCCCGGTATTGTTACCGGTTTCTGTGGTTGCGGTCGAGCCACGATCACTAGCCATCCCGTCTAGCGGGGGAGCGTCCCCTATCCGTAAATGGATCTGGTGTGACCTGACCTGTAGTCCAGGTCTTGCCGAAGATCGTATCGATCCTCAGGCTATGCTGGCCCCTTTCCTCTCCTACGGGGTGACATGGGCCAGTACTCGGCGTCTTGAGCCACCCTGTCCCGTCCTCGAGGGGGGCGGTCCGGCTGGTCATACTGGGTGCGCCTAGGAGATTCGGGCTCAAGGGCCTCGTCGTCGAATTGCGGCAGCAGGCGCTGGCGAGGGTAACTCCTCTGTTGATCTAGCTGCTTAGTGTCGAACCCTTCTTCGGCCGCCAGAACTTTTGTCCATCTATAGTTGATGGTGTCTTGTTCGGCTTTGAGCTGCTGCTGCTTTGCCTTTAAGCTCCGAGCAGTGGCTATGAGTCGTTGCCTGAATCGTTCTTGGTCCTTGGGGTTTTCGGGGACGGTGAAGTCTTCGGCTTCGAGGCTTTCTTCCTACCCAGCGTGTGGGAGGTAGTTATCATCCTCGGAATCATTAAGGTCCTTGGCGTCTTGTTGATCCGTCAGCCTTTCCGGGTCCTCCAGCGGTTCTGCGGGGGCTTCGGGGTCGTCGAGATCCTTCAGGGTATCCATTTCCCCGGTGCCTGCAACGACTTCCCTTCCATTGTTGGTCTTGGATCGCTTGCGTTGTTTTCGGCATTTTGATGCTTCGCCGGATTTTTCGCCGTTCTTCCTGGGGGTGTGATTGTCCCTGTCGTGAGGGTGTCCACCATATAGACATCATAGGTCGAGGTGGCTGTCCACCGCCCCGTGGTCACGGGGGCGGGGTCGCCAATCTCTTCATCCATGTGTTCTGTCTCTTCAGAGGCGTAGTCCAACATGTCGGTTAAGTCTTCGACAGTGGCTACCAGATGGGCGGCAGGTGGGCCGTAAAATTCGCCGTAACCGGCCTCTAGGTCGACCAGAACGTGGGTCGAGGTAAGATCATCCTCGATTGCCATCGACTGGATCCGGTCTAGAGCCTCGTTCAACCACGAGAAGTCGACCAGATCGGTTTCCTGAGGGCCCTTGGAGTTGAGCTCCAAGGCGTCTTCAGGATGGGCATGTTCGGCGAAGGCCGAACCTTGATATTCAGGTACCATCACCGAGTCCGGGATCGAGGCCGGACCTCCGGTGGAGAAAGATCTGAGGGTCGAGCCAGATAGTGGGCCCGAAGTTGAAGCTCCGGGATCTCCGGCCCCGTCGGACAAAACCGAGGGTTCAGCGACGAACAGATCGCCACGGGAGTCGGCAGTAAACTCTAGGTTCACAAACCTAATCTCTTGACCGTGGGCGAAATTTTCGATCCAGACTTGGTGGCCGGTTGAGTTAGCATGCAGCACGACGCTGCCGAACGCGAAGACCTGTCCGGGGACGAAGATGTCCTTGTTCCGGGCCTGTTCGCTGATGATTAGGCGAGCCATCAATCCACAAGTGATCTCACAGCGGAACTCTCAATGAAAGCACCAATGTCGGCGTCGAAACCAGCGGATCTCGGGTAGGGGGTCCCAAACTGTGAATCTAGGAACGATGGTAACAGGGAACGAAGGAGACGGTGTTTACCCAGGTTCGGGCCCTTGTGAGGAGGTAAAACCCTACATCCTGCTTACTTGTATTGCTGAGTACGAAGGTTACAGAGTAGATCTACCTCGAGATCAAACGAGCTAAACCTTAATGAGTTGACTTGTGCCTCTACGAACTAAGCCCCTTGGTTTATATAGACACCAGGGGTCCCTAGGGTTACAAATGGCCGGTTTCCATCCGGGCATAGATACGCCCATTCTTACTTGGAGGACACACCAAGTCTTCGGAACCTTCCCCCCTAAGCATGGGGTCATCCTGTAGTCCGGCCTTCCCGAAGATGCCCCAAGGCGGCCCACCGGGCTGGTCCACATAAGATAAGCCAACAACCCGAGGACCCCTTAATCCCGGACTCCCTCACTCCCCTTGTGTCGAATCAATAAATTAGGGTGAAATACTACCCGTGAAAACTGTCGCGATCCCCTATACTTGTGGGTTATCAAAGCTCAACCCTAAGAAGTGCGTATTTGGAGTCCCATCCAGCAAGCTTCTCGGGTTCTTCGTGTCGCAGCGCGGGATCGAAGCTAAGCCCGACAAGATAGAAGCAATTGAGCAGTTGGAGGCACCAAAGAGCGTCAAGGACGTACGCCGCTTGGCGGGTTGCATCGCTGCCCTCAGCAGGTTCATCTCCAAGTCTGCGGAATGCGCCTTGCCATTTTTCAAAATCTTGAAAAAGGCAGGTCCAATGAAATGGACTCCAGAAGCAGAGGCAGCACTGCAAGATTTGAAGAAATAGTTGTCCTCAACACCAATACTGGCCACGCCTAAACCGCAATAACCGTTGTTGCTATATTTGGTGACAACAAACCAAGTGGTTAGTGCTACACTTGTAGCGGAGAGAGAGGCTGAGGATGGAGAGGCGGCAACCCCCGAGCCGGCGACCGGCAAGCCTGATTCAACTCTGGCAAGCCATGGATCCGACAACACAAGCATAGCGCGAGAAGGAGAACAACAATTTGTGCAGAAGAAGAAGATGGTGTAGTGCCGAGTTTACTTTGTCAGCTCCCTTCTGCAGGGGGCTAGATCAAGGTATTCTGGAGTGCAGAAATTTCTTTTTGGCCTCTCATGGCCTCTCGAAAGTTGCGCCACTACTTCCAAGCACATCATATCACTGCCGTCACTCGCTTTCCGTTGCGACATATTCTGAGAAATCCAAAAGCAACCGGCAGGATTGTTGAGTGGGCGTTGGAGCTGGCCAGCTTTGATGTGAGCTTTGAAAGCACAACAACTATTCAGAGCAGATCCTTGGCGGAATTCATTGCAGAATGGACGCCAACACCGGATGAAGAAATCCCAGAGACACCCCCCCATGGCAAGGAAGAACATCAAGAGTGGATCATGTACTTTGATGGAGCTTTTTCGTTGCAAGGCGCCGGTGTCGGAGTGCTGCTTGTCGAACCTACCGGAGAACACCTCAAGTATGTGATCCAGATGCATTTTCCCCGGGAGATATCGACAAACAACACAGCTAAGTATGAGGGACTGCTTGCCGGCCTACGGATAGCAGTTGACCTCGGCATCAGAAAATTGATAGTCCGAGGGGACTCACAACTTGTTGTGCGTCAAGTAAACAAAGATTATCAAAGCCCTCTAATGGAAGCATATGTAGGTGAAGTGAGGAAATTGGAAGAGCATTTCGACGGTCTACAAATGGAGCACATCCCTCATGCAGAAAACAGCATTGCTGATGACCTGTCAAAACAAGCTACTCAAAAGTTGCCTGTGGAACCAGGCACTTTTGTACTTCAACTGACTCAACCATCCGTCACACCGTCAGCTCGGCAAGCAAAGAAGAGAAAGATCAGTCCATGCAACTACTTCCTCGCAGAGCTACCAGCCGCCAAGAAAGTTGTCGGGAATGACAAGACGCTTGCCGGTGAGTAGCAAACTCCGGCAGGACCCATGGCCCTTGCCGTTGAAGCTAGAGCTCCCACAGCGAAAGAGATGCCTTTAGTCCTTGTCGTCGAGCCACAGACTCCGGCATGGGCATAGCAAATTGTCCAGTACCTCCAAATAGGAGAGCTTCTCGAAGAACAAGAGCAAGCTGAAAGAGTAGCCCGACAGTCAAGCATGTACCGGTTTGTGGACAACACTCTGTACAAGAGAAGACCAAATGGGGTGAAATTGAAGTGCATTCCTCGGGAACATGGACAGAAGCTGTTGGCAGAGATACATGAAGGGATATGCGGATCTCACATTGGATCCTGCACACTTGTCAGCAAGGCATTCCGACAAAGATTTTATTGGCCGACAGCCCTTCAAGACGCCTTGGTGGTGATAACCACATGTGAAGCATGCCAATTCCACGCCAAGAAGATACATCAACCAGCATAAGCCCTTCAGACCATACCACTCTCCTGGCCATTTGCAGTCTGGGGCTTGACATCGTTGGCCCTTTCCCCCGTGCTACCGGGGGCTTTGAATTCTTGTTCGTTGCAATCGACAAGTTTACAAAGTGGACTGAAGTGGATCCAGTGAGGAAGGTAATGGTGCAAGCAGCAGTCAAGTTCATCAGAGGAATCATTTGCCGGTTCGGGTGCCCAACAGGATCATCACCGACAACGGCACACAGTTCACCAGCAACAGCTTCATGGAGTACTGTCAAGATATCGGCATCAAGATCTACTTTGCCTCAGTTGCCCACCCTAGGAGCGACGACCAAGTGGAGAGGGCGAATGCTGAAGTGTTGTGGGGCCTCAAGACAAGGACTTTCGACAAGCTGCACAAGCACGGAAGGCGCTGGATTGATGAGCTGGCGGCGGTTCTTTGGTTGATCAGAATGACACCGAATCGAGCCACTGGCGAGACGCCCTTCTCCCTGGTCTATGGTGCAGAAGCGGTACTCCCCACAGAACTCACATACGGGTCATCTCGAGTACAGGCCTTTGAAGAAGATCAACAAGAGCAACTGCAGCAAGACGACACCACACTCATCGAGGAAGATCGTCTTCAGGCTGCGCTGTGTGCCGCTTGGCACCAGCAAGCCTTGCGCTGCTATCACAGCCGCAAGGTGCACGCCAGGAGCGTTGAGGAAGGCGACCTTGTCCTTCGCCAGATCCAGTCCGCGAAGGGATCAAACAAGTTGACGCCGAAGTGGGAAGGCCCTTACCGGGTAGTACGAGTCACTAGGCCTGGCGCAGTCCGCCTGGAGACCGAAGATGGCTCCCCGGTGCAAAACTCGTGGAATATCGAGCATCTTCGCAAGTTCTACCCGTGAGGCGCGGCTGTCGGTCCACCCGACAGCCCCTTTTGTACAAGTCAGTCGGCAAGGCTTGTAATCCTTTGTACAAAGCCACGCGAAGACCCTGTGCATAATCTATAAAGCTAAGTGTTCTACAACTTTTTTTCAAAGTACATATTTACTTTATGTGTATGTGCATGAAAATGTTGTAACCACCGTAACTTGCTTAAAGTGGTTGCCGAACCAGCAAGGTTCCTACCTCCTGTTTTTCTCTTCTTTCTTTTTCTCAAAAGTCAAAAGGGCCTCCCGCGTGCAAGTCTTCCTGGGGGAGGAGTGACGGTACAGATACCTAAACACGTTCAAGACGATCATTTTGCGACAAGAAGCACAACGAAGAAAAGCTAAGTCACAAAAGCTTTCGAAAAATTTCCTTGTTGTGAGTTGTTCTCCCTTGAACGATTTTTAGCATTTGTATGAGAAAATATGCACGCGAAGGACCCTGTCGAAAGTGTTCGCGCTCTTAAGTTGTTTTGAGCCCGCTCGGCAATGAAAGTCGTTGCGGCAAGGACGACAAGGTGGTTTCGCTGGCAACGGCATCGCTAGCAAGCTGCTAAGGATCCATTCCTAAAGCGCTCGTGACAAGGGTGTGCGCACCGGCAAACATTTCCAGCAAGCGTAGGGATCAAGAACGTACAAGTGTAATATTGCATATGAGGGAAATTGACCATTCATTACAGAAAACATAATAAGTAGTAGATATCCAGTCGAAAGTGCCCAACCACTTTTTCTTGCGTCCCCGCAGGGTTACATCGGATGTGATTCAAGGACGAAAGACAAAAGCCTAGCTAAGGCGTGATTCGTTCTCAAAACTCGGCTGGAGTGCTATTCGCACCTAATCAGAATCATCACCCTCGCTCTTTATGTGATGGAGTTGTCGTCATCGTTGCTCCCGCTGGAGGAGTCGAAGTCGCTGTCGCTCGAGCTTTTCGCGCAGCACTCCAGACGACTACCGGAAGCCCCGAAGAACTTCACGGAGAGCATGGCGGCTCCATCAAACCTAAACTCAAGGAGATGCCCCGATCCCAGGCCACAGGAGCGGGCAAATGACTTCCATCCCCGCGTCAGGAACATGGCCCTGTCGGGAGAAACATCTACCGCCACCCAAGCGGGGCCATCACAGCAGCCGTCCGCTCGAAGCCACAGGCCTAAGGGCCTGCTGCCTTCCATGACCCTTGCAAAGGTGTCGGGAAGCCGCAGCTAGCTACGAGGATGACGGCATAGCGCCACGACAAACTCGTGCGCCACCTCCCCTGTATGGGTCTCCACCCGGGGTGAGGGGAGGGGTGTGCCGCCATGACCACCTCGGCTCGGGGCGCCTAGCCTTCCGCGGCCCCTGGATGCGATCCTTCCGTGGGAACTAGAGCCGGCCCCTCAATCGTAACCAGGATGCGCGTCTGGCTCCGGGGGGAAGCCCTCGAGGCGACGACAGATCCTCGAGCCCAGCCCCTACACCTCACCATTCCAAAGATGGTTTTCTGGAAGAAGCGGCAGAGGGAGAAAGACGAAGGGAGAAGGGAATGGTGGCTAGCAGACTAGAGTGAGGAAGGGTGAATGATCAATGCTCTCCGCAGTCTCCTATTTATAGGGAGGATGCGGGGGCTGGCTCTTTACTGTTCGAAATGACTGCGCACTAGCAAGCTCACTACTCCAGTGACCGCCCCCTTCACCAATGCTGCGCCTTGCATGCAACACGCGTCATGGAGGGCGCAGTAAAAGAGAAGAAGACGGGGGAAACGGCGGAAGAGGAAGACAGATGGCTGGGATGAGCTGCACATCTGCGAGTCCCCCTATCAGAAGGGGAGAATGCGCAGAGGACGCCTCTCCCAGTCCAACGTGGCCACACCTTTTTAGGCGCGCCCCTCAGGCATCGTTTAGCTCCAACTTTCCCACGTCCCGCATTTAATGTGCATCGTGGGCGGGCGGTAAAACCATCATCACAACCGCAGAAAAATTCGGCCATGTATATATGTGCACTGCTTTGGGCCTAGCCCAACAACGTCACAGACTTAAGTGTGGCCCAGGCCCAGGGGCTCCTGTCGGTGTACTAAAAAACGGGTCCTTTAGCACCTTGACTTGTGCACATACGACTGCAGCCTCCGGCCCGGCAAGCCTTGCCGGATGAATACTACACTCCAAACAGCACCAAGCGGAGACCAAGATGCCCGGCAAGCCTCCTTGCCGGTGGAGGAGACCCGGTAGCAAGCACACCTGGCAAGATCCCACTGCCAAGCCATCGCTCCACCTCATCGGGCTGATTGTCTACATCAGTTAGGTGTCGAGCGAGCATGCGGTTAGGTAGAGCTTGTCGGGGCGCGTGGCAGCTCGGTAGAATTACAACAGCTTTAATGACACCCGTCCCATTAGTGTGGCGGAAGAATAAGAGGTAGTTGGGCGAACGACGCAGAAGGATAGACGATCCTTGCCGGGAGACGGCGCCAGTGTGACACCTCATGACACATTTAATGCGCCTATCCTAATCCGTCAGGGTTAGGTATTTCCCACTATAGCTTATGTCAGTAGTTTTGGCAGCTATTGTATCTACTTTTTACCCTATGTAATGACCATTTTAGCCACTGTGGTAACCCCTTAGACTATAAAAGGAGGTCCATGTCTACCTTTACATAGGTCGAAACCCTGTCCATTTGCACGTGTAGCAGCACTCTCGAGCATTCTTGTCAGGTTGTCGTGCTCGCTGTACTTTGGACTCATATAATCCACAACACATAGGACGTAGGGTTTTACGCTCCCGAGCGGCCCAAACATGTCTAAACCTCGAGCGTGCTTGGATTGGTGATGCTCTTTGTGCCCGTAGATTCCCAGAGTTGAACCACAAAGGGGCCTCGTAGGTCCCATAGATTGTCGTTCCTCGACAATAGGAAATACAAAATAACAAAAAAACGAGTAAAAACCCAGGAAAAACATAGAAAAATTGGACCGGAAGGTTTTCGAAGCTTAGAACAATTTATAACACTTTGTACCAAATGAGCACTACATGGGACAAGGCAGTGGTGTGCAACACTTGGTACCAAATGAGTATGCGCTCTGTACCAAATGAATAGTATTTGACGCCTTAAGTGTCGAATAGCATATTCACATATCATGTCATGAAATTTCTTTTTCTTCTATTAACAATGGATAGGGATGTGAAGGTCTAGAAGTTGGCATTCAAAGCAAAAAGTTACAATGTTGCATAGAGCATTGAGCCTCCCGTTTTGCACAACGGAACCATAAACAACAACAACAACAATGCAATTGGAGTCTTCACACGCAACGACCCCATCGAAAATATTATGGCCACCATATATAACACAATCGATGTCGGCATCTAGCAAGAGGACAATGGCCTTCCGGATTTTTTTCCTTTGATCTTCATCTTTTCTCGTCGGGGTCAATGTAGTGGGTAGATGGTGATGAAGAAGCTTCATGCCAACCCGTTTACCTTGAGGATCTCTAGTTCAAAGAAGGCCAAACACACATCAATTGCTCTCCCCCTTCCGCCATCTTGACGAACAAGGGAGAGGAGGAAGGACATGTGCCCCACACAAAGCTAGAACTCTAGCAAACTTATTGGAGGGAGCTTCACCAGAGCAGGTGGGGCTCCATATCCATCTCCATCGACTATTGTCCACCATAGAAATCAACTGAAAGAAAACAAATAGCAACCTCCCAAAGATTCTCGCATGATAGGCACAAGGGTGTGTCAGTCTTTTGATGAGAGGCAAATTTTCTGTTTGCATGGAGTCGAATTTCATGATCTGATTGCAAGGGGAAACGACGATGTGTCATAGCCATCACTAAACCAACTCCAAGAGGTTATTGGTCACACCGGGGCAAAATCAACCTAGCCATGATTTCTCAAAGGTCTAATTCCTGCTAGAAACCAAAGAACAAACAAGAATTATGATTTGCATTCTGGATACTACAGATATAGATGAAGAATTAATGAGTTGTGGTTATGTAAGTAGTCTTCGTTTAGGTGTTGGACACAAATAAAGTACACGAAGTTGCAGTTATAGAGAACTTTTAAATAAAAAACTCAAGTCTAAATGATGCCCTAGCGGCGGTACTTTTGGTGGGGCGGAGGGGGAATTCAACAACCCCGTGAGGGGCTGAAATCCACCCTAATTTAGTTTCATTCACTAACACGAGTTCCAAAAACTGCCTATGGTCACTTCAAAAATATATGGGCTTGGACCAAAACCAAAAGTAAGGTGGCGTAGCACCTATACAAGTCCATGTACGAAAACGTGAAGTATCATCTTGTATATTTCGTCCATATCTTCATGTGTCATCATTGTGGCTTCAAACTCATAAAATATACACTTGTGGATTCATTGTCATTCCTTGCACGCTCGCTTTTATTTTCATGCTTGATCATGCTCCAATGCTCTTCTCTTTTCTATATGGCAGGCCCTTCATTTCTGGGCAGTACAAACATATCTAATTTAGACATCATCAGATTTTCATGAACATTAGAAATATTCTTGAGAAACAAAAGTACATAATAATTTAATTTGTGTGCGCAAGCTCCAGTAATTGGTACACCATGATACTAATATAACAAGAACATCACATGAACTGAGTGATTTGTGTACATAACCTTTGTTGAGTAGCTCTTGTATTTCACTATCAATCTCCTTTGTCTCTTCTGGATGGATACAGTATGATGCACAGTTCGGTAGCAATGCACGAGGAATTAAGCCAATATGATGCTCAATCCCTTGAATTGGTGGTAATCTCGGTGATAGGAATTGTGGAAAAATCAGACTCCTACGAAATGTTAGTAATAGCACGAGGTAAAGGGGGAGTCAAATCCACGAATGAAAACAATGTCTCTTTCACACAAACGAATGGCGAACAAATTCACTAGCATCCAGATCAACGACATCACGCTTATTGGCAAACAGATTGACACCATTCATTTATATTTCATATTTTTTCTAGAAAATATGTATTCTATCTATTTCATATCACAATGCGCATATGTTTTTTCTTGAAATACCAATCTTTGACCAAGTTCATCGACCAAAGTACATACATCTATAATATCAAATAAATACCGTTAGATACACCCCGAGACATATTTGTATGTTATATGTATTTGGTATTAGTGTTGTCGATATTTTTTCCAATAAACATGGTCAAATTATACAAGATTGCACTTAAAAAACTGTAGATCTTGTATAATGGAACAAAGAGAGTGTTTAATTGTAATCATTTAAAAGTATTATTGAAAACCATATTAAATGAACACAAGAATGTTGGAAATATGTCCTAGAGGCAATAATAATTGTATCATTTATCCAAGTTTATGATTAAATGTTCATGTTCTATGCTATACTGTTACGACTCTTGAGTCTGCGATAACCCAAGAGTCTCAGAGGGAAACTCATATGCTTATATAGAAATATAAACGAGTAAAACAGACTCCTAGTCTTGCCTCTAGGACTAGCTGAAGAGTTGCATGATGGTTCGATTTTCTTAATCATAGGCATGTGTTAAGTGTACAATGATGCCAACAACATTGATGGCACAATGTTAAAAGAAAACTCGTGGTGGATTGACCTAAGTTGTATGTTATACTTAGAGATGGTTTCGTCACAAATCTATAGTCCATAACACGGGATGTTAACACATGCACTATTCCTTAGACCATGAGAGTACTGAGTCACTTCATACTGAACGATACACTTTGGAGTTGTTTCAACGCCATCTGTGATAGGTTGATCACAACGGCAACTTACAGGTTTACTGGAAACTTACGACAAGGGACTAGGTAGCTCAAGACTAGGATTGGCTCCTCTGACGATGGAGATATATTCTTAGGACCCTCTCAGTGTGAGCGCATCGATCATCGTCCGACCAGACACATTGTGATTGCTCACGGGGATGCCGAAACATGAAAATGAAATGAGAGAATAAAACCGGCAACGAGGAGACTGCATAGTGACAATGTGTTTGACTCGTAGTGATGCCGATAATCTCATCTCAGGTTTTGTAGACCGCTCCACCTATGTATACTTGAGGAGGCACCCCCTATCGAACACACAAGTTCTCTCCCGTTGAGGTGCCTCATCTAGTTCTCTACTTCTCCAGATTATTTAGACACACATGACAAGACTCTTCTTCCCTCATGTAGATCTCCGGTGATGCCAAGCTTTGGACGACGAAGCACTACCAAATCGTAGATCACGTACTTGTGCAATCCGTAGAGAGATCATGCTTTTGATCTGCGTTGAAAGGACGGTTCATGGGACTTCAAGAACTATCTACATCAATCCTTCTTCCGCTCCAACTCGAAATTGGTAATGATCCGATCTGACCTCATATGCATCTTCATAGCGATCCTGGTTCTTAATTCTTTGGATATTTTTTAGTTTTCTACTACGATTCCCAACAAGAAGTCATATATTATGAAAACACTAGTAATTTGTACGTGTTTTGCACGTTCGATTATTATGTGTGATCACAATACTAAATCATTTAAATTTAAAGTAATTATCCGGTGATATAATAAAAATTATCCTGTAATTTTCAAAAGTACATACGTGTTTTCTAGCGGGAACTCGTGGATTTTTTTACTATTCGTATCAAATCACCGTAGCACAACAAATTTCTGTATGTAGAATGCCTTAGAAAATAAGCATATTCTGTTATTTGAGAAGAAATGTTATTGACATGTTTGTGACATCTTTTAGAGTTTTGAAGTTCAAACTTGAGATATAGATTAAAATTATTTTGATGTTATAATTTTCACGTTTTCAAACCTTCAAATCAATGTTTTTTTAAACGGAGGCAAAAGCTTTGCATGATCTACTAATTAAGGAGTTTTATAAAGTTAATGTTATGAGGTGAAACAAGCATTACATCACCAGATGAAAACTATATGGGGTGTACTCTCGTGGCATCAACAAACTCAGGTGCTTCGCCCTAGTGACGATCCAAGTCTTGACTTCCTCCTTAATGCTTTGCATGATGCAATGCGCCGGCGTCGATTTTTACAAAAAACACACACATTTCTTTAGTTCTACATTGTCCAGGTCACAAGCATGGTCAGAGAGGCAATCGCCTTTCGGTTGGCTACGTTTGGGTCCGACATATTCGTCCACCAAGATCTAAGACTTCTCTCCCCGACCCAAAGGGATGTCCAAGGCAGCTAGACCAAGTCATGCCTTGACCAACCTCCATATCCTTGCAGTGAAACGATACTCAAAGAAAAGATGAGCAGTCCTCTCATTTGCCGTCTTGGACACAAAAAAGCTCGCAGTTTTCTCCACCGCTTTTAGTGAGACGATCCGCGTCCCACACACGGTTCTGTATACCAAGCCAGAAGAAAATTTTAACCTCTACATGAGACGTCAACGTTTTCTTATAAACTCTATTTCATTTGTGTGTTCTAGACCGCACATCGTTTTAAATAACTCAAATGCCCATTAAAGAAAATAAAGTACAATCTAAATTCAAATTTTCTACTGGTTGTTTGAATATTTTTCTCAAAGAACAGCAATAATATGCTATGCGTACACTTTTTTGTAGAGTTTACTAATTCTTTTTGAGAAAAATAAAAATGATTTCGTGCATGCATTAAACAGTACTTATGTGAGAAGCAAATTGCTACTGTGGTAATATAGGCTTCTAGCCGCTACGTGCACACCTGTGTTGATGTTTCTAACCTATACTGGAGTACTAACCTTGTCTAAGAGTCAGGTTGAAAGTTCCTCACGTGAATGTTCTCAAGCAAAAAAAGGTTCGTCAGATGGCAGGTGCACAAACGTGAAAAGTGAATCCCACAAACCATGACCGTTGGATCATTTGCGTTCAACATTGATAAAACGACAGCGATTCACTCCATGGAAGAAATCAACAAATGACAAATGCTTCTGCATCACTGTGGATGGCTTATTCAAGTTTGAAAATCGCTGTACTATAGTAGTAGAGATAAACGTATATGACAATACAAATAAAATAGTTATCACATAGTCTTTAAAATAATGTATGGTCATGTATTGAAAAAAATGGCCCTTGTATTTGAAATAGAGTTTGTGTAGTGCTAAACAAACAGCCATGCATGTCTAGATATATGTTGATAAACTTTGAAGAAAATATACAATTATCTTGCCCAAAAAACACAATTTGGAAAAGGCAACTACATAAGCAAAAATACATTTTAAATAAAACAGAAAAATGAAAAGAAAGAAAACAGAAAAGGTAAAAAAATGACGTGATCCGACCCATGTTTTTTTGAGCAAATAGTATCTGTGAAAGTATCCACTTGACTATGTTGCTGCTTTGACTATGTTGCATGTCTCGAAGGGTTTGCGCTTTGACTATGTTGCTGCTGTTTTGGCGCCAACCCTATTCAGTGTGTCGTTGCCAAATAGAAACCTACCCCCCCCCCCCCCCCCCCCCCCCGCTTTCCCGCTAAGTACACCTTGGGCATCCCAACTACCACATTTCCTTGTTGTTTTAATTTTTGGTCTTTCCTTTCTTTCTTTTACATTTATTTTTTATTATTTAGTTTATCTTTATTTATTTTTATGTTTTTCACCCCGCTCCTCGTTTTTTACTTTTTTTTATTTCCTTTTATTCATCCTTTTTTTCAATTTTGTGAACATCTTTTCAAATTCATGAGAATTATTTGATATCACGAACATTTATATAATCATAATCATTTTTTAAATTCACGAAACTTTTGATGAATACGTGAACATTTTTCAAATTCATGTTTTTTTACAAATTTTTGAACATTTTTATTGAATTTCTGAAGAATTTTCTGAAACATGTGACACTTTTTTGAATCAATGTTTTTTTAAATTTGGGACAATTTCGGAAATTGAAAAACATCTTTGTACATTGGTGAACTTTTTTGAAATTCATGAAATTTTTTTTAATCAGCGAACTTTTTTTTGAATTGATGATTTCTTTTGTAGTTCACAAACAATTTTCCAATTTTGTGACCATTTTTTTAAATATTAATGAACAATTTTTAATTCAGGAATTTTTTTTCAAATTCATGAATATTTTTTTAATATTTGGATATTTTTCATAATTTTGTATTTTGAATTCCTATACTTTTTTCAATAAAGTAATGTTTTTTAATATGAACAATTTTTAAAATCACAAGCATTTTTTGTGAACTACGAACATTTTATGATTTCTTGAACATTTTGTACAAAATTTACATTTTTAAGAAATTAATTTTCTGAAATCTCAAATAATCTAAATAAAAAATCAAAACATGAAAAAGCAAGAAAACAAGAAATAGGAGGAAAAGAAAAGAAAAAACAGGGGCGTCCGGCCCCACATATGGGCCGTCTCAAAAGGTGCGCGGGGGAGCGGGGTGGTTATTGTGCCTCTTCCCAGCATGTACATCGTGAAATAGGAGCTCCTTGTTTTTTATCAAAACTCCGCAAATGATATTTGTCCGAAATCACTAGTTAAGGGTTAAGGCCTGCAAATGTAACTCTCACCTTGTGAGGCGCTGATGAATTACGCATTTTATGTGCGTCAGTTGTCGCAACCTGAGATTTTCTGCCTTTCTTTATAGTTTAGTTTATTTAAAAACTTTTATCCCTTGAATTGTTCCAAATCCCGAATCATTTTTGACACTGGATTTTGTTAGGCGGGATCTTCGAAACTAGATCCCATATTAATACGTCTGACGAAATATTTTTTCACCAAAGGCCAGAGAAAAACCAAAAATAAAAAAATAAAAAATAAAATTAGGGATAAAAAATGAAAACCAAAAAAACTGGAAACAAAAAAAAGAGAAAAAAACCCGGAAGAAAAGCCATGAAGCCGGAAGCACGGTTTTGTATTCACTTTTTTTTTGTTTTCCAAAAGCACAATTGTACATTTTGCGGAAGCAAATACGTGCCTCCACAAGAAAAAAAATCTGTGCTTATCATGGAAGTATTTAATTTCTCCTTTTTTCAAGAAGCACAATCATGTTTATCGCGGAAGCAAATCTATGCCAGCACAAGAAGCAGATTCGTACTTCTTGTAGAAGAAATTTTGTACCTCCACGAGAAGCAAATATGTGTACCACAAAGTTTTTGTCTACCGGAAAGCATAATTGTGTTTCTCACGAAAGCAAATTTGTGCCTCGACGCAAAAAAAAAAAAAATCGCGCAAAGCACACATGATATTTGCTCTCCAAAGCCTAGGAAAAATTGTGCGAAAACCAACCCCCCCCCCCCCCTCCCCCCCACCAAAAAAACTTCAAATAATCAATTTAAAACCCAATAAAGCGTAAAAAACGAAATTGAGAGAGAACGCACAACACAAGACATGTGAACATGTGACAGCGGTTGGGCGCAACACTTGGCAAGTTCCCACTGCATCCAAAGTGAACCCAGGAGGTTAGTTGCTCTCACATTTGGTGCTTGCGAGCCAGTTAATGTGTTAGTGGTACAAAGTGCCCACGTGCTCCCACAATACCACATGTAAATGGGCCGGCCCATTAGTTTCCATAGATGCCAGTTTTTTCGTTTTGGGTTTTTTTAGGCCAGGTTTTGTTTGTTTTTCTCTTTCTTCCTTTTCCTTTTTTATTTATTGGTTTTCATTTTTTCAAGTTCACGACATTTTTAGAAATTCATGAACTTTCCAAAGTTCATAAGAATTTTTTAAATGACTGTTTTTTTTAAATGTGCAATGTTTTTCTTTAAATTCACAAACTTTTCCAAAGTAGGTCAACTTTTCGTAAATGCACAAATTTATTTGAATGAGTATAATTTTTAAAATCAACAAAATTATTTTCAAATTCATGAAAAATTTAACCCCTGATCATTTTTTCAAATTAGTGAACATTTGTTTCACTATCATCATTTTTTTTCAATTTTGTATACTTTATCTGAATTCACAAATATTTTCTTGGTTTACAATTTTTTCCAAAGAAAACTATTACTCCCTTCATTCCTAAATATAAGTCTTTTAGAGATTTCACTATGGACTACATACGGATGTATATAGACATACTTTAGAGTGTAGATTCATACATTTTGCTCCATATATAGTCCGTAGTGGAATCTCTAAAAAGACTTATATTTAAAAATGGAAAGAGTAGATAACAAAGAAATAGGAAAGGTACTATAAAATAAAAGTGCAAATCCTAAATGGCGCTTAAGGAGCCCGTTTCTTCTATTTTCATAATCGGGCGCACACCATCTCCTCCAAGCGGGCAGGGCCCATCTTTTTTCCCCTGTTCTTTAAAGCACAAAAAACCTGCGTGCGTGGGCCTGATTGGAACCGGCGACTCTTGGTTACATGCACGATGCGCTAACCAATCCATCCACGACACCTTTGTGCTTACTTACAACTTTTTATTTATTTTCATTTTTCATTTTTCTCCGAACAGTGTCATTCATTTTTTTTCTTGGGAACAGTTTTGTTTATTTGTTTATTTTTTTATTTGTTTGGAAATTCGTGAACTTTTTTCAAAATCTATGAAGTTTCTTCTATATTGATGAACTTCTTTTTATCAAAATCAATGAACTTTATGAAAATTAATGATTTTTAAAATTTGATAAACTCTTTTCAATTTTCTATGAACTTTTTTCCCAATTTGATGAACATTTTTCCCCATATGATGAATTATTTTGGTTGTTTCGAATAAAGTTCACGAATTTGAAAAAAGTTCATAAAAAAATCAATGTACTTTTTTGAAAATTGATGAACTTTTATAGAAAATTTATGAACTTATTTCAAACTCATGAATTTTTTTCCAAAATTGATGAACTTTTCTCAAATTCATGAACCTTTCTTCAAAACCGAGGAGTGCTTCTTCAAATTTGTGATTTTTTTCCAAAAGGCTTTGAATGTTTTTCCAAATCCATGTTTTTTTCTCTCAAAATCGGTGATTGTTTTTCAAATTTGTGATTTTTTCGAAATTTATGAACTTGTTGAATTTGTGAACTATTTTCAAATGTGTGATTTTTAGTTCATTTTTAGCAAAAAATTTGGAAGTCAACTGTTGACTGAGAAAACGAATAATGTTTTTCCATATTGAATGAGACGCTGTTTTTAATGATCGAAAGAAATTCCTATACACACGAGTACGGATGTAAACGGATCGGATCGGATCGGATAATGGTTTTACCATATCCTTTACCATATTTTTTTGCCGGATTCGGAGCGGAGCGGATAATTTCCGGATGTGGATTCGAATGCGGATTATATCGGACTACGGATTGGGAGCGGAGGCGGGGCGGATTCGGACCGGAAACGAACAAAAAATATCGGATGATACGTGCAAAGAGACGTGATTTATTTCTACTGTGCAACAATATGAAAACACGTTTCCATCCAAGCGCATAACACTAGAGTGGCAAATTAATATCTTTTTCAGACGATCTATAGAAAGACAACAATATATAAGTAACTAGTAACCTTTTACTGATCAAAGGCTGCAGCAAGTAAGACATTAAACATCATAAATTCATACTGTTTCGTAGTCTATTAAGATGAAGCCTACTGTACTCGACTGCTACAAATTAACTTGGTGTTCATACTTGTACGTGACTGCATGCAAGGAAGAAGGAAAGGAACCACTACCAGTGCTAATACTTGTTCATACTCAGTACTCCTACGTGTATATGTACGCAGACCACAGTTCGGACGCACCACCGGCCTATATGTACGCAGTCGCAGACCTCCGTTTGATGCGCCGCCGGCGTATATGTACGCAGAGCTGCGTGTGAATTGCTATTGTGGTCTCGTACTAGGGTTAGGTTAAATTCTATTTATATGTGGTGATTTTTATTAGTGGTCCACGTGGGCATTTGGGCTTCTCAATTGGACTAATTTATCGGATAATCCTATTTGACAACCTCGGATAATCCGCAAAAAATACCGGATAATCCATATCCGCCGGATATTACCAATACCATATCCGCCGGATATCCGGTTGACCAAAATCCGTATTCGCATCCATATCCGCCGGATTTGTGTAAGTGCATACCATATCCTTAAAAACGGATGCGGAAGCGGATTCGGAACGGAAATTATCCGTACCATTTACATCCCTACACACGAGAGCGTAGATGGGCTGGCCCGTGCTAGCGAGCTTGTGATCGCCGTTTTCATTCGACGGCGCTTAAAGCGCTGTTTGCGAGCGACTGAGCAGGACGACTTCACATGAGGGGGATGCGATCGAGTGCTAAAGAAGCTGGGAGGATGCGAATGCTAATTTCTTGCTTATGGCGAGACTAGAATCTGTATCGCCTGAAGGGCTCGCGTGTATGGGCCTGCCGTCAGCGTTGTCACTCGCTCGTTCTTCTTTCTATTTCTGCCAGTTTTTTATTTCTTTTTTTTATTGCTTTATTTCCATCAATTTTTTAACATTTTTATCTTTTAATTTTTTTCTTTTTTTCTTTGTTTTTCTGCTTCTTTTTCGATTAGATAGTTTTTCCTAGTTTTTTTATATATTTTTCGTATACACTAGGATCAATTTTTATCTACATGTTTAACCTTTTTGACAATATATTATTAAAAAAAATATGTATATTGTCTACTTTTTTCATACACATTGTATCTATTTGTATACATCAGAAACATTTTCTAAAAGGGTTTTCTTTAGTGAGAAGTGGAGAGGTTGGATTAGACAAGTGGTAGAATTAGGTGCACTGAGTATCAATATTAATGTTGGCCCATATTTTAAGAGCTACAAAGGATCTTTTTTCAAGGTCATCTCACCTCTTCGTTTGAATTTGGTGGTGGTCACAGAAAAGGGGGTCACTCAAGTGTACAACATTCTTTGTCCATCCAGATCGCGTTACATGTTTGGATTGACGTGTCTCAGTCCTGGTGTGGCTGATCCTCCGAAAAGACCAGTATTTAACATTTCGAAAATATGTTATTAACATTTTTTTTAAATATTTATTAATCGATGTCTACCTTTTCCATAAACCATGTACATTTTTTTTGTATAAACAAGGAACAACAATCATATATACACGTTTAACATTTTTTAAATTCATGATTAGTATTTTCTAAACATATATTCGTTGATGTGTACACATTCTAAATTTTTGTATACATCAGGAAAAGTTATATATACGTTCAACATTGTCCAAATACATGATTAACATTTTTTTAAACTTATATTTTATGTCTTCATTTTTTTGTTACACATTTTACATTTTTTTGTATACATCGGAAACCTTATATATATACACATTTAAAAATTCCCAAATGCATGATTAATATTGTCAAAAAAAACTTATATTTTTTATTTCTACATTTTCGTACGCATTGTATATTTTTCTATATACGTCGGAAACATTTTTCTATACACTTTTAACATTTTTTTAATGTATGATTGAATTTTTTATTTTTTTTATATAAAGTAATTTTGTTAATAAACATATTCTGAATATTTCGAAATACAAGCAAAAGTAAAGAAAAACTGATGCAGAACAGTGATAAAAACTGAAGAAAAAGAAAAGGCGCTAAAGGTTGTGTGCACTGGGCTGGCCAATTGGAGCGATAAAGCATTACGACCTGGCCACTGTGGCTCTTTCGGCTTGCAGCCCGTCTGGCCCTCGCTAACCAGCACGAAGCTACCTCCCCATTGCGAGACGGGATAGCGAGGCCTTACCCTATCTTTGTTTCTTTTTTACGAGATGGAACCTTACCCTATTTTTCTTCTTCTTGTGATGAAGCCTTACCCTATGTTTTACAGTTTTGCTATATGCAAGTCGCTTGAATTTTAATTTTGGGCCAGTCACTTTTTTTCTACTAGTACTTAGGTTGTCTGTAATGGGAGTATCATAGGTGGTATCATCCATGCCAACTAGACCATTTTGATGAGGTGGTATAGAATTAAATGAATAAAGAGAGATTTGAGTATCATATCATGATACCGTATCATATTAAATGATGTGCTACTACGTGTCATTCATGGCAATAAATAAAATCCTCTATGATACCAACATATGATACTATGTATTGCAGATATAGTATCATATGAATGATACTAGTATATAATACTTCTCATTACGGTCAACCTTTTCTTTTCCTACGTGTTAGATTTTGTGTGCGTGTCGCCTCCTACCTATATGTGCTGGTGTTGTGCGTGACTTTGTGTATAGTGTTCGTGTGTTGCAGGGACGTGCACACGTGCATGTGTCTTTTTTATCTGAAAGTTATACTAATATATACCTATTTTTGTATATTGTGCAACAATACAATTTATGTGCAAATTTTCCTATTGTCGGTTGTTTCAAGGTTTTTTTGTTCATTTTATTCGTTTTTTTGGGGAAAACAATGCCCCTAATTCATTCTACTTAGATAAAATTCGGTTTTGGTTTGTTTAGCTTTGTACTAGTTTTAGTCTTTATTATTGTTTATCAAGTGTTTTTAGTCGGTTTTTCTTTTTCTTTATGTGTATGTGTGAATATTAGGTGTGCGCGTGTAAATATATACAAAAGTATTACATAATATGTGTGTAAATTATACTATAGTGCATAATTATACTATTTATATGCCAATTTTCACATTCATAAAAATATGCAATTTCAATACAAATTTTGTGCATATTTTGTCATCATTTGTTTTTAGTTTTTATTCCATTTTCTTTCTTCTATAAGGGTAATACGAACACCACTAATTACTTCTTCTTAGAGATGTTGTTTAAAAAAACAACTATTATACACGTGTTCTTGCATATTGTAAAAATGTGCAATTTCCATCCTAATCATGTGCGCATTTTGTTTATATATATTTTATTTATTTTTATGGAAATCCAATGCCCCTAACTCATTCTACCTTAGAGAAAAACCAGATTTTTTTTCTTTTTAGCTTTGTCCTAGTTTTAGTCTTTATTATTGTTATAAAGTGTTTTTAGTTGGTTTTTCTTTTTCTTTATGTTTATGTGTGAATATGAGGTGTGCATGTGTGTGTAAATATATACTAAAGTATTATACAATATGTGTGTAAATTATACTATAGTGCAAAATTGCTGTATTATAAGCATATTTTTGCATCCAGAAAAATATTTTCAGTACAAATTGTGTGCACGTTTTTTCATCATTTGTTTTTTATTTTTATTTCATTTTCTTTCTTCTATAATGGTAATGGCAATGCCACTAACTAATTCCATCTGAGATTTTTTTTAAATCACTATTATACATGTATTCTTGCATATTATGAAACAATGCAATTTTTGTCTATATTATGTGCAAATTTTGTCATTATGTTTTTTTACATTTTCTTTCTTTTGGAAGGGTAAAACGAATGCCCCTAATTCATTGTACCTTAGAGAAAAATCAGTTTTTTTAATCCTTTTAGTTGTGTACTAGCTTTAGTCTTTATTATTGTTTATCAAGTGTTTTTTAGTCGGGTTTTCTTTTTTTATCTGTACGTGTGAATATTAGGTGTGTGTGTGTGTGTGTGTGTGTGTGTGTGTGTGTGTGTGTGTGTAAATATACACATAAGTATTATACAATACGTGTGTATATTATACTATAGTGCAAAATTGCCCTATTATACGTCTATTTTTACATTCAGAAAAATATGCAAATTCGGTACAAATTGTGTGCAAGTTTTTCATCATTTTTTTAGTTCTTATTTTATTTTCTTTCTTCTATAAGTGTAATACCAATACCACTAATTAGTTCCAGCTTGGATTTTTTTAAATCACTATTATAGACGTATTCTTGCATATTATGAAACAGTGCATTTTTGTCTAAATTATGTGCAAGTTTTGTCATTATGTGTTTTTCTTCTTCTTTTGGATGGGTAAAACGAATGGCTAATTCATTCTACCTTAGAGAAAATTAATCTTTTTTATCTTTTTAGCTTCTGTATAGTTTTTTTTGACGGGTAGCTTCTGTATAGTTTACGATATAGTTTAGCTAATTCAGCATCGGCATCAGTACTTGTATTTGTATAGTACCATATATAGGTAAGGTAATGTACTATATCTACATGCGTGACCGACTGGCTGGGTGGATATGCACGCATCGGCATCAGTCATTTCCGATGCCTAGTTGTACTAGACGTGATGTCAAGTACAAGTACTGCTCCGTGCTCCTTCTCATGATTGGTGTCGCCTCGTGCACGTCACGAATTTAACCCATCATTCTTTAGCCGGTTGTTAGAAAAGTGACTGACCCAAATTACAAAATCAGTCACCTGACATCTAGCCATCCCCTATGTTTTTCTTCCAGAATATTGGTTCGGTATCGTTCAGGCTTGGACATTATTCACGAGTCCGTCGATCATCGGTGGGAATTTCCTGCTCTGCACAATTTTCTGATTATATAGAAAACGTTCAGCATATACTATGTGACATGGTCAATGTCAGGTTAAAGAAAAAAGGCATTGGTATTTGCCAGGCTAAAACAATCAAGGAACCTATACTAGGCGCTGCATTGCATTCAAACAAGAGATTCAGATGGAACTTCAACCTGCTCAGATTGAGGTCTCTCCTGTCGCCACCTACAGATTTTCAGTTCTCAACGTGGCTGCCAGGAAGAGCGGGAGAGAGGATGCTCTTTTCTTCCTATACAAAATAGATGCAGTGGCACCTGTCACAGAACATGGCACCTGTCACAGAACATATTCACCATTAAAAGATGGAATGATTTTAAGCACGCAAAAGGGGAAAAAAAAAACTCCACAGAGAAGCGCCTAGTGCATCTTCTACATGTCGCATCAACGCGTGATCCAGCGAGTGAGAACGCGCTCGTGGAGTCCAAGACGGCTGCCCGCTCGGTCGACCATCTCGGTCAAACATATGCTCCCGTGGCCCTTCTGCACGAAAATGACCACACCCATCTATTTGTTTAGTTATTTCATACACGATGGTCCTTTTTTGCGAGATACTTGTAGTGGTATAAAAATATAGCCTTTCACTATCAGAAGCCCGGGAGTATGATAAGTACCATGCGGTCTCTTTAACTATTTTACGTTATTACATCAGGCGGCATCGAGCCGTCAAGATTGCGGACGGAGCACGTAAACCTTGGCTTTGGCCATTTGGTTGGGAGATAGCTGGAGCCGTCGGTACTACACAAGAAGACCAGACCACGGCACGGAGTCATTGTTCTTCACGTGTTCGTTCGTGGCATGCCACCTCTTTTACCTGGCCAACTTGGACTCGAACTCGGAGAAGCAGCTTCCTCGCTAGCTAGCTGTCGCCACTTGCAGAGAGCCAGCAAAACCATGCACTCATGCCCATTAACTATCGCTTACGCACGTGGTTTGCTTTGGCTTCTCTTATCGGCGTTGAAGGATTATCAAGAACATATCAAATCTTTCCATAATAAAAGTAATAAAACAAATCAAATCAGTTAGCGGTAACAGTTTTAGCCTCGGTGAGTGCGCCGGACCGGTGTGTGACCCATTTCCGGTATGTGGTTAGGATGGGGCATCCGGCATTAGATGTTAGGTTTTGATGCGATGTCTGTTTGGTATTAGGCTCGGACATTCGGCACCCCTACATCAAGGGGTTAAGAGTAGCGACAGGTGTCGCCAAGATGGTGGCTTCAGGCTTACTGATGTAATGCTTTGTAAGGTCTCTGAGAATAATTAATAAAATGGCTGCATGCATCGTTTAGATGCAGAGGCCGGAGTAATCTTCTTCTTTTTAAAAAAAATTGTTGCTACGAGGATTTAATGTACTGTACTTGGTTATACATATGCTGTTCTAAACAAAGCGAAGCCTGAAAGAACCATTAGAAGGAGTAATTAACAAGGTCGGTCGGCAAGAGATGGGTTCAGTTATTCTCACCTTGTACACCTGCGTGGATCCAGTTTTGACTGCTTGCGAAGTTGCGATGCTCCAGCATCATCAGCGTGCTTCTTACTCTCTCTATCTAAATACTTGTAGTTAGGGAAAACTAGTCCAGAGAGAATAGTTCTTAGGAATAACGTCGGGGAAGCACATGGCTTAACTGCACCTGATGCCATGGGGGGAGAACTTGGATGGGCGGCTGATAAAATCCTTTTGCTCACCCGCAAAGCGATGGATTCAAACGTCAATCCGCACCAACGCGGCTGGTGACAATAAACTAATCAATCAACGCGGCTGGTGACCCCACACCAATTCAGCGACATCCACCACTGTCACCAGCCGCTAAGAAGCCTATGCTCCATTGACCTACATATATGTAGGCTCCTCAACATAGTTAACTACCAGAGGGAGGGAGGGAGGGAGGGAGAGAGAGAGCAGAAAAGATCACTGGAGATTAGCTCGGTCTTAGATATTTTCTGCTTTTCCAGTTTCTATATACATTTTTAGTTTTGCTACATTTTAGTTGCATGAGATTTTCTGATGTCTAAATCGGCACTTTTAGATGTCAGATATCTATGTAATCAGATCTGTGCAAGGGTGGGTGGGATCAAGATTAGAAAAGACGGGCCAGCATTATCCACTTATACATAAGAAAACCAAAATCAGTTTTTTGTCAATGGGCTCTAAGAGCATCTACAGCCGGATCCCTCGTACCTCCCTCAAACGTTCGGGCAGGCCGCCCGGTCACTGACCGGTCACAAAAAATCGACCCAGCTAGCCCCCTCAAACGGGCCTCAAACGCCCGGGCTGACTCGCACCCTTCACATCCAGTCCAAATATGGGACGGATATGGGAGAGCTCGGGCACGCCCGCCTGGCCCGCACTAGCCCGCATCGACCCCATATATATTCGTCCTCATCCGTTCGCCGGATCAAACCTTAGCCACTTCACTCCACTCCCCTCCACTCCCATCCGTCACCCTAGCTCACCTCCGACGATCTCCGCCCGTCTCCGGCATGGAGGGCAGTGGATCTGACCCTGTCCAGTCCGGATCCATCGACCGGGGGGTCGTACCCTGCGGATTGGAGGAGGCAATGACGGTTCGCATTGCACTCCGCCGCTCCCGCGAGGACAGCGCCCGGCCGACAGCAGGATCTGTCCGCCGCGACTCCATAGCGTCCGCTCAACGGGCGCTCGGTTCCTCCGGGGATCATCGAGGTCCCGGCGGGCGCAACCATCGACCGGTCCGACGGACTTCGAGTCCCACCGGGAATGGGCTGCCCGCCGTGGGAAGGAGAGGATAAGGGTCGCCGAGGCCTATCTCGCAGAGGAAATGGCGGAGGCGGAGGCGGCCACAGAGGAGGAAGCCATCCGCGCCCGCATTTTGAAGAAATGGCAGCGGATGAACACACGCGCCCTCGCCCGCGAGCAGAATCGGGTGGTCCGTGAAATGGCCGGACTGCCACCGAAGGAGGAGAAGGAGGTGAGCGATGGCGAGGACAGCTTCGGCGACGAGCAGATCTGGCTCGATCCGTACCGCGTCTTCGACCGGCACTTCCATGACAAGGACGGCAAGGGCGCCGGAAAGGGCAAGGGCAGGCATGGATGATCTCCACCATAGCCAAACATGCCAAATTTTGGTAGTCCGATGGCATGTTAGTAGTAATGGAGTAGCCGGACGATGTGTGTATGCATCAACGTAGTAGTTGCATGGGTTGTATGGATTTGAGATATGAGATTTGAGGTGTCTGGATGTAGAATGCATTATTTAAGGCGTGACCGGTCAGTGACCGCGGACGCGCCCGGGCGCGTCCGCGGGCGTTTGATGGGCCGGATTTGCAAGTTCCGGCCGTAGATGCTCTTACATTGTTTTTGTCATAACATTACTGAAAGTGTGTCTATTTTGCACTTGACTCCTTTTCCATGTGACAATTGTCATTTTGTCATGAATAGCGGTATCTTGATCCAACTCCTCACATATGATTAATATCTCTCATCACCTCTCTCCTGCACTCCTGGTTGCATAACCAGGTCTTCACCAAATTGCACATGCACCATGCCACTCCTCATTTGCATGTGTTGCCAACCTGAATAAACCAACACGCATAGAGTCACAAGGCGACACTCAACACCCCCTGGCCGCCGGCGCAAACCCCTTCAACTTACTCCCTCCTCCGTTGCCGCATCCACTATGTTACCCTTCTCTAACGCATCTCGCGCCATCACCTTCCATTGCTGCTACCGCCAACCAATGTTGTTGTCCCATTCCTACCTCATCAAATTGCCTACACATTAACATAGCAGACCGGTCATCTTGGCATGTTCAACTACCACCGCCGCTAGATAACCCTCTAAGTCCAGATATATAGAAAGACCCCCGCCCAAACCCCCAACCTTGACCCCGCCTGAAGTGAAGTAATGGCAATGACAACACCATTAGTACTTACAGAACACAAGAAGAGCAATAACATGCAACAACAATGCAGCGAAAAAAATAAGAAAGTAAGAACAAGGACAAGGACCGCCTGAAGTGGAGTAATGGCAATGACAACATCATTGGTACTTACAGAGCACAAGCACAAGAAGAGCAATAACATGCAACAACAATGTAGCAGAAAAATAAGAAAGCAAGAACAAGGACAAGGACTGTGAAAGAACATATTTGCCCCTAAGCGGGTGTTGGTGTTAGACAACCGACTAGGGTAATAATAGTATCCGTGAGTTATATGAACGCATTCTGGTCCCATGAAAACAAAAGAAATGTGGTCAAAGACCCTCTATACAAAAAGTCAACAGGAACACGACATATATAACTTATGCAATGTTTTTTATTCTCTATGTTTGAGTGGTAGGAAAACCATAATGTATGTATCCCCGGGGGAAGCCTAGAGGCTCTAGATGGTACTCTGGATTGTCAAGATTGGCCACTGGACGTTCCAAAATATTAACCAAAAGGATCCAAATATTTGAGTTCCTGAAGTGAGCTCAGAGGCTTTGGGCGTATTATATTGTTTGTCCCAAAACTCTGGACTTGACCTGGAGGTTTCAGGCGAGCCACAAAATTACCAATGTGAGCAAAAATAGGGAGACCTGTTGTAGGATGTTTATGGGATTTAAGTGGAGGGGGAAGGCTCAATAAACTACTTCCAAATTTTAGTTGTCCACATTTAAGTATATTTTACCGATGAATGTATTTTACACCCATCTTTTTTCATATGAAAGTATATATATTGTAAGATATTTTATTTTATTATCACTTCAACTTGACCATTAATCACTAATAATGGCAAAGATGTGCAAATCTCATTGTTTTATCTAGTTGTTGCAAAAATGGGTGTAAAAGAGGGGCCATGAAAGCATATAACAGATCTATGAATCGTTTCATATAAAGAGGCCGTTAGAAGCTTCAACACAAGGGTAGCCGAGAACCGATACAAGCTTGCCTGAACATAAAAGCGCTTGTACCAAGTGGCGACAAGACCAGACCGTCAAACCAATATATTTTCATGAAGGGCCCTCATCCAGTTTGACCCTCTGCCCCTAGAAACCCTAGTCTAGGGCATGGAAACTATATAAAGGAGAAGGAGGACTCTAGAGTTGTATATTGGCCGAGATTTTGCATCACCAACCTCTTCACCAAGTTCATCCATTCATTACTACACACCACTTTCAGCCATCATCTCTACCATAGCCATGGTACTATCTTGTACTCAAGATTTCCTCATAATCGATGAGATTGTAAGACGGTTTAATCATTCATCTTAAACAAACCCTTTTGCAATGTCTCTTGTTTGTGATCTATGATCACGGTGGATGCATGCCTTCATAACCCACGTACATGCTTCAAATGGGATCCATGATATGTGTTTGATTATATTATATTTGTGCGACAATTTGGTTTGTGTCTTCTCAATCCTAGGACCCGTTGGTACCCAATGCACCAAGTTCGACCAAAGGAGAGGTAAATTGCAAGGAGGAGGATTACACCCAAGAGCAATGACATGTGGATTAATATGGTAGTTCAAGCCAATTCCTTGGGGATAAATGATGCATGCACATAACTATAAGGTGTTGGTCCGGTTCTCCTTAGTTACCGTGGTAACCCCGTTACATGAAATAGGACTAAGGTACGACAATGTAATCTTTGATTCAGTGGCATTGAGTGGTGGTGTTGGTTAGGTGTGTCACCCACTTATCAATTTTCAAGGTGTCGTGTTTTATTTATCATACACATTTTATTTATTTATCTTATGATCCCATGCATGCATCCAAGGTTACAGGTGAAACTCTTTGCCCTAGGCTATTTCGTAAATATTGTTTAGGATTCTCCTCAAATTTTCTCATTAGTTTTGTGTTGCTAATTCTCGCACATTTGATCCGACAAAGAAAGATTGATTGAGACACTAAGGACTGGAAGGATGCCATTTGCCAAATCCATACTCCCCATGGTACAATACCTAGGATCTCTAGGGTAAAAGGCACAATACTGCAAGGATCATATCTGGATCAACGTAGCCATCACTTTTTTTGTACCGTTGTTGGGAAAGTTTGCACTGCACTAGCAAGTTCACTAGAGTTCTTAGGGTTAATTTCGTTTTGTGTTTCTTGTTTACATTTATATTCTTTCATCACTAAGCTTTTAGATAAATATGGGAAACGTTTCAAAAAAGAAGATTTGGTTTGGAAGTTTGCAACTCCCAGTGATGATTACTTCGTTGCTCCCATCATGCAACCATACGTCAAAATAGAGCAATACGAGATTGAACCAACATCTCTCAATTTAGTTCAACAAAACTAGTTTTGAGGTTCCGCAACTGAAGATGTTGGGATGCATCTCCACACATTTACGAACATATGTGACACTATGAAAATGAAAGATATGGATCCCGATGTGGTAAAGTTAAGGCTATTGATTTTTTTTCTTTAAGAGGAAGATCTAAAGAATGACTGCTCTGTCTTCTTAGAGGCACCATCACTACCTAGGAAGGTTGCACTAATATTTAATAACTATGCTCTTTTCCACAACTATGACTATGTAGCTACAAGCTAACATCATAGATTTTCCGCAATAAGACTGTGAACCTTTGGCATTAGCTTTGGATAGGATGAAAGGGACAATGAGAAACTTTCATGGCATGGACGAATGGCTAATCCTTCATACATTTTATAATGCTCTTCATCCCCCATCAAAATATATGATAGAGAACTGTGAGAGGAGAATTTAGGGGCTTAAGAGTTAACGAAGGTAAAAACGATACCAGATAAGATGCAAGAAAATTACACTCAACGACACTACTAATAATAAGTTAAATGTCGCGTGTGAAAAATAGAACAATGAATGAACCTCCAAGATAAACGAACTCATTGGCATGATCTGGGGTAAGGATGATGCCTCTATAAGTTAATTCATTGAAGCCGGTGCTTACGATACATACTTTTTTCCAAAGGTAATTTTAACTCCGGAGAAATCATAATGCCTATGGAAATAACTATAAAAACCCTTACACTGACTTAGTAGGTGCTCCTAACTACTACGACAACAATGTCAACACTGGAAATTGTAAGGGTAATTTTATAATCTTGAACAAAACTTTAAAGGGATTCATTGACGGTACATGCTACTTAAGGTGGTTGGGCCATAAGGAAGTCGACGATTGGGCCATAAGGAAGTTGACGGTACAAGGCATGGCTAGGGCCCCTCGGTATTCAAGTAGCCCTCCTTCCGGAAAGTTCTCATCTAGGCGTTCAGTTCAAGAACTCCTCGTCGATTAGGACTCTAGGTAGGTTAGCAAACTTGTAACCCTGGGTCTCATCCCCCTATATAAGGCAGAACCGGGGGTAGTTCGAGGCATCTGACATCAAAGTCATAGTCTCCATAACATCATCATCACCTACATTGTAACCAACTCGCACGAGGCACCCCATCAATCAATCCAAAGCAGGAGTAGGGTGTTACCTCCATGACTACGGTCCGAAGCTGGATAAACCCATCGTGTGTGATACCTTCTGGTACTTTCGGTCTTGTGCACCACCCTATCGGGAATACTGACGGTTTTCTGTACCATTAGTTGGCGTGCTAGGCGTGTGTTGGAGAATCAACCCAGGTTGGATCTCAACTCCCAATCGGCGGCTTCACTCCAGGTCAGAAATTCATCTTTAACTCCCTAAGTTTCATCGCCAATGCGGTGGGGCAACTTGAAGTCAACATGCCCCTCGCCACAGACAAGGATCCCCTCCGAAGGTGCCCCAAGTCCCTCTTCACCAAGCAGAATAGTACATACAACATGCCGTATCGACATCTATGGCCCCAACAACGGCGGTTGGATATTCAACAACATGCTAGCCACACAAGCACAAGGATTTCACGTGATGTTTCACACAACTAGTTAAGAGAGATTAGAAGCTCATGCTCAGGACGTCTACACAACTACGCCTACTGTTGCACTTGTACTGGCCAGACTCCATCCTCACCTTTGACTGATTCGACCACCCGGATTACGTCCCCCCACCTAGAAAATTTTGCCCTGGTACTCGACCTGATCATTAGTGGCTTTTGCCTGCCCAAGGTTCTCATGGACACAGGAAGCAACACCGACATCCTCTTCATTGACACGCTGACAAAGACGGAGATCTTGAAATCCTGCCTACACCCTTGGTCAACCAGCTTTCACTGCTTCATCCAAGGGGAAAAGGAGTATCTGCTTTGGCAGATATCATTGGCGGTCGTCCCATTTAGAAGTGTCTACCATGCCTTCCTAGGAGGCCTAATATGAGGCCTCACAGTGGACTCCTAGGCCTTTCGGGGCTCCACATCCCCGAGTTCACGGCTTTTCGCCGGTCTTAGTGAGGCTTGCGGTCCTGCACACTGGCGTAGACTCCTTTGTTCTGATGGCCTCCAGAGTCGGGCTTGCATCAGGAACATACCGAGGTTTTCTCCATTAACCAGGCCATTGGAGAAGGGCCTCTGGCAGCAGGCCAAGGCCCACACCATGCAAGGGAAGCAAACGCCCGCTTCTTACGCCAACATCCCACGCTTCACCGCCGGCTTCGGCATAATCTCGGGGAGTCATGCCGCCATTTCGCATCCACTTGGGTCGTTATAAATTTGCATTGTCCTTTGATATGTAGCTCCAAAATTCTTGATCCCAAAGGGCATGGTGATGTAGCAGAAGGGCCTAAAAGGCGTGATGAAGGATGTCTTCTCTTGGTCGTACTCCTACATGTGTATCGGGTACTAACCAGAATAGGCACCCAGGAAACACAAGCATTATAGCCCACAGTTGAATCTATGATCTGGTCGATGCGGGGCAGAGGGAATGGGTCCTTTGGACATGCTTTGTTGATGTCGGTGTAGTCAATGCACATACACCAGGACATGTTCTTTTTGTGCACCATGAAAGGGGTAGCAAGCCACTATGGGTGCGTGACCTCTATGATGAACCCGGCTACGAGGAGCCGAGCGATCTCCTTGTCGATGGCTTGTCATTTCTCCGTGGTGAAGCAGCGAAGGGATTGGTTGACTAGTTGGCCATCCTTTCAAACATTGAGACTTTGTTGTGTAATTATCGGGGAACCCCTGGCATATCAACAGGTTTCCAGGCAAAGTTCTCCTAGTTGCTTTGGAGCAATTACAAGAGCTCGACCTCTTGTGCCTCGAGGAGGTATCCTTCGATGATCACCATTTTCTTTGGTTCTTCCGGGTGCACCTGGAATTTTTTGGTCTCTTTTGCCAGCCGGAACACCGTCCCCGACATGGGCTTGACTGGGAGAGTTGTTGTAGATGTGTGTCAATAGACATCTTGACGTGTTCCAGCTTCGATGAGGCCAGAGCTGCCTTGGCGAGCTCCATGTTGAAGACCTCCACATCGAGTGGACTCCCGGCACCGCCATAGATTTTGATTGTGTTATGTTAGTTTATTATGATTCAACTCATCACGATTCAAGTTAAACCTGACATTAATCGAACTTGAACGAATTTGTTGTCTGAGTCATGGCGCCATCGAATCGAGCTCACTAATGCAACAACACGTGCCTGGATGGGAGGTCCTAATTCGGTCTATTGTCATGCCTCTCGCTGGTGCCTCCAACTAGGGAAGGTTATGTGCGCGTGCTACCCTGATCAGGTAAGCGGCCATAAGCCTTGTGTGCCCGTAGTTGTACGGTACTGATGTCCCCATTTGGGACAAGTTTGTTTTGCCATGATGGTGGCGGCCACTAAGGTGGCGGATGTCACGAGTTGACATCGGGGCCACCCATGGCATAGCCCAAAGGGGAGTTTGTCGGAGTGGCCGGGAGAGTGCCATGCAATAGATTGGTTTTGTCGGAATGTCGTTGGTCCACCCGAATGGGAGCACGAGGCCATGATTTCCGTGGTGTGGGTACAGTGTACTAACATTTGCAGAGTGTATAATCTATCGATAGTTGCGTCCTAAGTCATGGACACAGTTTGTAGTACATCACACTATGGGTCAACAGTAATATTAACCTGAATAATAAACAACCCCGGTTCAAGGAGGAAAGAAGTTGGTTGATCTTTATGTGGTCACGAGGTGATCACGGTGGTATTATCGATGATGGTTGATCATGATGTGATCGTGTGATGATCACGATGGTAAGTAAGATGGTTATCGATGGTGGTTACGAAGTAACCTCCGAGCAGAGTAAGTTGGTCCATGAAACCTTAAACATCGACTCCCCCTTTCTCATGCTAGTATCATCATGTTCATATCATGAGTCACCTGTTCATGCCATGCTCACTCTCATGTTGTTCTAGTAGTATCATGCTCATAATTAATTAACCTGCCAATGCCATGTCATTGTTTGTCTTGATTGCTTTGGTTGTTGTGAGCTTGTGAGTACATTCAAAGTACTCACCTGGCATGTCATGCCAGATTGCAGGTGATGTCGTGATTGACTGCTTCTCGAGGATCCCGGGTTTGCACTCTAGGATGTGCCCCATCCAGAGTCCCTGCGGAGTGGAGTCCATCACCGTCGTCGTTGTTTCGCTGCTAGAAGTTATTCCGCTGTTACGAGTTGTTCCGCTGCTAGCATAGAGCTACCTTAGCAGGCGTAGTGTCTCCATGCCGATATAATCCTTTGTAATACCCAAACCTTTGTACCCCGATTATTTGTAATAAAGAGCTGATTTGTTCTATGCTAAGCAGTGTCGTATTCCAGAAGACTTGATCTTTGGGTTGGATACGGGGTGTTCCAGTTCCTCTGAGTCGGGGTGCCACAATAGCGGCGCCCACGAGCGTCGCCGTCGTTGGCGACAAAGCGCACATCTTTCGCTCGGCAACTCCCTAGTGCCACCATGAGTTCTTCAGGACAGGCGCAACGAGTTCAGCTCCCTAGGTCCAGATCGGGGTGACGCCACTACTAAAGACAGGGGAGCGCCTAAGCCACCCACCGCTACCCTCCTGCCGCCCACACGACCAAGAGGGATCCACCACCACCGACATGGTTCCCACCGGAGAGCCAACCATGTGGACCGCCATCCGGAGCCACTGCTCTGGCATCCATGTCCAAGCCACCACCATGCGTCTGCATCACGAAGCACCAACCTCGGAAGGAGGAAAGAAAGGGGTCTCCTTTCCTTCGTAGCCCAGCATCAGTCACGGGATCTGGGTCGATGCCCCCACAGTAGGGGGCGTCCACACCTGCGTCATAGCCAGTCCCGGTGGACCAGGGGGGACACAACCCCGTAACTACTGACGGCCGCCGCCGATCCCGCTCGCACGACGCCTCAACCGTTGCCACCAGCGTCGATCTGCCCGACAGGATAACGGAGACCCGACCACCACTACCGACCACGCACCCGCGAGGAGAGGGATCTCAGCCCGCAAGCACCACCTGGGCCAAGCCCAATATCACCTACCCGGCGCAACCGCACAGACCCGCCCCGGGCCCAAACCTATCCCACCCGAGCGCGGACCCTAGGACAGAGCCACCGCCGTCGCGCGCGCGGCAAGCTCGGCACCACGGTCTGAAAGCACAACTTCTCCCTAGGTGTTTTTGGTAATTAATAACAACATATATTTCATTGGACTAATGTTTCCACTAAGTATATCTCAGAAAAAAGTTCAATGATGGGTTGGCAAATTGATGTGTGTGGTGAATCCCCAAGAAGATGAAGAGAAGAAGAAGCAATAGGATTGGCCAAGCTTCAAGCTACAAGACTCTACATTTTACATTTAGTGAGAAATCACTTTGAGTCCATAGGAAAGCCAATACTATTAAAAGGGGGTGAGGAAATATGATGATCTGGTTGCTCAAGTGCTTAGAGATTAGCCACCAAATATACGCACTCATTTTCCACACAAAATCTTCTGTCCTTAGCCAAACTTGCAAAATCGGTGCCACCAACTATTTCCACTCGGCCCTACCGATTTTCAACTCAGACAGAACCCTGCCAAACCCTAGCATCTAGGTGTAACCAATTCTTCATTTTTGGTCTCACCAAAGTCGTGACCAACTCTCTGTTAGGTTGATTTTCAGAATCGGTCCCACCGAGTTCTGCAAATTGGTCTCACCGAGTTGATGGCCAAGTCTGTGGTTAGCCGTTACCCCATCGTCGGTACCACCGAGATTTATATATTGGTCTCACCGAAAACGCCAAAGTTGCCACATTTTGCACTAGTTGGTGCAACCGAGTTTTTGCTTCGGTTTCACCGAGTTGGGCAATAATGTTGTAACAGTTGGATTTTTGGAGATGCCTATATATACCCCTCCACCACCTATCACTCGTAAGAGAAGCACTCAGAACCATTCCACACTTGTCATATCCAATTTTCTAAGAGAGAACCACCTTCCCTTGTGTTGAGGTCAAGATCATCCACTCCAACCATATGGATCTTGATTTCTAGCCTCCCCAAGTTGGTTTCCACCCAATAAATCTCTTCTACCCAAGCCAAATCTGTGAGAGAGTGATTGAGTGTTGGGGAGACTATCTTTTGAAGCACAAGAGCAAGGAGTTCATCATACTACCACATCTATTACCTTTTGGAGGGTGGTGCCTCCTAGATTGGTTAGGTGTTACTTGGGAGCCTCCTTCTTCGTGGTTGTGGAGTTGAACCAAGGAGTTTGTAAGGGCAAGGAGATCGCCTAGTTCGTGAAGATCTACCCCGAGTAAGGCTAGTCCTCCGTGGACGTAGGCCACATGAAATAGACAAGGTTGCTACTTCGTGGACCCTTCATGGGTGGAGCCCTCCGTGGACTCTCGCGACCGTTACCCTTCGTGGGTTGAAGTCTCCATAAATATGGATGTACGATAGCGCCACATATCGGAACCACGGGAAAAAATCTTCGTGTCTCCAATTGTGTTTGATCTCCTCTCCCTCCTTTACTTACATGTGTTTGTCTTTACTTTCCGCTTCTATACTCTTAGACATGCATGTGTAGGGTGAACTTGACTTGTGCAAATTGCTAAAATCTGCCCACAACTAAAATTGGGAAAAGGATAGATTTTTATTTGGTCAAGTAGTCTAATCACCCCCCTATAGACATACTTTGGATCCTACAAGTGGTATCAGAGTTTTGGTCTCCATAGCATTGGTTTCACAACCTAGGAGAGTATGGTGTCTAGTGAGGGAAACTATCACCGTAGAGGTCCATATTTCGATGGTACAAATTTTGCTAGTTGGAAGCATAAGATGAAAATGCATATTCTTGGTCATAACCCCACCGTATGGGCTGTTGTTCGTGTTGGCTTGCAAGGTGAATTCTTTGGTGATGGAAAGGAACTGGATCATGAAGCGACTGCGGAAGAATTGAAGATGTTGCAATACAATGCTCAAGCATGTGACATTCTATTCAACTGCTTATGCCCCGATGAATTCAACAAAATTAGCCGTCTTGAGAATGCAAAGGAAATTTGGGATACTTTGGTTGATATGCACGAAGGTACCAAATCCGTCAGGGAATCTAAGTTGGATGTGCTACAAAGTCAACTTGACAAGTTCA
Organism: Elymus sibiricus; assembly: GCA_039707655.1. Classification (NCBI taxonomy): domain Eukaryota; kingdom Viridiplantae; phylum Streptophyta; class Magnoliopsida; order Poales; family Poaceae; genus Elymus; species Elymus sibiricus. The sequence goes on from CM077669.1 coordinate 380,189,357, forward strand.
ATATGAAGGATGGTGATGGAGTTGCGGAAATGTACTCTAGGCTTGCTCTCATCACCAATGAGATTGCCGGCTTAGGAAGCGAAGAAATGACCGACAAATCCATCATCAAGAAGATCCTTAGAGCCTTGGATGGAAAGTATGACACCGTGTGCACATTGATCCAAATGATGCCAAACTACAAAGATCTCAAGCCTACGGAAGTGATTGGAAGGATTGTTGCTCATGAGTTGTCACTCAAAGACAAGGAAGAACTTCACACCAAGTCAAGCGGTGCTTACAAAGCCACAAGTGACACTCCCGCTACATCAAGTGACAACCTTGTAACCAATGAAGAGATAAGCCTCATGGTCAAAAAATTCAACAAGTTCTACAAGAGTAGAGGCAAAGAGAGAAGCTCCAATTCAAGATATGAAGAGAAGCGTTCATCTAGTAATGACCGGAATTGCTACAACTGTGGAAGGCCCGGACACCACTCCAATGAGTGCACGGCCCCTCACAAGAGAAGAGAAGTGTCACCTAGAAGAAAGAGCTCAAGAGATGTGTCGCGCCCAAGATGCGGTCCTATCCTTATTTTGGCTCGAGGGCCTCGACAAGGATAGAAGCGCATCTCGTCATTTCGCAAGAATGGATATCATTACAAGTACATGTAAAGAAGAGATGAGTATATGGAATTGGCTTACACTCGCCACAAGCTAAATCAAGATCACATCAATACAACATCATACACAATCATCATACAGAAGAGCAGGGTCCGACTACGAACGAAATCAAACGATAAAATGACATCCATCCTTGCTATCCCAGGCTGCCGCCTGGAACCCATCCTATGATCGATGAAGAAGAAGAAGAACTCCAAATCAAACAAACATCGCTCTCACGTCAAAGCATCGCATTACCTATACCTGCAACTGTTGTTGCAGTAATCTGTGAGCCACGGGGACTCAGCAATCTCATTTCCAAGGGTATCAAGACTATTAAAGCTTAATGGGTGAGGTATGGTTAAGTGGTGAGGCTGCAGCAAGCACTAAGCATTTATTTGAGTGGCTAACTTACGAGTACAAGAATAAAGGGGGATGATTGTCGAATAAACTGGCGTGCACTAGTAATGATCTCTAAGAGATCCTGAACACCTACTTACGAGTCAAACATAACCCCACCGTGTTCTCTCTCGGATAAGGACTCACGAGAAGAGACAGTCACGGTTACGCACATGGTTGGTGTATTTTATTTGAGTTTACTTCAAGTTTGCTATGACCGGGTGTTAAACAAAGTTTCCAAGTTGCCACGTAACCGCGGGCACGGCTTTCTGAAAGATTTAACCCTGCAGGGGTGCTCCAACTCATCCATCACAAACTAATGACACGCCGCGGGAATAACCTCGACCACGAATCCCGTGATCTCCTAGGAAATTCCATAGGAAAACCGCAACCTCGAGATAGCCCGAAGTATTCTCGGAATTTCGCGCATAAGACATTCGAGAAAGGTAAAACAAGTCCAGCAAGACCGCCCGACGTGTCGACGAACCCGATAGGAGCCGCGTATCTCGTTCTCAGGACACGACCGGATTGGCTAAGTTTCCGGCTAGCACACCCGTTGGTGGCCCCGGCTACTGCCATTTTGGACCAACACTCATGAGGAGCACTGGCCCGGGTTGTTGATTAATTATCCGCGGGTGCCGGCGGGTCCCTATGCATTTTTATTAAGTTTCTTAGCAAATGTAGTACCAAAGTTGGGTCTTGCCAGACAAGTTTTAAACTAAAACGAATGGTCAAGGGGGTCCCCATAACAACCCCGAGCATGTTAGGAGCGCAAAATATGGAACATAACACCGGTACACAAGTAACTAGGATGGCAAAAGTGGAACAAAACACAGAGCAAAAGGCCAAGCCTTCCACCTTTACCAAGTATATATGTGCGTTAAATTAAATAGCAATAATATTGTGATATATCAAAAATATCCATGTTGCACATGGAATAACTTGCACCTGCAACTAGCAACGCTATAAGAAGGGCTGAGCAAGCGGTAACATAGCCAAACAATGGTTTGCTGGGATGTGGAGGGGTTAGAGGCTTTTCATGGCAATTTGGGAGGCTTAACATACAAGTGGTAGGTAGCAAGACAGCGATAGAAACGAGACATCTAGCATGGCAATGATAGTAATGGTATCCAGGGAAATGATCATCTTGCCTGAGATCCTGCTTGGAAGAAGAACGACTCCGTGAAGTAGACGAACGAGACGTAGTCGAACAAATTCTCACACTCCGAATGCTTTCGGAACTCTATCGAGAAGAAGCAAACCGGAAACAACAATCAACACATGATAAACACCACAACATGTGCATGGCATGATGCACATCAAATATGATGCATGTTATGCATGACATGGCAAAGCACAACAATAAACTTCTACACATTAAGTGAAGCTCAATATGCAACGAGTTGCATATTGACGAAACTCCATTTTCGAATTATTTAGTTCACTCTCATTAGGTACACAACAATATTAAATGTTGTTAAACATGGCAAGAGGTGAAGCATAATGAAACTACACTATCTAGGCATCTTAAATGAGGTCGGGAACAACTTATAGCATTTCCGAAACGACCACATGTGTTAATTTCAAAATTGGTCCAGATCTGAACTAAACATGTTTTATATTTATTAAACAACAGAATAAAGTGTACCATGCAATTCTACACATCATTCTAGACGATTTACATATATGGAACGTCTCAAACGGAGCTACGGTTTAAAAGATATGGCAAACACAAGATGAACATGACATGAATGCAAATGCATGCAAACAACACCCACAATCAATTCAAAACATGTATGCAACAAGATATTATGAAACTACATGAGATTCTAAGCAAGTTTCATGTGGAACATGCTCAAAACGGAGTTACGGTTCAACCACAACAACCAACACAAGTTTTATTTGAAATCTGCCCAAAACAGCAACATAGCATATTGCACACATGAAAACAACAAGTTACAAGATTCTAAAATGTACAAACTAAGCATGGGGCAGTAGCATATAACACACACTTCATTTCATCTTCACATATCATACTCAAAAGAGTCATGGATCACATGGTAGGAAGCTCACAACATGGCAATAAAATATAGCAGATTATGACTTAGTGAAAATAACAGTTTTTAGCATAGCAGATTTTCATGGAGGCATATTGGCAGCAGTAAAACTGTATGCTACAGGTCATATATTGGCATGAAACTTAACAACATGGTAGTAGACATGATGCACTACAATTCATTCCATGGTATCAAGGTCTAATTATGCATAGAATCATGGCTAGCCTCAACACAATATGGCATTATGAAGAAAACAGATTCTCAGACTTAGTGAAAATTAGACTAGACATGAGCAGCAGTTTTTTAACAGATTGACATATTGGACAGCAGAATTAATTATGATGCGAAACCTATTCATGCAAACTATTGGCACAACATGATAGAGCATAACATGGTTAACAAAGCATTCCATTGTGGCAACACCAAAAGAGCTATAGATCAATAGCAAACCTCATGGCAAGACAGCAACAAAATAACACAGATTTCAGACTTAGAAATATTTAGACCCCTCAAAACAACAATATTTTTATGGCAAGTTGGCAACAAGAAACTAACACCTAAACATGCATTTCTATAGCAACCAAAAATACCAGGGCCTAGCACACATGTCCAAGGGCATATCTCATGTTCAAAATTATTTCATATCATGCATGGATTAATTCACACAAAATAAACAAAAGGGCATCCTAGCAAAAATAACATGCGCACAAAATTGCTCAAATGACAAAACTAATTGCACAGATAAATTCTATGGATTTTTCTACCCCAAAATCATATATAATATGTGGGTTTTTGTTAAAGAAACAATGACACAACAATTATGCAAGATTATGACATAATCCGTTTTAGCAAGCCATATATGCAAAAATAAATGCAACGAACACATCAAATATTTTTAGCATGCATGAAAAAGGCATATAACAATGCTACACATTTTACATATTAGGTTTGTTTAATTCGGACGCACGCTTAAATATTTATGCGCAATGCAAATCATGACAATTGTGATAATTAACAGAAAATGACATGTTAAACATTTTTATCATTTGTGAAATTGGGATATTGCGAATCTACACGAAATTCTACACGTTTTACATATATAAAGTTATTACATGCGATGCACGGTTAATTAATTATACCCATTTTAAAAACATGCAATTTTCTGTAATTAAAAATGTCCTGGTTAATTAGAGAAATTCGCAGATCTAAAAAAATCGTCATCGGGCCCAATCTGGACATACTGGGCCAACAACCACTAAGCGCAACATGCTATGCTTCGCACAGGGCGGGGTTTAGAGCAGGGCATGTCGTCACCTTAGCGGACCATGGCCCGTTCGGTGGAGGAGTCCACGCGGGCAGTGGCGGAGCTGGGCCAGCGACAGGAGGCCGGCCCACGAAGGTGTCGCGCCCACGCACGCACGCTGCGAGCGGGCACCTCGCTCCCGAGTGGAAGCAGGCAGCGGGCAGCGGCGGCGGGGCTCGACCAGGCTCCGGCGGTCCCTGGGGGCTCCGGTGAGGGGGCTTGGGTAACGGAACGGCGGATCCGCGGCGGGGCGGCCCGGATCCGTCCATTTCTTGCAACTGCGGGGCACGAGGCGACGACGGCGGCGAGCTCCGGACCTGGCATCCATGGCGGGCAGGGGAGAGAGATGAGGGTTAGGGGAGAGAGGAGAGGAGCTCGGGGAGAAGAAGGGCACGGCGGGGCTGGCCTGGATCGGCTCCTGGCGGCGCGGGGTCGCCGGCTGCCGGCGGCGGCTCGCCGGCGTGGGCAGCAGGGCGGCGCAACTTTGATCGGGAGCTCCTCTCCCGATCCAGAGCGCTCGGGGGCAGCGGCGGCGAATCGGGCCCGGGGCGGGCCGGGAACGGGCTTCGCAGGCCTATGGCGGCTGGTGGGAGGCAGAGCCGCCAAGTGGCCAGGAGGGAGAGGGCGGCACGGAAATCGAGGCGACGGCTAGGGTTTCCTTAACTGGACGACTAGGGCGTCTATTTATAGCAGGGGAGGCTAGGTTAGGGGTTTTTCATCCGTTTTCGGACCGTTCGATCCCGATCGGACTGTCCGGAAACGGAGGGGGGGGCTAGGCTGGGTAGTGGGCTGTGGAGAGGGGATGTGGGCTGAGAAGAGAGGGAGGTTGGCGGCCCGTGACACGAGGTTTTAAAACACGAAAATGCTGGCGATATAAACCGGTAACGGTGCCGCTACGGTCGACCGTTCGGGTATCAAATGACCTGTGATTGCGATGAAATTTGGCAGGCGGTCTACCTACAATAAAACAAGACCGCTCGCTAACTTTCGACCCAATCCGAGAATATTTTATGCGCACTTTTGAAAACAATATATTTTATCGATGCCGCGGGCGCGTGCGTGTGTGGTTGGACTCGAAACGGTCACCGACAAGAACGGAGAGAACCGGCGACTATGCACGAACGCGAGTTTTCAAAAACGAGTGACGATGCTATGCAGATGATGCGAATGATGCGATGATGAATGCGACAAACAAATGAATCCCACGGTGGCAACGGAATAGAACGGGAATCTTCTGGAGCGTCGGTCTCGGGCTGTTACAAGATGAGTCACCTTGAAGAGAGAGAAGGAGTAGAGAAGATCGTTATGAACGAAGACCCTCAAGGATAAGTAGGGACTCGGATAAGAAGGACAAGTACACCAAGAGCTACACAAGAAGAAGACATCAAGCTCATGTTGGTGAATGGGTTTCCGGCTCCGAATCTGACAACCAATCCGAGAGAAGCTATCACTCCAACTCCGACTATAGTCAAGATGAAGGTGTTGCCGGACTTGCACTCGTAACCTCCAACTCCTACGACATATTTGATTCACCAAATGAAGGGAGTGAAAGTTGCTTCATGGCTAAAGGCCCCAAGGTATCACACCCCGAATACATTGACTTCAACAGTGATGAGGATGACTTACTTGAAGATGATGACTTGCTATTTGATAAAACGAGTGATATTAGTCTAAATGAGCTAGAGAATGATCATGCTAGTCAAGATAAGTCATGTGATGATGATAAGAAGGAAATAGAACGACTAACTAAAGAATTAAACACTCTTAAGTTAGCCCATGAATCTACTTTAGAAGATCATAGAGAGCTTGTAAGAACTCATGAGAAGCTACGCTTCGAGAAGCTCAATTTAGAGCAAGAACATGAGTTTCTTAAAGCAATCAATGACGATCTCTGAAAGAAGACTTCTTCTTATCTAGCCAAACGACTACTCTTGTCCATATTTATTCCACAAGTTAAATCTAAGCAAACTAGTAACAAAGGCAAGAAAGGTTCTTCATCTAGTAACAACAAAGCTAATGCTAAATCAAATGATGTTGTTTCTAGTAGTTCTATTGATTCCACTAACGATTCTCTTAGCCAAGTTACACTTGAGCAAGAAAACAATTTATTGAAATGAATTATAGAGAAAGGTGTCTACAAAAGTCTTGCCGGATGTAAGCAATTCAAAGAAATTGTACGCAAGCATGGAGGATACTGGAAGAACCATGGCATTGGCTACTTCAACGCCAATGGAGTCGAATGGGAAGAAGGTCAATACCCCAAGCCTAAGTTTGTTACTCAAAGGGAGAATTATGAACCTACTCCTCCCAAGGGAACAAGCTCTCAAGATGACCTTCATCCACAAGACCACAAGGGCAAGGGTAAGCTTCATGATGACATTGCCACACTTGAAGATGAGTCCCTAGCCATGGTGAAGTGGGTTCCCAGGGCTACTCCAAGTTCTACTTCAACTAATACTACTTCAACACCAAGGATCCCCATCAACTTGATGTGGGTCCCCAAGAAGAAGAACTAGAGAAGTTCTTGAGGGGTGACTCCGCCAATGAAATTCACTCATATTCATTATTGGCAAGAGCTATTTGCAATCAACTCAAACTCTATGCAATAGTTCAAGGAGTCACACATTCCCTCAAAGGTAAGCAAGAGACAAGGTAATTAATGAATCCATGGACATCATCTTATATGCTTTGCACTCCATGTCCATAGATATCCTTGTATTTGTCTCTTGTGTGTGGGACTAACCCATATAGGTGAGAAGAGTAAGGAAACAACGAGGATTGCTCCAAACTCAAGATGATCTTCATCAACATTGAGCATCCACCACTACATCACCTACATGAAGTCTTCTACGACAAAACCCAAGGTTAGTTTATCCCTCTTAGGGGGGATGTCACATCAAGGGGGGGCTTTACTCTAAGAATTGAGTTAAAGCATCTCTTAAGAATGTGACAACATTAAATGCTTTATGTAAAAGTGGTAACCCCACTTGTGCTTAAACGATGAGTATGACCTATGATAAAGTATTCTTACTTGACTCCTAAGTCAATATACTCATATATAGACGAATCCGTCATCGCCAAAGTGCTTGTTAGATGCTAGAGTGGTTTTGCATGATTGCCATGATTTCATTGGACATCTTATTGTGTGAGCATGTTGGTATGCACATTTTTCTCATTTGAGGACATCCAATTGTTGCTATTTGGTTCTTGTTTTTCTTTTGCCAATTGGATGTACAAGAATGCCTAGGACCCCTCTCTAGCTATCTATGCTTTCTTGTCTCAAATTCTATTCTTGCTTCATCACAAAACTTGAACAAGTACTTCTCGAACCCTCTGTGTGAGGAGCACTCGGAGTTCCGTTTCGTCAAGGCTGACTTCCAAAACCTCCCTAAAGTGCAACTCGGTGTAACCAATCAAAAATTCTCGGTTTCACCGAATGCTCAGGGTTGATCTGTTTTTGCACCTCGGTAGCACCGATACCATAATATCGGCTTCACTGAGTTTCCCTGTCAACTGACAGTAGTGGAACTCGGTGGCACCGAAATTTTAGTATCGGCGTCACCGACAGTAAAGGGTACTTAATCCCGACGGACCCGATGTTTTGAAATTCATCTTCAAACGCTCGAGTCTCCAACCCTAAGCTGCCGCACCAGACCCCTTGGTGGTCGCCCTTGTCTCCTCGAGCGCCTTCGCCATTGCGATCCTCGCTGTCGACGGAAATCATCACCGCCGTCGTCTCTGTAGTCGGACCATCGCCAAGTTAGGGTATGGTTTCGATCCCCTCTTGCATTCCAAAGTCTGATTCAAGCGTATTAGGGTTGCTCCGTATTCTTGCCACAGATTGAAAACTTCCTATCCCACCAAATACTTCCATAGATTGGAGAACAAGGAAATTTTGGATCTGACCTCCCGCAACATGCATCTCGGTGACACCGAGTTGATAAAATCGGTTCTACCGATTTAGTTTTTAGGGTTTGTGAGAACCGCTTCAGTAATAAAAGCCCCTCCAGCTAAGAAGAAGAAATTGTTGGCTGATGCTATGCCCAAGGATGCTCCAGCTAAGAGCACCAAGTCTGCTCCCAAGAAGTCTGCTGCAGCCTCCAAATCAAAGAAGTCTACCAGAGACATTCCAAGTGCTGCTAAGAACAAGAAATCCACTATGAGAGAAGAAGAGGAGGACATATCTGTTTTGAGAAAGCTGAGGTCCCACTTGCCTATTCATAATGATGATCACCCAGTTGCAGAAGATATGAAGAAGAGGAAAGACTCAGGGCTGAGGAAGTGGAGAGCTATTGATCCTTATGCCTCCAGGAGAAGGACTGATGTGGATAATAGGTTTACCACACTGAACAACAAGGTGGATGGGCTGATGAAAACTGTGGACGAGCTCAAAAAGGAAGTGGATGCAGTGCCTAGCCCTCATACCACTGATGATGATGAGGAGAGTCCAGTTCTTCATCCAGGCACTAAGTTCAAGAACCAGTCAAGGACTCCCACTGTGCCAGCACCAGAGATCAGGCCTACCTCTTCAGCACCTGCCACAGCTCCATCAACACCTCCTGCACCTCCAGTGTCGACTCCACCACCTTAGAGGACTTCAGCAGAAGTTTTTGCAGATGCTCTTCTCTTGACTCCATCGACAGCTACAGGAGTAGCTTCAACATCTCATGGAGGAGATCCTGCCGAGAGCGACGCTTAGCTCTATAGCTTTGAACTTTTTGGTAACTTGTTGCCAAAGGGGGAGAAGTTGTAGATCATAGGGCTTCGAGAGAGAGAGAGAGAGCGTGCTGCATTTTGATTCCTCTCTGCTAGTTTTTAAAAACTTTTGGTTGTTTGGTCGTTTGATAACTTTGTCGTGTTTGATCATATACCCTTGTGTGATGCTACTACTTTACTATCTTTGAGATATATCTTGATGATCATTCACTTAATGTTTGGTGTGATGTGCTTGTTATTCACTCATATTAATTCTTGCGCACCACCAAGTTGTATGTGACATGGAAGAGTGACCCATAATCCTAATCGATTGTGCATTTGCATTCAAACGACAATTTAAAATAATGCACAAATTTAGGGGGAGCTCTTGCTTATCACATACTTCTCAAAGCGATGATGCTATTCATTGATTATATCTCTCATCGAAGCTTTGATCTATATGTTGTCATCAATTACCAAAAAGGGGGAGATCGAAAGCACAACTTCTCCCTAGGTGGTTTTGGTAATTAATAACAACATATATTTCATTGGACTAATGTTTCCACTAAGTATATCTTAGGAAAAAGTTCAATGATGGGTTGGCAAATTGATGTGTGTGGTGAATCCCCAAGGAGATGAAGAGAAGAAGAAGCAATAGGATTGGCCAAGCTTCAAGCTACAAGACTCTACATTTTACATTTAGTGAGAAATCACTTTGAGTCCATAGGAAAGCCAATACTATTAAAAGGGGGTGAGGAAATATGGATCTGGTTGCTCAAGTGCTTAGAGATTAGCCACCAAATATACTCACTCATTTTCCACACAAAATCTTCTGTCCTAAGCCAAACTTGCAAAATCGGTGCCACCAACTATTTCCACTCAGCCCTACCGATTTTCAACTCAGACAGAACCCGGCCAAACCCTAGCATCTCGGTGTAACCAAGTCTTCATTTTCGGTCTCACCGAAGTCGTGACCAACTCTCTGTTAGGTTGATTTTCAGAATCGGTCCCACCGAGTTCTGCAAATCGGTCTCACTGAGTTGATGGCCAATTCTCTGGTTAGTCGTTACCCCATTGTTGGTACCACCGAGATTTATATATCGGTCTCACCGAAAATGCCAAAGTTGCCACATTTTGCACTAGTCGGTGCAACCGAGTTTTTTGCTTCGGTCCCACCGAGTTGGGCAATAATGTTGTAACGGTTGGATTTTTGGAGATGCCTATATATACCCCTCCACCACCTATCACTCGTAAGAGAAGCACTCAGAACCATTCCACACTTGTCATATCCAATTTTCTGAGAAAGAAACACCTTCCCTTGTGTTGAGGTCAAGATCATCCACTCCAACCATATGGATCTTGATTTCTAGCCTCCCAAGTTGCTTTCCACCCAATAAATCTCTTCTACCCAAGCCAAATCTGTGAGAGAGTGATTGAGTGAGGAGACTATCTTTTGAAGCACAAGAGCAAGGAGTTCATCATACAACCACATCTATTACCTTTTGGAGGGTGGTGCCTCCTAGATTGGTTAGGTGTTACTTGGGAGCCTTCTTCTTCGTGATTGTGGAGTTGAACCAAGGAGTATGTAAGGGCAAGGAGATCGCCTACTTCATGAAGATCTACCCCGAGTAAGGCTAGTCCTCCGTGGACGTAGGCCACATGGATAGACAAGGTTGCTACTTTGTGGACCCTTCATGGGTGGAGCCCTCCGTGGACTCTCGCGACCATTACCCTTCGTGGGTTGAAGTCTCCTTAAACGTGGATGTACGATAGCGCCACCTATCGAAACCACGGGAAAAAATCTTCGTGTCTTCAATTGCGTTTGATCTCCTCTCCCTCCTTTAGTTACATGTGTTTGTCTTTACTTTCCGCTGCTATACTCTTAGACATGCATGTGTAGGGTGAACTTGACTTGTGCAAATTGCTAAAATCTGCCCACAACTAAAATTGGGAAAAGGATAGATTTTTATTTGGTCAAGTAGTCTAATCACCCCCCTCTAGACATACTTTGGATCCTACACGGCCGACCCCCGCCCAGCCCCGCGCGCCGCAGGCTCGGTCCAAGGAGCGGGGAGATCACCACCTCCACCTTATGCTACCAATCAGAGCCCATCCGTCGGATCTGCGACGCCATGAGCTTGACTGGCCCGCACCACTGCCACAGCCACCTTCCGCACCACCTGTGACCACCTCCGCTCCCACGACCATGGTGCGCGTCACCTGACCAGGAACGCGCCGCGCACCACCCGAGCCGTCCGCGCCGCCTGCAGAAGGCTCGATCCAAATCGGGATCGGAATCCACGACCGAGCCTCGCCACCATCACACTAAATTTGAGCTTCATCGCGTAGGAAATTCGTGCCAAGAAACAAGGAAAACCATCTACTATGAAGCGAAGTCAAAACACTAGACCTACAAAATGTCATTCCCACTTCAGACATATAGTAAGTATTTCTATAACCTTATTGCAAGTGCTTTATGTTGGATTATTGTATGGCTTACAATATTAATGTTTACCAATTGATAAATCTGATCTAAGGCTAAGGATAACATTGATAGTCAATCATGTGGAGACTTGCTTGAACGTACACGCACTTCAAAGGAAGATCCTACATTTAGTCAGACTGCACAAAAACAAAACGTAAGTAGTGCCTAATTTGTAGACTTTAAATCTATAGTATGACCATTCAAACTATCAAACACTACTCCAAGAGTGCTATCAATCATATTGCAGAATGAATGGAGGATCAATCATACAACATCAAAATAACTTGATACAGCAGCAATACATGATGCATAAATTATTAAGGAAAAGAGCTTTTCAAGCATGTTACTTTCGAGCATGGGCGTATCATCCTCCTCTGGGAAGAATTCATCCTCTCACGAACACATCATTGCAACTCAGGAGGCAGATGCAAATTAGGAAAGAGATATGTTTCATCAAGAGCTGAATGAAATACTTTTTTGCCCAGATAGTAGAAATTAAAGAACTAAAAAAGAAGCAACTACAAGAGATTGAAGATTTCAAGATGGATCAGCAGAAGAAAACCTTTGTCTTTGAAAAAAGGCAAAGACATATGGAGGCAGTGCTTAGTCACGTGTTAAGGAAGTCCATGCAGTCATCACAAGACATCATCTGAAAAACATTGATGGCCTCATGGTGAGTCAACTTAATTTTTCTTTCTCTAATTTGTACTGTCCGAGACTATGTCCTCTGCTTCTCCTTGTAAAATGTCAGGTTTCACTTACAGTGAAAGATCTATTGCCAATGTTTGAATTCTCGTATTCCAGCGATTCAAATTTTGAATCTTTTTCTTGAAATTTGAAATTAAATACATATTTACCGGAATATTTAATAATATATGAATTAAAGCATTTTTCTATGTGCAACGGTAATTGTGACGTAAATGCCTATCATCATCGTTGTTCGGACCCACATGTAAGCAACCACGAAAGCATCTTCTAGACCCATATGTTAGCATCGTTGACCGGTCAAAACTGATGCCGAACTTATTACTGGCGGGATCGTTGGCGATGAAGCCCATGGCGGACCCACAAGGAAGCAGCCACATCAACATTTGTTGGTCCCACTTGTGAGAATCTTTGACCGGTCAAACCCACAGACCGATCACTTCTGATGGATTATCGTCACCAAAATCGATGTTAGGTGATAGATTGGCCTATCATAGGTGACATTCTGGGCCATCACCGAAAACGGCCATCTGTGACAATTTTGGGTTCGTCACCTAAGACACGATCTTGCGTGACGGAGGAAGTGGTACTGTCAAGATTTTATTTTTTATGACGACACTTCTGTGGCAGTAGGGGTGACGGCCGTAAAATGTCAACGATACATTTTCCGTGACGAAAAACAGTTTTACGTGACACAAACGAAACATCGCAAAATAGAGCAAATTTTTTAGTGTCTGAGGTGGGTGCTCGGGCATCTACTACATGCATAGGGAACATGGTTCTATGTCTAGAACATTAACACGTGGGGTAGCACCAACCTTGATGAGATTGGGGGTGGTTGGATCTTCTATAAACAGCCAAACCTCTTAACACAAGAGGTCAATGATACTTGTAAACTGTGTTGGGATTTTCCCCGAAGAGGTGGGGATGATGCAACAAAGAAAAGGTAATTATTTCACTCAGTGAGAAGCAAGGTTATCAAACCAATAGGAGAACCACACAAATTCCCGTCTTTAGCGCCTACATACAAAAGAGCAAACACTTGTACCCAACGCGGGCAAGAGGGTTGTCAATACCCTTGAACTCATTACTTGCAAGCGATAAGTAGTGATAGACATATAATTTGATAAATATAATTTGTAAATAAAAATAAAATAAATAATGACAGCAAGGTATTTAGAGTTTTTGTAAATATAATTGTGAGGAGACCCGGGGGCCATAGTGTTCGCTAGAGGCTTCTCTCTCGAAGAAGGCATACAGTGGGTAAACAAATTAGTATTGGGAAATTGATAGAAAAGTGCATAGTTATGCAATATTTCTTCACGGAAATGATCATGTATATAGGCATCACGTCCATAAACAAGTAGACCGACTCCTGCCTGCATCTACTACTATTACTCCAACCATCGACCGCTACCCAACATGCATCTAGAGTATTAAGTAAAAATGGAGTAATGCTTGGAGGATGATGACATGATGTAGACAAAGTAAATCCAATCAATACGTATAAAACCCATCGTTTTACCCTCAGTGGCAGCAATACAATACGTGTCATGTCCCTTTTTGTCACTGGGATTGAGCAACGCAAGATTAAACCCACTACAACATACCACTCCCACTTGAAGATAAATCAATCTAGTTGGCCAAACCAAACCGATAGATCGGAGAGCATTATGAAGCTATAACAATCATGCAAATAAAATACCAACAAGTATTCAATATCTTTTCATGAATAATCTGAACATATACCCATAATTCATCGGATCCCAACAAACACACCGCAAAGATTGATTACATAAGATAGATCACCGCGGGAATCGTTGTGATCTTGGAAATGAAGAACATGGAGAGAAAGATAGACATCTAGGTACTAACTACAAACCCGTAGGTCTGCGGTGAACTACTCACACATTGATGTCTACTACACAACTTTATTCTTGTAGACTCGTGTTGGGCCTCCAAGCTCAGAGTTTTGTAGGACAGTAGCAATTTTCCCTTAAGTGGATCACCTAAGGTTTATCAATCCGTGGGAGTGAAAGCACATTTGCTCCCTTGGTGGTTTTGGTAATTAATAACAACATATATGTCATTGAACTAATGTTTCCACTAAGTATATTTCAGGAAAAGTTCAATGATGGGTTAGCAAAAGGATTGTGGAGAGACCCCTAGATGCAAGGAATTGGATTGGCAAAGCTTCAAGCAAGAGGACTCTACATTTTACTTTGTGAGAAATCACCTTGAGTCCATAGGAAAGCCAATACTATTAAAAGGGGGTAAGGTACTGTTGGTGAACAAGATGCTCCACGTGCACAAGTGATAGTCACCAAAAACACCCACAAGCTCTTCCACAAAAGTCTGTCCAAGCCTATCATGAAAATCGGTGCTGCCAATATTTCCCACTCGGTCCCACCGATTCCCACCTCAGACAGACCCATGCCAAACCCTAGATCTTCGGTGCAACCGATTCTGCTTCGGTGGCACCGAGTTCAGCTTGCCAACTTTTTGTTACCTCGATTTTTAAAATCGGAATTTCCGAGTTTTTGGATCGGCGTCACCGAATTGTGGAAACTGACCATTGGTCACCTTATCGGTACTGCCAAGATCTTTGTATCGGTCTCACCGAGATTCAAAAGTTGCTACCTTTGAAGCAACTCGGTACCACCGAGTTTTATACTTCGGTGTCACCGAGTTGGTCACTTTAGGTGTAACGGTTGGATTTTTGGAGATGCCTATATATACCCCTTCACCACCACCCACTCGTATGAGAAGCACTCAGAACTAATCCATACTTGCCCCATCCATTTTCTGAGAGAGAGAGCTACCTACTCATGTGTTGAGATCAAGCCATTCCACTCCATCCATATGAATCTTGATCTCTAGCCTCCCCAAGTTGCTTTCCACCAAATCAATCTCTTCCACCAAAGCCAAATCTATGAGAGGGTGATTGTATGTTGAGGAGTCTATCATCTTGAAGCACAGGAGCAATGAGTTCATCGACATTATCGAGCCTATTACCTTTTGGAGGGTGGTGCCTCCTAGATTGGTTAGGTGCCGCTTGGGAGCCTCCTACTTCGTGTTGTGGAGTTGAACCAAGAAGTTTGTACGGGCAAGGAGATCGCCTACTTCATGAAGATCTACCCATAGTGAGGCTAGTCCTTCGTGGACGGAAGCCATTATGGAATAGTCAAGGTTGCTACTTCGTGGACCCTTATGGGTGGAGCCCTCTGTGGACTCTTGCGACTGTTACCCTCCATGGGTTGAAGACTCCATAAAAGTGGACGTACGATAGCACCACCTATCGGAACCACGGGAAAAATCTTCGTGTCTCCAAATTGCGTTTGATCTTCCTCCCTATCCTCTACTACCTATGCTTGTCTTTACTTTCCGCTGCTATACTCTTAGACATGCATGTGTTGGGTGTACTTGAATTGGTATCATTGCTAAAATCTGGCAACACTTAAAATTGGGAAAAGGTAGAATTTTTATTTGCTCAAGTAGTCTAATCACCCCCCTCTAGACATACTTTCGATCCTATAGGGAGATGTAGGATGAAGATGGTCTCTCTCAAGCAACCCTGCAACCAAATACAAGAAATCTCTTGTGTCCCCAACACACCCAATACAATGGTAAATTGTATAGGTGCACTAGTTCGGCGAAGAGATGGTGATACAAGTGCAATATGGATGGTAGATATAGGATTTTATAATCTGAAATTTTAAAAACATCAAGGTAACAAGTAGTAAAAGTGATCATAAACGGTATATTAATGCTTGGAAACAAGGACTAGGGTTCATACTTTCACTAGTGCAATCTCCCAACAATGCTAACATAGTTGAATCACATGATCATCCCTCAACGTGCAACAAAGAATCACTCCAAAGTTCATAAGTAGCGGAGAACATAAGATGAAATTGGCGTACGTAGTAGAACCACCTCAAAGTTATTCTTTCCGATCAACCTTGTGAGCTAATCCTATAAGTGTCACAAACAGCCCTAGATTTCGTACTAAAATAACACCAATGATACATATCAATTAACCCTAATGTCACCTAGATACTCCAATGTCACCTCAAGTATTCACGGGTAAATTATGCGACATGCATCAAACAATTTCAGATCTATCATATTCAATCCAACACAAAGAACTTCAAGGAGCACCCCTAGATTTTTATTGGAGAACGTAGGACAAGAACGTGTATCAACCCCTATGCATAGATTACCCCAATGTCACCACGGGAATCCGCAAGTTGAGTACCAAAACATACATCAAATGAATCAATAGAACACCCCATTGTCACTACGGGTATCCGCATTCAAGACATACATCAAGTGTTCTCAAATCCAATATTCAATCCGACATAGCAAAATCTCAAAGGGAAAGATTCAATTCATCACAACAAGATAGCAAGGGAAGAACACCATATGATCCCACTATAATAACAAAGCCCGTGATACATCAAGATCGTGCCATCTCAAGAACACGAGAGAGAGAGAGATTAAACACATAGCTATTGGTACATACCCTCAGCCCCGAGGGTGAACTACTCCCTCCTCGTTATGGCCTCCGTCGGGATGATCAAGATGGCCACCGAAGATGATTTCCCCCATCCAACAGGGTACTGGAAAGGCTCCATATGGGTTTCTCGTCGATACAGAGAGTTGCGGCGGTGGAGCGGAAGTTCTAGGTTAACTTCTGGTGGTTTTGGTATTTATATGATTTTCAGCGTTGGAATCACGTCAAACGGAGCCACGTGGGACCCACGACCCAACAGGGCGCCACCGGGGGCTAGGCCGCGCCCTGTTGGGTCGTGCCTCCCTGACAGCCCTCCTCTGGTGGTTCTTCGCTCCAATGTTGCTCATATGTTCTAGAAAAAATTACCAAAAAGTTTCGGGCGATTCCGAGAACTTTCATTTTCTGCATAAAAAACGACACCACGGTAATTATGCTGAAAACAGCGTCAATCCAGGTTAGTTCTAATTAAATCATAAAAGGTGCATCAAAACCATATAAAAGTATTGTGAACATAGGCAAATATGGCATGAATACTTCATAAATTATCGATACATTGGAGACGTATCAACATCCCCATGCTTAATTCCTACTCGTCCTCGAGTAGGTAAATGATAAAAGAAATAATTTATGAAGTGTGAATGCTAGCATAGTGTATACTATTGACCAATGATAATTCCAGTCACTTTCTAGCATCATAACCAGCAACTTTTCTCATAAAATTCATCATGATAGAGTAGCAATCAATTCACATGTCATGGTTCGAACAATGCATTCTCTTGAAACTTAACAACACATGTTTTAGTCACCAAACAATTCCAATGCATCATCAAGTCTAAGTAAGAGCTCCACATACTCAATTATCATATAGTCTTTTATGATTGCTAATACTCAAGGCATATTTTTAGAACAAACAACATCCATCAAACACAGAGAAAGATAGGGGCTTAATGTTTCGCCTCCCAACATACTTATCATGAAGATAATTGTCAACAATAATGAATCATGATCAAATATATTCGACTGGATATATATGTTTGGATATTTCCCCACCAGATGATGCTTGCCAACTAATAGATTGAGGTTGGAATAAGAAGTTGACTTAACAAGAATAGTAAATAACATGAAAGTAAATAGATTGTCCCTTTGCAGAGGGAAGCAGGGATTTGCAGAGGTGCTAGAGCTCATTGTTTTAAAACAGAGATGAATATGTGATTTTGAGTGGTATACTTTTCCTGTCGACGTCACAACAGAGTTTTCAATATCTTCCATGCTAAACACATTATTGGCGGTTCCCAAACAGAATTGAAATTTTACCCCCCCCCCTCCACCATTCAAACACATTCCATGGCTGGCCGAATCCATGATTGCCCTCCAAACAATCAACTTTCTTGGGTGAGTTCTTGTTTATTTATTTTTGTATTATGCAGGACTGGGAATCCTTTTTACCAGCCTCTCTCGTGCAATGACAAGTGAATAAACACTTATCTTGAGAATGACCCGCTTAGCATGGAAGATAATGACCGCCCCGTCGCTCCATGAGCGGTACGAGCTCACAAAACGGATGTTTATTTGAAGGTTTTAGAGGTGGCACATACAAATTTACTTGGAATCGCAGTGAAATACCATATATAGGTAGGTATGGTGGACTCTCATGGAAGAAACTTGGCTCAAGGTTTGGATGCACAAGTAGTATTTCTACTTAGTACGAAGTTTTGGCTAGCAAAAGGTTCTAAACAAGCACCACATGTTGGAGGATCCACAACAATATAACTTCTATGAAATATACCCAAACATAACCATTAAGTTGTCTTCCTTGTCCAATTTCAACTATTTGATCAAGTTTGAAAATAATTAATGGGTATTCACAATCATAAAACATGTCCAAGATAATGTATTTGTATGTGAAAGTTCTCTTTCTTATACTAATCATTCATGAATTTCTTGTATGACCAGTATTGTGATCGTCAAAGTTCAATAGATTTTACTTTCTAAAACAAATGTGAACCTGCTATTAAGAGTATAGCACATTGATAATTTCAGATTTATGATATTTCATTCATTCACGATTTACTCTTAGGATATAAGTGAAGCACAAGAGTAAACCTCAAACTACTCTCAAAAGATATAATTGAAGATCAATGAATAGTCAAACAATCAAGTAGCTATGTGAGGACTCTCTATCTCTCTCTCAATAAATATTTTCAGATCTGAGTATTTTATTCAAATAGCAAACAAAAGAAAAATGGCACTCCAAGAATAGCACATATCATGTGAACGAATAAAATTTTAAGCTCAACATAGGCTAACCGATAGTTGACGAAGAGAGGCAGGATGCGTAGCATCCCCAAGCTTAGATGCTTGAGACTTCTTGACATATTTACTTGGGGTGCCTTGGTCATCCCCAAGCTTGAGCTTTTGTATCTCGTTTAATCTTCTCATATCCCGGTTTCACCTAAGTCTCAAAAACTTCATCAACAAAAAAAACTCGAAAAGAACTCATGAGATAGGTTAGTACACATAAGAATAAATCAACACTTCATGTACTCCCAAGACAAGTTGCATAATAATTTCCAAACATTAGGTACTGTATTTTATCATTTCCACAATTTATATCTACCAATATAAGCCATGAAAACTCTAGGATAAGTAGATAACAAAACTATGACAGCAATCTGTCCAAACAGAACAGTCTGTAGCAATCTATCAAAACAGTGTACTTCTGTAACTCTAAAAATTCTGAAAATTTAGGAAATGATAAAAAAAATTATATGAAAACACTTTATAAAAATTTCAGAAACTTTCCATGTTCCAGTAAAATATGAAAATTCAAACACTACAGCAAAAGTTTCTGTTTTTACACAGCACACATCAAACATGCAATTCAAGCATCTTAAAAGGCAATTCTTGGAACCTTTTATTGAAAAAAAGATTATAAATAACACCTAATAGAGAACAACAAAATAAAATTACGCTCCAAGCAAAACACATATTTTGTGATGAATAAAAATATAGCTCCAAGTAACATATACCGAAAGTGTTGAAGACGAAAGAGGGGATGCCTTCCGGGGCATCTCCAAGCTTAGACGCTTGAGTATTCCTTGGATATTACCTTGGGGGTGCCTTGGGAGTCCACAAGCTTAGAGTCTTACCACTCCTTATTCTCCTCATATCGGTGTCTCACCCAAAACTTGAAAACTTCAATCACACAAAACTTAACGGAACATCGTGAGATTGGTTAGTGTAATAAAGATAGATCATTCACTTAGGTGCTGTCAAGACAAGATTAATAATTGTTCTAACATAATACCTACTGTACTCTATCATTCCCATAATTTATATCACTAAATATAAGCTATGGAAACACTAAAACAAGCAAACTATGCATGCAAAACAGAATCTATAAAAAACAGAACAGTCTGGGAAGATCTGAATGAAATCCATATTTACCTATCTCTAAAAATTCTGAACAATTAGGACAACGTATAGAATTTGCATAGAAAGACTGTGTAAAAATTTCAGAATTTTTTTACACTCCAGTAAAATCAGAGAAATTTTGCACTGGACGTAAAAGTTTCTGTTTTTGCATAGAATTAAACTAACAAGTATCCACACTATCCCAAAGGCTTTAGTTGGAACTTTAATGAAATAAAAGGCACAAAACATGATTAATACAGTAGCTTAATCATGTGAACTCACAAAAATAGAAAGTATAAGTGTTGGGTTGCCTCCCAACAAGCGCTTTTCTTTAAAGCCTTTTAGCTAGGGATGATGATTTCAATGATGCTCACATAGGAATAGTATTTGAAACATGCAAAAGGGATCACATGACAAGTACATTTAAGTCTATCCCACTTCCTATGCATAGGGATTTTGCAAGCAAACAATTCATGGGAGCAAGAATCAACTTGCACAGGAAGGCAAAACAAGCATAACTTCAAAACTTTGAACACATAGGGAGGAAACTTGATATTATTGCAATTCTTACAGGCATATGTTCCTCCCTCATAATAATTTTCAGTAGCATCATGAAGGAATTTCACAATATAACTATCACATAAAGCATTCTTTTCATGATCTACAAGCATAGAAAATTTATTACTCTCCACATAAGCATACTTCTTCTCATTCATAATAGTGGGAGCAAACTCAACAAAATAACTATCATGAGATACTTGATTGACATAACCAAATTGAATATTAAAATCATGATGAAAAGTTTCATGGTTATCATTACTCTTTATAGAATACATGTCATCACCATAATCATCATAAATAGGAGGCATGTAATCATCAAAATAAATTTGCTCATCAAAACTTGGGGGACAAAAAATATCATCTTCATCAAACATAGCATCCCCAAGCTTGTGGCTTTGCATATCATTAGCATCATGGATATTCATAGAATTCATACTAGCAAAATTGCAATCATGCTCGTCATCAAGGAATTCTCATTCAATATTTTTATAATTTCTTCCTCTACCAATTGACCACAATTTTCTGAATCCTTATTTTCACGAAAGACATTATAAAGACGAAACAAATGAGGCAACCTAAACTCCATTTTTTTTGCAGTTTTCATTTTATAAACCAAACTAGTGATAAACAAGAAACTAAAAGATTTAATTCCAAGATCTAAAGATATACCTTCAAGCACTCACCTCCCCGGCAACGGCGCCAGAAAAGAGCTTGATGTCTACTACACAACTTTATTCTTGTAGACTTGTCGTGGTTTTGTCACAGCATGATGTCCTCGTGAGAGAACTTAGGTGTGAGGCCATCGCAACTAGGTGGCGGCTTGATAGGGGTTGGTCGGAATCGAGAGACGTGAGTTTACCCAGGTTTGGCCCCTCCAATGGAGGTAATAGCCTACGTCCTACTTTGTGTGTATTGATGATAGAGA
Source organism: Elymus sibiricus (assembly GCA_039707655.1). Classification (NCBI taxonomy): domain Eukaryota; kingdom Viridiplantae; phylum Streptophyta; class Magnoliopsida; order Poales; family Poaceae; genus Elymus; species Elymus sibiricus. The sequence goes on from CM077669.1 coordinate 380,211,052, forward strand.
TCTCGATTACAAGCATGCGGAATCGCTACCTCTAATCTCGAGAGCCTCTAAGCTATCTATCTTTAATGACTTGAACTTGTCCTTCTTGGGGCGCCTTACCCCTCCTTATATAGGTTGAAGGGGTAGGTTTACATGTAGAGTCCTACTGGGAGTAGGATTAGGACTAGTCTCTCTTGAATCCTAATCCGGGTTTTGTTTCCTTTGCGAGGGAGTCTTTCCTTTCCTTGGGCCTTATCTGTGAGCCGGCCCTCCCATGAGCCGCCCTCCGGGCCATTGGGTCTTGTCGTCTGACCCACCCGCCGGGTCACCAATGAGCCGCCAAGCTCAGCTGGGTCACCAATGAGTCGCCAAGTCCTGGCCGGGTCATGCTTCAGGCCGGGTTATACCGCGGGGTAATATCCCCGACATTAGCCCCCAGGTTAGCTTGAATTTATTCATGGTAAGCTCCTGAAATAAGAATAACAAATATGTTAAGGGACCGGCTTGCTCCACTGGCCGGCTTAATGAAGTAGCTCCTTGAAAATCCGGGTTTCTTCTTCATATTAACGAGCCGTCTTCACAATCATTTTGCAGGATACGTGTCCTTTGCCATAAAATATTGGGAATAAAACATCCATATGCCGTTGAGTCAGCCTCCAATACTTTGTCTTGATGAAAATCTTCAGAATAAGAAATCCACATGATGTTGAGCTGGCTTTCCATTGCTTCGATTAGGAATAAAAATTCGTCCATTGTTAAACCACTTTCAATTTGTGAAGCCGGGTTGCTTATATAGACTCTGCCGGGTTATGATCTTTTGATAATGCCGGGTCATGATTGTTGGTGATGCCGGGTCAAACAACTGGACTTCGGCTAACTTGATAAAATTATTGGGAATAAAGAAATCCATGTAATGTTGAGCCAGTCTTTTAATGCTTCAGCTCCATGAAGAAATGAGACCCGTCTCGCTCACAATTGACATCTTGAAAGTGTTCTTCTATTTTTTTTAATATCCATATTACCTGTAGCCCCCAAGCTCGGAGTTTATCCATGATGACTTGGTGCTTTTCAATAATATCTTTGATTGTGTAGCCCCCAAGTGCTGGGTTGTCTTGCCTGCAGCAGCCTGGGACTTGCAATTGTATTTATACTTTATAAAACTTCAACCAGTGTAGCCCCCAAGTGCCAAGTTGTCTTGCGTGCAACAACCTGGGACTTTGAACTTGGTGTTGAATGTTGAGAAATCTGGGTTGTCATCTGAGTCGCCAGATATAGACTGAGTGTCTTGTATTTCACATGTGTAGCCCCCAAGGGCCGGCTCATCAGTATGTGATGGGCCGGGTCTTCAATTTAGACCTTATAATCTATTTGAACAGCTGAATACTGTAGCCCCCAAGTGCCGGGTCGCATGCCTGCAGCGACTTGGGACTTTAGCAATTTTGATCTGAGTAGTGTAGCCCCCAAGTGCCGGGTCGTTCGCCTCCAGCGACTCGGGACTTACATGTACTTCTCCTTTTGGAAAGAAAAACATCATATGATGTAGCCCCCAAGTGCCGGGTCGTATGCCTGCAGTGACTTGGGACTGTGTGAGAATAATATAACCCATCATAATTTGTTGAATGACTCCTTGACCGTGGTTGTAACCCGGTATTTTGTTGAATATCCTGGAATAATGCCTTTGTCCTTGAAATGAAAATCCCTGCTCGTGGTTGCGGTGCAACCCGGCAAATATATGTTTGAGAAATCCATAAGTGTTGTAGCTTACTACAGAGCACAAGTTGAAAAAAATCCAAGAGTCGGTCAATTAGATGACCCGGCATTATATGTGATAGGGCGGCTCTTCGAGAATAGTCATTTCTTTCGAGCTGGCTTGAAAAACCCCAATCATTTAATACTGGTTATGATAAACCATGATGAAGATCCAGCCATTTTGGCTATCAAAGATCTATTTGTTCCTGCAGAGGTTACGATGTAACCCGGTTTGATGACCGGCTTGATATGCATGTATGATGCATGATGCAATGCAGGATGATGTATGTATATGATAAAAACAACTAACAGAGAATATATACATGTATATCTCAAATTTTTGTATGTCGGCCTTGAAGGCACAACCAAAAGAGATCAACTCTTGTTCTTATTTTGAAAAAACTCAAGGTTTTTGCTTCCAAGAAGCTTGGCATGAAAGCCTTTAATCCCGTAAGCCAGCTCTCACGTGACATAAATCCGTCGTTTTAACCTTAACCAGTTCAGGGTCTTAAAAAAGATTGACTGTTAAGAGTACGAACGGGCCACATAGCGGAGAGACTACAGCGGACAGGTGAGTTTATCCTAGCTCTCTGTAAGCCGGCTCTCTCGTGACATAAATCGCCATTTTAACCTTGACAAGTTCAGGGTCTTAAAAAAGATTGACTGTCAAGAGTACGGCGGGTCACCTGGCGGAGTAGCAAGTTGCAAACAGGCAGGTTTAACCCATATATGGCGTGAAAGCCGGTCAAGAGGGTATGAAAGCTAAACTCATTGAGTTGGAAGCCCCCAAGTGACCTATGATCATGGAAAAGCTTGACCATAGAATATACAGGAGACAATGCTACTATTGCAAAACATCTGGGGTCCAGATAAGCCGGCTTTATTCCATTGATCATAATATGATGATCCAATAAATCAGGGCACCCACGTTTGAACAGCGCATCATGGTGGCTCGTCCTCTTGGGCAACTTTTAATTTTTCGCCAATAAAGCAGGGCACCCATGTTTGAACGACGCATCATGGCGGCTCGTCCTCTTAGGCGACTTATAATTTTCCGCCAATAAGGCAGCAGCCCCCGGGACCGGGTTATCTTCCTCGCAATGACCCGGGTTTATTGTATTTGTTGAAACCGGGCAGATTTGCCAAGTTATATCTGTGTAGCCCCCGAGTCTTAAGACGACTCGAGGAGTTGGCTTGAGATTCTTCACACCTGGTCGTGGCATAAGCCGGCATATGGTTGATGGCTGATAACTGAAATTTATTGAAGCCAAAAGCGTGTGGCGAATTGATGATCTTCGCGACACTCATTGTATGTCCTTGGTGTTTGATAACGCGAGATGAATCCACGGAAAGTTGAGGTCGACCGTGGCAGGTTATAAATGACCACGTATGATTTGTGTTAGTAATCCGGCCAGTGGTTCATCCCAGCTGGTTGTTGAAGTTAAACAAACCGCAGTAGCGGCGACTTGTACGCCTATCCATTGAGCCATCCGGTGGAGGCAGAAGCTGATAATATATCATGACTTGCTTCAGAGTTGTTGGAATAGACCGGGCTGCAGGAGCAGCGACTTGCGTGCGCTCATTAAGCAGCTTGTGCACACAGGTGCGGCCCAGTGTGTTGATGTAGACCAGACCGCGGACGGTAAAGACGGCCGCGGCGTTGGAAACGGCACGGCTGCGGGCGAGTCAGCCGCAGGCGTGGACAGACAAGTCAGCCGCGGGGTTGTAAGCTTGCACGGTTGGCCGAGTCGACCGCGGGCGCGGACCCGGCGAGTTGATGTAGACCATATTACGGGGCGGCGGCTTGCGCGCGTGTCCATCGAGCGGTGCGGGATGGACGGACGCTGGCGCGAGTTCCGTATGCACAATATAACGCCACCTTTGGAATGAATAATTGTCCATGATCCGTGTGCAATATTCGCCGACATATTCGATTGATGAGGTAGCCAGCAACATATTCCACCGTCTTGCGTGGAATCAAAATTATGGATCATCCGAGTCACATCGGCCTCCAGCCGACGAACTGCGTTCGTGTCTCTCGGATAGCCAGGTGTCACTTTTTTTAATGCCCTGTTGTCCTGCGTATAAAATAATACGGGGCCAATACTAATTCTCTGATGAATTAATACGTGCTAATAAAATAGATAAGATAGATAGCACCTGGTAACTTCCGTTTTGCGTAGGGCGACGCATGTCGTCGGAGTTGCCCGGGCCATAGTGTTGGTGATCAGACCGTATGAAAAAGCTTCTCGTAAGATCAACTTTGATGTAATAATGCACCTAGGAACTTGTGTCCTTGAGAGTGTTTCCTTCTGGTATCCTTGGTTTGTAGACGTCGCAATTAGATACCCAAGTGTCATCTATAGCTTCACATCAAACTAGCAGTGCTATAGTAGTCAATGGCCATACTATAGCTTCGCGTGACCAAGTAAGTAGTGGATGCTTTATTTGACAATTGCTTCAGTCTTTCATATCCCGAAGTAGCAACTTGTGATAATATGAGCAGCCTTCGGACTTGCGGGCCATCTGCAAGCAGCGGCGGCCTGAGGTCAGCGGGCGCGCCCCATGGTGGGCGCCAACTGTCGTGGTTTTGTCACTGCATGATGTCCTCGTGAGAGAACTTAGGTGTGAGGCCATCGCAACTAGGTGGCGGCTTGAGAGGGGTTAGTCGGAATCGAGAGACGCGAGTTTACCCAGGTTCGGCCCCTCCGATGGTGGTAATAGCCTACGTCCTGCTTTGTGTGTATTGATGATAGAGATCTCGATTACAAGGGTGCGGAATCACTACCTCTAATCTCGAGAGCCTCTAAGCTGTCTATCTCTAATGACTTGAACTTGTCCTTCTTGGGGCGCCTTACCCCTCCTTATATAGGTTGAAGGGGTAGGTTTACATGTAGAGTCCTACTGGGAGTAGGATTAGGACTAGTCTCTCTTGAATCCTAATCCAGGTCTTGTTTCCTTTGTGAGGGAGTCTTTACTTTCCTTGGGCCTTCTCTATGAGCCGGCCCTCCCATGAGCCGCCCTCCGGGCCGTTGGGTCTTGTCGTCTGACCTGCCTGCCGGGTCACCAATGAGCCGCCAAGCTCAGCCGGGTCACCAATGAGTCGCCAAGTCTTGGCCGGGTCATACTTCAGGCCAGGTTATACCGCGGGGTAATATCCCCGACAAGACTCGTGTTGGGCCTCCAAGCGCAGAGTTTTGTAGGACAGTAGAAATTTTCCCTCAAGTGGATGACCTAAGGTTTATCAATCCGTGGGAGGTGTAGGATGAAAATGGTCTCTCTCAAGCAACCCTGTAACCAAATACAAGAAATCTCTTGTGTCCCCAACACACCCAATACAATGGTAAATTGTATAGGTGCACTAGTTCGGTGAAGAGATGGTGATACAAGTGCAATATGGATGGTAGATATAGGTTTTTATAATCTGAAATTATAAAAACAGCAAGGTAACAAGTAGTAAAAGTGAGCATAAACGGTATATTAGTGCTTGGAAACAAGGCCTAGGGTTCATACTTTCACTAGTGCAATCTCCCAACAATGCTAACATAGTTTAATCACATGATCATCCCTCAACGCGCAACAAAGAATCACTCCAAATTTCATAAGTAGCAGAGAACATAAGATGAAATTGGTGTAGGTAGTAGAACCACCTCAAAGTTATTCTTTCCGATCAATCTTGTGAGCTATTCCTATAAGTGTCACAAACAGCCCTCGAGTTCATACTAAAATAACACCAATGATACATATCAATTAACCCTAATGTCACCTAGATACTCCAATGTCACCTCAAGTATCCGTGGGTAAATTATGCGACATGCATCAAACAATTTCAGATCTATCACATTCAATCCAACACAAAGAACTTCAAGGAGCACCCCAAGATTTCTATCGGATAACGTGGGACAAGAATGAGTATCAACCCCTATGCATAGATTACCCCAATGTCACCTCGGGAATCCGCAAGCTGAGTACCAAAACATACATCAAATGAATCAATAGAACACCCCATAGTCACAACGGGTATCCGCATGCAAGACATACATCAAGTGTTCTCAAATCCAATATTCAATCTGACATGACAAAATCTCAAATGGAAAGATTCAATTCATCACAACAAGATAGCAAGGGAAGAATACCATATGATCCAACTATAATAACAAAGCCCGTGATACATCAAGATCGTGCCATCTCAAGAACATGAGAGAGAGAGAGAGAGACTAAACACATAGCTACTGGTACATACCCTCAGCCCCGAGGGTGAACTACTCCCTCCTCGTCATGGCCTCCGCCGGATGATGAAGATGGCCACCGGAGATGATTTCCGCCCTCCGAAAGGCTCCAGATGGGTTTTTTGTCGATACAGAGAGTTGCGGCGGCGGAGCAGAAGTTCTAGGTTAACTTCTAGGGTTTTTGGTATGTATAGGATTTTTCAGTGTTGGAATCACGTCAAACGGAGTCACGCGGGACCCACGACCCAACAGGGCACCACCGGGGGCTAGGCCGCGCCCTGTTGGGTCGTGCCTCCCTGGCAGCCCTCCTCTAGTGGTTCTTCGCTCCAATGTTACTCATATGTTCCAAAAAAAATCACCAAAAAGTTTCAGGCGATTCCGAGAACTTTCATTTTCTACACAAAAAACGACACCACGGTAATTCTGCTGAAAACAACGTCAGTCTAGGTTAGTTGTAATTAAATCATAAAAGGTGCATCAAAACCATATAAAAGTATTGTGAACATAGGCAAATATGGCATGAATACTTCATAAATTATCGATACGTTGGAGACGTATTACACATCACCATGGGATCAACAAGGTTTTTGTAGAGGCCTTCCGTGATCGATCCCTCGTCTGGCAGGGCACCGGAAGAGGGCTCCAGATGGGCACACAGTGGAACAGAGATTTGCGGCGATGGAAAAAGTGTTTCGGGAGGCACTCTAGGGTTTTTGCAAAATTTTAGAATTTATAGGCCAGAGAGGGACGTCGGGAGGCGCCAGGAGGGGCCACCACACAACAAGGCGCGGCCACCCCCTGGGCGCGCCCTCATGTGTGGTGCCTCTCTCGTGCGGCCTGATACGTCTCCAACGTATCTATAAATTTTGATTGTTCCATGCTATAATATTATCATTCTAGGATACTTTGTGGGTATTTATTTACAAATTAATATTATTTTTGAGCACTAACCTATTAACCCAATGCCTAGTGCCGGTTTCTGTTTTCTGCTTGTTTTTGGCTTTTCAGGTTTACAGTACCAAACGAAGTCCAATTGACACGAAACTTTTTTATGTTTTTTTCTGGACCAAAAGAAGACCTGGAAGCTTCGCGAGGAGACCGAAGGTCGCACGAGAGAGGCACCACACATCAGGGCGCGCCCCGGGAGGGGGGGTGGCCGCGCCCTGTTGTGTGGTGGCCCCTCCTGGCGCCTCCCGGCGTCCCTCTATGGCCTATAAATTCTAATATATCCCCAAAACCCTAGAGAGCCTCCCAAAACACTTTTTTTGCCGCCGCAAGTCTCTATTCCGCCGTGTGCCCATCTGGAGCCCTGTTCCGGTGCCCTGCCGGAGGGGGGATCGATCACGAAGGGCCTCTACATCGACCTTGCTGCTCGCATGGTGATTTGTGAGTAGTTCCCTATAGACCTACGGGTCCGTAGTTATTACCTAGATGGCTCTCTCTCTCTTGATCTTCAATACAAAGTTCACCGCATCTTCACGGTTATCTGTTCGATGTAATCACTTTGTGCGGTGCGTTTGTTGCGATCCGATGAATTGTGGGTTTATGTTCAGATTATTCATGAAAAAATTTGATTCTTCTATAGAGATTCTATTATGACTCTTATTTGCATGATTATTATAGCTTCGTAAATCTCTCCGATCCATTGAAATTGTTTGGCCAACTAGATTGATATTTCTTCAATGAGAGGGGTGCGTTGTAGTGGGTTCAATCTGGCGATGCTCTATATCCCAGTGACAGAAAGGGACAAGACACGTCTTTGTATTATTTCCACCAAAAATAAAATGATGGGGTTAATTTATATTGATTGAATTCTCTTTGTCTACATCATGTCATCGTTCTCCAAGCATTACTCTGTTTGTCATGAACTTAATACTTAGAGAGACAAGCATAGAAGCGCTCTCGCCATGGAGTAATAGTAATAGGTGCAGGTAGGAGTCGGCCTATTTTCTTATGGACATGATCCTATATATACATGATCATAGTTGTGAATAAATATTGCATAACTATGCACTTTTCTATCAATTACCCAACAATAATTTGTTTACCCACCGTATGCCTATTACATGAGAGATGCCACTAGGGAAAACTATGCCCCCCGGGTCTATCCACTTATATATTTACAAAAGCTTTCATTACCTTGCTGCCATTTATTTATATTTTATTTATTTTGCAATTTACAATTATCAAATATCATCTACACACTTCGTTTGCTTGCAAATAACGAGTCCAAGGGGATTGACAACCCTCTTGCCCGCATTGGGTGCAAGTGTTTGCTTCTTTGTGTGCAGTCGCTGAAGACGGGGGTTGTGTGATACTCCTATTGGTTCGACAGCCTTGGTTCTCACTGAGGGAAATACTTATCTAAACTGTGCTACATCACCCGCTCCTCTTCGCGGAAAACCCAACGCAGATCACAAGTATCACGAAGGATTTCTGGCGCCGTTGCCGGGGAGTATCACCAACCTACTATCGAGTACCTTCGCACAAATTATCTTCACTTGTTCTACTTTTTATTTGTTGTTATATTTTGCATGCTTCATAGAAAAATAAAAAATACAAAAATATTTATCTTTGCTAGTTTACTTGTTTGCTTGTCGCTATGGCTAGTTCTTCTTTTGTTCCCATTACCCCCGATAACGAGGTGCTCAATTTTAAACAAAGGGGGGGAGAAAGTTTAAAAGATGCATGGTATAGGATTTGCAATGCTCAAAATAAATCAATTCATAAGCAATCCCCCAACATCTTGCTTCATAATTTCTATGTTGGTATTACTACTTGGTATAGGTTCGTGCTTCATACTATTACCGGTGGTAACTTCTTAACGAGTCACACTTCGGATGCTTTCAAAGCCATGGAAAAATTAGTTGGGTCACCATCTATTATTATTAATGAAACTAATTTAACCTTGGAACTTGTTATGAAAAGGCTTGAGATTATTGAAAATAATTTTGCCACTAAAGAACAAATTGAGAAGTTGGATAAAAAGATTCATAATCATACTCAGTTTGGATCAAAGGTAGGAATTACTTTGAAAACATTAAAGGACAAGGATACAACCATTAATGAGCACGTAGATCAAGGTTTGAGTAGAATTGACAAAATGGAGGAGGTCATTGACAAAGTGGGTTCTCCTTTCACTCCCTCCAAAGCTAATGCTAGTACCTCTCAAAATAAAGATCTCAAGTTCATATATGTCCCTAAGAATGTTAGTATCACTCCTACCAAAACAAAAGAGGATCTTAAAATGATTAGTGTGCATCCCAATTTCATAAACTTGCTAAGAGATCCAATTCCCAAGCCTCCTATTCATCCTAATCATTGTTGTGTTATTGAGGAGCTTGATAAGAAAGATGACAACCCTTGAAACTATGCAATATGTCTAGCTAGGGGCGTAAAACAATAGCGCTAGTTGGGAGGCAACCCAATAGTTATCTTTAAATTTTTGCTTTTACCGTCTATTTGTGTGTAATAATATGATTATTGACTCTGTAATTATTGTGTTTTTATGTTTAAATTAGTGTTTGTTCCAAGTAAAGCCTTTGGGATGACTTGCATAGTAAGTAGAATTGATATGGTGAAAAAACAGAAACTTTAGCATCCAGTGCAGAATTTCTCTGATTTTACTGGAATGTCTTTTTGATCTGAAATTTATACACAGTATTTCTACACAAATTCATCAAGTTTAACTATTTTTTCAGGATTTTTGGACTTACATAAGTATAGGTTCTCTATATATCATTACAGACTGTTCTGTTTTAGACAGATTCTGTGTTTGCTTGCATAGTTTGCTTGTTTTGATGATGCTATCGATTGTATCGGGGGGTATAAACCACGGAGAAGTTAGAATACAGTACCTACAGTACCTTATGCAATAATAAAATAATAATCAATTTATAAAATTATCTAAAGTATTTTATATGTTTACTATACTAACGGATCTCATGAAGGTTTCTGTTGAATTTTGTGTGCTGAAGTTTTCAAGTTTAGGGTGCTATCACGATGGATGAAGGAATAAGGAGAGGCAAGAGCCTAAGCTTGAGGATGACCAAGGAAACCCAAGGTAATATTCTAGGAAGACTCAAGCATCTAAGCTTGGGGATGCCCCAGAAGGCATCCACTCTTTCGTCTCAATCCATCAGTATGTCACTTGGAGCTATACTTTAATTCATCACATGATATGAGTTTTGCTTGGAGCGTCGTTTGATTTAGTTTGCTTTTGTTTTACTTTTCCAAAATCATTGTTTGTTGGACACATCCAATTTAGATAGACACAAGATCACCATGATTTATTAGAATACCCTTTGTGCTTCACTTATATCGTTTGAGCTAAGCAGTTGCTCTAGTACTTCACTTATATCTTTTAGAGTACGGTGGCATATAGATTTTAAAGAAATAATTACACTCTCATTCTTCACTTATATTTGTTTGAGAGTTAATAAATAGTGATGGTAATTTTCATGGGTTATAATACTAGTCAAAAATAATAGGTATTCAGTGAGTGCATAATCAAAACCACATGTAGCACATAGAAGAGAAATTGTGGGTTAATGATATTGATGTGGTAATGTGAAAGGGCATGAGTGCATGACCATTGGTTGGTAAGAATATCGTAAATTATAGGGTTTTAACTTGTTGTTCATCTAAATATTTTTATGGCATGGTGATGATGTGTGAGCATTCTTATTCCTTGTTGAAATCCTAGTGTTGTCTAAGTCGGAGGCACGCGATGGTTAACTCCTCCCAACCTCCTCCCTAGGGCAAGCGAGTAGTACTTTGCTACGAGAGAGCTAATAAAACCTTGCAATAAGTATGTGAGATCTTTACGACTAATGTGAATCCATGGACGTACGCACTCTCACCACCTCATATTTGCAAGCCTCTTCGGTACCGTGCATTGCCCATTTTCACCTCGAGGATCGGTGCAACATTCGTCGGTGCATCCAAACCCCGTGACATGATATGCTCTGTTGCACATAAGCCTCATTATATTTTCCCAAAAACAACCACCATACCTACCTTTTATGGAATTTCCATAGCCATTCCGAGATATATTGCCACACAACTTCCATCGTTACATCATATGACTAGTACTTTCGTTGTCATATTGCTTTGCATGATCATATAAGCTGACATATATTTTTGACAAAGCCACCGTTCATCATTTTTTATACATGTTACGCTTGATCATGCACATCCTGGTACACTGCCAGAGGCATTCATATAGAGTCATACTATAGTTTTTCATATTGAGTTGCCAAGTTTACTGTACCAAACAAAGTCCAATTGCCATGAAACTTTTTAATGATTTTTTCTAGACTATATGAAGACCTAGAAGCGCCGAGAGGCACACGAGAGCCCCACCACACATCATGGCGTGCCCTGATATATGGTGGCCCCCTCGGACACCTCCCGACGTCCCTCTTCGGCCTATAAATTCTCTAATATTTTGAAAACCCTGGAGGCAGTCCCGAAACCCCTTTTTCGCCGTCGCAAGTCTCTGTTCCATCACGAGGCCATCTGGAGCTCCATTTCGGCACCCTGCCGTAGGGGGGGGGGTCGACCACGAAGGGCCTCTTCATCAACCTTGCTGCCCTCATGATGATGTGTGAGTATTTCACCACAGACCTACGGGTCCATAGCTAGTACCTAGATGGCAATCTCTCTCTCTAATGATCTTCAATACAATCATCATCGCATCTTCGCTTTGATCTATCAGATGTAATCCTATTGTGCGGTGTGTTTGTTGGGATCCGATGAATTGTGGGTTTATGTTCAGATTATTCATGAAAAGTATTTGAGATGCCTCTGAATTATATTATCTCTTATGTGCATGATCATTATAGCTTTGTGATGCTCTTCGATCTATTGATATGCTTTGGCCAAGTAGATTGATATTTCATCGGTGGGAGTGGTGCGTTGTGGTAGGTTTAACCTGGCGAGTTTCTATATCCCAGTGACAAAGTAGGGGACAAGATGCGTCTTTGTGTTGTTGCTACTAAGGATAAAACGATGGGGTTCATTCATATTTTTTGAGTTTACTTTGTCTACATCATGTCATCGTTCTCCAAGCATTACTCTGTTTTACTTAATACTCTAGATGCATGCTGGATAGCGGTCGATGAGTGGAGTAATAGTAATAGGTGCAGGCAGGAGTCAGCCTTTTTGCTTATGGATGTGATGCCTATATATACATAATCATTGACGTGAACATTGCATAACTATCCGCTTTTCTATGAATTGCCCAACAGTAATTTGTTTACCCACTGTATGCTGCCTACATGAGAGATGTCGCTAGGGAACACTATGGCCCCCGGGTCTATTCACTTATATATTCACAAACGCTATATTTACCTTGATGCCTTTATTTACTTTTTATTTATTTCGCAATTTATACTTATCAACAATTATCTACACAACTCATTTGCTTTCAAATAACGAGATCAAGGGGATTGACAACCCTCTTGCTCGCGTTGGGTGCAAGTTGTTTGTTCATTTGTGTGCAGCCACTGAAGACGGTTGAGGATTGATATTCCTATTGGTTCGATAAACCTTGGTTTCATAACTGAGGGAAATACTTATCCGCTTTGTGCTGCAATAACCCGTTCCTCTTCATGGAAAACCCAACGCAGATCACAAGTATCAGGAAGGAATTCTGGCGCCGTTGTCGGGGAATATCATCATCAACTACCAAGTAACTTCACACAAATTTTCATTCACTTCTTCTTATTTTTATTTGCTGTTATATTTAGCTTGTCACATAAAAATCAAAAATAAAAAAATATTTATCTTTGCTTGTTAACTAGTTTACTTTTTCGCTTGCTAGTTTACTCTTTTTGTTTGAAGTAGCTATCATGTCTAAGTTTGAGAAAGTTATTGTTGAAAGCGCTAGTGAAGATAGTGCTAGTGACACGGAAAAGGAGAGAATACATATTGATGATGCTATTCATGAACCTCCTAATCAAGTTCCTAGTAGTAATACCCACACGGTTTTAAAATAAAAAATCTATGAAGTGGGTAGTGGAAACATCATTGGGAAACATGTTATACAGGAATTTTTTGAGTGCTCGGGAGCTATCCATTTTACTAATGGAACCATACTTTAGGAGACAAGTTATGTGGATGCTATTACCATGTTAATTTTGAAACTAGAAAGAAAATTTGTGCATCTCCATCCTATGCTCCAAAAGATATTTTTGGGATTCCCGAGTATTCGTAATCCTAAGATTAAGAAAATTGTTACCATCATCCTTATGCATGAATTTGATTATATAGTGCGGGAAGCAAGAGATATATTTTCTTTTTATAGAGTCAAATCTGAAACTCCCCCTATAGAAGTTATCCTACATAATAGAGATGCTTTGTGTATGATGAAATCCAATACTTGCCAAGGGTTTAGTGAGAATATGAGGAGAAATGTTTCTCCCAAAGAATTAACGCAAGCTTTATTCCTTCATACTTGCGATAAATTTGAATGGATTGCTAAAGGAATAAATGAAGGGTTTAGTAAAGATTGGCATGCAAACACTATTAGGGAACCTATCAATGATGAAATTCATGTTTTATATGAAGATCCCTATGATGATAATGATGCTAGTAATGATATTATGAATCCTTTTGACCACTTGAGCCCTTCCACTAAATTTGAGAAAGGAGATTTCTTAAGTAAGATCTTAGAAGAGCTAGTTTTAAAGGACATGAAATGGAGTGGAAACCTTGTGAGCTAGGATGACAATACTTGAAACTATGCATTATGCCTAGCTAGGGGCATAAAACAATAGCGCTTGTTGGGAGGCAACCCAATAGTTATCTTTAAATTTTTGCTTAGAACTTTCTGTTTATTTTTAATAGCATGATTATTGCCTCTGTAATGATTATGTTTTTGTGTTTAAATTAGTGTTTGTTCCAAGTAAAGCCTTTGGGATGACTCACAAGATGAGTAGAATCGATGCTGAAATAAAACAGAAGCTTTTGACTCCAGTACAGGAATTTTCGTTTTTTTCTGGAGCATGATAATGATCTGAAATTTTTACATGGTGTTGCTATACAAATTTTCGACGTTTTCCTAATTGTTCAGAAGTTTTCGAGTTGCAGAAGTATAGGGTCTCTACAGATTTATACAGACTGTTCTGTTTTAGACAGATTCTGTTTTTGCTTGCATAGTTGCTTATTTTGATTAAACTATGGATTGTATCGGGGGGGGGGGGGGGGGGGTAAGCCATGGAGAAGTTATAATACAGTACCTATTATGCATTTATGAAATTAAATAAATTTACAACAGCACTTAAAGTATGCAATATGTTTCTTATACTAATGGATCTCACGAGGTTTTGTTGAGTTTTGTGTGATTGAAGTTTTCAACTTTTGGATGTTATCTTGATGGACAAAGGAATAAGGAGTAGCAAGAGCCTAAGCTTGGGGATGCCCAAGGCACCCCAAGGTAATATTTTCAAGGAGACTCAAGCGTCTAAACTTGGGGATGCCCCGGAAGGCATCCCCTCTTTCGTCTCAAATCCATCGGTATGTCACTTGAAGCTATATTTTTATTCGTCACATGATATAAGTTTTGCTAGGAGCGTCGTTTGCTTTTGTTTGCTTTTACTTTCAGTTTGCCACAATCATTGTTTGCTGGACACACCTATTTAAGATAGACATACTTTCATCATAATTTGTTAGAATACTCTATGTGCTTCACTTATATCTTTTGAGCTTAGCAGTTGCTCTAGTACTTCACTTATATCTTTTTGAGCATGGTGGCATGTAGATTTTAAAGAAATGATTTCACTCTCGTTATTCACTTATATTTGTTTGAGAGTTAATAAATAGTGACGGTAACTTTCATGGGTCATACAGACTAGTCCAAAAATATTAGGTATTCAAAGAGTGATAATCAAAACCATCATGTAACACATATAAAGAAATTGTGGATTAATGATATTGATGTAGTAATATGAAATAGGTGTGAGTACATAATTGTTAAACCGTAGAAGTGTCGATATTAAGAGGGGTTGACCTTTTTGTTCATCTAAAAATTAAAGAGGCATGGTGATGATGTGTGAGCATTTCTATTCCTCGTTGAAATCCTAGTGTTGTTTCGGGTCGGAAGAGCGCGATGGTTAACTCCTACCAACCTCTTCCCTCGGGGCATGCGATTAGTACTTTGATTTTTGATAAACTAATAAAACTTTGCAATAAGTATATGAGTTCTTTATGACTAATGTGAAAACCATGGACATACACAATCTCACCTTTTTATAATTTGCTAGCCTCTTTGGTACCGTGCATAGCCCGTTCTCACCTCGAGGATCGGTGCAACTTTCGCCGGTGCATCCAAACCCCGTGACATGATACACTCTATTGCACATAAGCCTTATTGTACCTTCCTCAAAACAGCCACCATACCTACCTATCATGGCATTTCCATAGCCATTCTGAGATATATTGCCATGCAAATTCCATCGTCACTTCGCATGACTAGTTCGTTCATCGTCATATTGCTTTGCATGATCATATAGAGCTAACATAGTATTTGTGGCAAAGCCACCTTCATAATGTTTTTGATACATGTCATGCTAGATCATTGCACATCCTGGTACACCGCCAAAGGCATTCATACAAAGTCATATCTTCATATCAGTTCTCCATGTTGAGTTGTAAGTAAATAAAAGTGTGATGATAATCATTGTTAGAGAATTGTCCCACTGAGGAAAGAATGATGGGGACGATGATTCTCCCATAAATCGAGATGAGACTCGTGATGAAAATAAAGATGGGGGAGGCCAAATGAGCCCACCATCCATTCAAAAAAATGAATGAGAGAAAATGAGAGAAGGGACTTTGCTACTATCCTTTACCACACTTGTGCCTCAAAGTGGCACCATGTTCCTCATGTAGAGAGTCTCATGATATATCACTTTCATATGCTAGTGGGAATTACCTATTCATTATTTCAAACTTGGCTTGTATATTCCTACGATGGGCTTCCTCAAATTCCTGAGGTCTTCATGAACAAGCAAGTTGGATGCACACCCCACTTAGCTTCATTTGAGCTTTCATACACTTATAGCTCTAGTGCATCATTTGCATGGCAATCCCTATTCCTTGCATTGACATCTATTGATGGGCATCTCCATAGCCCGTTGGTACGCCTATTTGATGTGAGACTATCTTCTCCACTTCCTACCCCGTTTATGTCTACCACCATACTCTATTCCACCTAAATGCTATGTCCAATGGCTTACGCTCATGTATTGCGTGAAGAATAAAAAATTGATGCATATTGAAAAAGTACGAACCAATTGCCTGACTTGGACATTGTGGTGCTTAATATTTGTATTAATGTGGTGAAGATGGAGCCATGCCTTGCTAATACAATAAGATGAATGAGGGGGTAAACATTTCTAGAGAATCGTATACTTTTAGGAATTAACAATTCTGTTTCTTACACTTTGAAAATTGCTATGTTAATATTTCTTGATTCATCTTTTCTCAATGAGCATACCTGGATAAGATTACATAGTGGATAGCATGTCACATCAAAAATTCTGTTTTTATCATTTACCTACTCGAGGACGAGCAGGATTTAAGCTTGGGGATGCTTTATACGTCTCCAACGTATCTATAATTTTTGATTGTTCCATGCTGATATATTATCATTCTAGGATACTTTTGGGGTCATTATTTACCAATTTATAATATTTTTTGAGCACTAACCTATTGACCCAGTGCCCAGTGCTAATTGTTGTTTTCTGCGTGTTTTTGCCTTTGCAGGTTTACTGTACCAAACGAAGTCCAATTGCCATGCAACTTTTTAATGATTTTTTCTGGACTATATGAAGACCTAGAAACTTCGGAAGGAAGTCGGGTGACACACGAGGGCCCCACCACACATCAGGGCGTGCCCAAGGGGGTCGCGCCCTGATATGTGGTGGCCCCCTCGGACACCTCCCGACGTCCCTCTTCGGCTTATAAATTCTCTAATATTCTGAAAACCCTGGAGGCAGTCCCGAAACCCTTTTTCCGCCCTCGCAAGTCTCTGTTCCATCGCGAGTCGATCTGGAGCTCCGTTCCGGCACCCTGCCGGAGGGGGATCGACCACAGAGGGCCTCTTCATCAACCTTGTTTCCCTCATGATGATGTGTGAGTAGTTCACCGCAGACCTACGGGTCCATAGATAGTACCTAGATGGCAATCTCTCTCTCTTATGATCTTCAATACAATGATCACCGCATCTTCGCTTTGATCTATCCGTTGTAATCCTATTGTGCGGTGTGTTTGTTGGGATCCGATGAATTGTGGGTTTATGTTTAGATTATTCATGAAAAGTATTTGAGATGCCTCTGAATTATATTATCTCTTATGTGCATGATCATTATAGCTTCGTAATGCTCTCCGATTTATTGATATGCTTTGGCCAAGTAGATTGATATTTCATCGGTGGGAGTGGTGCGTTGTGGTAGGTTCAACCTGGCGAGTTTCTATATCCCAGTGACAAAGTAGGGGAAACGATGCGTCTTTGTGTTGTTGCTACTAAGGATAAAATGATGGGGTTCATTCATATTGTTTGAGTTTACTTTGTCTACATCATGTCATCGTTCTCCAAGCATTACTCTGTTTTACTTAATACTCTAGATGCATGTTGGATAGCGGTCGATGAGTGGAGTAATAGTAATAGGTTCAGGCAGGAGTCGGCCTATTTGCTTATGGACGTGATGCCTATATATACATGATCATTGCCGTGAACATTGCATAACTATCCGCTTTTCTATCAATTGCCCAACAATAATTTGTTTACCCACCGTATGTTGCCTACATGAGAGATGTCGCTAGGGAACACTATGGCCCCCGGGTCTATTCACTTATATATTCGCAAACGCTATATTTACCTTGCTGCCTTTATTTACTTTTTATTTATTTTGCAATTTATATTTGTCAACAATTATCTACACAACTCATTTGCTTGCAAATAACGAGATCAAGGGGATTGACAACCCTCTTGCCCGCGTTGGGTGCAAGTTGTTTGTTCATTTGTGTGCAGCCGCTGAAGACGGTTGAGGATTGATATTCCTATTGGTTCGATAAACCTTGGGTTCATAACTGAGGGAAATACTTATACGCTTTGTGCTGCAATTACCCGTTCCTCTTCACGGAAAACCCAACGCAGATCACAAGTATCAACCCCTTTGTAACCTACCACCATATTCTATTCCACCTTTATGCTATATCCATGGTTCATGCTCATATATTGTGTAAATAATAAAAAACTAAAGCGCGTTAAAAAGTATGATCCAATTGTCTGACTTAACACCGTGGTGCTTGACATTTGTATTTATGTGGTGAAGACGGAGCCATGCCATGCTAATATGATAAAATGAATAGAGGGTGAACATTCTTTAAGGATCGTATATTTTGAAACTTGATGATTATGTTACTTATGTTTAGGAATATTACTATGTTGATGTTTATTAATTCCTCATTTCTCAATGATCATACCCGTAACAGATTACATGTTGGGTAGCATGTCACATCAAAAATTCTGTTTTTATCATTTACCTACTCGAGGACGAGCATGAATTAAGCTTGGGGATGCTAATGCGTCTCCAACGTATCTATAATTTTTGATTGTTCCATGCCATAATATTACCATTCTAGGATACTTTTTGGGTATTTATTTACAAATTAATATTATTTTTGAGCAATAACCGGTTAACCCAGTGCCTAGTGTCGGTTGCTGTTTTCTGCATGTTTTTGGCTTTTCAGGTTTACAGTACCAAACGAAGTCCAATTGTCACGAAACTTTTTTATGATTTTTATGGACCAAAAGAAGACCAGGAAGCTTCGGGAGGAGACCGGAGGCTACACGAGAGAGGCACGACACATCAGGGCGCTCTCGGGGGGTGGCGGCGCCCTGTTGTGTGGTGGCCCCTCCTGGCGCCTCAGCGTCCCTCTCTAGCCTATAAATTCTAATATTTCCCCAAAACCCTAGAGAGCCACCCGAAACACTTTTTCTGCCGCCGCAAGTCTTTGTTCCACCGTGTGCCCATCTGGAGCTTTGTTCCGGTGCCCTGCCGGACGGGGGGTCGATCACGAAGGGCCTCTACATCAACCTTGCTGCTCCCATGGTGATGTGTGAGTAGTTCCTTATAGACCTACAGTGTCCGTAGTTAATACCTAGATTGCTATCTCTCTCTCTCTTGATCTTCAATGCAAAGTTCACGCATTTTCACGGTGATCTGTTCGATGTAATCACTTTGTGCGGTGTGCTTGTTGGGATCCGATGAATTGTGGGTTTATGTTTAGATTATTCATGAAAAAGAATTGATTCTTCTCTGAATTCTATTATGATTCTTATTTGCATGATTATTATAGCTTCGTAAATCTCTTCGATCCATTGAAATAGTTTGGCCAACTAGATTGATATTTCTTCAATGAGAGGGGTGCGTTGTAGTGGGTTCAATCTAGCGGTGCTCTATATCCCAGTGACAGAAAGGGACAAGACATGTCTTTGCATTGTTGCCACTAAGGATAAAATGATGGGGTTAATTCATATTGATTGAATTCTGTTTGTCTACATCATGTCATCATTCTCCAAGCATTACTCTGTTTGTCATGAACTTAATACTTAGAGAGGCAAGAATAGAAGCGCTCTCGACATGGAATAATATTAATAGGTGCAGGTAGGAGTCGGCCTATTTGCTTATGTACGTGATGCCTATATATACATGATTATATACATGATTATAGCCGTGAATAAATATTGCATAACTATGCACTTTTCTATCAATTGTCCAACAGTAATTTGTTTACCCACCGTATGCCTACTACATGAGAGATGCCACTAGGGAAAACTATGGCCCACTAGTGCAGAAAAGCCTAGCTATGGCGTGGCAAAAAGGGCCTTGCTGGCGTAGACACCCGACGCCAGCAAAATGGCGCCAGAGTTAAAAAAATAGTGATGGCGTTGGAGACGACGCCAACATTATTTCACATGTTTATGGCGTGCGTTGTTGATCAACGCCAACAATTTGTTTTTTTATAATAAAAAAATAATACTTCAAAAACTTAAGAGCTTAAACTTCACAAAATACCAATCATTTAAACATACTCATAAACTACATAGTTTAAAACTTAGTACTGATCATTTAAACATACTCATAAACTTCATAGTTTAAAACTTAGTAATCAACTAACTACTCTTCATCATCAAGGATTATCCTCAGCTGGCGCATCTTCTTCCGATTGCTCTCTCCATCTTGTTTGAAATGAGCAACGGCTGTCTGTAGCTCAACCCTCTCTGTCCTGAGTTGTTTTTTCTTCAGCTTGAGTTGATCCCTATCATCTGTCAACTTATCCCTCAGCTCCCTCAGTTTGTCGACCTTAGTGAGGGCATTAGCACCCTTTAGGAGCAACTCATCCCTTTCTTTCTTTAATTCGGCATTGTGTTCTTCGAGTGTTTTGATGCTCCACTCTGACTCCTCTAATCTCCCCCGATTCCACTTCTCCACGTCGCCCACCGATTCGTTGTTGTTTGCTGAATTATCCATGCTGAACTATGTACACAAGCAAATTAAAACTTGTAATGAAACCAAGCAAACTATATACACAAGCAAATTATAACTTGTAATGAAAGCAAGCAAACTATGTACACTAGCAAATTAAAACTTGTAATGAAACCAAGCAAGCTATGTACACAAGCAAATTATAACTAGTAATGAAAGCAAGCAAACTATGTACACAAGCAAATTAAAACTTGTGATGAAACCAAGCAAACTATGTACACAAGCAAATTAAAACTTGTAATGAAACCAAGCAAACTATGTACACAAGCAAATTAAAACTTATAATGAAACCAAGCAAACTATGTGCAGAAGCAAATTATAACTTGTAATGAAACCATGCAAACTATGTACACAAGAAAATTATAACTTGTAATGAACCCAAGCAAACTTGTAATGAAACCAAGCAAACTATGTACACAAGCAAGCAATTGTGTTGTTGCTGATTAAAAATATAAGAACAATTGTACCTATTCTTAGTACAACAAGATATTAAGACATGGTATTGTTTATAATTTATTGAACCAATATCTTAACCACAAGTCTGGAATAATGCCAAATATTACTGGTTGCTAGGTTTGTAATTATAATTTATCTTAAGACATGGTATTGTTTATAATTTATTGAACCAAAACATCAAAATCCTTACGATGAATGCTAGATGTACCTGTGCTTGAGTGTTGGGCGTTGGGCGGGGCGGGTCGGCGTCGGGCGGGGCGGCCTCACGCTGCTCCTCCGATGAAGACGGGTCGGGTCGGGTGGGGTGGCGTCGGGCGGAGATGGGTAGCTACGGGTGGCGGCAGCGGCGGGTGGGGCAGCAGCGGGGATCGAGAAGAGAGGACATGGAGTTTGGGGATCGAGAGTGTGAGCACGAAAGGATAAGGTTTCATTGCGCCGGGAGCTGTTAAAACCGACTAGTGCTGGCGTGGGCCTATTTGGGCCTGAATGTGCAACGCCGGGCCTAATTTGCAATGCCAGCACTAAGCAAATAGCTACGGCGTACGATTTTTAGCCCACGCCAGCACTATTTGAAAATATTAGTGCTGGCGTTGGCGAGAAATGGCACGCCACCAACAAGAGTTGTGGCTAGCCATTTCTCCACTAGTGGCCCCGGTTCTATCCACTTATATATTTATAAATGCTTTCATTATCTTGTTGTCATTTATTTATATTTTATTTATTTTGCAATTTAAAATTATCAACTATCATCTACACACTTCATTTGCTTGCAAATAACGAGTCCAAGGGGATTGACGACCCTCTTGCCAGCGTTGGGTGCAAGTGTTTGTTTCTTTGTGTGCAGTCGTTGAAGACAGGGGTTGCGTGCTACTCCTATTGGTTCGATAACCTTGGTTCTCAATGAGGGAAATACTTATTTATACTGTGCTGCATCAACCGCTCCTCTTCGCGGAAAACCCAACGCAGATCACAAGTATCAGGCACACGGCGGAACAGAGACTTGTGACGGCGGAAAAAGTGTTTCGGGAGGCTCCCTAGGGTTTTCCAAATATTATAGAATTTATAGGCCAAAGAACGATGCCAGTGGGCCGGGGAAGTGCCCCCAAGCTATCTGGGCGCGGCCACCCCCCCTGGACGTGCCCTTATTGCTTGGGGGCACCTCGTGTGCCCTCCGTTCTTCCTCCGAAGCTTCCAGGTCTTATTTTGGTCCCGAAAAAACCATCAAAAAGTTTCGAGGTATCTGGACTTCGTTTGGTACAATATTCGTGAAAAGCTAAAAACACGTAGAAAACAGCAACTGGCACTTGGCTAATAGGTTAGTGCTAAAAAATAATATAAAACAACAAGTAATTGCCTGAAAAGTATCCTAAAATGATAATATAATAGCATGGAACAATCAAAAATTATCGATACGTTGGAGACGATCAACATCCCCAAGCTTAATTCCTGCTCGTCATTGAGTAGGTAAATGATAAAAACATAATTTTTGATGTGACATGCTACCCAACATGTAATCTTTTCAGGTATGATCATTGAGAAACGATGAATCAACAAGCATTAACATAGTTATGTCCATAAGCATAAATAACACAATCACCAACTTTCAAAATATAGGATCCTTAAAGAATGTTTACCCCTCATTCATTTTATCATATTAGCATGGCATGGCTCCGTCTTCACCACATAAATACAAATGTCCATCACCACGGTGTTAAGCCAAGCAATTGGATCATACTTTTTCACACGCTTCAGCATTTTATACCTCACTCAGTACATGAGCGTGAACCAGGGACATAGCATATATGTGGAATAGAATATGATGGTAGGTTTCAAAGGGGTAAAAGTGGAGAAGAAATTCTCGCATCAACTAGGCGGAACAATGGGCTATGGAGATGCCCATCAATCGATATCAATGTGAGGAGTAGGGATTGCCATGGAACAGATGCACTAAAGCTATACGTGTATGAAAGCTCAAATGAAACTAAATGGGTGTGCATCCAACTTGCTTGCTCATCAAGACCTCGGGCATTTGAGGAAGCCCGTTATCGGAATATAAAAGCCAAGTTCTATAATGAAAAATTCCCACTAGTATATGAAAATGATAAACCATGAGACTCTCTATATGAAAAACATGGTGCTTTCTCTAAGAACAAGTGTGGAAAAAGAGGTAGTAGAACTGCCCTTCTCTCTTTATCTCTCATCTATTTATTTATTTATTTTTCTTGTTTTCTTTTTTTTCTTTCTTTTTTTCTTTTTCTCCTTTCTCTTCTTTTTTTCTTCTTTTTTCTTTTATTTTTCGTCCGGAGTCTCATCCCAACTTGTGGGGGAATCATTGTCTCCATCATCCTTTCCTCACTGAGATAGTGCTCGAATAATGATAATCATCACACTTTTATTTACTTACAACTCAATATGAAAAACTACTAAACAATATGACTCTATATGAATGCCTCTGGTAGTGTACCAGGATGTGCAATGATCTAGCATAACATGTAAACAATGATGAATGGTGGCTTTGCCACAAATACTATGTCAGCTACATGATCCTGCAAAGCAATATGACAATGAGTGTATAAATCATATGATGTAACGGTGGAAGTTGCATGACAATATATCTCGAAATGGCTATGGAAATGCCATGATAGGTAGGTATGATGGCTGTTTTGAGGAAGATATAACGAGGCTTATGTGCAACAGAGCGTATCATGTCACGGGGTTTGGATGCACCGGCGAAATCTACACCGATCCTTGAGGTGAGAATGGGCAATGCACGGTACCGAAGAGGCTAGCATATATGAAAAGGTGAGTGTGCGTACATCCATGGATTCACATTAGTCATAAAGAACTCACATACTTATTGCAAAGCTTTATTACCTCTCTCGAAGCAAAGTACTACTCGCATGCCCCTAGGGAGGAGGTTGGTAGGAGTTAACCATCGCGCGCCCCCGACCTAAACATCACTAGGTTTTCAACGAGGAATAAGAATGCTCACACATCATCACCATGCCAGAACCAATATTTAGATGAACATCAAATTAACACCCTTTAACTATTGATATTTCTACTAACCAACAACCATGCACTCACACCCTTTAATATTACCACATCAATATCATTGACCCACAATTTCTCTTTTATGTGCTACATGAAGGTTTTGATTATGCACTCCTTGAACACCTGTTATTTTTGGACTAGTCTTATAACCCATGCAAATTACCATCAGTATATATTATACTCTCAAAGAAATTTAAGTGAAGAACGAGAGTGCAACTATTTCTATAAAATCTATACGCCATCGTGCTCTAAAAGATATAAGTGAAGGACTAGAGCAACTGCTTAGCTCAAAAGATATAAGTGAAGCACATAGAGTATTCTAACAAATCATGGTGATCATGTGTCACTCTCAAGTTGGTGTGTCCATCAAACAATGATTGTGGAAAACTAAAACAAAATCAAACTAAAACACAAGATGCTCCAAGCAAAACTCATATCATGTGATGAAAAAAATGTAGCTCCAAGTGACATATCGATGGATTGAGACAAAAGAGGGGATGCCTTCCGGGGCATCCCCAAGCTTAGACGCTTGAGTCTTCCTAGAATATACCTTGTGGTGCCTTGGGCATCCCCAAGCTTAGGCTCTTTGCCGCTCCTTATTCCTTCATCCATCGTGATAGCACGCAAAACTTGAAAATTTCAGCACACAAAACTCAACAGAAAACTCGTGAGTTCTGTTAGTATGATAGGTAAATCAAAAACTTTAGGTACTATTATAAATTGATTCATATTTTATGATTGCATAAGGTACTGTATTCTAACTTCTCCATGGTTTATACCCCCCGATACAATCCATAGCATCATCAAAACAAGCAAATTATGCAAGAAAAAACAGAATCGGTCTAAAACATAACAGTCTGTAATGATCTGCGTAATCACCATACGTATGTAACTCCAAAATTTCTGAAAAATTAGGACAACCTGGGGAATTTGCATACCAATAATGTGTAAAATCTCAGATCAAACAGACATTCCGGTAAATCAGATAAATTCTGCAGTGTACGCAAACGTTTCTGTTTTTGCACCATATCAATTCTACTAATCATGCAAGTCATCCCAAAGGCTTTACTTGGCACAAACACTAATTTAAACATAAAAACACAATCATTACAGTGGAAATAGTCATGTTATCACACCATGACTTAAAGTAAAAACAAAAACTAAAGATAACTATTAGGTTGCCTCCCAAGAAGCGCTATTGTTTTATGCCCCTAGCTAGGCATAATGCATAGTATCAAGTATTGTCATCTTTGACACTCAGTCCATAGGTGGCCCTCATAATAGATTCATAAGTTGGTTTAATTATCTTTCTAGGGAAGTGTTTCATCCCTTTCTTTAGTGGGAATTGGAATCTTATGTTTCCCTCCTTCATATCAATAATAACACCTATATTTCGTAGGAAAGGCCTGCCAAGTATTATTGGACAAGACGGATTGCATTCAATATCAAGCACAATGAAAGCCATGGGAACATAATTTCTATTATCAAGAATAAGCACATCATTTATTCTACCCAATGGTTTCTTAATAGTGGAATCCGCAAGATGCAAGTTAAGGGAACATTCATTTATATCGGTAAGACCAAGCACATCACATAGAGATTTCAGTATAGTTGAAACACTAGCACCAAGGTCACACAAAGCATTGCATTAATATTCCTTAACTTCTATTTTAATAGTAGGTTCCCACTCATCATGCAAATTTCTAGGAATAGAAACTTCTAGCTCAAGTTTTTCTTCACGAGCTTTTAGCATAGCTTCTACAATATGTTTAATAAAAGATTTATTTTGTTCGTAAGCATGGGGTGATATAATAATGTATTGCAGCAAGGAAATAAATTCTACTAAAGAGCAATTATCATAATTGAAGTCCTTGCGATCCAAGATAGTGGGTTCAACACTAGTTAAAGTTTTGACCTCTCCAAACCCACTTTTTTCATTTTTATCATTAAGATCATCACCCTCCGAACAAAGTGGACGCTTTCTAGGTAAAGTTGACTCATCTCTAGTCTCTTTATAATATATTTTCAGATTAGTAAAAGAAGCACCAATCATTTTAAGATCTTCATCATGATTACGGTAAAAACCAGGTGGAAGAGCCTTTTCTAAGAATTCTCGCTTAGCTCTCAACCTAGCGGTCCTCTCCTTTCATTAATAGATATTTGGATGGATTTAATAGACTCATTAATATCATGCTTGGGTGGAAAATTTTTACTTTTAAGAGTTTCCACATCATGAGCAATCATATCCACGTTTCTAGTAATATCGTCAACTTTATGCAACTTTTCTTCTACCATAGTGTTGAAAATATTTTGAGAACTAATAAATTATTTAATGGTGTTCTCTAGATCATTAGGTATCCTATTATAATTGTTGGATGAGTTTCCATAGGAATTACCATAATAATTTCCATAGCTATTAGAGGAATTACCGGCATACAGCCTAGCATTGAAATTACCTCTATAAGCATTATTGTTGAAAGTATTTCGCGAGACAAAGTTCACATCAATAACATCATTATTTTGCTCAATCAAAGTAGACAATGGAATATCATTAGGATCAACTTGAGCATTCTTGTTTGCAATCATATTCATAAGAGCATCCATTTTATCACTCAAAGTAGTAATTTCTTCGACATAATTTACCTTCTTACCAGTTGGAGCTCGCTCGGTGTGCTATTGAGAATAATTTGTCATGATATTATCCAGAAGTTTTGTAGCCTCTCCTAATGTCACCTCCATAAAGGTACCACCTGCAGCATAATCTAGAAGATTTCTAGACACAAAGTTTAGTCCAACATAGAAATTTTGTATAATCATCCAAAAGTTTAAGCCATGAGTGGGAGAATTTCTAATCATCATTTTCATTCTCTCCCATGCTTGTGCAACATGTTCTTGCTCATGTTGTTTAAAATTCATAATTTGGTTTCGAGGAGATATAATTTTAGCGGGAGGAAAATACTTGGCAATAAAAGCATCCTTACACTTATCCCATGTTCCAATACTATTGCGAGGCAAGGATGAGAACTAAGTTCTAGATTTATATCTTAGTGAAAAAGGAAATAATTTTAATTTGAACACATCATTATCCATATCCTTTTTATTTTGCATATCACATAATTCAACAAAGGTGTTGAGATGAGAAGCGGGATCCTCATTAGGACTTCCTGAAAATTGTTCTTTCATCACAAGATTTACCAATGCAGCATTAATATAATAAAACTCTGCACTAGTGGCGGGTGGTATCGGTGTACTAATAAAATCATTATTATTAGCATTCGATAAGTCACACAACTTAGTAGTATCTTGAGACATGGTGAAACAAGTAAACTAGCAAGCAATCGAGTAAACTAGGTAGTAAACTAGATAACTAAGCAGACAAACAAATAGAAATATTTTTGTATTTTTGATTTTATAGCAAACAAAATATAATAGCAAATAAAAAGTAGAACAAGTGAATGATAATTTGTGAATAGGTACTTGATAGGAATTTGATGATGCTCCCCGGCAACGGCGCCAGAAATCCTTCCTAATACTTGTAAATTATGTTGGGATTTTCCCCGAAGAGGAGGGGATGATGAAAAAAAGCAAAGGTAAGTATTTCCCTCAGTGAGAACCAAGTTTATCGAACCAATAGGAGAACCACGCAAATTCCCGTCTTCAGCGCCTACGCACAAATGAGCAAACACTTGCACCCAACGCGGGCAAGATGGTTGTCAATCCCCTTGAACTCGTTACTTGCAAGCGATAAGTACTCATAGATAGATAATTTGGTAAATATAAATTGTAAATAAAAAGAACATAAATAACGGCAGCAAGGTATTTAGATTTTTTGTAAATATAATTGTGAGGAGACCCGGGGGCCATAGTGTTCGCTAGAGGCTTCTCTCTCGAAGAAGGCGTAGGGTGGGTAAACAAATTATTGTTGGGCAATTGATAGAAAAGCGAATAGTTATGAAATATTTATTCACAGCAATGATCATGTATATAGGCATCACGTCCATAAACAAGTAGACCGACTCCTTCTTGCATCTACTACTATTACTCCATCCATCGACCGCTATCCAACATGCATCTAGAGTATTAAGTAAAAACGGAGTAATGCTTGGAGGATGATGACATGATGTAGACAAAGTAAATCCGATCAATATGAATAAACCCCATCGTTTTAGCCTTAGTGGCAGCAATACAATACGTGTCATGTCCCTTTCTATCACTGGGATTGAGCACCACATGATTAAACCCACTACAACGCATCACTCCCACTTGAAGATAAATCAATCTAGTTGGCCAAACCAAACCGATAGATCGGAGAGCATTACGAAGCTATAACAATCATGCAAATGAAATACCAACAAGTATTCAATATCTTTTCATGAATAATCTGAACATAGACCCACAATTCATCGGATCCCAACAAACACACCGCAAAGATTGATTACATAAGATAGATCACTACGGGAATCGTTGTGATCTTGGCAATGAAGAACATGGAGAGAGAGATAGACATCTAGGTACTAACTACAGGCCCGTAGGTCTGGAGTGAACTACTCACACATCACCATGGGAGCAGCAAGGTTGATCTAGATGCCCTCCGTGATCGACCCCCCCTCCGGCAAGGCACCGGAACAGGGCTCCAGATGGGCACACGACGGAACAGAGACTTGCGGCGGTGGAAAAAGTGTTTCGGGAGGCTCCATAGGGTTTTTGGAATATTTGTGAATTTATACTCCAGAGATCAGGGCCAGGAGAGCGAGGAGGTGGCCCCAAGCCATCAGGGCACGACCACCCCCCTGGACGCGCCCTGTTGGACTGGGGGCACCTCGTGTGCCCTCTGGTCTTCCTCCGAAGCTTCTAGGTCTTAATTTGGTCCAGAAAAAATCATCAAATTTTTTGGGGGTATTTGGACTTCGTTTGGTACAGTATTCGTGAAAAGCCAAAAACACGTAGAAACCATCAACTAGCACTTGGCACTGGGTTAATAGGTTAGTGCTCAAAAATAATATAAAACAACAAGTAATTGCTTAAAAAGTACCCTAGAATGATAATATAATAGCATGGAACAGTCAAAAATTATAGATACGTTGGAGACGTATCAGTCAACATAATCTTCCGAGTTGTCGATACACAAAGAGCCTAGAAGCTCACGCGGAGAGGAGTCTACGCGCCCACTCATACATGGTACGTGAAGTGGTCCGACTCCACCATCACCTTCAATCACTCTGACACTCAAACTACATCCCTCACCCTAGTGTTGGATCCAATCGTCGACGGGTTCCGGCTCCCCAAAGTACTTATGGATGGGGGATAGCAGGATCAAAGTCATCTTATCCAACACACTCACAAAGATGGGAATCTCCAAATTCCATTTATGTCATTCGCCTACAAGCTTCCATGGATTCGTACCTGGGAAGAAAGTGTGGCCACTGGGGCAGATCTCCCTCAAGGTCATCTTAGGGGATGAGGACAACTTTTGATCAGAAATATTATGCTTCGAGGTAGCCCCGTTCCGCTGTGTCTTACATACATAAAATTCATTGTGTTGCCCTCATACGCCTACTTACAATTGAAGGTGGCAGGTACAATGCTACAATCATGGTGCATGGCTGTGCTGAAAGAGTGCTAGAGGCGGAGGTCACCACCATGGAGCACGCAGAGGCTGCCTTGGCCTCATCGGAGATCGAAGAGATTAAGAAGACAATCAACCCGGATGCAACTTCCTTGCATAGAAATTAAGCCCGGACCCACCTTCCAGCCCATGCAAGAAACAAAAAAAGTTCCAGGTGCACCCCATGGACCCCTCCAAGGTAGGTACCGTAGGAGGATACTTGAACCCAGATAAGGATGCCTCACTCATGCAATTCCTCGGGGACAACTAGGACATCTTTGCATGGAGACCCGCCGACATGCCCGACATTCCCACATGCGTTGTTGAGCACAAACTGGACATTCGCAAGGATGCAAGTCCTATCAATCAGGCCCTATGACAGTTCACCATCGAGAAACGACACATAATCGGAGAGCAAATTGTCTGGCTCCTAGTTGTCGGCTTCGTCAGGGAGGTCGCCCACCCCACGTGGCTGGCCAACCTAGTTATAGCCAATAAAAAGAACATGTCCCCGCAAATGTGCATCGACTACACTAACCTCAACAAAGCTTGTCGGAAAGACCCGTTCCCACTACCCCGCATAGACCAGGTTATCGACTCCACTACATGCCGCAAACGACTCTGTTCTTGGATGGCTACTCCAGTTATCACCAAATATGGATGAAGGAATCAGATCAGGAGAAAACCTCGTTTATTACACCCTTTGGGCCATTCTGCTATGTCACCATGCCCTTCGAACTTAAGAACGCGGGGGCTACCTATCAATGAATAATGAAAAAATGTCTCCACGATCAGATAGGGATCAATGTGGAGGAATACATCAACAATGTGGTCATCAAGACGCGACGAGGCTAATTTTCTAGTCAGCCTCGAGCAAACCTTCGCCGCTTCAGCATGAGTTGAACCCGGAAAAGTGTGTCTTCAGGGTTCCCTTAGGCTAGCTTCTCTGCTTCATTGTTTTCAATGAGGCATAGAGGAAAATTCAGAGAAAATAAAGGCAATTGTCGAGCTTGAACCGCTAGAAACTATTCATGAAGTCCAAAACCTTGCGGGGTGCCTTGCAGCTTTAAGCCACTTCATCTACCGCTTAGGCTAAAAGGCCCTGCCACTATAAAGGCTCCTCAGGACAGGCGAAAAGTTTCACCGACGAGGTAAAAGCCGCTTTTCTGGACCTCAAGCGGTTGTTGAAGTCCAATCCAATACTTGCGTCATCAGCTGAAGTAGAGGCCATCTTACTCTACATATCGCCACCATGCAGGAATGTCGTCATGGCGGTAGAAAGAGAAGAACGGGGCAAAGATTAGAAGGTTCAACACCCAGTCTATCATGTCAACGACGTATTGTCACCTTGTAAGACTCGATGCCCACATTTCATGGCAACCCGGAGGCTCTGCATTACTTTTAGGCAAACCCGATCACAATCGTTAGCCACACCATGTTGTCATACATAATAAACAACAGAGAAGCAATGGGGCGAGTGGACAAGTGGGCAATCGAACTCCTGTCACTCGAGATCAACTACAAGACCTTGCAGATTCATCGTTGAGTGGACCGAGGCCCAAAAAAATTCAACAAAACATCGACCTCGGGTACTGGCTGATGTAATTCGGCGGTTCCATGGTCATGCAAGCGATGGCAGCCAGAGTCACCCCATCTCCCCGCGAGGGAACAAGATGAGCTACTTTCTTTAGATCCATTTTTTCGACTCCAACAACATGGCAGAATATGAGGTCCTGCACACGCTTCGTATCGCCGCCTCCATGGGCATTCGACATCTCATCTGCCATGTGACTCCAACCTCGTCGTCTAGAAGGTGATGAAGGTGTTCGACACGGAAGGTCCAAAGATGACGGCCTATTATTCCGTTGTCCGCCAACTTGAAGGAAAGATTGATGGTATCGAGTTGCATCATCCGAAGAGCTCAACTAACGTTGTCGCATGGACGCAGCTCGGGAACCCGTCCCAGAAGACACTTTTCTAGAGCACTTACACCAACCATCCTCTAAAATCGAAGAGGAATCGGAGGAGGCCCCGACCTCCACAATTCCGGACACCGCGGAGGAAGGCGCTGATGACCTCCACCTTGCCGCATGACTCTTTTTTGAGAGACAGAGATGGGACGTTAGTGATGGTGATTGGATTGGCCACCACAAGCATAAGCAAGAGCAGTTGGCGTCAACTGCTACGGTTGAGGGAGCTGCCGGACCACCACGTGGCTAGGTCGAGTATACACCATGGTGATCGCCAAGCATATGCCCAAAGGCTAAACTTGGGGGAGTACGTGTTCTTTATCTTTTGATGTTCATTTTCTTGTACACATACATCATATATATTATATGTGTTGTTTGATTTTTATTTATTTTGTTGCTATCCTTTCTTTCCTTTTCCCTTTCCTCTAAACACTTGAAAAACAAAAAACTAAAGCTTTCTTTTCATTCGCATGTTTGTTTTCTTTGCTCGTACATACACCAAAAAGAATACTTTTTCTTTGATCTTATGTTTATTAGCTTCTCACTTCCTCTAAAACCAAAAACCCCAAAAAGATTTTAGTCATTTCTCGTTTGTTCACTTTATCTACTTCTTATGCCTTGCAAATATAATAAAGAAGATGTTCCCTCTGTGTGCTTCTTATGGCTTTTGTTGTCCGCTTCCCACCCTGGACATAGAGATAAAGGGACTTGCTCATTGATTATGTTGGTTTCTTGAGAGCTTGGGAACGAGAAGAACACCTGGGTTTTCAGTAATGTCTATTACCCCTCGCTTGGTCATCTTGTCCTCAGTTAAGCATGAGTCTCGCCTCTAGGCTATGGCGCACGCAAAGAACCTATGAGCTTTCATGTCATGTGAGTAATTTTTTGTGTGGGGCGACAGTCGATATGCAGGTGCCGCCCGAGGTTGTTTGCTATATACTCCTTAATTAAGGAAAATACACGAAACAACCTATGGTTGGATGGTTATAAGGACAATGGTATCTTCGGCCCACTGGAGCTCAAATCCTAGACTTGACATTGATAATCGCATTTTTCCTGATTTATTATTTGAGGCCTTCCGGTGACGTGCGTTCAGTGGAAGGAGACGTCCGCCCAAAGGGTTGTTTCTATGTACTTTTTGTTATTCTTTTTAACTAATTATAAATTAAACATGGCAAGCTTTTGTCCTCTTTTGTCTGTCCATAGGGTTGTTTCTATATACTTTTTGTTATTCTTTTTAGTTAATTATAAATTAAATATGCCAAGCATTTTGTCCTCATTTCCCTTCAAAGAAAAAAAAACAGTTGCTCAAAACAAAGCCGTTTTAAGTACGGTACAACAACAACAAAAAAACCATCCTGAGATGGGGGATGGGTTCAGAGAACAGTTTTGCTAAGTCTCAGTTGACTGAGACTTCGTTATGCCTCAGTCGATACTATCTTCCTTTGATCTCGCATGAAGACAAAAAAATTCTTTTCAGTTTTTTTTTCTTCTTACATATTATATCACTTAACTAAGATTTGATTAAATCTTCTGAGACCTAGCCAAACCCTTGAGAGAAACGGACCAAAGCCACCGCACTCTAGAAACGGCACATGGAAGCAGCTGATCTCACACGCCGCAGAGCAGACCGGCCTAACAGACTTACCGTCCAGCAGCCTAACTCATGTGAGGGGTGACGTTTCCAGCGTAACAGCCCCCACCCGTCGGTCCGGGCGCGTTAGCCCGGAAAACAGCAGCACGCGAGGCGTCGCGACCAAATCACGGTCAGCGTATTAAAACTGGCGCGCGAGAGCCACATGGGAGAGAACGTGACAGTGCCGCCTGGCCTCACCACTAGCATCTTGTTTCTCTCCTCAGATACTCCATCTCCCCGCTTAAATATAGTGGAGTACGTATTTTTGTAGCATCATTCATCTTCTGAGGATAATGCGGGGTATACAATGCACAATAATCTGGGCGTACCAATCAACGAAGACAGACACCATCGATCTCACCTCACCTCACATACGAAATACTCTATATCTATCACCTTCTCCATGTAGTACTACTCTACTTGTTGTGGCCTTGCCGTGCTGGGCCCAGGCTGTGCAGAAGAGGAGGAACACTTTGACATGACAAATGATCCGATCCGATCAGATCAGATCTGAGGAAGAAGAGCTACTCTAATTGCGATCCATCTGGCCGGAGAGAGTGTCGTTGGGTTTAGTTTAAGCATCCCTACTCACGTAGCCTGCGGCCAATGGGGCAGGTGCTTGCTTTGCTGGCCTAGGTGTCGGTGTTGGATCGCCCACCTAATTTAAGTTGATCCTTACAAGCAACAGCCAGCCTGTTTGTGTTTGGGGTTTCTTCTCTCCTCCATCTCCATGCGTGCGTGCATGGATTCATTGGTGGCTTGGCTTGCATCCTTCTCCCTGCCTGGCTTGTCCCTTTTTCTGAGCCTCCATACACGCCATGTACACATGGGATTATTCCGGGTTTTCATCGCTCAATCATCACACGGAACACACGGTATACTTGGGATATACGGAACAGCTAGCTCGCGTAGCCAGACGATCCATGTGTGTTGTTCAAGTTGAAGGGATCTACCGCATGGCTGGACGGTAGATTTTTCCTAGTCTTAAAGAAGAGTCACAGCGAAGGGTGAGAAACTTATTAACAACTCTCAGGTTTCCGTAGGTAGCGAGAAATAACCTCAGATAACTTGTCATAATAATACTACTACGTACTCAAAAAGTACGGGTACTGGTACTGCATAAGATATGATGTATGTCACGGAAAACTTTAGAACACTACTATTTCTAGGAATTATGGCGAGTTAAGATCTAACAACCGCTCAATAGTTGCTCATGTAGTACAATCAGCAATGCCACCGGTAAACTTTTCGCACATGAGTGTTATGATTGAGGCCAGTGGATAAGAATCTACAATAATCAAACCCTCTGGCGGCAGTACTTACGCAGGACACCAATAAATAAACTCTGCGGCCTGATCCCAAGCAGGATCACTTTCACAAGTAAGTACAATAATTTTATGATCACAATAACAAGATCACATGCAAGAGACATAATTTAAGGGGGGACAATGGGTATGCATTAAAAAAATCCTTTAATATGTTAGTTGATCAAGTACAATGTTGAGGGGATCAAAATAGCTACAAGATTGGTGAAGGGAAAATAGTACAACTAAGTAATAGAAGAAGAAAAATAGGAAAAAGGGGAGCACAGATCCTCCCTCCTTATCCGTCCACCTTTCTCATCCTCTTAACAAAGAATGAATTGAACTGAACAAAAGAATCTGAAGCTTCTCTCTTCTTTTTTAGCACAATTGTAGATAATTGTGAGTTAGTGGTCACTGCAGATCTCAGTTCATGGAATGAATCATCTTCTTCTTCCATCATCATCATCATGTACAATTTGCCAAAGAAATACCCTTTCCTTTGGTTAAATTCACAAGGAGAGAGAACCCTGGCTTAAAAGAATAGTTGGTGAGTAGATATTACAACAATTTTCGGTCGGTCAATACTTCTTGTACCTTTTTTTATGTAGTATATATATTTTTTCTACTATCTTCCTTAACCTCCTTTGAATGGGCTGACTGGCTGACTTACTGACTTTATACAAAAGCTGGAATGGTTTCTTAAGAGACCATTGGCTGAGATGGGAGTTATTAGGTGAGCAGGCGAGCCTCAGCCAGTGGGGGCGTCTTAGGCTGGAGCTTGGCCTGCTGCTGGGACCAATAGGACTGGGCCGCAAGGACCCGGTCGAGCAGATCCTGCGGCACCGGCTCACCGCGCCGCTGCTGGGGCGAGATGCTCGCCGTGTGCACCAGCGTCTTCCATTTGTCCTGTTGACATGATGAGAATTTTGACACGGTTAGGTTGGAATATGCCAGTTCAAACTTTACCATCTTCATTCATCAAATTTGACCAAAGAATTGATTCTAGTCAAGTTGCCTACAGGCACAATGCTGAGCAGCCAAGAAGCTTCTGCTTTAGTAAACGAACGAAAGGCTATCTCAACCTTTGATGAGACTTTTTCTAAAGTCTCAACGGAGTTAGTTGACGTGCAAGAGTAGGTTGCTTTTATTTCTAGGTGAACCATTCTGGTACTACTGCTGCCCACTTGACCCTTCCAAACAACAAATTTGATGCGTGAGGACAGAACTAACTGAATCATAAGGACGGGACACAAGGTTGGTTTTCCAGAAAGAAAGAGCCTAACTACAATCTTCGTCTAGTATCTAGTAACACAAAAGTAGTACGGTTACACTGTCCTTCATGGTAAGGAACCTAAAACCCACAAGCACCAAACTGTTTGTGAGTCTGCCAAGTTGCCCAAACCCCGAAATTAGCTTTTGCCACGGGAGTTAAATAGTCGAGCCAAACATCCTAAAAATTTAATAATATTTGACAGCTATGTGCTCATTTGATCTAATTTGACATGAAAAGACTTACAATGTCAAAGTAAAGTATTTGACAGCAATTACCTTAAGATCAACATAGGTCCGATGCTTGGCATTATCAAAAGCACGAAGTTTAACATCTCGCCATCTACATGAAATCGCACAATTAGTGTGAAACAAAACAGAGAGGTTTTCAAAGCCTGGTTGAATGAGGAAACAAGATGTGTACCTTCCAGTTCCAAGCTTTTCGACTGCAAGCACAAGTGCTTCCACTTCAGCAACAGAGAACGGACGTCTGATTCGACGCTGCCCCTGTTCTGATGATCTCTTCGCCTTGTTTGCTGGAACTATTGCCCCTGCGCTGGAATCTACAGGTGTAACTGGAACAATAGCTCGCGAGTTTGCTGAAGCTTTCTCAGGTGAGGAGATGCCCCCAGGAGAGTGCACTGAATCATGATCATTTCCATGGTAATTAGCTGTCAAGGGTGTCAATGCAAGCTCCTGTGAGGCATCGACTTCGCCGTGCTTCGAGGACGAGTCAGCAGGTGCGATCCTGCACTCAACAAAGCGCACCAATCAGGCTGAGGGTACAAACGTTGAAGGTTTATACCAAATTATAGAAAATCAGCTAGTATTATTTTAGAGCATAATCCATACCTTGCTAGGGGTTCAGTGGTTTCAACAGTTTCTAGGAATTCGATATCTTCAGGAGCTGCAGGTTGCGATGAATGCCGTGTACAGTTGGGTTCAAGTGAAAAGCCTATGTTGTCCAGCATATCATTATGACCAATCCCAGCTTGCATTAGGGTTTTGCTATCATCCCTGATTTTCTTTCCATGGTGAAGAACACCCACATGCAGACCACCTCCAAGCATGGCATTTACTGCCTCCAGAACAGTTTTCTGCATAGAAAATACATATATTAAACCACAGGAAGAACCATGGAGGGGAAAAGGAAATCCTTCCAGCGTCTTTTAATGGGCATGAACAAAAAAACAACAAGAACAGAATGTCTGGAAGATACCTTCAGTGAACCAACAGAAGCAGTTTCTGGGATTTCAATTAGAAGTTCAGGCACCTTGAAAGATTTTATCTTAAGTTTCACTGGAAAAAAATAAGGATATTGTTTAACTAATAATTCAGGATAACAAAATAAAAATTGAAGTTACTATACTTACCATGGCAATCGTTTGATTTACAGGATCCATGGAATGGCATTGAGTTGCTGCCCTTGTTTGCTGCAGAAGAAATGTCGCACCCAAATAAGCTACAAGACAGAGAAATAGCATTGAAGAGGAACACACAGGTGCAAGCAAAACAAACCTTCCAAAGAAGCAGCATGTGGTTCTCTTGCATTAACCTTTGTGGTTCTCTTTGCATTTGATTTTGCAAATTCTTCAGGCACTAGAATTGAATGACGATCCAACATCTTCCTTCGCTTAAATGTACTCCTTTGGGTCCTTTGCCGCGTATAATACATTTTCTTGTTTCGGAAAGAAGGCTTCCGGTCAGCATCTGTGAGGAAAAAGGAATTCAAGTGAGATTAAGCTGGTTTAAACATGTATGTCATCAATGAAGTGCTACTTGAAAGGCAAAGTATAGTGAAATAACCCAATGCTCACCACTATAGGAAAGATCTCCTTTATGCATTCTGGCAGGAGCAACTTTCCTGTACTTACAGGCAAGGAACTTCTTTACCCTACTCTGATCAGCTGTACAATTGGGCCTGAAGCCCCTGTTAGTGGCGGTGCTCGAATGCGTGCACCCGGAAGATTTATCATCATCATCATCATTCTCTCTATCTACAGAATGCTCTGCTCCTCCTTTCGGACCCCTCGGAAAGGAGACCGACCTGTGAATTTTGCCGCCGTATAGCGGCATCTCGCCGGTGCTGTCAGAGCTGACCAATGGAGGCGGCTTCACATCAACATCCATGGGGTCGAGAAGATTGTACATGTCAGGGGCGTTCTTGTTGAAGGCTGCTGCGGCCAATGCCATCACATTCGCCGCTGCATCCCCGGTGAAGGCCCCTGACTCCACAGATTCAGGCGACCACCTGTCTGCGATCGCCCCGAAATTACTACCCAAGTCAGCCTTGGTACAACTTATCATTGAGGGTTCCTTGTCCATAGCCTCAGACTTTGCCTTTGGAACCTCATTCAGATCCTCCCCCTTCCGGGCGTGGTGATCCACCAATCTCTGAGACGCAATGTGGGAGATCAACGCACTCTCATTGCAGCTATCCTGGTCCATCACATCATTCTTGAGGTGCTTCCCCTCTTCATCGCACTGCTCTTGCTTCACGCAGACGTCCTTGGCAGAAGCGGCGAGGACCGGGGAGCCGGCGCTCATGTTCCCCAGCGAGCACTCGCCCTCATCAAGCAGCTTGCCGGCCACCGTCGCGAGAAGGTCAAACGCGCACATCGCCTGGCCCTGGCTCTCCTTCTTCCTAACTGATCTCTTGCCCTGCACATTTCAAGAAACAAGAAGAGACGCCATCGCTGTCAGACTCGCCAACCGGAGCAGCAAAGACCAAATTTAGACGCTGAAAGGCGCGTGCGGCATACCCTCGCGGATTTCGGGACGCGCGGCATCTCCGCGACGTGGCTTCCGCCGCACGACTCCATCTCCGACGACGTCCTCTTCTGGAACACCATTCTTCTTGCGCCTCGTTCCGGTTGCTTGTAATTTACAGAGTTAACAACCGGTGGTTGCGCTGTTCATGGCTTGTCC
This sequence comes from Elymus sibiricus, assembly GCA_039707655.1. Classification (NCBI taxonomy): domain Eukaryota; kingdom Viridiplantae; phylum Streptophyta; class Magnoliopsida; order Poales; family Poaceae; genus Elymus; species Elymus sibiricus. The sequence goes on from CM077669.1 coordinate 380,249,789, forward strand.
CAGAACACAGATCTGCAAATAAATTATTAAAATCCCATTAGCAATTATAACAACAAAAGATACGTAGTTGCTATAGTACAAAAAGGAAAGATCATTCGTTGGGATCTCCGCAACAAGTCAGGATAAATCTCGGATAAACCCTTGATTAATTAAACAGGGGACGATCATAGTTAGCAGTGCAATTAATTAGGAAAAATTGGAATCCCCAAACCCCAGGACGATAGGCCCGGGCGTGGAGCGCCAGGAATGATGAGAATTTTTTAAACCAACTGCGCTCCAAGAGCGCGTAAAACCCAATTGGTTTCATCAAAAGAACACAGGAAATGGCGAGAATTCGTACTTGCTCTCGTGATCCAAATTACTAAGCGGAGAGAACAAATTTTCGGTTGAAATGGTTTCGCCGCCGTATTAAATGCAGCCAAGAAAAATAAATTCGCCGGGCAAACCAAACCAGCACGCCAAGCGATCAAAGAGAAAAGCCTTTAAAAAACTCACATGCATCGGAATCCGTGAAGATTAAGCAACTGCCAAAAGGAAAGCGGGCGCGTCGGTTAAAAAAAAGAGGGAAAGAAGAGCAAGCCCAGTGGCTGGAAACCAAGCAAGAATTCTCAAATCGCCGGGCGCCAGATCGGATCTTGGCGCCTAATTCCCGCAATTGGACGCGGAATTCGTCCGAAATGGGGCGGCCTGAGACGACCGGCTGGAAATGCGCGACCTCCCGCTCGAAATTGGCCGAATTCTGCCCATGGCCGGCGTCAGAACCCGCCGATCACGCCAGAGCAACGGAGTTCCAGGCAGGAATGGACCCGGACCTCACCGGAGGCCGGAAGAAAACCCCAGGCAGCCCCAGTTCCCCGAATTCCCGAAACCCAAGCAAAGAAGGCGAGCCCCAGCCGCGGAGGCTCGCAATTCAGCACAATTCGACGGCCGGACTCACCTCACAGGCAGAGATCCACGGCGGCCTCCGATCGCCCCCACCAACCGGCCCCGGATCACCGTGCGGGGCTCCGCGGCGGAACCCTCCGGCGAGATCCCGCACCCAACAGGCGCGCTGGATTATTCCTCCTCCCCCTCGCTTCCCTTCCCTTGGCTTGGCTTCCCTTCCCTCGCCTTCGCTTCTCTCTTGTGGCTTGTCCCTTTTTATTTATTTTGCGTCTCCCCTCCTCTCCTCCTCCGGTTCTCCCTTCCCTTCCCCTGTTGCGGATGTGTGGTGTGGTTTGGCCAAAACCCCTCAAAACCAACCCCCCTTCTTAAACCCCCCCCCCCCCCCCCCCCCCCAACCCCCCACCACCTGCTGCTCCAGGTTAAACCCCCACGCGCCCACCGCCTGCACCCGGTCGCCCACACGCCAACGACCGCTTCCTCCACCAGCCACCGTCCACCTGTCTCGCCATCTCTCATCCAACGAGAGGCAGCAGCCTCCCACGCGAGGGAGCGGGTGCGGTTCCTTTTTCCTACAGGCGCGAGTGGTTTCCGCGACCCCGCTGCCCGGCGCCACGTGGCTGTGATCTGGGCCGTCGGTCCACCAGGGGCGTCCACGGCCGTTGGATCCCGGGCGGTCCTTGAGTCTCTCGTGGCCACGAACGCCAGGAGTGATCCCTGTTAATCGCTGGGGGTTTAGGGAGGAGATTAGCGGGCCGTTTTTAGCAATGGCGAAATGGAAACGTGGGAAAGAATTATATTAGGGGGGTAATGCTCTCTCTCTCTCCCCTGGGTTAATTTGGGAGGTCTCGGATTTTCTTGGGGCTTTTCTCTTTTTTTCTGGGGGTTTTGAGAGGCTATGCGTGTGGTGCTGGTGGAGGAGAATGTTCAGGGGTGATGCTCGAAAAGGTGCCAAGATTCCGGAGCTTCTTCGGGGCAGGGCAGCAGGGCCGGATAATTTTTAGATAACAAGTTCGTGGCCTTTGTGGTTTTGGAGGTTCAAGAAAATAACGCATGCGATTGCAAATTTTAGCACTGTAAATGTACCGTCAATATTATTATTCTCAAGAACGCCTGCACTAGTTTTTGTGAATATATAGACGCGTTTTATGTTATTTGTTTACCATGCAAGTCGTTCCCGTGATTACAGTAATTCTACGTACATTGTTTATCAAGAAATACTAGTATTTTCGTTTCCCTAAAAAAGTATTTGCTTTAGATATGCTTTCTGCGTATAGCGGCAGAAGATCAGGGAATACTCATTTGTTCTTCTTTTACCAACCATGGCGGAACCAAAATTCATTGAACTAGTGTAACAAAAAATGCCCAATCAATTTAAATTAACTTCTATAATTAAAACCAGTTTAATTACTACGCCGGTTAGAAAAAAATAGCTAGTTGGTATTTAATGGTAGCCCAAATGGATAGTTCCTACGAGAATAAATATGTACTCCTATTTCCTAAAACTAAACCAATTCCAAAAAACAATATTGCAACCCTTATATAAGTAGATAGGCTATAAATGTTACATTTACCATGTTTCACGCTATAACGATGGCAAATATTCAATTGTATAAATGTAAGCTAAATCGCTTCTTTTTTTAAATCTAGCTAGCTGGCTAAGAAAAAGAAAAAATATGTAAGAAGATGTCGATATGTTTCTAAAGAGGCACTCCCAATGCATCATATCTTAAGCTATATCATATGCATTAAATATATTTCAGTATAGCTCCTCTAATATATTATATCTTATTGTTGCATCTAAAAACACTACTACAATATCTGCCATTGGGGACGTTTTTAGTACATGGGAGGTGGCGGTTGCCCGTTTTGCCTGAAAGCATGTATTAAATACGTTAGAGAAAATAGCTTGTTTGTACTATTAAAACTAAATTAATTACTACGCAGGCTAGAGAAAATTGCTTAAAATTTACATTTAGCATGTTTCGCGCTACAAAGATGGCAAGTACTCGTTTATATAAATGTAAGACAAAACACTTTTAAAAAACAATATGGCTAGATGGCTAAGAAAAAGAAAATTTGTGTAAGAAGACATCAATATGTTCCTAAAAAGGGCACTTCCAATGCATCATATCTAAAGCTATATCATATGCATTAAATATGTGTATCTACAAACCTCTAATTTAATGTGTTTTGTGAGCGAAAATGTATGCTTTGTCTTGGTTTGGTGCTAATAGTTATATCTAGAGTAAGATATGATAATTCTCTCTTTTATTAATAAATATGATGCCACGTCAGATTTCGTTTAGGTGTGATGATTAAGATGTAGTCCAAGACGAAGCACTCGGACTGCCCAAATATTAATCTATATTGGAAACAATCGGCATGAAGACCAAGAAATGTGCTTGAAAATGTTCCCTTAGGAAACAATTCTATGCCCTTATAAAAAGCCAACAAAATCTCACTTGCTCACAAATTGAAGTCTAATGAAAATCCCAACTCTCCGGTTGGGCAACTCACACGGCCAACCGACGTTGTTTTTCTCCGCTACCACCCGACCTCGCTCCTCTCACCTCTGTCAAGTGAGTTTGTGAGGAAAAAGCCCGTCTGGCTGATGGTAACAAGGATCCATGGGTGGCTCTATGGATCCCCAAGGGTTGTGGCATCAACGGGTGATATGATTTCAAGGGAGACGATGAGAAACACGGTGGGCTAGGTACGTTCAGTTCTGGTGCCTTGCCGGCGAGCTGAGTGGTGGCAACTAATAACCCACAAGTGTGTGGGATCAATTGTCGTTTTTTCTTGAAAATGGAGTTTTGAACGCAACAAGGAGCAAAAGGAATTGCTTGATGGAAAATAGCAAGAAATCATTGTAAAAGCTGCAAATACAGTTATGTTGTTTGTTTGAGCAAGCATAGAATTACAAGAATGTAAATTGCAACCAAAGTATAATGGTGCAGTGATACTTCCTTTTTGTATGATCCGGTAACGAATGAGAAAGTACACCACACATATTTCCCCAAGAAGTGACCTGGGTTATCGAACCCGCGAGAGGAAGGTTCCCTTGAAGCGATGGTCTCTAGCAAGCAATTGTTAAATTATTAATTCTAGCTTTTGACCGGATCAATCAAGCTAGTAGTGATGTAACACTTATAATAAAAAGAAGATACGGGTATTGAGGTCTTAATTATTACAACCATGTATTTGTATTGGCACCAGATAGGGTATTAATTTGAGCACTGGAAGTCACCCATCGAGATGTGCTTGTTACGAACCGAAGTGGGGGATGTGTCCAAATAACACGTTGACCGACACGAGTCCTGCATCAAGAATTAGTTGTCCTAACGCAAGCCCTATCTGTCGTGCGGGGTTGCTTTGATAATTAAGATTATAATAATCAGACATGAGCTTTGGGTTTTTAATGACTACACCTCGTGAATCCTCAAGGATTGGAACCGTGTTACCGTACTAAATCTGCCACATCCCAGATTTTTCCCAAATCTGGTATGTTGAAAATTTCATAGGGAATTAATTTTTTTCCAAAACAAAACCTCTGCTTGATTGCTTGCAAGTTGAATTTTCTTGATTGATTGATCATTAGGTTGAAAACCCAATGCAAATAGTGGAAACCTAGCTAGCCAGTAGGAGGAACCCAAACCATTTGAAATATTGTTGGGTAAAAGCAATAAATCCCAAGAATATTCAAGCCAATAAATAATTCCCCTAAAAGAAATTGATTTGGTTTATGTGAAAATCAAATTTGAAATCAACAGGGAATTACCAAATATGGCCTTGTGAATTATTTGGCAGGAAATGAAATTCCACAATACCAAATGATGACCTAGACCTTTTGCACTATTTCAAAATTTGATTTGGAAATAGATTCGGTTTTGAAACCAAAGTCAAATTCAAATTATAATTTAGGGTGCATACTGTAGTTGCCCAAATTGTCCAAACAAAATGTTCACACTCACACAAATATTATAAATGGAATTTAGGGCAAGTTTGTTTTTGAAAGAAAATTCAAATTCAAACCACATTTATATGTGCTACATGATGGTTTTGATAATCACTCATTGAATACCTAATATTCTTGGACTAGTCTTTATGACACATGCAAATTACTGTCACTATTTATTAACTCTCAAACAAATATAAGCGAATAAAGAGAGTGAAATTATTTCTATAAAATCTACACGCCACCATGATAAAAAAGATATAAGTGAAGTACTAGAGCAACTGCTAAGCTCAAAAGATATAAGTGAAGCACATAGAGTATTCTAACAAATTATGATGAAGGTGTGTCTCTCTTAAATAGGTGTGTCCAGCAAACAATGATTGTGGCAAACTGAAAGTAAAAGCAAACAAAAGCAAACGACGCTCTAAGCAAAACTCATATCATGTGACGAATAAAAATATAGCTTTAAGTGACAGACCGATGGATTTGAGACGAAAGAGGGGATGCCTTCCGGGGCATCCCAAGCTTAGACGCTTGAGTCTCCTTTAAAATATTACCTTGGGGTGCCTTGGGCATCCCCAAGCTTAGGATCTTGCTACTCCTTATTCCTTTGTCCATCAAGATAACACCCAAAACTTGAAAAGTTCAATCACACAAAACTCATCAAAACCTCGCGAGATCCGTTAGTATAAACAACATATTGCATACTTTAAGTACTGTTGTAAAATGATTCAAATTTCATAAATGCATAAGGTACTGTATTCTAACTTCTCCATTGCTTATATCCCCCGATACAATCCATACCATAATCGAAACAAGCAACTATGCAAGCATTAAACAGAATCTGTCTAAAACAGAACAGTCTGTAGAAATCTGTAGAGAGCATATACTTCTGTAACTCTAAAAATTATGAAATATTAGTAAAACCTCGAAAATTTGTATAGAAACACTGTGTAAAAATGTCAGATCATTATCACGCTCCAGTAAAAAAATGAAAATTCCTGCACTGGAGTCAAAAGTTTCTGTTTTGTTTCAGCATCGATTCTACTCATCTTGTGAGTCATCCCAAAGGCTTTACTTGGCACAAACACTTATTTAAACACAAAAACATAATCATTACAAATGCAATAATCATGTTATAAAAAATAAACAGAAATTATTGGGTTGTCTCCCAACAAGCTCTTTCTTTATAGCCATTAAGATAGGCTTAAAATTTTAATGATGCTCACATAAAAGATAAGAATTGAAGCACAAAGAGAGCATTATTTAGCATGTGACAAACTCATTTAAGTCTAGCATACTTCCTATGCATAGTAATTTTATAGGGAAACAAATTATCAAGACAAGAAATATCTAGCACATGCAAATAGGAAGAGTGAAGCATTAATAATTTCAACACAAAGAGAGGTAATTGAGTAACATGCAAATTTATAGCCATGTTTGCCTCTCTCATTATATGTAGAATCATAATTAAACTCAACAATATAACAATCATAATATTGATCATTCTCCAAAGTAGTGGGATCATTATTACCTAAAGTTGACACTCTTCCAATCCCACTTTTAGTAGTGTTGCGAATATCATACTCAATAATAGATTCGTCATGAAGGCTAGAATTATCAAGATCACAAGGAACATCATGATTATCACCCCAATCTTGATCATTAGCACAATTGATATTCATAGAATTTATACTAGCAACATGGCAATCATGCTTTTCATTCGAGGAACTATCATGAATCACTTTATAAATTTCTTTTAACACTTCATCACAAATTTTAGATTCATGATTTTCAAGCAAGATCTCATAAGGAAAATCTAGTGCACTCAACTCACTAGCAATTGGTTCAACATAATCGGGTCTTTTGAAAAGATTAGCAAGTGGATGAGGATCCATTTATATTTATTTTTTCTTTTAACTTTCTGTTTGCTTTTGATAAAGATAAAGATAAAGATAACATAGCTAGGCAAGCAAGCAAACTAGAGACGAAACAAGCAAACTAGTAAAGTAAATATTTTTGTATTTTTGATTTTTATGAGACAAGATAAATATAACAGCAAATAAAAAAGAACAAGGGAATGAAAATTTGTGTGAAGTTACTTGGTAGTTGATGATGATATTCCCCGGCAACGGCGCCATAAATCCTTCCTGATACTTGTGATCTGCATTGGGTTTTCCGTGAAGAGGAACGGTCAATTGCAGCACAAAGCGGATAAATATTTCCCTCAGTTATGAAACCAAGGTTTATCGAACCAATAGGAATATCAATCCTCAACCGTCTTCAGCGGATGCACACAAATAAACAAACGACTTGCACCCAACACGGGCAAGAGGGTTGTCAATCCCCTTGACCTCGTTATTTGCAAGCAAATGAGTTGTGTAGATAATTGTTGATAAATGCAAAATAAATAAAAAGTAAATAAAGGCAGCGGGGTAATAGTAGCGTTGGAAAATATATAAGTGAATAGACCCGGGGGCCATAGTGTTCTCTAGTGGCATCTCTCATGTAGGCAGCATACGGTGGGTACCAAATTACTGTTGGGCAATTGATAGAAAAGCTGATAGTTATGCGATTTTCACGGCAATGATCATGTGTATATAGGCATCACGTCCATAAGCAAATAGGCCGACTCCTGCCTGCACCTATTACTCCACTCATCGACCGCTATCCAGCATGCATCTAGAGTATTAAGTAAAATAGAGTAATGCTTGGAGAACGATGACATGATGTAGACAAAGTAAACTTAAACAATATGAATGAACCCCATCATTTTATCGTTAGTAGCAACAACACAAAGACGCATCTTGTCCCCTACTTTGTCACTGGGATATAGAAACTCGCCAGGTTGAACCTACCACAATGCACCACTCCCATCGATGAAATATCAATCTACTTGGCCAAAGCACATCAATACACTAGTGCAACCGCGTGCTATACAAACGGTTTTTAACCCCTTTCCGTGACGTAGTCTTAAACTGTCGCCTTGCATGTGTGGGCGATAGGGGGGCATCCCACGCGACAGGGAAAACCCGTCGGTGATGCTTGCACCTGGTCACACACGATAGGAAAAATATATCGTTTGCGATTGGAATGGCCATCACAAACAGACATATTGGGGAAGACGTGTGAGATGAGCTTAGCATCCCACACAGGGAATCCCAAGGGTACGTTTCAGTTCGTATTGCAGATCACACACAATTTACTGCATAACATCGTTTGTGATAGGGGTGGTTATCACACACGTTAGTTATAATTATGTCGCTTGCGTTACTCAAAACATCACTCACGGTGTCTAGAAGAAACTGTTTGGCATTGGGTTGCCCATCACACACACTAGCTATGTGAAAACGTTTGTGATTGGGTGTCCTAACGCACACAGTTGTCAACCAGAATTCGTGTGTGATTGCTCAGCGATCCAACACGCCAACTTTCTAGAAACCGTGTGGGTTTGTTCAGGTCATCGCCCACGGTGTTGTCTTAGAAACCGTCTGCAATGGGAACCCCAATAATCAGCCTGATTGCTCTATTATTTATAATCCATTTAGTAATCAAATTAACATTTCATATCAACCACTGAATATATTTCTTATTCATAGTACGACAACCAGGATTTCATAATTGAATTACATCAGGGTACAACATCATATAGGCATATACTGCCTAGCTACCCAATTGCACAACAAGACAAAGTTTCAAATGCAACATCTAAAACCTTTGGAAATTAAGTATCATCATAGACGGTAAATAGACAGATGAATCTCATCTAGAAAATTGTTAAAGCGGAAGGCGAGCCTTCAATGATGTTGAAGGTCCTCGCAAATTTAGGCCAGTGCCTGTGGATGATTGCCCGCCCATCCTTCATCCTCTTAAGGAGGACTTCAAGATTATACCGTGGGTGCTGTATGAATACCTTCATCGCCTCTTGATCATACAGCAGGACCTACATGTGCAAGAACAAATTATTAAAAACATTAATATTACAATGGTTTTTGCAATTGCGCAATAATGTGCCATTAGCCAAACGACCATTGATGTGCAAACATCGATGGTAAACTTCAGTGTCCCCCATTGTTTCCCCCTGCAACATATTTAAGACAAATATTGATCAGGTTACAAGTGATATTTGGCATACGATTAGTGAAATATGTTAATGGAAAATAAACACATTGCGGATCCAACAGATTAGTTCGAGCCACATGGAAAAGCCAGTTATCTAAACCAAGCGTGCTAAGAACTAGGAAATATAGCAATTCTATATGTTTCACATGTATTTAGTACATATAAATTTGATTTATTCGTCACATGCATAACAATACAAAATTGTACCAACAACAATCGTACATCACATTTCAAAATTGAATTAAATAGTTAAATGATCACCACAACAAATGAACGAAACAGTTAACTAAGCACCACATTGCACGATAGAACATACTAGAAGGTCAGGTTGCAGTAGCATTACATTGGACATTTCACTAGAATTTCTAAATGAAAGGCAGTAGCGGCACACGCAACAGGTAAACGAAACATGCTTAACCGGCGTAGCTAGGTGAACATAGGTCCTTAGTGATAAAGCTAAGAAAAACAAGCTATTCCTCATCGTCAGAGATATCGATGATGATGGGCTCCTTCAACTTGGAAGAGGGCGAGGCCTCCACACCATGGGTGCACCCCTCGTAGTGGTGAGCAATGTTTAAGAAATCGGTAACTGGTAGCTGCTCGGTCGGCTTGGGAGTAGCGATTAATCAGTGAGTCGGCCTATTAACTGGATTAATCGGTCAACCATTTATCAGTAGATTAATAGGAACTTGCCAACTTATATCTAGATTTTTTTTATGTCTTATACCATACTTCCATGCACCTAGCTATGCAATATACCAAAATATTCTATTGTAGGCATATAAAAAATAGACTAGAGGTAAATTAACAATCGTTATGCATCTAAACCTACAAAATCTCAAAATTCAAAATTATCAATTAAACATTTAAACTTGTCCATATACTTGCTAACATACGTCACACAATATAGTACAAATAACAACCAAAACCCATAGTTCCATCCACTAATCTACAAAACTGTAATCTATAATCTATTAATATAGGAATGTTGGATTTCTCCATTAAGATAGGTGAAGAAGATGGCAGTACCTTGCCTGTTGGTGACGCCTTGGAGGAAGAGATCGGGAGCATCCCACGGGTTAGGAGAAGGGGAGCAGCCCTTGGGAGAGGATGGGGAGTAGCCAACTAAGGGGGAGGGGATGGGGTCGAGGCAGTCGACCAGAGTGGCAGAGCAGTTGGATCTTGGAAGTGTAGTGTGGTGTTTGGTGCCAGTGAGGACCTGGCTAGCCACTAGCTAGGTTAGGAGGGGATGAAAGGGGCATGAGGAAACAGAGGAGGTTCAAACCCTAGATATTTAGTAGAAAGAGGGGGTGGGAGGGGTTATGGGCCAAAATTTTGGGGTTCGTTTGGCTACCAGTTAATGGGCCAGTAGCGATTAATCGGTTTGGGAACTGATTAACCGGTATGACAATTGATTAATCGGTCTGACATACCAATTAATCGGCCTGGCAAGTTAACACGGTGAATATGTGCTATTCGATTCGGCCACCCTACGAGTAGCAATTAACTAGCAAGTTAACCGATTAATCAGATGAATTCTTTAACAGTGGTGGTGAGTGGCCTGATCCTACCCCAGCACCAACATGCCGGCTCTGGAGTTGAGGTAAGCACGGGCATGCTGAGAAAACACATCGAAGTCTTTGTCGAACGCACCGGCGGTGCCCTCGATTAAAGACCATGAGCTGTCATTTATAGCAGCCAACCGTGTGGCGGCGTCAGTGCGCGAGGCGTTGGCGGTGGCCTCGACGGCGAGGTGCTCCTCCAAGATCTGGGGGTCGGCACGCATGGAAGCCATAGCTGCCTCATCTGCGCGTGTAGCCGCGATTTGCTTCTCCGCAGCCAAATGCTCTTTGAGATCCTGGCTATACTGCGTGCACCATGGCTTTCAGCGGCGATTATTTGGAGGATAGGGCGGTGATTTGGGTGGAAGGTGTCGCACCGGTCGGGCCATGTGGGATGGAGGAGGAGGGGGTGAGGGGGTATTGGGGAGGTGTGGATTACCTGATTAGATGGAGGAGGCCGAGCAGCAGGAAGGAGCGTCGCCGGCAAGGAGGTGGCGCTGCAAGCAAGCCGTGAAAGTTTGAACTAGGAAAGGTAGAGCAAAAGGGGGAAATGTGACGTTTGATTGGTACCGGGGGGCGAGGGAGGTAGATATTTCCGCGGCAGCCCAAAATTTTCATTTGGTGCAGAATAGTTCTCGATATCAACACATCACAAATGAAGCCTGTGCTATACCCTGTGTGTGATGAACTTGGACGTGCAAATGTTTGTCTCCATGTTTCCGACGTAAGATTGGGTACTACATCGCACATGGTTCATTCCAAAAAATTGTGTGTGATGAACTTCAATTTCAGTTTCAATTGGAAGATGGAATGGGGATATGGCGACAAATTTTTTGTCCGAGTTTCCCTCGTCACAGTGGTCATCCACGTCGTCGCATAATTTAACATCAATTGCTAATTTGGGTACTACACAAAAGAGCCTACACCACAGCCCGCACTTACTTAATCGGGCAATTAAACAGAGCTGGTTGACCTAAACATTACTCTAACAAAAGACCAGCGCTCTAAACAAAGACTAATGTTCCGCTTGACGCTTGTCGATCTCCGCCGCATCCTCCATGACCAGCTCGCGCTCGACGACCTCCAGGGTAAGGGGCTCCATGTCATCCATCGCCACATACTCTCCAAGCATCTCGCTGTCCGCGTCCGCCATCTCTTTGGGAAAAGCCGCCACGAGTTTGGTGTGGGCGGCCGCGGTCCGGGCATTGACGACCTCCATCTTGGCAAGGGAGGCTGTCGACGAATGGATGACTGCCCGAGCGCTCTCGGCGATTGCCAACTCTTCGGACGTAGGTTCCCGACCGTTGACGGAAAAGGCCGCTGCTATTTGTGCGGTGACCAGCACGAGCTGGGCATGGGCGGCATCGGCATAGGCGTGGGCAGCCGCCATCAGGGCTACGGCGGCTGCCGAGGAACGGATAGCTGCTGTGCCATTATCGCCATTTGCTATCCCGGTCGCGGATGTTGCTGTCGCCATCTCAGATGTAGCAGCTGCCCTTTCGGCGGCCGCAGCTGCCCTGTCAGAGAGTGCGGCCGCGCTCAAGGATGTTGTGAGCGCGTTCATGGTTGATGCAGCCGTGCTCGGGCTGGAGTGGGTTGCTGAAGTTGCCCTCACAACGCGGATCCACGTCCCCATCTTTTACCGGCGACGCTTGAACAATACGGTGGTCTTGTGGAACAAGTGTGACTGTGTGGTTGACACGCCGGCGGTGGACTGAAACTTCCGGCCTAAGCCATATATAAGGATTGGCCCAAGATATTTTTATACCACATCACACATGTTTCATGATCAAGAACTGTTTGCGATGTATTTGATTTTCATATTGCTTTGAAACGAAAAATGAAGTTACATTGGCAATTGAAGGTGTTTGGATGGCAATAACATTTATCTGCAGTGAACTTGCAACTATAGGACTGTGGTTAAATATGGAATTATTCAGGGTTGTTTAGGCCCTTTTAAACATTTAAAGAGTTTTTTTAGACATTTCATGTGCATAGTTCAAATTTGAACTGTAGTTAAGCACATACTAGAGTGCACCTGAATGGGTTGAAGATCATCTATTTGTCACTGGATACATGTTTTGGTCCCATGCAAGAAATGGAAATTAAACGAATTCCAAACCTCTCAGTATTTTGGCTCGGCCATAGACTTTGACAAGCCGTGTTTTCAAATTCCAGTAAATCCAAATATCGTGAGAAATTCATGAAACTTGGCATGGTGTCATGTCATGGCTCATGTGTGTTGTGGTTAAAACAATGCCTAGTTCGGGACAAGTTTTGGCACAAACCTCTTACAAACCGAAGATTCTCACAAGAAGTCATGTGGTTCCGGTAGGGAAAGTTCACATTTTATGTGCGAAACAACATCTGATGTCTCTTCTCGCCTTGAATTTATTTCTAGAGTCTCCATAGAGTAACATGAATGTGTCGTGCGAAACAATGGAATCTTACAGTGTTCGTTTGGCCTTTTAAGTACATTAATAGAGTTTTCTAGGCATTCAATGTGCATAATTCAAATTTGAACTACAATCAGATGGTCCAGCTCATGAAAATATGTCAAAAAACCATATACGTTTCCCTGGCTGCATGTTTATGTCCCACACAAGAAATGGGAATGAATTTCAAACATATCATCGTCTTGGCTCGATCGCAAACATCGGGAAACTTAGTTTTTAAATTCATGTAAATGCGAACCTCGACAAAAATTCATAAAATTTGGGCATGGTGCCATCAATTGCCCTGTTGTGTGTGTTGTGGTAAAAAAATTGCCCAATTTTGGACAACTTTTGGCACAAAGCCTCTTACAAACTGAAGGTTCTCACAAGAAAGTCGTGTGTTCCGATAGGGAAAGTTCACATTTTATGTGCGAAAGAACATCTGTTGTCTCTTCTCGCTTTGAATTTATTTCTGGAGTCACCATAGAGCAACACATGACAGTCATGCTAAACTGTCGATTTTTTCCAGGGTTCGTGAGACCTATTTAACACATTAATTGAGTTTTCTAGCTGTTTAATGTGCATAATTCAAATTTGAACTACAATCACAAGGTCCAACACATGAAAAATAGGTTGAAAAAATATATGCCTTTCCCTGGATGCATGTTTAGGTCCCACGCAAGAAATGGGAATGGATTTTTAACATCTCATTGACTGTTGGCTCGGCCGCAAATAGTGAGATACTTGGTTTTCAAATTCCCGTAAATCCAAAACTCGTCAAAAATTCATGAAACTTGGCATGGTGTCGTGACAAGGGCACACATATGCCATGGTAAAAAAATTGTCCAAATTGGACATGTTCTTACACAATCCCCTTACAAATCGGAGCTCCTCACAAGAAGCTTTGTGGTTTCGATAGGGAATATTATATATGCATGTCACATATGTGGGCGAAAAGACATCTGATGCCTCTTCTCTCCTTGATTTTCTTTACAGAAACAACATAGACATGTAGGTGCGAAGTGCAAAAATATGAATAAATTAAGGGATCGTCTGGCTTTTAAATACATTAATTGAGTTTTCGATGCATTATTTAATGTGCATAATTCAAATTTGATCTACAATCACAAGGTCCGGGGTGGCAAAAAATGGGTTGAAAAATCATATATGTGTCCTTGGATGCATGTGTTAGGTCACATGCAAGAAATGAGAATGAATTTCAAACATCTAAGCATGTTGGCTCGACCACAAACACCGAGAAACTTGGTTTCAAATTCTCGTAAATCCAAAACTCCGTCAGAAATTCATGAAACTTGGAATGGTGTCATGACAAGGCACACATATGCTGTGGTAAAAAAATACCAACTTGGACATGTTTTGTCACTAGCCTCTTACAAACCGGAGGTTCTCACACAATAAGCTACGTCCAGTGGTTTTGTTAGGGAACATATGCATGCCACATCTGCGGGTGAAACGACATCCGATGCCTCTTCTCTCCTTGATTTTTTTGTAGAAACAACATAAAGCAATAGGTGTGTACTGCAAAAATCTGAAATTATTAAGGGTTCGTATGCCTTTTTATACATTAATTGAGTTTTATGTGCATTTAATGTACATAATTCAAATATGAACTACAGTCACAAGGTCTATGTTGGGCAGGGCCTCATCATATAAAGCACAAATATGTTGTGGTATTTTTAGTGTCCACTTTGAGAGAAAGAGCAAGCATTATTAATAGCCAACAAAGGCATTTTGGAACAAAAATCTGTCACGTTACCATTGCAAACGGGCATATTATTTATAATTCATGGACGTTCTACAGACCATTTACATGCGGGCCATGTGTCGCTATCTGTATTGGCAAGGAGGTTGTGTGCGGACAGGTGTTTGAGTAGACGGGTGACGTGCGAGCAGTGTCCTGCGCACACTCATCGGGGTGGCGTGTCCTTTGCCAGTTGTCAAAGACGTTTCAGAATGATGACCCGTGTGCCCTTCCCGATGCTACACCTTGTACTGGTGCTAACTGCTGAGGTTGCCATGTATGCAAAAAAATCTGATGTGGGAAGGTAATTAAGGAGAGATATGAGTTTGGTGACCACATGAAGAAACAATGCCAAGTGCGTGAACCTTGGCAAAACACTTAAATGAAGGAAACTCACCAATGCATGCAAGAGTTTAGTTGCTAAATCATTAAATGAAGGGACCTTAGCAACAATGCATTGTGGACTTGAGTTGTTAAGACATTTAATACACTAAGCACCCCATGGAAGCACCGATCGATGCATTGGCAGTACGAGTCAGGTAAGATTCGAATCTGTCATATTGGGTAATTTTTCATTTGTCAGATTGGAAACACTAAGATTTTTCCAATTTTGGAGGAACAAAATCACTATTACGGTGCAATTTTGCAACTGAAATTCAGTAAACATAGATTTCATTCATAAATCAAGCATTGGTCTTTGTACAAAATAGTTCAAATCGACAGCTGAATCGAACGAACTTTTCCCCATTTGTTGCCAACCACGTACTAAAATAGCTAGTTCAACTATATATACTAGCTAATTTAAAGTTGGTGGGACAGTTCAACCATATCTATAGTTAGATGAACTGAACAAACTAGCCCCTAAATACTACGCCGGAGGGGCTTCGTGCTACTGCCAGTAGCCTTCTCCTCTGCCGAGCGCGTTCAGTAAGAGGCAGAGGAGGAGAAGCCTACCGACGAGCTGGAGGAGTCGAATTCGTCGGCTGTCGCCGCTGCCCTCCACCGCTCCTGATGCGCCTCCTCGAAGCGGTGGGACTCGACGTAGATCTCCTCATTCCGCGCCATAGCCGCGGCTACGACGGCGGTGGGCCTCTTTGCGTGCTCGACCTGGTGCTCCTCCTCCTCATGTAGGAAGTTTATGTAGCGTGCTAGGCCACTGACGCAAAAGCCGAGCGGCTGTGCTTCGGCGGCGGCCTCCTCTTCCCGCCTTCGGGCCGCGGTGGCGGAGCTGGTGATGGCCCCGACGGCTAGCCGTGGGGTGGCGGCCATGGCGGACGCTGGTGTTGTGGCGGCCAAGGAGGCAGCTGGTTGGGTGGCGAAAACGGCGGCCGGCGATGGGGTGGGGGCCACGGCGGTCGTCGGCAGCAGCTGCCTTTGGGCAAATGTGGAGGAGCGTGTGGTGGGTGCCGTGCGCTCAGCCAACAAGGACGCCACATGCACTACACGCTTTCGGGTACTGCGCCGCCGACGTGGTGCAGCCTCCCAGCTGGAGCTGCCCTCTGGCGGAGTGGCGGAGCGACGACGACGGATAGGTGCCATTGGCAATTGGGGGAGAAGCAAACTTGGGAAGCTACGGGCAGGGAGGGGATGAACGCGATGTGGAGGCGCCGGCCGTGAGGGTTTATAAAGCAGGCAGCCAAGGCGAGCCGGGCGGGAAGCTTGCGCGCGTTCCTGCGTGGTTGCGCGGGAACGGGAAGCCCAAAAGAAATGTTGCGCGCTCCCGAAGCATTTGGTGATTGGGGGATTTCAGCGAGCCGGGCGGGAAGCTTGCGTGGGAACCTGCGCTCCCGAAGCATGCACTGGAATCCTCGAGTGGCAACGCGGTGACAATACAGGACGGAGGTGGGAGAAATGACAATTACACAAACGGTTAATAATAAAAAACCATTTGCGTTTTACTACAAAGCAAACGGTCGTTCTGTACGCACCGTCGCGAATTAATCTACGCATGAGGCGGTTGATGCGGCCGCGGCGCACTGTGCTCGCTTCTGTGCGCGCTCGCTCTACTGGCGTCCATGCGCGAATGGTCGCGTACATTCAGGGCGCCATATGCATGCGGTTCTGCCGCTTCCGGCGCCACCATGTAGTTAAGCGCTGCAAAAACTGCCATGCGGACGTGCTGAAATTCCAGGCCGTCCGGCGCAATTTATTCCCGCAGCCATTTACCTTTGTCTCTCCCACATTCCGATCGCGCCACACAACACAAGAAGCACACCCACGATCTCTTCATTGCTTCAACCTTCCCGTGCGGATCCAATGGCGGCTGCCGGCGCCGAGCGGCAGTTCGCCAAAATTGTCAAAGTGGACATGCACATCAGGAAGACGGACCTCTCGGCGGTGTACACCAATGACCCGGTCATGGTGGTGAACTCCATCAACACGTTGGAGAAGCTGCTTGCTAAGGATGACAAGTACAAAGTGGTCGGCTTCGACCTCGAGTACACCGACGGTCGTGCCAGGCATGATCAGAAGGTTGCCATCGCCCAGTTGTGTGTGCGCCATCATGTGGCCGTCTACCACTACTGCCTGGCCACAAGTCCTTGCGAGCGTTTCGCCAGGTTTGTCAACAGCCTTGACTACAGGTTCACAATGATGGACACCACCAACGATCTAAAGGTGCTCAAGACTTTGGGCTTGTCCTGCCAGAAGCTTGTCAACATCCAAGGCCAGTACAGGGTCTGGGGCGGCGAGAAGAAGAAGCAGAAGGACTCCCTGGTTGACCTCGCCGCGGCCATCATCGACCCCTACTACAAAGACATGAAGGCTGTGTGCCACAAGGACATGTCTGCCTGGCACAAGGCCTGGGTGAATGAACTGGATGAAGAACACATCAAGTACGCGGCCAAGGATGCATACACAAGCTACGAGATGTACAGGAGGATCATTGACATGAGGAAGTGCCTCCTTCCTACAGACGGCGAGGGATAGCCACAAGCAGAGTAGTGTCGGCAACCGTCGTCAGAAGAACAGTATGATTTGGTGATCGTCTACTTCTTGTAAATTTATATTGAGGAATGTACATGTGTTGTGTAGTCACTTATGTAACTGGATGTTCAAGTTGGTTATGCAACAATAATGTTGGTGTTCTGTAGACAGAGCATATAGATGTTGTGCAAACAGAGCAAATCACATCTCATACAATTATTAGCAGCAATTGTCTGCCCACAACACACACATGTTGTCAGGATGAATCGTTTGGGTTATTTTTGGTCTTCCCACACAATTCTGATGAATGAACTGTTTGTCGGGTACCCACAACACACATGGTTGTCAGGATGAATCGTTTGGGTTATTATTGGTCATCCCAAACAATTCTGATGAATGAACTATTTGCCGGGTATCACACATGCTTTCTTAGGCTAACTCAATTGTGTTCTGCTGGATCAGCGCTAACAGTTTGTCCGAGTGAACTGTATGCCACACTACGCACACGTATGTAGTTTGTTAACCGTTTCTGTTATATTCCATAATCACAAACAGTTCATAAGAACAAACTGTATGCGACGCATCACACACACAACTATTTTTTGAACCGTATTTGATGGTTCCTCCATTGCACACGGTTTCGTCATTGGCGGCGGAGCTTGAACTATACCGTTTGCGATTGATGGATCGCACACAGTTTCGTCGAAGGGTCTCTGATTGATGTGTCGTCTTTGGACCATCCTGTAGTAGTGATAGATCGGAGAGCATTACGAAGCTATAATGATCATGCACTTAAGAGATAATATAATTCAGAGGCATCTCAAATACTTTTCATGAATAATCTGAACATAAACACACAATTCATCGGATCCCAACAAACACACCGCACAATAGGATTACATCGGATAGATCAAAGTGTAGATGCGATGATCATTGTATTGAAGATCATAAGAGAGAGATTGCCATCTAGGTACTAGCTATGGACCCGTAGGCTGTGGTGAACTACTCACACATCATCATGAGGGCGGCGAGGTTGATGAAGAGGCCCTCCGTGATCGATCCCCCCTCTGGCAGGGTGCCGGAACGGAGATCCAGATGGCCTCACGACGAAACAGAGACTTGCGGCGGCGGAAAAAGGGTTTCAGGACTGCCTCTAGGGTTTTTAGGATATTAGAGAATTTATAGGCTGAAGAGGGACGTCGGGAGGCGGCTCAGGGGGCCACCACATATCAGGGCGCCCCCCAGGACGTGCCCTGATGTGTGGGGGTGCCTTCGTGCACCCCCTGGCCTCCTTCCGAAGCTTCTAGGTCTTTGTATAGTCCAGAAAAAACATCAAAAAAATTTGTGGCAATTGGACTTCGTTTTGTATGGTAAACCTGAAAAGGCAAAAACATGCAAAAAGCAGCAACTGGCACTGGGCACTGGGTCAATAGGTGAGTGCTCAAAAATATTATAAATTGATAAATAAAGACCCAAAAAGTATCTTAGAATGATAATATATCAGCATGGAACAATCAAAAATTATAGATACGTTGGAGACGTATCACGGTACTACCGCCGCCACCCGCGGTACTACCGCTGGAGCGGTACAACCCGGCCTTCTATCGCGCCGTAGTATCGGGACGGTACTGCCGCCCACTGGGCGGCACTACCGCTGATGAGTTCCCATGAAGGGTTAAGGGGCGGGGCAGGGGAAGTTTCCACTTCCCCCTACCCATTCATCCTCTCTCTCTCTCTCTCTCTCTCTCTCTCTCTCTCTCTCTCTCTCTTTCTCGTGGCTCTCTCTGTCTAGGCGACTCCAAGGCCGCGGAGGCCGTCGCCGGACCTCTGTTTCCAGCCATTCTTCTGCAATTCCGACCGATGGAATCGATCCCCACCCTCTCCTCTTGCCATGGATGCTGATATTGTCTCCGTTCTTCTCTCCTATGGTTCACTTTTTTTAATCTAGGTTTTGGACAACACTAGATGCATTCATCAATTTTTAGTCAAATCGAGGCATGAGATCATTGTGGAAGATGGCTAGGGAGTTGATCTGTAGTTCTAGTGGTTAATATGTACATTTGACGTCACCGGTATTACCGGATCTGACCTACGGTAGTAGTTGCCCCCGTGGCCTCCGCCCCCGTGATACTACCGCTCCTCCTGGGGTGGTACTACCGCTCTAGTCAGCGGTACTACCGCCTGTGCTGCCAAATGCGCATGTTTTCTCATTCTCACTCCAGATTTGCTCTCTTTTTCTTTTGGCTTAAGCAACTATTTTACACTTGTTTTTACTCACTTGGTGTTTTTGGGTTAGATGTGGTAGCAACTCTGCTCGAGCGTAGGGTGAATCCCAGCCGTGATGGTGGCTCAAAGCGCCATCGCACCTCAGAGGAGGACAGCTCAACAAATCCCAATGCTCCTCCCAAGCAGAAGCTGAAGAAGGCTGCTAGCAAGAAGAAGCCATCCCTGAATTAGACACCCACCAAAGAGTTCTGGGAACTTCGCCGTCAAGACCCGTATGTTATTCCTCAAGAATCTGCTTTTCGCAACCGTCCCTTCTGGACCCGGCAGCAAAGGTCCATCTATGATGATGTGCTCCTGTTCAAGGAAAACCTGTATGTGCCACATGTCAAGTCTATTGATATGGAGTTCTGGGAAAAGAATGCCCAATACTTTGGAGAGGCTCTTGAACTCTGTGAGAAGCTGGGAATTACTCATATTATGCAGTTCAACAAGGACTTTGATGCAGAGATGCTGGTAGTGTTCCATGCTACAGTTCATCTTGGGACTGATGAGGACCGGACCTTGACTTGGATGACAAATGGGAGGAAGCTGTCTGATACTTGGAAGGAGTTCATGGACTTGCTACACATTGAGGGTAAGGGGCTCCAGGACCCAGTTGGATTTCACCCCCACAAGGAAACATCAGCCACTCACAAGAGGCATCTCTGGCCCTACAACACTAAGAAGATCTCTGCTACCACTAGCAAGTCATCCTATGTGCTTCAGCCCTTTCTTGATATTATGCACCGCATCTTCCGGAACACTCTTTTTCCTCGTGTTGGAAACCTGGACATGGTACACACCTACTTGGTGGATCTATTGCTCTTTTGTCAGGGTGTGAGGCAGTCTACCGAGGTGCCAGCTCTGGTTGTTTCACATATCATGTGGTGTGAACTACTCTCTGCAATCTCTGGCCGCAAGGTTCCTATCTATGGTCTGTACTTGATGCATCTGATCGAGAGCACTTGGGCCAGGACCCTTCCAGGCATCCACTTTGAGCACGGTGAGGTGGTTTCCCATAAGGTTGTGCAGCTGCGTCAGAAGGAAAAGTGGGCGAACTATGTTACTCCCGAGCCGGACTTGCCTGATGTTGAGGATGAGGACGATGAGGATGACGAGGATGATGAGGACTTTGTGGTCCAGGGTGGCGCTGCTCCTCATTCTACGCTCTCTCATGCTGATCCATCGTGGGCTCAGAGACTTAAGGAGAAGATGAAGAAGCTCTTTTGTCTGCAGGCTCACGGTCAGTACAAGACTCATGTTGCTGAGAAGAATGCTATGAGCCATCACAAGGCGCTTGGCAGGCATGTGGGGATGGAGATTCGGAGTGGGTTTGAGGACTCCATCATAGATGAGGATGTCTGGATATCTTGTCATTGCAAGTGGGATTCAAATGATGCTCAGCCAGGTTCTTCTGCTCCACCTAGCTCTTCAGCTCCTCCCAGCGGTTCTGGTCCTGCTCGCACCACTGGCTAAAGCTCAGAGTCCGGCGAGTATTGATGATAGTCCCCTGAGCTGCTACCACCATGTGCCATTTTTGTCCTCTCTGCCATTTTGGTGCCTCGATGCCAAAGGGGGTGAGAGTGTAGGGGATTTGCTGAGTCACGAGTGTGTGTTTTAGCTGTTGCTTGTGTTTATTCGCTCGTGAACTCTTTTATCATTTGCTTTTCTTTGGTTTGTGTTTGTGAGACTTTTAAGACCAAGTCGTATGGTGTGAGACATATGCTACCCTACTATTATCCTTTAATGTCTTAATATGTGTTGTGACTTATTCTTATCATGTGCCCTTTACTT
Organism: Elymus sibiricus; assembly: GCA_039707655.1. NCBI lineage: Eukaryota > Viridiplantae > Streptophyta > Magnoliopsida > Poales > Poaceae > Elymus > Elymus sibiricus. The sequence continues at coordinate 380,271,494 of CM077669.1, forward strand.
ATACTCACTTAACATATCCTACATTCACACATCATTCTTCGTTATTAATGCAAGTAGTTGTCGGTCTATAAAATATAGGTGGAGTGTTGATCCTAGTGTGTGCACTTTGCATTCCAAAAGCATATCTAAGAATAGTGCACACATCTAGGGGGAGCCCGTCTATATTTTCTAGATTTTGGGGTTTGCTTTGACTTATTATGCTATCCTCTGTGCAAATCCCGTGTTGTCATCAATTCACCAAAAAAGGGGAGATTGTAAGGGCATATTTCTACCCTAGTGGTTTTGGTGATTGATGACAATGCATTTGCGGACTGACAGTGTGCATTAAGCTTTCACAGATTATCAGGTGGCACGAGACGGTTATTTTCCCCTCCAGTGGATAAAAGAGAAGACGGTTATTTTTCGACGATTTAGTGTTGGTGGACTTGAGTCCTAGGATAATCCATACTATCAAGAGGGGGTACGCATTTGGAAAGGTTGGGTGGAATCAACATGTACACATTTGCACCCCATCCTTTCTCGGCAATATGGAGCTTCTGCCCTGAGCCCTTGGCTACCTCTAAGTTGTCTGAGTGGTAGTACCACTGGCCAGAGCGGTAGTACCACTAGGTGGCACTGGCACCCGGTGCAGGGCTCCAGACACACTCTCATCTGGTGTCTGTCATCCCGTGCCACCAAGAGCGGTAGTAGGGGCGGTAGTACCAAGAGGTACTACTGCTGCCCCTACTGCTAATGTTGTGGCTGCTCGGGCACCGGTCGCGGTGCACCAGACACCCTTGCGTCTGGTGTCTGTCGACTTGCGCCACCAGAACGGTAGTAGGGGTGGTAGTACCAAGCGGTACTACCGCTGACCCCTACTGCTACTTGGATCTGCCCCTCCCACAGCGCCAGAGGTAGTACCGCTGGCAGGAGCAGTAGTACCGCTCCGGCGGCACTACCGCCTCTCAGACTGAGTCAGCTGTGTTCAGGGTGCTGGTCTTCCGTGCGGGCGGAAGTATCGCTCTCCGGAGCGGTACTACCGCTTATGTGCGGCTGGTGGACTGGTAATGGGCATATTCCCTCCCCGCTATATAAGGGGGTCTTCTTCCCCAAAGAGAATCACCTCTTATCCTCTCCAAAGCTCCATTGTTTCCCCCAAGCTCATTTTCGCCTGATCTCTCTCCCTAGCCAACGAATCTTGTTGAAACTCTAGGGTTTGGTTGAGAGGGCCCCGATCTACACTTCCACCGAGAGAAATTTGATTCCCCCCACTAATTCCTTGCAGATCTTGTTACTCTTGGGTGTTTGAGCACCCTAGACGGAAGAGGTCACCTCGAAGCCATATTCCATTGTGGTGAAGCTTCATGGTGGTGTTGGGAGCCTCCAATTAAGTTGTGGAGATTGCCCCAACCTTGTTTGTAAAGGTCTGTTTGCCGCTTTCAAGAGCACCATTAGTGGAATCACGACATCTCGCATTGTGTGAGGGCGTGAGGAAAATACAATGGCCTTATTGGCATCTTGGGGAGCATTGTGCCTCCACACCGCTCTAACGGAGACGTACTTCCCCTCGAAGGGAAGGAACTTCGGTAACACATCCTCGTCTCCACCGGTTCCACTTGTGGTTACTTATTACCTTCACTTTGTGCAAGCTTTACTGATTTTGTATCCTTTGCTTGCTTATGTTGTTAGCATCGTATAGGTTGCTCATCTAGTTGCATATCTAGACAACCTATTTGTTGCTAAACCAAATTTGCTAAAGAAAAGTTAAAAACTGGTAGTTGCCTATTCACCCCCCCTCTAGTCAACCATATCAATCCTTTCACCAGTGCTTCTTTAGAGTTTTAAGTAACCTCTTTTCTTCATGCTCTTAAAGGTTAGCACAAATAATAACAGGATATATCTTCTTTTCATCAAGATAAGTATATTTCAAAGTATCAGGTAATTTCTTTAGCTCAAACACGGGATCTCCCTTAGGTGGGGGGAGGATCCCCTAAGATCTCAACAGGTAAGTTGTGTTTAAGGATAGGTATTTGTCTAGAGAATATCTCATCTATTTTATTTCTCTATTTCATATGCATATCATTCTCATGGTCTAGCAAGTATTGTTCTAAAGGATCAGTAGGAGGCATAGCAACAGAAGCAAGACCAATATTTCATCTTTATTAGACAATTCTTTCTCATGTGGTTGTCTACCATACTTAGAGAAATTAAATTCATGAGACACATCACCAAAGCTTACTTTAACCTTTTCTGTTACACAATTAATTTCAATATTAACGGTATTCAAGAAAGGTCTACCAAATATAATGGGACAAAAACTATCTTGTTGTGAACCAAGTACTAAGAAATCAGTGGGATACTTAATTTTTCCACACAAGACCTCCTCATCTCTAACAATCACAAGGGGTAAAATGGTGTCTCTCTTTACAAGTTTAATAGTGACATCGATATCTTAAATCTCAGCGGGTGCTATGTCATTCATAATTTCTTGATATAAGGTAAAAGGTATACCACTAACACTAGCACCAATATCACACAAGCCATGATAACAATGATATCCAATTTCAACAGAAACAACAGGCATGCCAACGACTGGTTTATTTTTATCTAACTCACCCCGCTTGTTTCTAACAGGTTTTGCAATTCTAGTAGCTTCATCACAGAAATAAATAACATGTCCATCAATATTATCAATTAGGATATCTTTAACCATAGCAATATTAGGTTCTACATTTATTTGTTTAGAGGGTTTAGGTGTCCTAATATTGCTTTTATTAACCACAGTTGTAGCTTTAGCATGTTGCTTAATCCTAATAGGAAAAGGTGGTTTCTCAATGTAAGCAATGGGTACAACTGGATCAACAAGGTTAACAATTATTTCCTCCTTAACCTTAATGGGTTCCTCTAATAATTCTTCAATAGGTGGATGAAATTTAAACCACTTCTCCTTAAGGAGATCAACATGAGTAGCAAATGATTCACAGAAAGAAGCTACTATCTCAGAGTCAAGCCCATATTTATTTCTAAACTTATGAAAAGTATCAGTTTCCATAAAAGATTTAACATAATCAAACTCAAGCTTTATACCTGACTCTTTACCTTTGTCGAGTTTCCAATCTTCAGAGTTGTGTTCAATTCTTTCCAGAAGATCCCATTTGAATTCCACAGTTCTCTCCATGTAGGAACCAGTGGAAGAAGAATCGAGCATTAATTGATCATCATGCGAAAGCCGAGCATAAAAGTTTTGTATAATCATTTCTTTTGAGAGCTCATGGTTGGGGCAAGTGTGCATCATAGATTTAAGCCTCCCCAAGCTTGAGCAATGCTTTATCTATCGGGCCTCTAGGACTGGGGGTGCCCAGGCCCGTCTGCTTGCGGCCCTAGACGCGAAGATTGCCTCGAACACTAAGTGGCCCCACCCGCGGGCTTCATGGAGCTGGGTATCGCGAGAGCCAGCGCCTCGCGAGGCGCGAGGCGCCGTCACAACCAAGCACTTCACGGGTCCTCCCCGCGAGGCTTCCCACGACGCCCTCAGGAGGCAGGTCTGCCCGGGGCTGACCGGGCAGGGCCCCGCAACACTGTGCCCGCACATGGGTGATGCGCGCCGTACCAAACGGTGCCAGCAGCCGTGCCAGCGGGCACGAATGGAGAGGATCCCCTCTTTGGTGATGGAGGAAAGCCATCAGCTCGCGGGTTCCCAAAGCAACCCCCAAAGGTTGCCGTTCCAGTGCAAGAAGACCAAGACCGAGGGCTCGGCAGGACGGATGTCACCCCCGAGCCCACGAGCACGTCACGGCGAGGAACTTTAGCAGGCGAAGACCACCTTTTGTCAGGATAAGCTGCAACCTTGTCCCCTTTCAAAATGGCCGTTGTGGCAACCCTTCCCACCGGATATTTTTGGGGGAAGAGGACCAGGGCCAATATAAAGGAGGGAGCCATCCACCGTAGGGAGAGAGACCTTTGGTGGGCAAGAACACGCCTTGTACTCATGTTCCACCTCAAGCAATCCACCAAGCAGGAGTAGGTTTTTTCACAGCGAGGTGGCCCAAACCTGGGAAAACTCTGTGTGTCCTTGTTCATCTTCCTTAGCTCAAGCTGTCGGAGAGTCGCAGTGTGGTTGCGAAGTAGAGTAGGGTTGGAGAGCGAGCGCACCCCAGTGTTCGAACCTTCTTGGGTCTGCGGAGCCCCGATTCCGACATCTGGCGCGCCAGGTGATACGTCTCCATTGTATCTATAATTTTTGATTGTCCATGCCAATATTATACAACTTTCACATATTTTGGCAACATTTTATATGATTTATTGGACTAACATACTGATCCAGTGCCCAGTGCCAGTTCATGTTTGTTGCATGTTTTTTGTTTCGCAAAATATCCATATCAAACGAAGTCCAAACGCTATAAAAATTTACGGAGAGTTATTTTGGAATATATGTGATTTTTGGGAGTTGGAATCAACGCAAAAGGAGGCCCACAGCCCCCACAAGACACCAGGGCGTGCCCTAGGGCCTAGGCGCACCGTGGTTGGTTGTGGTCACCTCGTAAGTTGGTTGGACCTCTACTTAGGGTGCAAGGAAGCTTATATATGGAAAAAAATCATGTTAAAATCTCAGCGCAATCGGAGTTACGGATCTCCAGGAATATAAGAAACGGTTTTCGACCAGAAAAGAGGAACGAAAAACAGAAGAGAACAGAGGGGGAGATCCAATATTGGAGGGGCTCCTTCCCCTCCGCCGCCATGGAGGCCATGGACCAGACGGGGAACTCTCCTCCCATCTAGGGGAGAGGCCAAGGAAGAAGAAGAAGGAGGGGGCTCTCCCCCCTCTCTCCCGGTGGCGCAGGAACGCCGTCGGGGCAATCATCATGACGACGATCTACACCAACAACTTCGCCGCCGTCAACACCAACTCTCTCCCCCTCTATGCAGCGGTGTAACACATCTCTTCCCCGCTGTAATCTCTACTTAAACTTGGTGCTCAACTCCATATACTATTTCCCAATGATATGTGGCTATCCTATGATGTTTGAGTAGATCTGTTTTGTCCTATGGGCTAGTTGATGATCGTGGTTGGTATGAGTGTATATTTTATTATGGTGCTGTCCTACGGTGCCCTCTGTCTCGCGCAAACGTGGGGGATCCCCGCTGTAGGGTGTTGCAATGTGTTCATGATTTGCCTATGGTGGGTGGCGTGAGTGACAGAATACACAGACCCGAGTAGGTGGGTTGTTGCATATGGGAGTAAAGAGGACTTGATAATTAATGCTATGGTTGCATTTTACCTTAATGATCTTTGGTAGTTGCGGATGCTTGCTAGAGTTCCAATCATAAGTGCATATGATCCAAGTAGAGAAAGTATGTTAGCTCATGCCTCTCCCTCATATAAAATTGCAAGAATGATTACCGGTCTAGTTATCAATTGCCTAGGGACAAATAACCTTCTTGTTTGACAAAAGCTTTCTACTAAACAACTAACTTTTATTATCTTGCAATTTACTCATAGTTTTATTCCCGCAAAGTACTTCTAGTTTTATTCATGCAAACTATCCTATCGCCTACAAAATAGTTTCATACTTGTTCTAGGTAAAGCAAACGTTAAAGTGTGCATAGAGTTGTATCGGTGGTCGATAGAACTTGAGGGAATATTTGTTCTACCTTTAGCTCCTCGTTGGGTTCGACACTCTTATTTATCGAAAAAGGCTACAAACGATCCCCTACACTTGTGCGTTATCAAGACCTTTTTCTAGCGTCGTTGCCGGGGAGCAATAGCGTGGGGTGAATATTCTCGTGTGTGCTTGTTTGCTTTATCACTAAGTAATTTTTATTTTCTGTTTTTAGTTGTTTTATTTTCTTTTATTAGTTTTTTATATCTTTAGTTATGGATATGGAACACGAAACACCAAAAAAATTAGTTGTACTTGCTACTCATGGAGATGGGGAACCTCCTAAAACCCTCGATGCTCGTTATGTGGGACACGTTAATTACTCCTTTGATAATCCTGAGAAATCATCATTAAACTTTATAATGGGAGACATGTTGGATCAACGTGAGTACTTTAGGGATTATCGCTTATCTCAAAAAGGGGAACACTTATGGGATCAAATTAGAATATTGCAATGGTTTGCTTGGGATGCATGCTTGAGATGTGACTTCACTTGTTGCTCTAAGATAGAGGCTCCACACCTTCGCTTTCAATGTAAATTTAATGATAATGAAACCTTGGCTTCTTATGCTAAAGGTATTTATGTTTACTATGATGTGGAACGAATAGAAGAATTTGTTGCTTTTAAAGGTGCTTATGAAATTGCTTCTTTGCTTGAAAAGTGTGATGATGTTCCTTACAAATCTGAAAATTTATCCATACTTAAATATTGTTATGATAATTATGAATACAATTATGATATTATTGAATTTATTGAGAGAATGTCCGCTGCCTTGGAAGAGACTAATATTTTGCAGGAATCTATGGAAGAAGAAATTGCTGAAACTGTGAGCTCATTAGATGAAAAAGATGAGGAGGAGAGCGAAGAACAAAAGGAGGAAGACCGGATTAGCTACCCGTGCCCACCTTCTAATGAGAGTAACTCTTCAACTCATACATTTTTTAATTTCCCTTCGCACATACCGAAGGATGAATGCTATGATGAATGCTATGATGATTGCTATGATCCCTTGGAGTCATTTGAAATATCCATTTTTGATGAACTTGATGCTTGCTATGCTTGTGGCCATGATGCCAATATGAATTATGCTGATGAAGATGAACTTGCTATAGTTCCTTATGTTAAGAATGAAATTGTTGCTATTGCACCCACACATGATAGTCCTATTATATTTTTGAATTCTCCCAACTACACTATATTGGAGAAGTTTGCTCTTAATAAGGATTATATTGATGGGTTGCGTTTTGCTACTACACATGATGATTTTGACGAATATAATATGCATGTGCTTGCTGCTCCTACTTGCAATTATTATGAGAGAGGAACTACATCTCCACCTCTTTATGTTTCTAATACGATAAAATTGCAAGAAATTGTTTATACTATGCATTGGCCTTTAGTTGATGTGCATGAATTGTTCTTTTATGACATGCCAATGCATAGGAAGAGAGTTAGACTTCATTGTCACATGATATATATCACTTTGTGCTCACTACTAAATTACAAAATCATTGTTAATTAAAATTGACTTTGATATACCTTGGGATCCGGGTGGATCCATTACCTGAGCACTTTATGCCTAGCTTAATGGATTTAAAGAAAGCGCTGCCAGTGAGACAACCCGGAAGTTTTAGAGAGTCATTTTATTCTGTTGAGTGCTTTTATAAAGTTTAAAAACAAAAAAATATAGAGGGGAACCTAAACTTCACAAAAACAAAGGTGAAAATGAGAGAGATGATGAGCATTGTTGAAGTAGGGGCTAGCCTTGAACTTTGTTCATACCCATGGAAACTTTGTGAATCTTGAATCATAGAAACTTTTCAAGAAAAATAATTATCCCCTTGTACAAATCCATTGTATTATAAAAATAATGTGCCAAGATTTGCCTTTAGGATGATTAGATTGCTTGTTGGTATGTGCGGTGTAAAAACAGAAAGTTTGGCTGTAGTGCGTGAATTTACATTTTTTACTGGAACGTCAAAAGTTTCTGAAATTTTTACACAGTATTTCTGTACAATTTTTTATTTCTTCCTTATTTTTCAGAATTTTTGGAGTTACAGAAGTATGGTCAAAGTTCAGATTACTACAGACTGTCCTGTTTAAGACATATTCTGTTTTTTGTTGCATTGTTTTGCTTGTTTTGATGAAACTATTTATTTTATCGGTGGTATAGGCCATGGTGAAGTTATAATACAGCAGGGATAATGCAAATATAAAATATGAATGGGTTTGCAACAATACTTAAAGTAGTAATTTGCTTTATTATACTAACGGATCTCACCAGTTTTCTGTTAAGTTTTGTGTGGATGAAGTGTTCAAAGATCGAGGAGGTCTCGATATGAGGAGAAGGAGGAGAGACAAGAGTTAAAGCTTGGGGATGCCCAAGGCACCCCAAGTAAATATCCAAGGAGACTCAAGAATCTAAGCTTGGGGATGCCCCGGAAGGCATCCCATCTTTCTTCAACAAGTATCGGTATGTTTTCGTTTTCGTTTCGTTCATGTGATATGTGTAAATCTTGGAGCGTCTTTTGTGTTTAGTTTTCACTTTTCTTTTATGCACCATGCGGGTATGATATAATCCATGGTTTATTTATAGAATGCTAATTGCACTTCACTTATATCTTTTGAGTATGGCTTTATAGAATGCTTCATGTGCTTCACTTATATCATTTGAAGTTTGGATTGGCTGTTTCTCTTCACATAGAAAACCGTTATTTGTAGAATGCTCGTTTGCTTCACTTATATTTATAAGAGCATGGTCTTTTAAAGAAACAATTAAACTCTCTTGCTTCACTTATATCTATTTAGAGAGTCAACGGGAATTGGCCATTCACATGGTTATTCATAAAATCCTACATAAAACTTATGGATAACTGAATATGATATGTTTGATTCCTTGCAATAGTTTTGCGATATAGAGATTATAATATGTGGGAGGTACTAGTGGATGATCATGTTTAGTATGATATTGGTGTTAAGGTTTGTAATTCCCGAAGCATGCACGTATAGTCTCCCGTTATGCCAGGAAGTTGGAGCACAATTTATGCTTGATTGTCTATCTTTGTGTGAAGGTCGGGGGCACGCGATGGTTAACTCCTACCAACCTCCCCCCTAGGAGCATGCATAGTAATACTTTGCTTCGAGGGCTAATAAACTTTTTCAATAAGTATGTGAGTTCTTTATGACTAATGTGAGTCCATGGATTATACGCACTCTTACCTTTTCGCAATTTGCTAGCCTCTACGGTACCGTGCATTGCCCTTTCTCACCTCGAGAGTCGGTGCAAACTTCGCCGGTGCATCAAAACCCCGTGATATGATACACTCTATCACACATAAGCCTTATTATATCTTCCTCAAAACAGCCACCATACCTACCTATTATGGCATTTCCATAGCCATTCCGAGATATATTGCCATGCAACTTCCACTGCTTTCGTTTTGATGACTTGAGCATTCATTGTCATATTGCTTTACATGATCGTAAGATAGCTAGCATGATGTTTCCATGGCTTGTCCGTTTTTTGATATCTTTGCTATGCTAGATCATTGCACATCCTGGTACACAGCCAGAGGCATTCATATAGAGTCATACTTTGTTTTACTATCGAGTTGTAAGTAAATAGAAGTGTGATGATCATCATTATTCATTATTAGAGCATGTCCCAGTGAGAAAAGGATGATGGAAACTATGATTTCCCCCACAAGTCGGGATGAGGCTCCGGACAAATATAAAAAAGAAGAAGAAGAAAAAAAGAAGAAGAAAAAAAGAAAAAGAAAAAAAGAGAAAAAAAATGAGAGACAAAGAGAGAAGGGGCATGCTAATTCCACACTTGTGCTTCAAAGTAGCACCATGTTTTTCATATAGAGAGTCTCCTATGTTGTCACTTTCATATACTAGTGGGAATTTCTCATTATAGAGTTAGATGAACACCCACTTAGTTTCACTTTGAGCTTTCATACACTTATAGCTCTTAGTGCATCTGTTGCATGGCAATCCCTACTCCTCGCATTGATATCAATTGATGGGCATCTCCATAGCCCGTTGATTAGCCGCTTCGATGTGAGACTATCTTCCTTTTTTGTCTTCTCTATATTAATGTCTACCACCGCATTCTATTCCACCCATAGTGCTATATCCATGGCTTGCACTCATGTATTACGTGAGAGTTGAAAATGCTGAAGCGCGTTAAAAAGTATGAACCAAATGCTTGGCTAACACTGGGGTAGTACATGATTTGTACTTTGTGTTAAGAAGACAGAGCATGACAAGGCTATATGATTTTGTAGGGATAGCGTTCTTTAGCCGTGATATTTTGAAAGACATGATTTTTTGTTGGGATGCCTGAGTATTAATGTCTTTATGTCAAATTATAGACTATTGCTTTGAATCACTCATGTCTTAATATTCATGCCATGATTAGATATATGATCAAGATTATGCTAGGTAACATTCCACATCAAAAATTATCTTTTTTATCATTTACCTACTCGAGGACGAGCAGGAATTAAGCTTGGGGATGCTGATATGTGTCCGTCATATCTATAATTTTTGATTGTTTCATGCCAATATTATACAACTTTCACATATTTTTGGCAACATTTTATATGATTTATTAGACTAACATACTGATCCAGTGCCCAGTGCTAGTTCATGTTTGTTGCATGTTTTTTGTTTCGCAGAATATCCATATCAAACGAAGTCCAAACGCGATAAAAATTTACGGAGAATTATTTTGGAATATATGTGATTTTTGGGAGTTGGAATCAACGCAAAAGGAGGCCCACATCACCCAGAAGACACCAGGGCGCGCCCTAGGGCCCAGGCGCGCCGTGGTGGGTTGTGGTCACCTCGTAAGTCGGTTGGACCTCTACTTTGGGCGCAAGGAAGCTTATATCCGGAAAAAAATCGTGTTAAAATCTCAGCACAATCAAAGATATGGAGGAATATAAGAAACGGTTTTCGGCCAGAAAACAGGAACGAAAAACAGAAGAGAACAGAGAGGGAGATCAAATCTAGGAGGGGCTCCTGCCCCTCCGCCGCCATGGTGGCCATGGACTAGAGGGGGAACTCTTCTCCCATCTAGGGGGAGGCCAAGGAAGAAGAATAAGGAGGGGGGCTCTCTCCCCCTCTCTCCCGGTGGCGCCGGAACGCCGCCGGGGCAATCATCGTGACGGCGATCTACACCAACAACTTCGCCGCCGTCAACACCAACTCTCCCCCCCTCTATGCAGCGGTGTAACACCTCTCTTCCCCGCTGTAATCTCTACTTAAACATGGTGCTCAACTCCATATACTATTTCCCAATGATATGTGGCTAACCTATGATGTTTGAGTGATCCGTTTTGTCCTATGGGCTAATTGATGATCGTGGTTGGTATGAGTGTATATTTTATTATGGTGTTGTCCTACGGTGCCCTCCGTCTCGCGCAAACATGGGTGATCCCCGCTGTAGGGTGTTGCAATGTGTTCATGATTTTCCTATGGTGGGTGGCGTGAGTGACAGAATACACATACCCGAGTAGGTGGGTTGTTGCATATGGGAGTAAAGAGGACTTGATACTTAATGCTATGGTTGGGTTTTACCTTAATGATCTTTGGTAGTTGCGGATGCTTGCTAGAGTTTCAATCATAAGTGCATATGATCCAAGTAGAGAAAGTATGTTAGGTCATGCCTCTCCCTCATATAAAATTGCAAGAATGATTACTGGTCTAGTTATCAATTGCCTAGGGACAAATAACCTTCTTGTTTGACAAAAGCTTTCTACTAAACAACTAACTTTTATTATCTTGCAATTTACTCATAGTTTTATTCCCGCAAAGTACTTCTAGTTTTATTCGTGCAAACTATCCTATCACTTACAAAATAGTTTCATACTTGTTCTAGGTAAAGCAAACGTTAAAGTGTGCGTAGAGTAGTATCGGTGGTCGATAGAACTTGAGGGAGTATTTGTTCTACCTTTAGCTCCTCGTTGGGCTCGACACTCTTATTTATCGAAAAAGGCTACAAACGATCCCCTACACTTGTGGGTTATGACTAGGTAGGGGTGCTCCGCAGCTCTCCTGCTCCGCCTCATTTCCACCCGCGCCGACCCGATGGTTGACACCCGCCGCGCACGCGCTGGGCGCTCGGCGCAAACGAGCGCAACAACCCCCACCATGCCGTGGGCGAAGCCGTCGATGGCCGCAACGCTCGAGAGTGGTGGGACCGCTCGCGGCCTCCCGCGCGGCGGAGCAGCCGCCCTGTCGCGTCCCCCCCGACTTGCGTTCACGTAAGAGACCTGAACCCGCAGGACGCGTTACTCATGGTGAGCGAGTTGCTCCGGCACCGCCCGACGGACGGTGGTCACGACGCCTGGGCGGACCACATTGCCGAGCTCGTCACCATCACCAGGAGGGCTTTGGCGCACTATCGCCCACTCCAGGCCCCGGCGTCGGAAGGAGGAAGTGTGGGCGGTGGGCCTTTCCCGCCACCGGGCGGCGACCTAGTCGGGCCTTAGCCCAACGGGCCCGAACGGGGCCTGCCTCGCGCCGTCCTCCTCCTCCTCCGAGTCCCAGTGACCGGCTGTGGCCAACAGGCCGGCCCTGGCAGCGATGCACCCGGGGGAGGCGGTGGAATGTTCTGCGCTCACCACAACGTACACACCCACAACACGGGAGACCGTCGGGCGTTCGGGCCGTCCCGCAGGGAGCGCACCGGCCGGGGCCAGGGCCGCAGCATCCGCGGCACCGGTCGCGGGGATGGCAGATGTGGCAGCAGGAGGAACAACTGCAACAACGGCCCTAAACAAGACCAACGTGAGCAGCCTCGCGGCGACGATGGGCGTGCTCAGCCTTGGGAGGACGCCCGGCAAGGACGGCCCCACGTGGTCCGCCCCCAGGACGTCGCGGCCCTGCCGCCGCGGCCGCCGTCTGACGGAGGGTTTGGGGAAGGCTAGGAGCCTCACATGGCGGCCTGCATCCTCGATGGAGCCCAAGCCCTCTCGTCAAACCACTGGCTCAGACAGCTTCACCGCGCGACGAGCGGCTCTCTCCAGGGGCCGGAAGCCACACGGCCCCTTGATGTCTACTACGCAACCTTCTTCTTGTAGACTCGTGTTGGGCCTCCAAGCGCAGAGTTTTGTAGGACAGTAGCAAATTTCCCTCAAGTGGATGACCTAAGGTTTATCAATCCGTGGGAGGCGTAGGATGAAGATGGTCTCTCTCAAACAACCCTGCAACCAAATAACAAAGAGTCTCTTGTGTCCCCAACACACCCAATACAATGGTAAATTGTATAGGTGCACTAGTTCGGCGAAGAGATGGTGATACAAATGTAATATGGATAGTAGATATAGATTTTTGTAATCTGAAAATATAAAAACAGCAAGGTAGCAAGTAACAAAAGTGAGCAAAAACGATATTGCAATGCTTAGGAACAAGGCCTAGGGTTCATACTTTCACTAGTGCAAGTTCTCTCAACAATACTGACATAGTTGAATCATATGTAAATCCCTCACGTGCGACAAAGAGTTCACTCCAAAGTCACAAATAGCAGAGAACAAACGAAGAAATTATTGTAGGGTACGAAACCACCTCAAAGTTATCTTTTCCGATCAATCGTATGAGCTATCCCTATAAGTGTCACGAACAGCCCTAGAGTTCGTACTAAAATAACACCTTAAGATACACATCAACCAAAACCCTAATGTCACCTAGATACTCCAATGTCACCACGAGTACCCATGGGCTTGATTATACGATATGCATCACACAATTTCAGATTCATCATGTTCAATCCAACACAAAGAGCTTCAAAGAGTGCCCCAAAGTTTCTACCGGAGAGTCAAGACGAAAACATGTGCCAACCCCTATGCATAGATTCCCAAGGTCACGGAACCCGCAAGTTGATCACCAAAACATACATCAAGTGGATCAATAGAACATCCCATTGTCACCACGGATATCCCATCGCAAGACATACATCAAGTGTTCTCAAATCCTTTAAAGACTCAATCCGATAAGAAAACTTCAAAGGGAAAACTCAATTCATCACAAGAAGATAGAGAGGGGAAAACTCCATATGATTCATCTATATTAATAAAGCACGCGGTACATCAAGATCGTGTCATCTCAAGAACACGAGAGAGAGAGATCAAACACATAGCTACTGGTACGTACCCTCAGCCCCGAGGGTGAACTACTCCCTCCTCGTCATGGAGACCGCCGGGATGATGAAGATGGCCTCCGGTGATGGTTTCCCCCTCCGGCAGGGTGCCGGAACGGGCTCCCGATTGGTTTTTCGTGACTACAGAGGCTTGCGGCGGCGGAACTCCCGATCTAGGTTTCTTTCTGGAGGTTTCTCGATTTATAGGAGTACTTGGCGTTGGAATCAAGTCAGGGGGACTCCCAATGGGCCCACAAGCCAGGGGGGGCGCCCCCTAGGCTTGTGGCTGCCTCAGGACTCCTCTCCGGTATCTTTTTGCTCCAGTATTTTTTATATTTTCCAAAAATATTCTCCGTAAATTTTTAGCCCATTCCAAGAACTTTTATTTCTGCACAAAAAACGACACCATGGTAGTTCTGCTGAAAACAGCGTCAGTCCGGGTTAGTTCTAATAAAATCATACCAAAATCATATAAAATTATTGTAAACATGGCATGAATACTTCATAAATTATAGATACATTGGAGACGTATCAGCATCCCCAAGCTTAATTCCTGCTCGTCCTCGAGTAGGTAAATGATAAAAGAAATAATTTATGAAGTGTGAATGCTAGCAAGTGCACAAGTTTGATCAATGATAATTCCAATCACTTTTTCTAGCATCAATATAAACCATAAACAGTAGTTCATCTCATAAAACTTCTCATGATCAAGTAACAAGCTATTCACATATTAAAGTATAGACCAGAAAGTTTCTTGAAAACTAACAAACCATATTCCTAGTCATCGAACAATTGCAATTCATCTTATTTTCAGGAAGGGTCTATGTAAGAGCTTTGATTTAGCAAATTCCACATACTCAACTATCATATAGTCTTCCATGATTATTGACACTCAAAGCATATTTTTAGAACAAATAGCATCCATCGAACACAGAGAAAGATAGGGGCTTAATGTTTCTCCTCCCAACTTATTTATCATATAGATAATTGTCAACAATAATAAATCATGATCAAATATATTTGTGTGGATATATACGTCTAGATCATTCCCCAACACATGACGCTTGCCAAGAGAAAAAGGCGAAATATAGGAAGTGGTGAAGATCACCATGACTCTTGCATAAAGGTAAGTACTAGAAAGTAAAAGATAGGCCCTTCACAGAGGGAAGCAGAGGTTGTCATGCGCTTTTTGTTTTTGGATGTGCAAACCCTTAATGCAAAGGAACGTCACGTTGTATTGCCCTTTGTGATAGCAACCTTTATTATGCAGTCCGTCGCTGTTATTTCTTTACCATCACAAGTTCGTACAACGCTTATTTTCCCTTCCAATAAAAGATCATACATATTTAGGAGCAATTTTTATTGCTTTTTGCACCGATGACAACTTACTTGAAGGATCTTACTCAATCTATAGGTAGGTATAGTGGACTCTCATGGCAAAACTGGTTTAAGGGTGTTTGGATGCACAAGTAGTATTTCTACTTGGTGCGGAAGTTTTGGCTAGTATGAGGTGGAAGCAAGCACCACATGTTGGAGGATCCATAACAATATAACTTCTATACAAATATACCCAAACATAACTCATTAAGTTGTCTTCCTTGCCCTATTTTAACTAATTTGCTCGAGTTTGAAAATAATTAATGACCTCACAATCATAGAAGATATCCAAGATAGTATATTTATATGTGGAATCTCTCTTCCTTCAATATTCTTTCATGAATTGTTCAAGTGAACAATGCGGTGTTTGCTAACTTTCAATAAATTTTACCACCTATACTTATTATGTGTGAAGTCATTACTCCCCATGGGATAAGTATATGAAGCATATTTAATTTCAGATTTATGATATTCAATTCATTCAACCATTTACTCATAGGATATAAGTGAAGCACGAGAGTGAATGACAAACTACTCCAAAAAGATATAAGTGAAGATCAATGCGTAGTCAACAATTAAATAACTATGTGAAGACTCTCTCATCTAAGAATTTCAGATCTTAAGTATTTTATAAAACAGCAAGCAAAAGAAAAATAGCACTCCAAGAATAGCACGCATCATTTGAACGAATAAAAATTTAGGCTCAACATAGGCTAACCGATAATTGTTGATGAAGAGAGGTGGGATGCGTAGCATCCCCAAGCTTAGATGCTTGAGACTTCTTGAAATATTTACTTGGGGTGCCTTGGCCATCCCCAAGCTTGAGCTTTTTTATCTTGTTCAATCCTCTCATATCATGGTTTCACCTATTCTCAAAAACTTCATCCACACAAAACTCGAAAAGAACTCGTGAGATAGGTTAGTACACATAAGAATAAATCAACTCTCTATGTACTGCCAAGACAAGTTGCACAATAATTATCAAACATCATCTACTGTTTACTATCATTTCCACAATTTATATCTACCAATATAGGCTATGGAAACTAGAGGATAAGTAGATAACAAAACTATGACAGCAATCTGTCCAAACAGAACAGTCTGTAGAAATTTATGAAAACAGTGTACTTCTGTAACTCAAAAAATTATGAAAATTTAGGAAATGCTATAAAATTTATATGACAACACTGTGTAAAAATTTCAGAAACGTTCCACGTTCCAATAAAATATGAAAATTCAAACACTACAGCAAAAGTTTCTGTTTTTACACAGCACACATCAAAACATGCAATGCAAGCATCCTAAGACAATTCTTGGAACTTTTTATTGAAAAACAAGATTATAAATAACACCTAACAAGAAAATAAAATTACGCTCCAAGCAAAACTCATATTATGTGACGAATAAAAATATAGCTCCAAGTAAGATATACCGATAGTGTTGAAGACGAAAGAGGGGATGCCTTCCGGGGCATCCCCAAGCTTAGACGCTTGAGTCTTCCTTGAATATTACCTTGGGGATGCCATGGGCATCCCCAAGCTTAGGTTCTTTTCACTCCTTATTCTCCTCATATCGGTGTCTCACCCAAAACTTGAAAACTTCAATCACACAAAACTTAACGGAACTTCGTGAGATGGGTTAGTATAATAAAGATAGATCATTCACTTAGGTACTGTCAATACAAGATTCAGAATTGTTCCCACATGATACCTACTGTATTCTACCATTCCCATAATTTATACCACTAAATATAAGCTATGGAAACACTAAAACAAGCAAACTATGCATGCAAAACAGAATCTGTTAACAACAGAACAGTCTGTGAAGATCTGTAGTGTAACCATACTTCCCTGTCTCTAAAAATTCTGAAACATTAGGACAATCTATGCAATTTGTATATCAATCGTGTGTAAAAAATTAAGATCAAAAGCACGTTCCAGTGAATTTACAAAATTCCTGGACTGAGAGCAAAAGTTTCTGTTTTTGCACAGAATCAAGTCAACTATCATCCACACTATCCCAAAAGCTTTACTTGGCACTTTATTGAAATAAAAGGCACAAAACATGATTAATAAAGTATCTTAATCATGTGAACACATAAAAACAGAAAGGAAAAGTGTTGGGTTGTCTCCCAACAAGCGCTTTTCTTTAAAGCCTTTTAGCTAAGCATGATGATTTCAATGATGCTCACATAGGAATAGTAATTGAAACATGCAAGAGAGCATCATGAATCTCATGACAAGCACATTTAAGTCTAACCCACTTCCTATGCATAGGAATTTGTGAGCAAACAATTTATGGGAACAAGAATCAACTAGCATAGGAAGGCAAAACAAGCATAACTTGAAAACCTTGAACACATAGAGAGGAAACTTGATATTATTGCAATTCCTACAAGCATATGTTCCTCCCTCATAATAATTTTCAGTAGCATCATGAAAGAATTCAACAATATAACCAGCACATAAAGCATTATCTTCATGATCCACAAGCATAGAAAATTTGTCACTCTCCACATAAGCAATTTTCTTCTCATTCATAATAGTGGGAGCAAACTCAACAAAATAACTATCATGAGATACTTAATTGACATAACCACTTTGAATATTAAAATCATGATGACAAGTTTCATGGTTACTATCACTCTATATGGCATACATGTCATCATCATAATCATCATAGATAGTAGGCATGCCATTATCATAACAAATTTGCTCATCAAAACTTGGGGGACTAAAAATATCATCTTCATCAAACATAGCATCCCCAAGCTTGTGGCTTTGCATATCATTAGTATCATGGATATTCAGAGAATTCATACTAGCAATATTGCAATCATGCTCATCATTCAAGGAATTCTCATTAAGTATTTTCATAAATTCTTCCTCTACCAATTGAGCACAACTTTCCAAACCATCTTTTTCACGAAAGACATTAAAAAGACGAACCAATTGATGCAATCTAAACTCCATTTTTTTTGTAGTTTTCTTTTATAAAACCAAACTAGTGAAAAACAAGAAACTAAAAGATTTAATTGCAAGATCTAAAGATATACCTTCAAGCACTCACCTCCCCGGCAACGGCGCCAGAAAAGAGCTTGATGTCTACTATGCAACCTTCTTCTTGTAGACTCGTGTTGGGCCTCCAAGCGCAGAGTTTTGTAGGACAGTAGCAAATTTCCCTCAAGTGGATGACCTAAGGTTTATCAATCCGTGGGAGGCGTAGGATGAAGATGGTCTCTCTCAAACAACCCTGCAACCAAATAACAAAGAGTCTCTTGTGTCCCCAACACACCCAATACAATGGTAAATTGTATAGGTGCACTAGTTCGGCGAAGAGATGGTGATACAAGTGTAATATGGATAGTAGATATAAATTTTTGTAATATAAATATATAAAAACAGCAAGGTAGCAAGTAACAAAAGTGAGCAAAAACGGTATTGCAATGCTTAGAAACAAGGCCTAGGGTTCATACTTTCACTAGTGCAAGTTCTCTCAACAATACTGACATAGTTGAATCATATGTAAATCCCTCACGTGCGACAAAGAGTTCACTCCAAAGTCA
This sequence comes from Elymus sibiricus, assembly GCA_039707655.1. Classification (NCBI taxonomy): domain Eukaryota; kingdom Viridiplantae; phylum Streptophyta; class Magnoliopsida; order Poales; family Poaceae; genus Elymus; species Elymus sibiricus. Next base: position 380,290,222 of record CM077669.1, read on the forward strand.
CAAATAGCGGAGAACAAACGAAGAAATTATTGTAGGCGCGCCGTGGTGGGTTGTGGTCACCTCGTAAGTCGGTTGGACCTCTACTTTGGGCGCAAGGAAGCTTATATCCGGAAAAAAATCGTGTTAAAATCTCAGCACAATCAAAGATATGGAGGAATATAAGAAACGGTTTTCGGCCAGAAAACAGGAACGAAAAACAGAAGAGAACAGAGAGGGAGATCAAATCTAGGAGGGGCTCCTGCCCCTCCGCCGCCATGGTGGCCATGGACTAGAGGGGGAACTCTTCTCCCATCTAGGGGGAGGCCAAGGAAGAAGAATAAGGAGGGGGGCTCTCTCCCCCTCTCTCCCGGTGGCGCCGGAACGCCGCCGGGGCAATCATCGTGACGGCGATCTACACCAACAACTTCGCCGCCGTCAACACCAACTCTCCCCCCCTCTATGCAGCGGTGTAACACCTCTCTTCCCCGCTGTAATCTCTACTTAAACATGGTGCTCAACTCCATATACTATTTCCCAATGATATGTGGCTAACCTATGATGTTTGAGTGATCCGTTTTGTCCTATGGGCTAATTGATGATCGTGGTTGGTATGAGTGTATATTTTATTATGGTGTTGTCCTACGGTGCCCTCCGTCTCGCGCAAACATGGGTGATCCCCGCTGTAGGGTGTTGCAATGTGTTCATGATTTTCCTATGGTGGGTGGCGTGAGTGACAGAATACACATACCCGAGTAGGTGGGTTGTTGCATATGGGAGTAAAGAGGACTTGATACTTAATGCTATGGTTGGGTTTTACCTTAATGATCTTTGGTAGTTGCGGATGCTTGCTAGAGTTTCAATCATAAGTGCATATGATCCAAGTAGAGAAAGTATGTTAGGTCATGCCTCTCCCTCATATAAAATTGCAAGAATGATTACTGGTCTAGTTATCAATTGCCTAGGGACAAATAACCTTCTTGTTTGACAAAAGCTTTCTACTAAACAACTAACTTTTATTATCTTGCAATTTACTCATAGTTTTATTCCCGCAAAGTACTTCTAGTTTTATTCGTGCAAACTATCCTATCACTTACAAAATAGTTTCATACTTGTTCTAGGTAAAGCAAACGTTAAAGTGTGCGTAGAGTAGTATCGGTGGTCGATAGAACTTGAGGGAGTATTTGTTCTACCTTTAGCTCCTCGTTGGGTTAGACACTCTTATTTATCGAAAAAGGCTACAAACGATCCCCTACACTTGTGGGTTATGACTAGGTAGGGGTGCTCCGCAGCTCTCCTGCTCCGCCTCATTTCCACCCGCGCCGACCCGATGGTTGACACCCGCCGCGCACGCGCAGGGCGCTCGGCGCAAACGAGCGCAACAACCCCCACCATGCCGTGGGCGAAGCCGTCGATGGCCGCAACGCTCGAGAGTGGCGGGACCGCTCGCGGCCTCCCGCGCGGCGGAGCAGCCGCCCTGTCGCGTCCCCCCCGACTTGCGTTCACGTAAGAGACCTGAACCCGCAGGACGCGTTACTCATGGCGAGCGAGTTGCTCCGGCACCGCCCGACGGACGGTGGTCACGACGCCTGGGCGGACCACATTGCCGAGCTCGTCACCATCACCAGGAGGGCTTTGGCGCACTATCGCCCACTCCAGGCCCCGGCGTCGGAAGGAGGAAGTGTGGGCGGTGGGCCTTTCCCGCCACCGGGCGGCGACCTAGTCGGGCCTTAGCCCAACGGGCCCGAACGGGGCCTGCCTCGCGCCGTCCTCCTCCTCCTCCGAGTCCCAGTGACCGGCTGTGGCCAGCAGGCCGGCCCTGGCAGCGATGCACCCGGGGGAGGCGGTGGAATGTTCTGCGCTCACCACAACGTACACACCCACAACACGGGAGACCGTCGGGCGTTCGGACCGTCCCGCAGGGAGCGCACCGGCCGGGGCCAGGGCCGCAGCATCCGCGGCACCGGTCGCGGGGATGGCAGATGTGGCAGCAGGAGGAACAACTGCAACAACGGCCCTAAACAAGACCAACGTGAGCAGCCTCGCGGCGACGATGGGCGTGCTCAGCCTTGGGAGGACGCCCGGCAAGGACGGCCCCACGTGGTCCGCCCCCAGGACGTCGCGGCCCTGCCGCCGCGGCCGCCGTCTGACGGAGGGTTTGGGGAAGGCTAGGAGCCTCACATGGCGGCCTGCATCCTCGATGGAGCCCAAGCCCTCTCGTCAAACCACTGGCTCAGACAGCTTCACCGCGCGACGAGCGGCTCTCTCCAGGGGCCGGAAGCCACACGGCCCCTTGATGTCTACTACGCAACCTTCTTCTTATAGACTCGTGTTGGGCCTCCAAGCGCAGAGTTTTGTAGGACAGTAGCAAATTTCCCTCAAGTGGATGACCTAAGGTTTATCAATCCGTGGGAGGCGTAGGATGAAGATGGTCTCTCTCAAACAACCCTGCAACCAAATAACAAAGAGTCTCTTGTGTCCCCAACACACCCAATACAATGGTAAATTGTATAGGTGCACTAGTTCGGCGAAGAGATGGTGATACAAATGTAATATGGATAGTAGATATAGATTTTTGTAATCTGAAAATATAAAAACAGCAAGGTAGCAAGTAACAAAAGTGAGCAAAAACGATATTGCAATGCTTAGGAACAAGGCCTAGGGTTCATACTTTCACTAGTGCAAGTTCTCTCAACAATACTGACATAGTTGAATCATATGTAAATCCCTCACGTGCGACAAAGAGTTCACTCCAAAGTCACAAATAGCGGAGAACAAACGAAGAAATTATTGTAGGGTACGAAACCACCTCAAAGTTATCTTTTCCGATCAATCGTATGAGCTATCCCTATAAGTGTCACGAACAGCCCTAGAGTTCGTACTAAAATAACACCTTAAGATACACATCAACCAAAACCCTAATGTCACCTAGATACTCCAATGTCACCACGAGTACCCATGGGCTTGATTATACGATATGCATCACACAATTTCAGATTCATCATGTTCAATCCAACACAAAGAGCTTCAAAGAGTGCCCCAAAGTTTCTACCGGAGAGTCAAGACGAAAACATGTGCCAACCCCTATGCATAGATTCCCAAGGTCACGGAACCCGCAAGTTGATCACCAAAACATACATCAAGTGGATCAATAGAACATCCCATTGTCACCACGGATATCCCATCGCAAGGCATACCTCAAGTGTTCTCAAATCCTTTAAAGACTCAATCCGATAAGAAAACTTCAAAGGGAAAACTCAATTCATCACCAGAAGATATAGAGGGGAAAACTCCATATGACTCATCTATATTAATAAAGCTCGCGGTACATCAAGATCGTGTCATCTCAAGAACACGAGAGAGAGAGATCAAACACATAGCTACTGGTACATACCCTCAGCCCCGAGGGTGAACTACTCCCTCCTCGTCATGGAGACCGCCGGGATGATGAAGATGGCCTCCGGTGATGGTTTCCCCCTCCGGCAGGGTGCCGGAACGGGCTCCCGATTGGTTTTTCGTGGCTACAGAGGCTTGTGGTGGCGGAACTCCCGATCTAGGTTTCTTTCTGGAGGTTTCTCGATTTATAGGAGTACTTGGCGTTGGAATCAAGTCAGGGGGACTCCCGAGGGGCCCACAAGCCAGGGGGCGCGCCCTAGGGGGGGCGCCCCCTAGGCTTGTGGCTGCCTCGGGACTCCTCTCCGGTATCTTTTTGCTCCAGTATTTTTTTTTATTTTCCAAAAATATTCTCCGTAAATTTTCAGCCCATTCCGAGAACTTTTATTTTTGCACAAAAAACGACACCATGGTAGTTCTGCTGAAAACAGCGTCAGTCCGGGTTAGTTCTAATAAAATCATACCAAAATCATATAAAATTATTGTAAACATGGCATGCATACTTCATAAATTATAGATACGTTGGAGACGTATCACCCCTCCGGTGGTCCCAGTATCCCGTCTCCTTCGACTCCAGGTACGGTCCCAAGTCCATGGCCGCTGCGGGCACGCTCCCCCTGCTATGCACCCCCATCATCTGCAACGTCTCCGTCACCAGAACCCTCGTCGACGGAGGCGCTGACCTCAATGTGCTCTCCGTGGAGACCTTTGAGACCCTCCGGGTGCTCTCCCATGAGTTGGCGCCCACCAGGCCGTTCCACGGCGCCGCCGGTGGTTCCGTCGTCCCCATGGGGCAGGTCCGCCTCCCCGTCACCTTCGGCACACGCGACAATTACCGCATTGAGCTCATAGAGTTCGACGTAGCATGCATCGACCTCCCGTACAACGCTATTCTGGGTACCCGACCCTGGCCAAGTTCATGGCAGTGGCTCACCACGGTTACAACATCCTCAAGATGCCGGGCCCCGGCGGCGTCATCACCATCACCTGCGACGAGATGGACGCGGTCCATTCCCTCGAGCGGGCCTACAAGGCGTCTGCGGCCAGGCGCCCCCACGACGAGGGGGAAGCTGGGCTTGGCGCGGCTGCGCTCTCAAGGAAGAAGGGGTAGCTGTCAACCCCTGACCTCGCCAAGGTGAAGAAGGTGGCACTCGACACCGACGACGCAAGCCCCGTGCCTCTTGCCGACGTTGGCCTCGCCTCGGCATAGGAAGGCGCGCCCAGTGCCTTCCCCAAGCTTGGCTCGGGGGCTTCCGTCTGGGAAGCGTCTAGCTCGGCTAGGAAGGCGGTTCAAGCACTACCTGAAGGCGCGCCTCATCGCGCGCCTCCTCGAAGCGAGGAGCGTGGCGCTTGGCGCCGGTGTCACGGGGGCTCATCGACCAAGGAATCAGCAAGCAGTGGACGGGGCATCTTCTAGAACGCCGCCCTGAGAGGAGTGGCAGGGAGCACCCGTACGTCGACCTCGCGGGCCTCGATAGGGTAGGCCCCCGGGGCCTCCCCCAACTCTCGCGCATCACCCGTTGACTATGCTCGCGTGCCGTTTGGCCTAGTGAGCACCGGCACTGGCCTCCCCTGCAGACAGGTAAGGCTCACAATGGCGCCTTTGGTGGCGTCAAGACCTCACGGGTCCTTGAAGCCTCTGGAGCCGACCGCCCCTGGAGATTGAACCCCCGTGTCACGTGTTGTCAAATGGCTCGACGCCCCCGCGGCAGTGTTGCCGCCAGGTTATTTTTGTGGTCTCCTCAAGTCAAGCACCCCCCGTTCCTTTTGTGCACTTCGCATTACCCTGAAGCCGGGACATCCCCGTATGTAATGAACCAGATTAACCCCTGTCAAGATTATGTCGTTTTGTTTCAAGCTTCAAGTATAGCACCTCGTCCCCACCAGCATCTTCGCCCCCTACGCCACCCCCTCGACGGTTCCATGGGGGAGGGTTGGACACGACGTCTGCGTCAGGACTTGTCCTCGCAGCGCCAAGAAATCCAAATGACCAAGCTCTGGCTCACGGGCTGGCCCCCCGTGCTAGTCATCTCACCAAGGTCTTTGGTGTCCCGCCTCCCGGAGGACCATCATGGGCGGGTAATGGGGGCACGGCTCGGCTCGGGGTGGCAGGGGTAAAGCCGTCCCTGGATGGGTGCCCCACCACCCCGGCATAGCACCACTACGATTGCGCGGTGCGTCCCGCACCCATGTTATGGGTCGCGGAGCGCACACCCACGCCGGAAACTAGGCATAAAGCCACCCGAAGAATTGAGGAAGGAACTCCCGAGCCTTGTGCCTGGAGTATCTGATTCCTCTTTTAAAATCACCACTCGTGACACTCTCACGTAAGAATGAGTGGGGATGTACATGCGCCGGAGCCTCCTGGAGGACCGCACCTCGGCCTCGGGAGGACTCCCGCCCACGCCTAGTGGAATCCCCATGCTCCGCGCTGGTGGATGAAGTACTGAGGAAGGAGCTCCATGTGCCTGGGGTATCCGACCCCTCTTTTAAATCGCTGCCCGTGACCCTCTCACGTAATAATGAGGTTGGGGCTGTACACGGCTCGGAGCCTCCCGAAGGACCGCCCCTCGGCCTCGGGAGGACTCCCGCCCATGCCTAGTGGAAGCCCCATGTTCCGCGCTAGGTGAGATATTGTATAATCCCCTCGGCGGGGGCCGTAACAGCCTCAGGACAAACGGCCCCCGCCTCGGAACCCCCCCTGCGGCACGCGCCCACCGGCCCCCTTGGGTCTCACGCGTGCGGGGGCTGGGCACGGTGCCTGTGCCTGGGCAAGTCCTAGCGACGCCAGGCCACGAAGGACTGGGTTTTAGCTCGCGGACATGCCCACACGCACATCACCTCACCAAGGCGCGTGGTGCCTGTCTTCCTCACGTAACGCCCAAGTGTAAACCGGTAAGCGCGTTCCGACCTAGAAGCAAATGCTTTCATGCAGGATTTCTCCCCAGGGCGGTTCCCCCAAGAACCATCGCGCGTCAGGACCCTTCATACCAACGACGGCTGAGATGTGCCTGGGGGCTGAGCCCCGGCAACGCATAGCATCAGGGTAAACCAGGAAAGGGATACAAGCCCAGCAAAGGACAAAGAGGAGAAACTAATTTTTAACCCAAAAAACGTTCAATTTAAGGCACGAGGGACATAACCCATTTTTTTACGCACCCCCACGGGGTCAGCATGGTTCATTGCAGGAAAAGAAAAACAACGCAAAAGAGGAGCTGGACTCCCGCGGCGCCGCCTCCGGAGATCCTGACTTTACGTCGCCGCACCTAGTCGGACTCCTCCTCCTTGATGCGGGTGCCTGGAGAGCCGTCGGGGTCGTCATCGCTCCCACTCCCCCCGGAGGAGGAGCTGCGACGGCCGCCACCGCTACTGCTGCTGCTGCTGCCGCTCTCCATGCAGTAGTCCAGGCGATCGCCGCACCCCCCCCCCCCCGAAGATCTTCATGAAGAGCGTAGAGGCCCTGTCAAACTTGAAGTGGAGGACGTGCCCCTCCCACAGGCCGCAGGCAAGGGCGAATGACTTCCACCCACGCTTCAAAAACATGAAGCCGAGTGGGTTGAACTCCGTCGCCACCCAGGAGGACCCGTTGCAGCAGCCGTCTGGTTGCAGCCACAGGCCTGGGGGTGCGCGTCCCTCCATCTCCATCGCAAAGGGGTCTGGGAGCCGGAGCCAGGTGCGAGGCTGTAGGACCGAAAGTATGTCTAGAGGGGGGGGTGATTAGACTACTTGACCAAATAAAAATCCTACCTTTTCCCAATTTTAAGTGTTGGCAGATTTTAGCATTGATAGCAAGTCAAGCACACCCTACACATGCATGTCTAAGAGTATAGCAGCGGAAAGTAATAACAAGCATGTATAGTAGAGGGTAGGAAAGAAGATCAAATGCAATTTGTAGACACGAAGATTTTTCCCGTGGTTCCGATAGGTGGTGCTATCGTACGTCCATGTTTATGGAGTCTTCAACCCATGAAGGGTAACGGTCGCGAGAGTCCACGGAGGGCTTCACCCATAAGGGTCCACGAAGTAGCAACCTTGACTATTCCATAACGGCTTCCATTCACGAAGGACTAGCCTCACTATGGGTAGATCTTCACGAAGTAGGCGATCTCCTTGCCCGTACAAACTTCTTGGTTCAACTCCACAACACGAAGTAGGAGGCTCCCAAGCGACACCTAACCAATCTAGGAGGGACCACCCTCCAAAAGGTAATAGGCTCGGCAATGTCGATGAACTCCTTGCTCTTGTGCTTCAAGATGATATAGTCCTCAACACACAATCACTCTCTCACAGATTTGGCTATGGTGGAAGAGATTGATTTGGTGGAAAGCAACTTGGGGAGGCTAGAGATCAAGATTCATATGGATGGAATGGAATGGCATGATCTCAACACATGAGTAGGTGGCTCTCTCTCAGAAAATATGATGGGGCAAGTATGGAATAGTTCTGAGTGCTTCTCTTTCAAGTGGGTGGTGGTGAAGGGGTATATATAGGCATCCCCAAAAATCCAACCGTTACACCTAAAGTGATCAACTCAGTGACACCGATGTGTGAATCTCGGTGGTACCGAAGTGATCAAAAGGTGACAACTTTTGAATCTCGGTGAGACCGATATATAAATCTCGGTGGTATCGATAAGGTGACCAACGGTCAGATTGCTCAATCTCGGTGACGCCGATCCAACAAACTCGGTGGTACCGATTTTGTGAATCGAGGTAACAGAAAGTTGGCAACCCAAACTCGGTGGCACCGAAGTGGAATCGGTTGCACCGATGTGCTAGGGTTTGGCATGGGTCTGTAATTTGGGAATCGGTGGCACCGAGTGGAAAGTGTTGGTTGCACCGATTTTGGATATTTGACTTTGGACAGACTTTTGTGGAAGAGCTTGTGGGTGTTTTTGGTGACTATCACTTGTGCACGTATGAGCATTTTGTTCACCAACAGTACCTTACCCCCTTTTAATAGTATTGGCTTTCCTATGGACTCAAAGTGATTTCTCACAAAGTAAAATGTAGAGTCGTCTTGCTTGAAACTTTGCCAATCTATTTCCTTGCATCTTGGGGTTATCCACAATCCTTTTGCCATCCCTATCATTGAACTTTTCCTGAAATATGCTTAGTGGAAACATTAGTTCAATGACATATATGTTGTTATTAATTACCAAAACCACCAAGGGAGCAAATGTGCTTTCAATCTCCCCCTTTTTGGTAATTGATGACAACATATAGATCAAAGCTTCGACATATGATATAATCAATGAATATAATCGTCGCTTTGAGAAGTATGTGATAATCAAGAGCTCCCCCTAAATTTGTGCATTATTCTAAATTTGCGTTTGAATGCAAATGCACAATCGATTAGGTACATGGGGCACTCTTTCATGTCACTTACAACTTGGTGGTGTGCGAGAATAATAAGAATGAACATTATAGCACATCACAATCAAGCATAAGGTGAATGATCATCTCATAAACATCAAAATGATAGGAAATAGTAGCAATACACATCAAGTGTATGATCAAACACCAACAGAGGTTTAACACATCCAAACCAAAAGATCAAATGTTTTGTAAAGCGATAAAAACCAAACGCTCTCTCACTCGAAGCCTAAAGATCTATATACACTTCTCCCCCTTTGGCAACAAGTTACCAAAAAGTTCAAAGGTATATATCTAATCGTTCTTGGGCTGATCTCCTCCGGTAGCTGATGAAGGAGTTGAGAGAACTGCATCGGCGAAGACCTCTGCAGATGTGATGGACGGAGTTTGTGTAGCAACGGGAGGTACTGGAGCTGATGGAGCTGAGGAGGCTGTAGCAGGTGCTAATGAAGAAGGCCTCAACTCTGGAACTGGCACTGTGGCTGATCTGGCCTGGGTAGAGAAGTGAGTGCCTGGCCTGAGAGGAGAGTCATCCTCATCATCTGAAGTGTCGGGACTGGGCACGCTGTCAACTTCCTTCTTCAGCTCATTCACGGTCTTGAACATTTGGAAAGTAATCTTCATTCTCCTTGATATACTTCCAGTCAACGTATCTCATATCACTGACAGCTGGGCTCTTGTCAAGTAACACAGTCTCATAGAAATCCTGTTGCTCCTTGGTATAGAACCTGTAGTCCACAGCTGTTTTTCTCCTCTGAGCATATGGATCAATTGCTCTCCATGCCCTCAAACCAGAATCCTTCCTCTTCTTCATATCTTCAGCAAGCAGGTGGCTGGCATTATGCTCTGGAAGGTGTGGTCTGAGCTTCATCAAAGCAGTCATATCATCATCATCATCCTCAGCTTCCCTGAAAGTGGAGGTCTTGTTCATGGAAGAAGATGGAATGTCTCGGGAGAACCTCTTAGGCTTATCAGCAGCAGCAGCTTTCTTGGGAGCAGACTTGGTGCTCTTGGAAGTGGTAGCCTTAGGCATAGCATCTGCCATAAGCTTCTTCTTCTTCTTGGGAGGGGCCTTTGCAGCTGGCTCTACCTCCTTCTCTTCAGTAGCAGCCTCCTCTGGATCTTCAAACATAGAGGTAGGCCTGCCAATAACATGGATAATACTCTTCCTGGATTTCTTCTTCTCCCCTGCCTTCTTAGGCATAGACTTCTTGGGAGGCACAACAGTCATGGTTGCTCTGGAGCTCTCTGGTGCTCTCACTGTCTCATAGCTAGCATACTCCTTCCTGATAGCTTTCTTCTTCTTGGAAGAAGTGGCAGCAACATCTTTCTTAGGCAGCTCCTCAGGGGTGAAGTCCTCATCCTCCTCATCAGAATTGAGCTTCCTCCTAGTCCTTGTAGCAGCCTTGGGCAAATCAGGAGAACTAGGCACATCATCAAAACTCTCCTCAGGACTAGTGCCTGAACTCATGACAACATTCTCCTCTCTGAAATTGTTCTCACTGTCATCTGAAGCAGACATCTCTGACCCTGTGAATAGAGTATAGAGGAGTGGAGAAGATGAGTCATCACAAAATGCAAACATTTCAAAAGATTGAACTAGGATTTCTCAAATTTTGCATTCTGCCAAATGTATGTCGGTACAACCGAGGCAAAATTTTCGGACCCATCGAGACAAACAACCTGCTTTCCAGAAACTTGGCACCATTTTCGGTTACACCGAAAATTAGTACTCGGTTCCACCGAGGTGTTCTCAGCTGGCCAGAAAAACCGAATCGGTGCTACCGATTCTTTTGCATCGGTTCTACCGAGATTCATGTGGCGGACGGCAAAACCTAAAAATCGATCGTTCGCTATTCTACTGGAATTTCTAGAGGATAGTGAGGTTTGCAATTCGTGGATTATCGATAAAATTGACTTCAATGCGCAAGAATCGGACGGGGAGCGCAAGGAAGGATCGGATCCGTACCCTAGCTTGGTGACGGTTCGCTACGGCGAAGACGGCGGCGAAGATGCCCGTCGACGGCGAGGATCCCAGCGGCAGAGGAGCGCGGGGAGGCAAGGGCGACGACCGGGGGGGTCCTTTTTGGCAGCTTAGGGTTTTGGAGCGTGACGGTTTGAGGAGTGAATTTCAAAGCGTCGGGTCCACAACATATATACCCCTTGCTGTCGGTGACACCGGTTCGAAATTTTTGGTGTCACCGAGTTTCTCAACTGTCAGCTGACAGGGAAACTCGGTGTAACCGAGAATAAGGAATCGGTGTTATCGAGATCGAAAAACCAGATCAACCCTAGGCATTCGGTGAGACCGAGAATTTTGGTTGGTTCCACCGAGATGCACTTGGGAGGTTTTGGAGTGCAGCCCTTTTCGACACGGAACTCCGAGTGCATCTCACACAGAGGGATCGAGAAGTGCTTGTTCAAGTTTTGGGATGAAGCAAGAATAGAATATGAGGTGAGAAAGCATAGATAGCTAGAGAGTGGTCCTAGGCATTCTTGTCCATCCAATTGGCAAAGGAGAAATCAAAAAGCCAAATAGGAACAATTGGATGTCCTCGAATGGATAAATAAATGCAGACCAACATGCTCACACAATAAGATGTCAAATGAAATCATGGCAAACGTGCACATACACACTAGCATCTATCAAGCATTTTGGCGATGACAGAGTCATCTATATATGAGTATATTGACTTAGGAGCCAAGTAATAATACTTGATCATAGGTCATACTCATCGTTTAAGCACAAGTGGGGTTACCACTTTTACATAAAGCATTTAATGTTGTCACATACCAAGATATGCTTTGACTCAAGTCTTAGAGTAAAGCTCCCCCTTGATGTGACAACCCCCATAGGAGGGATAAACTAACCTTGGGTTTTGTCGATGAAGACTTCATGTTGGTGAGGTAGTGGTGGATGCTCAAAGTTGATGAAGATCACCAAGAGTTGGGAGCATCCTTGTTGTTTCCTTACTCTTCTCACCTACATGGGTTAGTCCCAACACACAAGAGACAAATACAAGGATATCTATGGACATGGAGTGCAAAGCATGTGTGATGATGTCCATTGATTTGTTGATTACCTTGTCCCTTGCTTACCTTTGAGGGAATGTGTGACTCCTTGAACTATTGCATAGAGTTGATGTTGATTGCAAATAGTTCTTGCCAATAATGAATGTGAGTGAGTTTCATTGGCGGAGTCACCCCTCAAGATCTCTCTAGTTCTTCTTCTTGGGGACCCACATCAACTTGATGGGGATCCTTGGTGTTGAAGTAGCCCTTGTAGAAGTTGAGCTTGAAGTAGCCTTGGGAACCCACTCCACAAAAGCTTGGGATTCATCTTCATATGAGTCAATGTCCTCTTGAAGCTTGTTCTTTCCCTTGAGCTTGTGGTGGAAGGTCATCTTGAAAGCTTGTTCCCTTGGGGAGAGTATGTTCATACTTCTCCTTTTGAGGAACAAACTTGGGCTTGTTGGGGAACGTTGCATGGGAAACAAAAATTTTCCTACGCACACACAAGATCTATCCATGGTGATGAGCATCTACGAGAGGGAGAGTGAATCTACATACCCTTGTAGATCGCTAAGCGGAAGCGTTTAAGAAACGCGGTTGATGTAGTCGAACGTCTCCGCGATCCAAATCGCAAGTCGTCCCTCGATCCGATCACGAACTAGCGCCGAACGGACGGCACCTCCGCGTTCAACACACGTACGGCTTGATGACGCCTTCACCTCCTCGATCCAGCGAGCGATGGTGAAGTAGTGGTTGAGTTCCAGCAGCACGACGGCGTGGTGATGGTGGTGAGGAACAATCTCTGCAGGGCTTCGCCAAGCGCTACGGAGATTATGACGGAGGAACTAGAGGGTTAGGGTTGCCGCACACGGCTTGGGGAAATCTTGATGTATCCCGTGTGCTGGCCCTGCCCCTCTATTTATATGTTGAGCCTTGGGGTCTAAACTTGGAGTAAAAACCTCCTCCAGGTCGGTTTTGCCCGCACAAGGTCGGTTTGGCCCGCAGGGAAAGAGTCCAACTCGGATCCCTGCCGAACCGTGCACAGCCGCACACAAGCGGTAGTACCGCTTCACACAAGCGGTAGTACCGCTTGGGCGGTAGTACCGCTTCACACAAGCGGTAGTACCGCTCGGGCGGTAGTACCGCTTCACCAAGCGGTAGTACCGCTTACGCGGCAGCAAAACTACTTTTGCACTTTCCAATACCTCGTGGGCTTTATCCCTTTGGCCCATATAAAGTGTTGCTGTACCCGAACACTTCGGTAAACATCCGGAACCCCTTCCGGTGAATTCCGGAACCCTTCCGGAGATCAAAACACTATTATCACATATATCAATCTTTACCTCCGGACTATTCCGGAGATCCTCGTCATGTCCGGGATCTTATCCGGGACTCCGAACAACCTTCGGTCACCAACATAATAACTCAACTATACTAATCGTCACCAAACGTTAAGTGTGTAGACCCTGCGGGTTCGAGAACTATGTAGACATGACCGAGACACCTCTACGGCCAATAACCAATAGCGGGACCTGGATGCCCATATTGGCTCCTACATATTCTACGAAGATCTTTTATCGGTCGAACCTCTATGTCAAGGATTCAGTTAATCCCGTATGCTGTTCCCTTTGTTCTTCGGTATGTTACTTGCCCGAGATTCGATCGTCGGTATCACTATACCTAGTTCAATCTCGTTACCGGCAAGTCTCTTTACTCGTTCCGTAATACAAGATCTCGTGGCTAACACTTTAGTCACATTGCTTGCAAGGCTCATTGTGATGTTGTATTACCGAGTGGGCCCTGAGATACCTCTCCGTCATACGGAGTAACAAATCCCAGTCTTGATCCATGCCAACCCAACAGACACCCTCGGAGATACCTGTAGAGCACCTTTATAGTCGCCCAGTTACGTTGCGACGTTTGATACACACAAGGTATTCCTCCGGTGTCAGTGAGTTGCATGATCTCATGGTCAAAGGAACAGATACTTGACATGCAGAAAACAATAGCAATAAACTGACACGATCATATGCTACGTTCGTAGTTTGGGTCTTGTCCATCACATCATTCTCCTAATGATGTGATCCCGTTATCAAATGACATCTCATGTCAATGGCTAGGAAACCTTAACCATCTTTGATCAACGAGCTAGTCAACTAGAGGCTTACTAGGGACACAGTGTTGTCTATGTACCCACACATGTAATTGAGTTTCCAATCAATACAATTATAGCATGGATAATAAACGATTATCATGAACAAGGAAATATAATAATAACCAATTTATTATTGCCTCTAGGGCATATTTCCAACAGTCTCCCACTTGCACTAGAGTCAATAATCTAGTTCACATCACTATGTGATTTGCATTGTAATGAATCGAACACCCATGCAGTTCTGGTGTTGTTCATGTTTAGCCCTTGGAAGAGGTTTAGTCATCGGATCTGCAACATTCAGATCCGTGTGTACTTTGCAAATATTTATGTCGTCCTCCTTGATGTAATCGCGGATGGAATTGAAACGTCGCTTTATGTGTCTGGTCCTCTTGTGAAATCTTGGTTCCTTGGCTAGAGCAATGGCACCAGTATTATCACAAAACAGAGTCATTGGGTTAAGCGCACTAGGCACTACTCCAAGATCTGTCATGAACTCCTTCATCCAGACACCTTCCTTCGCCGCCTCCGAGGCTGCGATGTACTCCGCTTCGCATGTAGAATCAGCTACCACGCTTTGCTTGAAACTGGACCAGCTAACCGCACCCCCATTAAGAATAAACACGTATCCGGTTTGAGACTTAGAGTCATCCGGATCAGTGTCAAAGCTTGCATCGACGTAACCCTTTACGACGAGCTCTTGATCACCTCCATAAACGAGAAACATATCCTTAGTCCTTTTCAGGTACTTCAGGATATTCTTGACCGCCGTCCAGTGTTCCATTCCTGGATCACTTTGAAACCTTCCGACCATACTTATGGCAAGGCTGACATCGGGTCTTGTGCACAGCATTGCATACATAATAGAGCCTATGGCTGAAGCATAGGGGATGACACTCATCTTTTCTCTATCTTCTGCAGTCACTGGGCATTGAGTCTTACTCAACTTCACACCTTGCAAAACAGGCAAGAACCCCTTCTTGGACTGATCCATTTTGAACTTCTTCAAAATCTTATCAAGGTATGTGCTTTGTGAAAGTCCTATTAAGCGTCTTGATCTATCTCTATAGATCTTTATGCCTAATATGAAAGCAGCTTCTCCTAGGTCCTTCATTGAAAAACTCTTGTTCAAATATTCCTTCACGCTTTCCAGCATTTCTATATTGTTTCCAATCAGTAATATGTCATCCACATATAATATTAGAAACGCTATAGAGCTCCCACTCACTTTCTTGTAAATACAAGCTTCTCCGTAAACTTGTATAAACTCGAACGCTTTGATCACCTCATCAAAACGAAGATTCCAACTCCGAGATGCTTGCACCAGTCCATAAATGGATCGCTGGAGTTTGCAAACTTTGTCAGCATTCTCTGGATCGACAAAACCTTCTGGTTGCATCATATACAACTCTTCCTTAAGGAAACCGTTAAGGAACGCTGTTTTGACATCCATCTGCCAAATTTCATAATCGAAAAAGGCAGCTATTGCTAACATGATTCTGACGGACTTAAGCATCGCTACGGGTGAGAAGGTCTCATCGTAGTCAACTCCTTGAACTTGTGAAAAACCCTTTGCCACAAGTCGAGCTTTATAGACGGTGACATTACCGTCCGCGTCCGTCTTCCTCTTAAAGATCCATTTGTTCTGAATGGCCTTACGCCCTTCAGGTAATACTTCCAAAGTCCATACTTTGTTTTCATACATGGATCCCATCTCGGATTTCATGGCCTCTAACCACTTCTCGGAATCCGGGCCCATCATCGCTTCTCCATAGCTCGTAGGTTCATCGTTGTCTAACAACATGACCTCTAAGACAGGGTTGCCGTACCACTCGGGAGCAGTACGCGTCCTTGTCGACCTACGAGGTTCGATAGCAACTTGATCCAAAGCTTCATGATCATCATCATTAACTTCCTCTTCAGCTAATGTAGGCTCCACAGAAACAACTTTCTGCACTGCGCTACTCTCAGGTTGAAGTAAAGGTTCAACAACCTCATCAAGTTCTATCTTCCTCCCACTCAATTCTTTCGAGAGAAACTCTTTCTCAAGAAATGTTCCGTTTTTAGCGACAAACACTTTGCCCTCGGATCTGAGGTAGAAGGTATACCCAATTGTCTCTTTTGGGTATCCTATGAAGACGCATTTCTCCGCTTTGGGTTCCAGCTTTTCAGGCTGAAGCTTTTTGACATAAGCATCACATCCCCAAACTTTAAGAAACGACAGCTTTGGCTTCTTGCCAAACCAAAGTTCATATGGCGTCGTCTCAACGGATTTCGATGGTGCCCTATTTAAAGTGAATGCAGCTGTCTCTAATGCATAACCCCAAAACGATAGTGGCAAATCGGCAAGAGACATCATAGATCGCACCATATCTAATAAGGTTCGATTACGACGTTCGGACACACCATTACGCTGTGGTGTTCCAGGCGGTGTCAATTGTGAAACAATTCCACACTGTCTTAAGTGACTGCCAAACTCATAACTCAGATATTCTCCTCCTCGATCAGATCGTAGGAATTTAATCTTCTTGTTACGATGATTCTCAACTTCACTCTGAAATTGTTTGAACTTTTCAAATGTTTCAGACTTATGTTTCATTAAGTAAATATACCCATATCTACTTAAGTCATCAGTGAAGGTGAGAAAGTAACGATAACCACCGCGCGCCTCAATACTCATCGGACCGCACACATCAGTATGTATGATTTCCAATAAGTCACTTGCCCGTTCCATTGTTCCAGAGAACGGCGTTTTAGTCATCTTGCCCATGAGGCATGGCTCACATGTGTCAAGTGATTCAAAATCAAGTGACTCCAAAATTCCATCAGCATGGAGCTTCCTCATGCGTTTTACGCCAATATGACCTAAACGGCAGTGCCACAAGAAAGTGGTATTATCATTATCAATTCTACATCTTTTGGCATCAATGTTATGAACATGTGTATCATTACTATCGAGATTCAATAAGAATAAACCCCTCACATTGGGTGCATGACCATAAAAGATATTACTCATATAAATAGAACAACCATTATTCTCTGATTTAAATGAGTAACCGTCTCGCAATAAACAAGATCCAGATATAATGTTCATGCTTAACGCAGGCACCAAATAACACTTATTTAGGTTCATCACTAATCCCGACGGTAATCGAAGAGCGAGCGTGCCGACGGCGATCACATCAACCTTGGAACCATTTCCCACGCGCATCGTCACTTCGTCCTTTGCCAGCCTCCGTCTATTCCGCAGTTCCTGTTTAGAGTTGCAAATATGAGCAACCGCACCGGTATCAAATACCCAGGCACTACAACGAGGGTTGGTAAGGTACACATCAATAACATGTATATCATATATACCTTGTTTGTTGTTGGCCGCCTTCTTGTCAGCCAAATACTTGGGGCAGTTCCGCTTCTAGTGTCCAGTTCCCTTGCAATGAAAACACACAGTTTCTGGTTTGGGTCCAGCCTTGGGTTTCTTCACGAGAGGAGCAACTGCTTTGGCACTCTTCTTGGAGTTACCCTTCTTACCCTTGCCATTTTTCTTGAAACTAGTGGTTTTATTGACCATCAACACTTGATGCTCCTTCTGAATTTCAGACTCAGCGGCTTTTAGCATCGCAAACAGCTCGGCGACTGACTTGTTCATCCCGTGCATGTTATAGTTCAACACGAAGCTCTTGTAGCTAGGTGGCAATGATTGAAGAACTCTGTCAGTGATAGCCTCTGGCGGAAGGGGCATCCCTAACTCAGCCTGACGGGTGGAGTACCCAGACATTCTGAGCACGTGATCACTGATAGACCCGTTCTCCTCCATCTTGCAAGCATAGAACTTATCGGAGATCTCATATCTCTCGATCCGGGCATTCTTCTGAAAGATAAACTTCAACTCCTGGAACATCTCATATGCTCCATGACGTTCAAAACGTCTTTGAAGTCCCGGTTCTAAGCCATACAACATTGCACATTGTACTATTGAGTAATCATCAGAACGAGCCTGCCAGGCGTTCACAACGTCTAGAGACTCAACTGGAGCGGGTGGATCACCAAGCGGTGCATCAAGGACATAAGCCTTCTGGGAAGCCGTAAGGGTAATCCTTAGATTACGGGCCCAGTCCACAAAGTTACTTCCATCATCTTTCAATTTAGCTTTCTCTAGGAACGCATTAAAATTCAGGGGTGCTACTGCGCGAGCCATGATCTACAACATAAATATAGCAAAGACAACTTAGACTATTGTTCTAGATAATGAGTTTAGTTAATCATATTACTTAAAAACTCCCACTAAAATTGACATCCCTCCGGTCATTCGAGTGTAACATGATCCAAATCCACCAACTCAAGTCCGATCATCACGTGAGTTGAGGTGGTTTCAATGGTGAACATCTTCATGTTGATCATATCTACTATATGACTCATGTTCGACCTTTCGGTCTCTTGTGTTCCGAGGCCATGTCTGTACATGCTAGGCTCGTCAAGTTTAACCCGAGTGTTCCGCGTGTGCAACATGGCTTGCACCCGTTGTATGTGAACGTGGAGTCTATCACACCCGATCATCACGGCGTGTCTCGAAACGACGAACTTTCGCAACGGTGCACACTCGGGGAGAACACAATTTATCTTGAAATTTAAGTGAGGGATCACCTTATAATGCTACCGTCGTCCTAAGCAAAATAAGATGCATAAAAGGATTAACATCACATGCAAATCATAAGTGACATGATATGGCCATGAACTTGTGCTTTTGATCTCCATCTCCAAAGCACCGGCAATATCTCCATCGTCACCGGCATGACACCATGATCTCCATCATCTTGATCTCCATCAACGTGTCGCCATAAGGTTGTCGCGCCGACTGTTGCTTCCACGACTATTGCTAACGTTTAGCGATAAAGTAAAGCATTACATAGCGCTTAATGATTGACACGCAGGTCATACAATAATTAAAGACAACTCTATGGCTCCTGCCAGTTGCCGTACTCATCGACATGCAAGTCGTGATATTCTATACAACACATGATCATCTCATACATCACATATATCTCATCATGTAATTGGCCATATCACATCACAACATACCCTGCAAAAACAAGTTAGACGTCCTCTAATTGTTGTTGCAAATTTTACGTGGCTGCTACGGGTTAGCAAGAACCGTTCTTACCTATGCAAAACCACAACGTGGTGTAGTGATTGCTTTTTGATCTTCTAAAAGAACCCTCTTCATTGAAATCGATTCAACTAAAGTGAGAGAGACAGACACCCGCTAGCCATCTTTATGCAACGAAGTTACATGTCAGTTGAAGGAACCTGTCTCGCGTAAGTGTACGCGTAATGTCGGTCCGGGCCGCTTCATCTCACAGTACCGCCGAATCAAATATCAACTAGTAACGGCAAGCAATATGTATACACCCACGCCCACAACTCGTTTGTGTTCTACTCGAGATCTCATCTACGCATAGACCTAGCTCATGATGCCACTGTTGGGGAACGTTGCATGGGAAACAAAAATTTTCCTACGCACACACAAGATCTATCCATGGTGATGAGCATCTACGAGAGGGAGAGTGAATCTACATACCCTTGTAGATCGCTAAGCGGAAGCGTTTAAGAAACGCGGTTGATGTAGTCGAACGTCTCCGCGATCCAAATCGCAAGTCGTCCCTCGATCCGATCACGAACTAGCGCCGAACGGACGGCACCTCCGCGTTCAACACACGTACGGCTTGATGACGCCTTCACCTCCTCGATCCAGCGAGCGATGGTGAAGTAGTGGTTGAGTTCCAGCAGCACGACGGCGTGGTGATGGTGGTGAGGAACAATCTCTGCAGGGCTTCGCCAAGCGCTACGGAGATTATGACGGAGGAACTAGAGGGTTAGGGTTGCCGCACACGGCTTGGGGAAATCTTGATGTATCCCGTGTGCTGGCCCTGCCCCTCTATTTATATGTTGAGCCTTGGGGTCTAAACTTGGAGTAAAAACCTCCTCCAGGTCGGTTTTGCCCGCACAAGGTCGGTTTGGCCCGCAGGGAAAGAGTCCAACTCGGATCCCTGCCGAACCGTGCACAGCCGCACACAAGCGGTAGTACCGCTTCAC
Source organism: Elymus sibiricus (assembly GCA_039707655.1). Classification (NCBI taxonomy): domain Eukaryota; kingdom Viridiplantae; phylum Streptophyta; class Magnoliopsida; order Poales; family Poaceae; genus Elymus; species Elymus sibiricus. Next base: position 380,310,220 of record CM077669.1, read on the forward strand.
ACAAGCGGTAGTACCGCTTGGGCGGTAGTACCGCTTCACACAAGCGGTAGTACCGCTCGGGCGGTAGTACCGCTTCACCAAGCGGTAGTACCGCTTACGCGGCAGCAAAACTACTTTTGCACTTTCCAATACCTCGTGGGCTTTATCCCTTTGGCCCATATAAAGTGTTGCTGTACCCGAACACTTCGGTAAACATCCGGAACCCCTTCCGGTGAATTCCGGAACCCTTCCGGAGATCAAAACACTATTATCACATATATCAATCTTTACCTCCGGACTATTCCGGAGATCCTCGTCATGTCCGGGATCTTATCCGGGACTCCGAACAACCTTCGGTCACCAACATAATAACTCAACTATACTAATCGTCACCAAACGTTAAGTGTGTAGACCCTGCGGGTTCGAGAACTATGTAGACATGACCGAGACACCTCTACGGCCAATAACCAATAGCGGGACCTGGATGCCCATATTGGCTCCTACATATTCTACGAAGATCTTTTATCGGTCGAACCTCTATGTCAAGGATTCAGTTAATCCCGTATGCTGTTCCCTTTGTTCTTCGGTATGTTACTTGCCCGAGATTCGATCGTCGGTATCACTATACCTAGTTCAATCTCGTTACCGGCAAGTCTCTTTACTCGTTCCGTAATACAAGATCTCGTGGCTAACACTTTAGTCACATTGCTTGCAAGGCTCATTGTGATGTTGTATTACCGAGTGGGCCCTGAGATACCTCTCCGTCATACGGAGTAACAAATCCCAGTCTTGATCCATGCCAACCCAACAGACACCCTCGGAGATACCTGTAGAGCACCTTTATAGTCGCCCAGTTACGTTGCGACGTTTGATACACACAAGGTATTCCTCCGGTGTCAGTGAGTTGCATGATCTCATGGTCAAAGGAACAGATACTTGACATGCAGAAAACAATAGCAATAAACTGACACGATCATATGCTACGTTCGTAGTTTGGGTCTTGTCCATCACATCATTCTCCTAATGATGTGATCCCATTATCAAATGACATCTCATGTCAATGGCTAGGAAACCTTAACCTTCTTTGATCAACGAGCTAGTCAACTAGAGGCTTACTAGGGACACAGTGTTGTCTATGTACCCACACATGTAATTGAGTTTCCAATCAATACAATTATAGCATGGATAATAAACGATTATCATGAACAAGGAAATATAATAATAACCAATTTATTATTGCCTCTAGGGCATATTTCCAACAGGGCTTGGGGTATTGACCTTCTTCCCATTCAACTCCATTAGCGTTGAAGTAGCCAATGCCATGGTTCTTCCGGTATCCTCCGTGCTTGCGTACAATCTCCTCAAATTGCTTACACCCGGCAAGACTCTTGTAGATACCTTTCTATATAATTCCTTTCAATAAAGCGTTTTCTTGCTCAAGTGTAACTTGGCTAAGAGAATCATCATTAGTGTAATCAATAGAACTACTAGAAGCAACATCATTAGATTTAGCATTTTTATTGTCGCTGCTAGATGAAGAACCTTTCTTGCCTTTGTTACTAGCTTGTCTAGGTTTAACTTGTGGCATGAATGTAGACAAGAGTAGTCGTTTGGCTAGATAAGATGAAGTCTTCTTTCGGAGATCGTCATTGATAGCTTTAAGAAACTCATGCTCTTGCTCCAAGGTGAGCTTCTCGAAGCGTAGCTTCTCATGAGTCCTTACAAGCTCTCTATGATCTTCGAGAGTAGATTCATGGGCTAACTTAAGAGTGTTTAGTTCTTTAGTTAGTTGTTCTATTTTCATCTTGTCATCATCAAATGACTTATCTTGACTAGCATGAAAATTATCAAGTTCATTTTGACTAACATCACTAGTTTCATCAAAGTGCAAGTCATCATCACAAAGTAAATCATCCTCATCACTATTGAAATCAAGATACTCGGGGTGTGATACCTTGGGGCCTTTAGCCATGAAGCAACTTCCACTCCCTTCATTTGGTGAATCAAATAGATCGTAGGAGTTGGTAGTCACTAGTGCAAGTCCGGCAACACCTTCATCTTGACTGTAGTCGGAGTTGGAGTGATAGCTTCTCTCGGAGTTGTTGTCGGAGTCGGAACCGGAAACCCATTCACCAACATGAGCTTGATGTCTTCTTCTTGTGTAGCTCTTGGTGTGCTTGTCCTTCTTCTCCGAGTCCCTACTTCTCCTTGAGGGTCTTCATTCATAACGATCATCTCTACTCCTTCTCTCTCTTTGAGGTGATTCATTCCTTGAGCTTCGTCTTCTAGGTGACTCTTCTCTTCGTTTGTAAGGAGTCGTGCACTCATTGGAGTAGTGTCCGGGCTTCCCACAATTGTAGCAGTTTCGGTCACGACTTGACGAACGCCTCTCTTCATATCTTGAGTTGGAGCTTCGTTCTTTGCCTCTATTCTTGTAGAACTTGTTGAATTTCTTGACCATGAGGCTTATCTCTTCATTGGTGACAAGGTTGTCGGTTGAAGTTGCGGGAGCATCACTTGTGGCTTTGTAAGCACCGCTAGACTTGTTGTGAAGCTCTTCTTTGTCTTTGAGTGTCATCTCATGAGCAACAATCCTTCCAATGACTTCCGTAGGCTTGAGATCTTTGTAGTTGGGCATCATTTGGATCAATGTGCACACGGTGTCATATCTCTCATCCAAAGCTCGAAGTATCTTCTTGATGATGAATTTGTCGGTCATTTCTTTGCTTCCTAAGCCGGCAATCTCATTGGTGATGAGAGCTAGCCTAGAGTACATCTCCGCGCCTCCTTCACAATCCTTCATCTTGAACTTGTCAAGCTGACTTTGAAGAACATCCAACTTGGATTCTCTCACGGACTCGTTTCCTTCGTGCATATCAACCAAAGTATCCCAAATCTCTTTTGCATTCTCAAGACGGCTGATTTTGTTGAATTCTTCGGGGCATAGGCAGTTGAAGAGAATGTCGCATGCTTGAGCGTTGTATTGCAACATCTTCAATTCATCCACGGTCGCTTCACAATCCGGTTCCTTTCCATCACCAAAGAATTCACCTTCCAAGCCAACATGAACAACAGCCCATACGGCGGGGTTATGACCAAGAATATGCATTTTCATTTTGTGCTTCCAACTAGAAAAATTAGTGCCATCAAAGTACGGACCTCTACGGTGATAATTTCCCTCACTAGACGCCATACTCTCCTAGGTTGTGAGACCAATGCAATGGAGACCAAAGCTCTGATACCACTTGTAGGACCGAAAGTATGTCTAGAGGGGGGGGGGGGTAATTAGACTACTTGACCAAATAAAAATCCTACCTTTTCCCAATTTTAAGTATTGGCAGATTTTAGCATTGATAGCAAGTCAAGCACACCCTACACATGCATGTCTAAGAGTATAGCAGCGGAAAGTAATAACAAGCATGTATAGTAGAGGGTAGGAAAGAAGACCAAACGCAATTTGTAGACACGAAGATTTTTCCCGTGGTTCCGATAGGTGGTGCTATCGTACGTCCACGTTTATGGAGTCTTCAACCCACGGAGGGTAATGGTCGCGAGAGTCCACGGAGGGCTCCTCCCATAAGGGTCCACGAAGTAGCAACCTTGACTATTCCATAACGGCTTCCGTCCACGAAGGACTAGCCTCACTATGGGTAGATCTTCACGAAGTAGGCGATCTCCTTGCCCGTACAAACTTCTTGGTTCAACTCCACAACACGAAGTAGGAGGCTCCCAAGCGACACCTAACCAATCTAGGAGGCACCACCCTCCAAAAGGTAATAGGCTCGGCAATGTCGATGAACTCCTTGCTCTTGTGATTCAAGATGATAGACTCCTCAACACACAATCACTCTCTCACAGATTTGGCTATGGTGGAAGAGATTGATTTGGTGGAAAGCAACTTGGGGAGGCTAGAGATCAAGATTCATATGGATGGAATGGAATGGCATGATCTCAACACATGAGTAGGTGGCCCTCTCTCAGAAAATATAATGCGGCAAGTATGGAATAGTTCTGAGTGCTTCTCTTTTGAGTGGGTGGTGGTGAAGGGGTATATATAGGCATCCCCAAAAATCCAACCGCTACACCTAAAGTGACCAACTCAGTGACACCGATGTGTGAATCTCGGTGGTACCGAAGTGATCAAAAGGTGACAACTTTTGAATCTCGGTGAGACCGATATATAAATCTTGGTGGGACCGATAAGGTGACCAACGGTCAGATTGCCCAATCTCAGTGACGCCGATCCAACAAACTCGGTGGTACCGATTTTGTGAATCGTGGTAACAGAAAGTTGGCAACCCAAACTCGGTGGCACCGAAGTGGAATCGGTTGCACCGATGTACTAGGGTTTGGCATGGGTCTGTCTGAGTTTGGGAATCGGTGGCACCGATTGGAAAGTGTTGGTTGCACCGATTTTGGATATTTGACTTTGGACAAACTTTTGTGGAAGAGCTTGTGGGTGTTTTTGGTGACTATCACTTGTGCACGTATGAGCATTTTGTTCACCAACAGTACCTTACCCCCTTTTAATAGTATTGGCTTTCCTATGGACTCAAAGTGATTTCTCACAAAGTAAAATATAGAGTCCTCTTGCTTGAAGCTTTGCCAATCTATTTCCTTGCATCTTGGGGTTATCCACAATCCTTTTGCCATCCCTATCATTGATCTTTTCCTGAAATATGCTTAGTGGAAACATTAGTTCAATGACATATATGTTGTTATTAATTACCAAAACCACCAAGGGAGCAAATGTGCTTTCAGAGGCCTGCCTTCCACCAGGCGGAGTGGTTCCGAGCCCGGGGCGGCTGGGCGGCCGCACCACCTCGAGGGCTTCTCTCGCGGCTGGTCGAGCCGATGGTGGCCGCTGGCGAAGGTCGCCCTCGCCCCCGACGAGGCGCCTTGCACGCAGCGACAAACGCACGACGGCGGCCACCGCCCTCGTCGACCTCGACGCGCCCGCCTCATCCATCACCACCTTCTCCTTCTCGGCGGAGGAGAACTTCCTCACGGGTGCCATCGCTGCTACAGTGGCAAGTGGCGATGGAGACCGAAGACAAGGAGGATGGGCTAAGGGACTCCTCCGCTCCCCTTTATATGCGGCCTCGCCAGCCCCGAGCAGTTACCGAGGCGTCGTGGGGAGTGGAGGGGCCCCATGTTCTGTCGTGCGCCACGTGCTGTGAATTCCCAGGCGATTCGGGCTGGTGCCACTCCGGCCTCCCCCGCCGGAGGAAACGCAACCGCCGCAAGCCCATGGACCGCATCGCCAGGCCCGGGGGGGGGCGGGGGCACATGGACCCGGCTGTCTGCGGCCCAGGGAGCAGCATACACCGCCCGCCAAACCTGGCCCACCAACGAGCCCCGCAGGACGGATCCCTGCAAGGGTCCCGCCCCCGCGGCTCGCGCCAACGGCCATCGTCAGGGGCCTCTGTGTCACCTCGCGTGAGGCCGCGCCCTAGAACTGTCTCGGGGACCTTGCCTAGGCAGACTCATCAAAAGAAGGGGCGACGAGGCCCGCACTCGGCAGACCGCGCTAGCACAAGCAGGGTTGGCTCTACGAAATGGGCCCACACCCGGAGACCATCCTTGCATGCGTCGGGAACGTCTCGTCACCTCACGAGGACCTCGGACAATGAACTTCCACACAAGGGGCCCGAACGTAGGCTGGCGGGCGCATTAGCTCCCGGCCAGGGCACCCTGCGGGAGAACTCCCTGAGGAAGGACGGGCGAAGGACAATAGCCAAGCAAGGCACGGGCAAGGTATTGCAGGCCTCGGGGGCTTCCGCTCGAGGTTGCGTCAGCAATACAAGGATCGCGGCGGGATGGCCCCCAGCCAGCTGGAGCATGGGGGCTGCATAAAAGAAAACAGAGGACCCCGCGAGGGGGGCGAGGGCGACTAAAGTACGATAAGTGGCTACCAATTTAAGCAAAAGTAACTTGCAAATGTCTTCCGCCCACACGGGTCCTAGTGGTCCATAACATTACAGGGTGAAGCATAAAAACTTAAGCGGAAGAGGCATCGTCTTCGTCGTGGTCGCCGGAGGTCGCGGCGCCGAGGCTCCCGCTCTCCCCGGAAGGTGCGTCCTGGGTGAACCGCCCAACCAGTGACTCCACGTACTCGTGCACCTTGAGGGAGTCCCGGACTAAGGGGTCCTCGGGCCGCCGGCTCATCTCTCAATAGGCCGGCTTGATGGGCCGTTCTCTAAAGAAGGGCCGGATACATCAAGACTCCACGTTCCATAAGGGAGCCCCGAAGGCGCGTCGTGCACTCCAAGTCAAGATGAGAAAGTCGACATCTCCATCCTCGGCAGGAGGCCCATCATGTGTAAACCCTAGGTACCCCCCGGTGTCTATATAAACCGGGAAGGTTTTAGATCATACGACACAGAAACTCATCTAGGGTTTTAGCTAGTCGATCTCGAGGTAGATCAACTGTGTAACCTTCATACCATCAATATAATCAAGCAGGACGTAGGGTTTTACCTCCATAGGAGGGCCCGAACCTGGGTAAACACCGTCTCCTTCGTCCCTTTGTTACCATCGATCCTAGTCTCACAGCTCGGGACCCCCTACCCGAGATCCGCCGGTTTTAACACCGACATTGGTGCTTTCATGGAGAGTTCCGCTGTGATCGCCAAGGGAATTGATGGCTCGCATCTTCATTAACGAAGAGGTCCGTAGCATGGACTCCTTTGTCCATGGACAGATCTTCGCTTTCGGCAGCATCGTGCTGCACGCTGACCCGACCGGCCACCTTGGCCAGGTCAGAAGTTTCGCCCCTAATCAAGAAGTCAGGTTCGGGAACTTAGAGTTCTCCGTAGACCCTCAGGGCGACCTCTTGCTCACCGGGCTCGCAGTCTCATTTGACGCGCCCAGGGACTCCAAGGCCTTAACCTTGGATGTCGTTTTCAATCCCGCCCACGGGGCCAATTCCGATGATGATCTGGACTTCAATCCGGATCCGGCTATGGTGCCAGATGGCCGGGCATCAACTCCTGCCGAATACACTTCTCGTGCGGATGCGTCAGAGGTCAACTCCAGACACGCCGGGCAGATTGACCCGATCAAGCTTTCGACACTCGACGAGGTACTAGATCGGTTCTCATTGATGAAAATTACTGATGACCCAACCCCGATCCATACTCAGATCGGTCTTGAGGCGGGTCAAGAAGAATTTTTCATCCCACCCATCACCCACTTAGAAGCCACTATCGACGACTTAACCGATATGTTGGACTACGCCTCCGAGGAGGCAGAAGACATGGAGGAGGAGGATCGCTCCCCCACCCCCGTCAACACCGGGCGATGGACCGCCACCTCCACCTATGACGTCTACATGGTGGATACGCTAGTCGGTAATGGCAAGCGCACACCAGCAAACAATGGCGACGACTCAGGTGAGGCACCGGCAAGGCGCCGGAAACCGCGTAAGCGATCAAAGACAAAAAAGGGAAGGGAAGCTATCGCTGGCACCGGGGAAAACGATACCCCGGAAGACCACGGCGATCCCGATATCCCCGAATATCCGTTAGAGGACCAGGAAAGGCCGGAGGACCAGCGCGAACCCGAAGATCCGAACGACTCCGAGGATGACAACAACCTCCCCCCTGTAGAAGAGGAGGATAGCCCGGAAGACGAGGACCTTATCGTCCCCGAAACTATTGAGGATCAGGAACGGTTTAGGCAACAACTTTTAGCCACTGCCCGAAGCCTAAAGGCAAAAGCGCGGCAGCTCAAGGCCGAACAAGACACCCTCAACGATAGATGGACAAGGGTTCTATCAGCCGAGGAAGAACACGGCGCCGGTCTAAGGGACCAACCCAAGAGTTACCCACGCCGGCGGTTGCTGCCACAATTCGACGACGAGCTCCCCAATACGCCGTCCCCCAAGCACACTCCATATGACCAGCCGGACCGCCCTCCCCGAGGGCGAGATAGGACGCCTGGCAACGTCGGTTATAGGCCGGCGATGCCCCGCAGAAGGGGAAAGGAGCCAATGGAGCCTGATGACAGGTACGACCTGCGACGCGACCTGGATTATAGAACAGGCCGCACGAGATCCATCTATGGATCTAGAGGGTACTCCCCCGATAGACGGGACGAGTACCGACCCTGGCTCGACCGAAACAATAGAGTTCGGGACCAAAACCGAACCAGAACAGACGCCGATTACCGGCGCGATATAGCCCGGGTCAGAGGCGCTGCCCACCCATTATGCTTCACCGACGAGGTGATGCAGCATCAGTTCCCAGAAGGATTCAAACCCGTGAACATCGAGCAATACGACGGCACAACTGACCCAGCAGCGTGGATCGAGGATTTCCTCCTCCACATTCACATGGCACGAGGAGATGATCTCCATGCCATCAAATACCTCCCCCTTAAGCTTAAGGGACCAGCTCGGCACTGGTTAAACAGTCTCCCCGAAAATTCTATCGGGAGCTGGGAGGATCTCGAGGATGCATTCCGATCTAACTTCCAGGAAACCTATGTACGGCCCCCGGACTCCTCCGACCTAAGCAATGTCGTGCAAAAGACCGGAGAGTCCGCTCGACAGTTCTGGAATCGGTTCTTGACCAAGAAAAACCAGATCGTCGATTGCCCAGATGCCGAAGCTATAGCCTCTTTCAGGCACAACATTCGGGACGAGTGGCTGGCTCGCCAGCTCGGTCAGGATAAACCTAGGACCATGTCCGCCCTTACATCACTCATGATCCGCTTTTGCGCGGGCGAGGACAACTGGCTAGCAAGGCGAAGCCACAACCCCGAAGACCCCGGCACCTCCGAAGTCCGGGATGGAAACGGGAAACCACGACGCAACAAAAACAAACGCCGACACAACACTAGCGACGCCCATGACATGGCCGTTAACGCCGGTTTCCGCAACCCAAGATCCGGGCAGCGGAAGAAGCCTCCTAAAGGCAATCACGACGGACCCACCCCGTTGGACAAGATCACGGAGAGGCCTTGCCAGATCCATGGAACTCCGAACAAGCCCGCCAACCACATGAACCGTAATTGTTGGGTGTTTAAACAGGCCGACAAACTCCCAGCCGAGGAGCAGAGCAAAGGCCCACGCAGTGAGGACGACGAGGAGCCCCGCGGTCCGAGCAATGGAGGTCAGAAGCAGTTCCCTCCAGAGGTAAAGACCGTGAACATGATATACGCCACTCATATACCTAAAAAGGAGAGAAAGCGCGCCCTTTGAGAGGTCTACGCCGTAGAGCCTATAGCCCCAAAGTTTAACCCATGGTCGGCCTATCCGATCACTTTTGATCGACGAGATCATCCGACCAGTATCCGTCATGGGGGTTCAGCGGCCCTCATCCTTGACCCCATTATCGATGGGTATCACCTCACTAAAGTCCTAATGGACGGAGGAAGTAGCCTAAATCTGATTTACTAAGACATGGTGAAAAAGATGGGCATAGACCCATCAAGGATAAAGCCTAGCAACACTACCTATAAAGGAGTGATCCCATGAGTCGAAGCCCGGTGCACGGGCTCTGTTAGCCTGGAAGTAGTGTTCGTCTCTCCCGATAACTTCCGCAGCGAGGACTTGATCTTCGACATCGTTCGTTTCCGTAGCGGCTACCATGCTCTGCTGGGCCGTACAGCGTTCGCTCGCTTTAACGCCGTCCCACACTACGCATACCTCAAGCTCAAGATGCCGGGACCCAAGGGGGTCATCACCGTCAATGGGAACACAGAGCGTTCCCTCCAAACTGAGGAGCATGCGTTGGCCCTGGCGGCCGAATTCCATTACGAGGACGATCGGCAAACACCTAAGTCAGCCATAAAGGCCCGTAAGGTCGACAAACGAGTACGGTTTCAATCCGAACCCCCAGATTCCTCTTCTCCCCAGAAATAGGGAAACGCCCCCCATTGCACAGCCCTACCGACCGCCAATCACGTGCCAAGAAGGCACAACTTCGCGCTCAAGTTTCCATGGGCAGCAATGGGGAACAACCATGAAAGGGTAAGTGTTTGGCTGGACCGACCAATACCAACACACGTCCTCAAACAAAACACAGGTACCATCAAGGGCCTGATAAAAAGCGTAAAGCTCATCCACACTTCGGCGACTTCTCAAGACCTGCTTCCCAAGGTCCGCTCGGCGACAGCGTCGCCCTTAAAGGGATGCAACCCCCACAGAGGAATATGAACGAACAGGCGATAATGCACATCGAAGACGTCATGTCATCAATCGAAGACCCCTGGTACAGCCTCCCCTCTTCAAATTTTATATTTCATCTTCAAAAACCTGTAAACAGTTGCTTCGGCAATCCAAGTTATAAGAAGTATTGAGCAAGTACAAATCCATTATATATGGCCACTTCGTTGTCTTTTATACATCCTCTGTTCTTCCCTTGGTAACGCTTCTTGCGAAAACTGTTCGGTATATATTATGATGCAACCGGCTAATAGACCGGGGGCTCGAATTTAAAATCGCCTTGAACATCACCCCAGTACAACTGGTTGTGCGTTCGGCGTCTTGGGTTTTCCTTTATATGCATCGGATCCGAACTATGTCTTGGGTCAATAGTTGGGTTGCCCGGCTCCTGTGCTTGCCCTCTTACGTTTCGCTCGTTCGACTAAAAGGGAAAAGGGAGAACCACTGCGATTGTGCTTCCAGCTCGCCTGGTCAAGCACCTCAGGGGAGAAAGCCGAAAACTGACCGTCATAGTAAGCGAGAACTGGTCTGCGAATCCGAGGATAAGTGTCATACTAAAAAACCGATAGCGGTTATTCCGTGTTATACGATGGGTTTTGTACTAGTACAAACCATGTGATGCTGGCTTCGGTCCTGACACATCGGAACATCACAAAACACTGGGGGCTTGTCATCGGCCCCCGCATTTTTCTACACTCCCACGGCTAAGTGAAAGCGATAAAGCACCATAGTCCGATTGCCTTGTCCCGCTCGCACTACCGCCTTCGGGCACCGATACCTCGGCTAAGGGTAACAGTGCGGATACAAAGACACCCCGCGTAGTATCTACGTGGGGGCTGAAGCCGACGACTCGCTGCTTTCAGGTGAACCGGCCACATAGGAGTCTAAATAAACATAAACTACTTATAAGACATGATAAACCATGCAACACTAATTATAAAGAGTTAAAGTCTTCGGACATATTACATCACGCTCATTCATACAAAACATCTTTGGAGCATTGGGCCTCTATTGCCCGAGCACCCTCCATTACATGGGGGAAGTACAGCTCGGGGCACCTATGACTCTTGTCAGGAGGCGAGGTGCGGTGGCCATCTTGGTCGGCAGGAGCTTTGGCCAGTGCACCATGGTCCTTGCAAAGGCCATTCGCGCGCCCTCGATGCATGTAGAGCGCTTCAGCACGGCAACCCGAGGCGCAGCATCACATAGCTTCTGCACCAGGCCGAAATAGCTGCTCGGCAACGGCTCATCGGGCCACAGACGGATGCAGAGGTCCTTCATGGCCAGCTCCACCATTCTGTGCATCTCCATCAGTTGCTTCATGCGATCAATGAGGAGAGGAGAGCGCTCGGGGGACTCAAACAGCGCCCAGAATAGCCGGGCCTCATCATCCTCCGCCCGCGAAGCATAAAGCTTGTTCGCATCCGCCGCACTCTTCTGGAGATCCGCACGAACGCCTAAGGAACGCCACACCTGGGTGAGCAAAGCAAATTTGCTACCACCAAAAAGGTGCATCGCAGTGAATATAGCTTACCATCGATGACAGCCTTGACTTGGCGAACCTCCTCTTCGATGGACCGCCTGTCCACCCGCTCCTTCTGGAGCTCGGATTTCAGCGTGGCTAGCTCAGCGGCTTGTTCTTTGCCTTTCTTCTCAAGGGCCTCGCACTTCGTGCCGGCATCCTTGAGCTCTTGCTGCACCTCCTCCACCCGGGCCACATGCTTGGCGCTTGCAGCCTTCAAATTGGAAAGCGCGGCTGCTGCTTCTTCGGCGGCCATCTTCTTCTCCTCGGCCTCTTGCTTCATTTTCTGGAGCTCGGCCTTGAGTCTTTCAACCTCCGCAGCTGAAGCTGTGGAAGCAATAATAAGCAAATCACACTGGGTCACCTGTGTGGATCATTATCAATATACAGCTCAGATATTAGAATTCGGCTTACCTTGTGCTTCGTCGAACCTCTTGTTCAGGCTATCAAGCTCCTCTTCGGAGATTTTGAGCTTCCGATTCAGCTCGGTCAGCTCAGCGGCATTACCGGCCGCCGCCGATGATGAGGCCTACAAAAAACTACATTCACTTATGTGCATCCCAACCCCCAAACTGTCAAGGACGTGGCTCTATGTTCGGTCCTCTTAAGGGCTTTTAGAACATTGCAGGACTAAATGGCACCTTGTACGTCATTGTTCATTCCTTTTTATCTGACCCCCGGATGCATTTTTGTAAACCCATCCGGGGCTCGGGGGCTACTACATATATAAAGATAGCACAAACTTAAAATTAAAAGTTGTTCGGGAAAAGGTATTACATGACTCACCTTGAAGCCCGTCAAGAGACCATTGAAGGCCTCCTTCAGACCGCTATCGACGGACTGAATTCCTTGTAAAACCGCACCCATAAGAGTGCGGTGATGCTCGGAGATGGGGGCGCTTGCTAGCGCCTCCTCCATAACCGGCCACCCAGCCGTTGGTGGCATCGGTGGTGATCGGACAGTCCGATCTCTGATCGGGGACTGAGCCGGTAACTCCGGAGGCACATCGTGCTGCGGAGACGTCCTCGGAGGGGACTGGGCATTTCTCTGCCCTTCCTCTTCAGCGACCAGGGGAGTGTTCTCCCCCTGGTCCTCAGCAGCCTGGGGATTTTCCTCTCCCCGGCCTTTGGCGGCCGTGGCGTCAGCCTCGACCATGGCATGGTCACCCTCTCCGCCCGTGTTCGGCTCCAATGGAGCCTGGCTGGATGACACCTTCGCGGCATCCTTCGCGGCCCCTGGAGGTGTGGGGTGCGACGCAGTCCCTCTTTCCGCTAGCTCGGCGAGTGGTGACTCCCCATCCGATATTTGGACGGTGGGGAGAACACGTGGTGGGCTGCGGATTAAAAGATGAACTTGCATTTAAAACATAGAGAAAAACTTCGCACAAATAACTCGGGAGTCTTCGGATTGATACCTCTGAGCGGGGGGCTTGACCCTTAAGTTCCTTCGGGGAACCCTCTCAAAGTCCTCAGATCCCGCGTCAGAATCCGAGCTGTCATCGGGCAGGATCAACCTTGCCCGACGCGCCCTCTTCAGGGAAGGAGGAGCTGCATCCTCCGTGGCGTCCGATGACGCCGGCCTCTTCCTTGCGAGGGGGGAAACGCCCTCCCCCCGTCTTCCTTCTCCTCCTCATGACTGGAGGAGGCATGGGTTTCCTCGGACACGGCGTCCGGCTGGTCCTTGATGCGGAGGTCCTCTCTGGCCTTCTTCTTCTTCTCCTTCTTCTCGGGCGCCGAGTACGGCACCACAACAAGCATCGCCGCCAACAGCTCTGACCTGGGGTCTTCGGGCTATGGAGCCGGGCAGTTAACCTCCACGGCTTTGCTCAGCCACTTCTACGAAAGTAGGGGAGAAGGCGTTCAGACTTTTTGCCGAAGAAACTGAGTCAACAGATTAAAATTATGCCTTACCTTGGTGGGAGGGTTATTGGTGCTTAGACCCGAATCCTCTTCCGTGGCCGGCCAGCTTTTCTGAGGCTTGAATAGAGCCTTCCACATCTTCTCAGGGGTGGTGCGGAAGAATTGGCGCACGGTAGGCTCGTCATCAGACTGATAAGCCCGCATTGGGGAAGCCCGGCGCTGGCAGGGAAGAATACGGCGGTGGAGCATGACCTGGACCACGTTGACCAGCTCCACCTTGGCCTCGATCACCGAGGTAATGCGCTTCTGCAGCAGCTTCACCTCGGCATCTGACCCCCAGTCAAGGCCCTTCCTGAGCCACGAGGTCAGTCTCGTTGGGGGTCCGGATCTGAATTCGGCAGGCGCCGCCCAGCTGTCATCCCTTGGCTCGGAGATGTAAAACCACTCCTTCTGCCAGGTCTTGATTGTGTCGATGAAGGTGCCGGTAGGCCACTCGACGCGGGGGAGCTTGCTGATTACCGCCCCTCCGCAATCTGCGTGCTCGCTGGCCACGGTCTTCGGCTTGACATTGAAGACCTTGAGCCACAAGCCGAAGTGCGGTTCGACCCGTAGAAAGGCTTCGCAGATGATGATGAATGCCGATATGTGCATGAAGGAGTTCGGCGGGAGGTCATGGAAGTCCAGCCCATAGAAAACATGAGACCCCTGACGAAGGGGTGGAGCGGAAAGTTCAGTCCCCGGATGAAGTGGGGGACGAACACCACCCTCTCGCCCGCCTTGGGGGTGGGAATCACCTGGTTCTTCTCCGGGGCATGGTGGAAGACGTTGGCGGGGAGGTAGCCGGCGAGCTTCAGCTCCCGGATATCCTGGTCGGTGACTGTGGAGGCCTCCCACTTGCCCATGGAGCCCGAACCCTCCATGGCTAGGCTCGGAGGAGAGGGCGAGGGGGAACTGGATCTGGGCTCTCGGAGCTCGGAGAGATTGAGGAGGCGGAGGATGCGAATGGGAAGCGTGAATAGGCCTTGGGGTTTTTTCCCTTTTTATGGGACATGTCACCGATTAGCCTCGCTTACTGCGCCACAAATCCCCCCGCTTCCGAAGACATGCATGCCGTTATGCGTGTGTGGAGATTAATCATATCCCGTGTGAAACGAAGCACGATCTGTGCATTGATAAGTCGTGTTGCTGTAAAAATGGCCTCGAACCGCGAATCGAGTTTTCGTAACTGGTTCAGTGGTCGTTGTAGGCCACGACCCTTCGTTAGAGGGGGGTGTCAGAAAACACTGTTTACACTTTAGCGATTGGCCTTCGGGGCTAAGCAATTCATGGTGTTCGGTCAATCGTATGATCGGAAGAAATACGTGTCATCGGAAACCGAACTAGTCTCAGCCGATCATGGAAAGGGAAGAAGAACTCACCCCGCAAGCCGAAGACTCTGATCATATGAAGAAGCTGGAGCTGAGACCCTTGGCGTTGGGGGCTAGTTTGGGGGCTACTGAGGGAGTCCCGGACTAAGGGGTCCTCGGGCCACCGGCTCATCTCTCAATAGGCCGGCTTGATGGGCCGTTCTCTGAAGAAGGACCGGACACATCAAGACTCCACGTTCCAGAAGGGAGCCCCGAAGGCGCGTCGTGCACTCCAAGTCAAGATGAGAAAGTCGACATCTCCATCCTCGGCAGGAGGCCCATCTTGTGTAAACCCTAGGTACCCCCCGGTGTCTATATAAACCGGGAGGGTTTTAGATCATACGACACAGAAACTCATCTAGGGTTTTAGCTAGTCGATCTCGAGGTAGATCAACTGTGTAACCTTCATACCATCAATATAATCAAGTAGGACATAGGGTTTTACCTCCATAGGAGGGCCCGAACCTGGGTAAACACCGTCTCCTTCGTCCCTTTGTTACCATCGATCCTAGTCTCACAGCTCGGGACCCCCTACCCGAGATCCGCCGGTTTTGACATCGACACACCTCCTCCGTGAGGGGGCGTTGGAGCACCTCAGGCACCGGGTCCATCACATTGGAGAGGTCGAAGGCGGGTCATGGCGGCGCAGGTTGGAGAAGACGCACGTCAGCGTGTAGTCCAGGAGATCGCGCGCGCTTGACTCAATGTCCTCCTCCACCCTGGAGACGCCCGACTCCAGCACCTCCACCACCTTCGAGAAGAGGTCGAGGTAGCCGCCATCACCATGCGCGCGGGGCAGCTCCGGGACGTCCCTGACGAAGCGATGGAGCGCGCCGCCCGCGCGACCCTCGACGCCCAGGTACTGCTCAGCGCGCTGCGCCTCCATCATACGCGCCCGGGCCGCGTCGTCCTGGGCCAACTGCACGGCATCAGCAGCTTCACCGACCTGGGCCTCTAGCGCCGCGAGCTCTGCCTTGGCGTCCTCCTTTCTTGCGAGGACACCCTGGAGATCGGCCTCGACGCCCAGCAGCCGGGCCCGGAGCACGGTCACCTCCCCCTGGAGGCCGTCGCAATGGAGCTGGAGGCGGGTCTCCTGCCGGGCCAGCTCGCCCTGGTACTCCTCCAAGGCGACCTCCCACTCGTGAGCCACCCTTGCGTCGGCGTTAACGTGAGCCTCCTTGCGCACTGCCGCAAGGGTGGCCTCGTCGGCAAGGACCCAGCCTTCCAGGGTCTGAAGGCGCTCGCGCTCCGCCTCCTGATTGAAGGCGGTCCGATCGGCCTCCCGCTCGCAGAGGGCCACATCGGCCTCCCGCTCGACGACGGCAGCCTCCCTGCAGGCTAGCTCTACTTCATGTTCGGCCCCTGGCGCAGCATGGGCGGCGGCACGGGGCGCGCACGCCCCGGCCCCCGCCAAGCCGGGCGCGGGAGTAGAGACCTCGCCAGCAGGCTGCGCACGGGAGGAGGCACCAGGCGAGGCCTCCCTCCGTCTCTTGGGCATGGGTGCTCTAGGAATCGCGACAGTTAGGCTCGCCGACCAGGATGGAAGTGCAAGAAATGACCAAGATGGCGGCACACTTACTCGTCGTTGGCGGTCCAACGCCGCCGCATCGGAGCTGGCCCTGAGCGCCGACCTCCATTGCCTCTGGAGGATGAGGGTGGCGCTGGAGGCCCCGCCCGTGTTCTGGCGTTCAAATCATCTTGCCTCGCCGCCATGACCAAGAAGAAGGGAGGAAGGGGAAGATTGGACGAGGGAGTGAAAAGGAAGAAGCGGCAAGGGGAGGAGGCATACCGGAAAAGGCGAGGGGCAAGTGTTTTTATGCCTGCCACGCCTGACGGTTGCCCAGCGAAGGCGCGGTTCCCGGAGCATCGTGCGGCGTGGAGGCGATGCATGTCTCACCGAATGCCATGCGTTGCGCCTGGCCCACGTCACTTCGGCATCCCCAACAGGCGAAGTCCTTCACACCGCGGGCCCGGGAGCTACTGTCGGGCCTCTGGGACTGGGGGTGCCCAGGCCCGTCTGCATGCGTCCCAAGACGCGAAGCTTGCCTCGAACACTAAGTGGCCCCACCTGTGGGCTTCATGGAGCTGGGTCTTGCGAGAGCCAGCACCTCGCGAGGCGCGAGGCAGCGTCACCACCAAGCACTTTCATGGGGCCTCCCCGCGAGGCTGCCCACGACGCCCTCTGGAGGCGGGTCTGCCCGGGGATGACCGGGCAGGGCCCCGCAACACTGTGCCCGCACATGGGTGATGCACGCGGTGCCAAACGGTGCCAGCAGCCATGCCAACGGGCATAGATGCAGATGATCCCCTCTTTGGTGATAGAGGAAAGCCTTCAGCTCGCGGGTTCCCAAAGCAACCCCCAAAGGTTGCCGTTCTGGTGCAAGAAGACCAAGACCGAGGGCTCGGCAGGACAGATGTCACCCCCGAGCCCACGAGCACGTCACGGCGAGGAACTTTAGCAGGCGAAGACCACCTTTTGTCAGGATAAGCTGCAACATTGTCCCCTTTCAAAATGGCCGTTGTGGCAACCATTCCCGCCGGATATTTTTGGGGGAAGAGGACCAGGGCCAATATAAAGGAGGGAGCCAGCCACCGTAGGGAGAGAGACCTTTGGTGGGCAAGAACATGCCTTGTACTCATCTTCCACCTCAAGCAATCCACCAAGCAGGAGTAGGGTTTTACACAGCGAGGTGGCCCGAACCTGGGAAAACTCTGTGTGTCCTTGTTCATCTTCCTTAGCTCAAGTTGCCGGAGAGTCGCCGTGTGGTTGCGAAGTAGGTAGGGTAGGAGAGTGAGCGCACCCCAATGTTCGAACCTTCTTGGGTCTGCGGAGCCCCGATTCCGACATTCTCCTTCACGAGGCAAAAAATTATATATGTAATTCCGGTCACGATGAACTAGATGCCTAGGATAAAACTTATGGTGAAATTCCAGCTTCAAGCGATTCCAGTCCCATGATCCAATATCATCCAATAGCCTATAACAAATCAATTCTTTTCCCTCCAAAGATAAAGGGAAAACCTTCTTCTTGACTTTCTCCTCAGATAAACCTGCAAGCTTAAATAATCCACAAATCTCATCTACATATATAAAGTGCAAATCAGGATGAGTTGTACCGTCTCCTGCATAAGGATTAGCTAGCAGTTTCTCTAACATACATGAAGGAATCTCATAATAAATCATTTCAGAAAGTACAGTAGGTTGGGGAGCGGCTTTTTCCACTCCCATTCAAGGTGAAGATACCCTAAACAAACCACGAAAGAATGACTATCCATAGTGACAAGCAACAGTAAATTTCAGCACGTACCAAAAATGTTTCCTAACAAATTTCCACTTAACAAAGGCGCTTCACTCCCCGGCAACGGTGGCAGAAAAGAGTCTTGATGACCCACAAGTATAGGGGACAAATCATAGTCCTTTCAATAAGTAAGAGTCTCGAACCCAACGAGGAGCAGAAGCAAATGATAAGCAGTTTTCAGCAAGGTATTCTCTGCAAATGTTTTAAGTAACAGTGATAGATAGTTTTGTAGCAAGATAATTCATAACAAGTAACAGGTAACAATAGTAGCAAGTGTGCAGCAAGATAGCCCAATCCCTTTTGTAGCAAAGGACAGGCCTGAAAGTACTCTTATATAAAGCAAGCGCTCCCGAGGACACATGGGAATTTTTGTTTAGTCATGTTCATCATGTTGAGTTGATTCGCGTTTGTTACTTTGATAATTTGATATGTGGGTGGACCGGTGCTAAGGTGTCGTTCTTACTAGAACAAGCAACCCATTTATGATTACCCCCTCTCGCAAGCATCCGCAACTACGAAAGAAGAATTAAGATAAATCTAACCATATCATGAAACGTGTGGATCCAAATCATCCCCTTATGAAATAACACGCAAACTAGCGTTTAAGCTTCTGTCACTTTAGCAACCCATCATCTACTTATTACTCCACAATGCCTTCCTTTAGGCCCATAATATGGTGAAGTGTCATGTAGTCAACGTTCACACGACACCACTAAAGGATGCAACAACATACATATCATCAAAATATCGAACGAATACCTACTTCACATGATTACTTATAACAAGACTTCTCCCATGTCCTTAGGAACAAAAGTAACTACTCACAAATCATCACCATGTTCAAGATCAGAGGTGTAATTATGATGATTAAGGATCTAAACATATTATCTTCCACCAAGTAAACCAACAAGCATCAACTACAAGATGTAATCAACACAACTAGTAACCCACATGTACCAATCTAAGGTTTTGAGACAAAGATTGAATACAAGAGATGAACTAGGGTTTGAGATGAGATGGTGATGGTGAAGATGTTGATGAAGATTGGTCCTCCCATGAAGGAGGAAGCGTTGGTGATGACGATGGCTTTGATTTCCCCCTCCCAAAGGGAAGTTTCCCCGACAGAATCTCTCTGCCGGAGAGCAAAAGGGCCTCTGCCCAGGTTTCCGCCTCGAGATGGCGACGCTTCGTCCCGAAAGTATATTCTTATTTTTTCAAGGTCAAAACCCATCTTATAGCAGAAGAGGGAGGCCAAGACATCTGGGAGGTGGTCCCAAGCCATCAGGGCGCGCCCTGTTGGCTTAGCACCAATAGGTGGCCCCCACTGGTATATTTTTGCTCCATAAATTCCCATATATGCCACAAAAATTCTCCGTGAAGTTTTAGGTCATTTGGAGTCCAGTCAATTTTCAGCCGCTTGCTTGGTTTTCACGTCCAGAATTCCAGTTTCCGGCAATTTCCCTCTTTGTGATGTACCTTGTAAATTCAGAGAGAAAAGGCATAAGAATTGTATCATAAATTGGAATAATAACCAAGAACAACCTAAATACCAAGAGGAAATCATGATGCAAAATGGACGTATCAACTCTTGCTCGTGGTTGTGTGTGTAGCCCCCAGGATATGATTTATTACTTCTCTGAAAAATATTTTCCTGCTCATAAAAAACAAGCTGCTTTACATGAAATATTTAACTTTTTTCAAATTGAAGAAGTGAATCTCCCTCAAGCTTGGGGGAGGCCTATCCAGTTACTTAGAGTTTGCCTGATCATCCTCTCAAGAAAAATGAAATACTTGATTTCTTTTATAATAGACTAACCGATGCTTCTAGGGACTACCTAGATAGTTGCCCTGGTTGTGTTTTCAGGGAACGAACTATTGGACAAGCTGAAGAATTATTGAATAACATATTGCAAAATGCTGATGATTGGCCACTTCCTGAACCACCGTCAGAACCTATTCAAAAGAAGAGAGGTATTCTATTCCTTAGTCCTGAAGACATGCAAGAAGCTAAGAGAACTATGAAAGAAAAAGGTATTAAATCTGCAGATGTCAAGAATTTACCACCTATCGAAGAAATACATGGACTTGACACTCCCACACAGGTAGTAGAGGTAAATTCTCTCCGTAGATTTAATGCAAGTGACATACCTACTAAAACTCCTAGTCAATGCATGAATGAATTGGATAATTACATTGTTAAGCAAGAGCACTTTAATAATTATGTCAAAGATCAATTACAACGCAATGCTACGATGATAGATCGTTTGAGTGACTTGTTGTTTAGAATTGCTAATGATGTTAATGGTCTAGGTAAACATGCTTCCATGATTCATACTCAACTAGACCAAGTTGCTAAGTCACAAAATGATTTGCTTGCTGAATTAAATGAAAACATGAATGACCATGATGTTAGAGTAACTAGTAGAACGCTCGTGCATTACTACGGGCTACAATGGACATATATGAATCAAACAAATAATTAAGATCGTTCTTAGCCCATTTCTTCCTTGTATATCCGGACATGTTCGGACATCAAAAAGACATTCAGGAGGCTTCCCAAAATTCAACCGCCAGGACATTGCAGACTCCCCCAAATCCAGACCATGCTTGGGGAAAGGCATATGATTGTCTCGGCCTCCATGTTATATCCAACACGCGAGCCTCACACAAAACCCCCACCCTACGGCGAGCCATTGCCTTCTCCTATTGGCCCCTCCCCTTCTGGCTCGGTTTCCCACCGTAGCTGGACATTTCTCGTTTGAGCCCTCTCCTTCACAAGCATATGACGCTGCCCTCATGTTCGCCACCTCTCTCCTTCACACCGTACTGCCCCATAGACTGCCAAGGAGGAGTCCCCCGCCAACCGCCCGCTCTTTGCCGTGACCCCGTCTTCCGTGTTCGTGTCGATCGACCACCCCCATTGGCGGGGGAGGCATGCGCCGCCCGTGATGCGCCCCGAGGCAAGAAGGCAAAATTATACAGTTGAATGTCATGCCTTATCATGAAACAAAATTATAATATCTGTTGTTGGGCATGCAACTTATACGTCATGTGTCTATTATTAACTCAACCAAGCAATGCATTTACCTGTCTATCCTAATTAACCAAAAAATTGTGTGACTTCATGAAAAAAAACATGAACCGCTCGCTCATGCTATTTGCTGCAAAGCCATCTCTAATGAAATACAATTTGCCACACTTCCTAAAGTATGGAAATTATTCCGTTCAAACAACTGTAACTGAACAGACCAACCCCAACCCCTATCAACATCCAATGTTGCATAATATAAGTGGGAGACCCACATGTGTCCAGATAATTTTTGACGGGACAAGTGGACATCCCACATAATCTCACGTCAATGATAGACTCAGCTAAATTGGTGTACTACAATAAGGTATGTACATTTTATTAATTCAACATTAGTTGTATCTTGCATACATATTCAAAATCTTCTTGCACACCAGGCTGCCTTGGCGACTTCTTTTTAACTGGCAAATCAATCTCTGTTTATTCTTTTATTTATTTCTCTCAACCAAAAACGTCTCTTAGAGTGATATGTGAATGGATATATCTACAACCACAATAAAGATATCAAGACCTAATAATTATTTAATCAAAGAATTTAAGAATGTACCCATGAAGCATTTAACATTTAAGTTATCGTGGTTGTCCTACCCATGTGTACTTCCAAGCTCTATCTTTTCCCCTCCCTCTCCCTCCTTCTCTCTCTCGATCTCTATCTTTCGCCATCTCCCAGTCTATGCGCCCCCACTCCCCCCCTCTTTGGATCACTCTTGATCTTTAGTAGTTGCCTCGTGAGCTGGTCATCATTGTTGCTGGTTGTGGTTGTGCCGCCAACTCCTTCCCGTATAAGAAACAAATACCCTTAGTGCGTTACACATAGTTCGTGATACTATCCAGTATTCACTCTGTAAACTAATATAAGATCATTTAGATTATGATGAGTTTTCTCAAGAACCTTCACTTCTGTGCGTGTGTGTTTAATGGCCAATATATTTGTACAAGAGACATATCAATCCCACTGGTTTGTAGTCATTTGAATATACTACAAAGAATAAAATATAAATTATGAAATTATATGTTAGAAAAGAAAGACCTTTGTATATCTTGTAGCTTCATCATCGCTTCTCTAAAAATCACAAAACTCCCTTTCCAAAAAGTATGACTAAACTCTTAGCAACAATTTACTAGTAATCACCGTGACGAATAAATGCAAAAGGGAAGATAGTGAGACATCAGCAATGTATCTACAACCATTCAAGTATACGTGAGGTTAATTAATGGGAAAATCATCGTGTCCTCCTTGAGATTGGGCTTGCCCCTAGTGAACGAAAAATATTCCTTGAATAACTTCAATCAATCTTTGTGACTAATAGTGCCACCGTATTATATGATGTTATTTTTATAATTTCAATTGTCGTAAAATCCTAGGATTTGCACTTCCTTGAAGCAGGGTAAGATTTGCCTCTGACAAGCTTCAAAAAGCATGTCCATGATTGCCATGTCTGTTGCCTCTGGTAAGCTTTAACAAGCATGTGCATGATTGTCAGGTCCAGGTAGCACTCCCGATAGTTTTCACACACAAAAACATTGCTTGAATTAGAAGGAAAAAGAGTTGTCGGTGTGTGAGCTATCAAGAAATTATATCTATAACCTATCAGCAATAGTTGAAAATAGTAAAGATGCACATAGTGGCTACCTTCCCAGACGTTCTTTCTGGAGCGAAATCAACACTGAACCAAACCATGTCAATATAATATCACATTAAAGTAGGACCTAATGAACCTGTGTAAGCTCGATATGCATGTTACTGACTGAAAATTCATGCCATCCATTGGCAAAAGGAAAAAAAATAACAATGAACTTCTAACAAAATTTGTTGAAAAGTCTAACCGTCTAGGCAAAAATAACCTAAAAACAACAAATTAAGTTGTTTAGAAAATGTAGAATCGAATGATAGAAATCATAATTTACATGTTTCAAACATATTAGGTATGCAATTTCTCTCCATAGTCACCCTTGTTTGTCAATCTACGATGCCACACTTGCACGCGCGTTTTTGTGTGTGTGTGTCTGTGTGGCCTAGCTGCGGATTAGTGCATCATGTGTACCTCATCTTAGGTGGATAATCATTGATATACACAAAGCCACGGAAACATTTTTCACCGACATTTAGCATAACCAAAAAAGGAGGTGGGAGGGAGCATACAAAAATATGTGTGAGGAAAAAAACATACAATCAATTCAATGAAGTGGTTATAGATGGGTGAGGAGCAATTAGCACTAAATTATGGGGAAACCAACCAACTAATTTGTTTCTCCTACCAGAAAATCAGGAGAGATGCAGGTATCAGTAACATGCATCAAAATATTTAAACCAATCGTGCATAAAAAAATAGCTTTTAGTATTACATACTTTGGCCTCCTTCAGATGCTATACAACTTTGCCTCCCAGTTTGATTTTAAACTTTTGTATTCAGATCCTAGTTATTAATTGCATTAGCCAGGAACTAATTCTTAATTCCACACATCAATCAATGATCTTAGGAATAAGTAGAAGTTTACCCTCAAAGTGAAGACAAAAGATTCACATGAACGCATTGAATCTTGGTCCAATCTTCATCCTCCGCTTCTTTGCCGATCTTTTCTGTTTGTTCTCCATTGGTTATCGGCTCAGATAATGCAGTAACATATCGCCAGAATATGCTCCTATGCTTCCCGATCCTCAATTCCTTTCTCCTTATCTCTTGCCTAATCTATGATGTAAGTCAGCTTTACACAACTGGCGAATAAGATGTGAAGTACAATACACCCATTTAATGAATGTGTTGATACAATAAACATGAGAATAGATAGGTAGGAGCTCAAAATAGATCCACGTGCTTTGTTTAGATCCTAGATCTGGGAGTCATCCAATGCAAATGAAATGAAATTAAAGGGAGCAATGCTACTCGTATTTAAAGGACAGTAGAAAAAAATATAGACGCCTTAGATTGAAAAAGCGAGATACTTCTAATCATAATTTACCATGCAACCTATAGCAGCCCATATGTTCAATAATTTCTACAAGAAATATAAGTGCTTGCATTACCTCGTAGCATTCTTTATTATATTCATTCAGAAAGTTGGCGGCAATAATTGTCCACAAAGATCCAGCTTCTACTGAAACATTACATGCACCCTAATTTTCACTGAACAAATTCTGAAACTTCATTTTAAACGGACCATCGCCGGCGTTTCCTGAAAAATATATGGGCTATCAAGCTATTGGTCATTGGTTCAAGTTACCGCAAGAAAATACATCAACGTCTGCAATTTATACAACAACAAGATGCAAATAAAATATTAGGAAGATATATTTACCATGTTATAGATTGTAGCTATCAAAAAAAATTACTTATTCAACTGCCATGTTAATTATTATCCAATAGAATCCAATAAAAGCACGACCATGAGTCTGTGTAAACGACAGTAACTCGCTTCACCAGCAGAGAAAGAAAACACTTCTACTGGAGTGCCAACGTATACTATACTAAATGGTTTATAACTAAAACTAACAGGCACTGTAACAAATTACTAATCTGGGACAAATCACTGTACTTTGCTGGATGCGTATTAGTATATTATATCCCAGTGTTGCCACTGTGTATCTTGCAAGCAGAGGCCTGGTTGTCCTGGTTTCAAACTTTCAGTACGTCTGCAAGCATTGATTAGGTCCCGAGTTCAGTTCATCTGTATGCCCTGATCAGTTGCGTTGCTTGTCTGTCTGCATGCACCGATCCCGATGCTAGGAGATGGTAGGGGTGGGGTGGAGGTGTCCTGTTGGCGGCGGACACCTCAGTATTGTAGAAGATAGTGACGGTAGGAGACGGCGTGATCCAGCAGAAGAGGCCGTGGTGGCGGCAGCCGCGGTGCGGAAGAAGGCGGCGGACATCTCCAGGCTATCCACTCCCCCAAATAGGACACATATTAGGCCTCACATGTGTCGCCTCATCGGTCACCACCATCGTTTCCTGCACTGCTCCCAACGACGATATCCACCACCACGATCTCTGGGACACAAAAGTTCACAAGCTCGTTCCGCTGCCGCAACGTACGCCAAACGGAGGGTGAGTGATGGGAAAGGGAGGGACAGAGCGGTGGAAGGCCGGCCTTCTCGACGAGCTTCCATGCGACGGCGGCGTTTAAGAACCCTAGCACGTGCGAGGGTATTTGGGGAGAGGAGAGGTTCACGCAAGGAGACAGAGGGGAGCGGCTCCCTCATCGAGGCATTTCTTTAATCGAAGCCAAGGGTTCTCTTCTGTGTGGGAGGGGATGCGAGAGAACTGGTGGGAGGGAGAAAAATCGGGGGCAAGAAATATCGCACGAGAGGTGGAAGGAAACAAAACGAGCGATGACCTGATACGTCTCCAACGTATCTATAATTTTTGATTGTTCCATGCTATTATATTATCTGTTTTGGATGTTTTATATGCTATTTTATATTATTTTTGGGACTAACCTATTAACCTAGTGCCTAGTGCCAGTTTTTGTTTTTTTCCTTGTTTTTGAGTATTGCAGATAAGGAATATTAAACGGAGTCCAAACGGAATAAAATCTTCGGGATGATTTTTCTTGGACCAGAAGAAACCTGCCAGACATGGAGATGAAGGCAGGAGACCTTCCGGGAGGTGACAAGCCACCGGGGCGCGCCCTAGGGGGGGGGGCGCCCCCCTGGCTTGTGGCCCCCCAACAGGCCTCCTAACCCTAATCTTCGGCCTATAAATTCCCAAATATTCCCCCAATACCAAAAAGAGCCACGAAAAATACTTTTCCGCCGCCGGAACCCTCTGTTCCCGTGAGATCCCATCTTGGAGCCTTTTCTGGTAATCTGCGGGAGGGGGATTTGATCACGAAGGGCATCTACATCAACTCCATTGCCCTTCCAATGATGCGTGAGTAGTTCACCTCAGACCTTCGGGTCCATAGCTAGTAGCTAGATGGCTTCTTCTCTCTCTATGTTCTTCAATACCATGTTCTTCATGATCTTCATGGAGATCTATCCGATGTAATACTCTTTTGCGGTGTGTTTGTCGAGATCCGATGAATTGTGGGTTTATGATCAGATTATCTATGAATATTATTTGAATCTTCTCTGAATTCTTATATGCATGATTTCATATCTTTGCAAGTCTCTTCGAGTTATTGGTTTGGTTTGGCCAACTAGATTGGTAATTCTTGCAATGGGAGAAGTGCTTGGTTTTGGGTTCAATCTTGCGGTGTCCTCACCCAGTGACAAAGTAGGGGTAGCGAGGCACGTATTTGTATTGTTGCCATCGAGGATAAAAATATGGGGTTTTCATCAAATTGCTTGAGTTTATCCCTCTACATCATGTCATCTTACCTAATGCGTTACTCTGTTCTTCATGAACTTAATACTCTAGATGCAGGCAGGAGTCGGTCGATGTGTGGAGTAATAGTAGTAGATGCAGAATCGTTTCGGTCTACTTGACACGGACGTGATGCCTATATGCATAATCATTGCCGTGGATATCGTCATAACTATGCGCTTTTCTATCAATTGCTCGACAGTAATTTGTTCACCCACCATATTATTTTCCTTCAAGAGAGAAGCCTCTAGTGAAACCTATGGCCCCCGGGTCTATTTTCCATATTATATTTTCAGATCTATAAACCAAAAATACCAAAAATACTTTGCTGCAATCTCTTTACTTTTGTTTTACTTTTCGTTCTAGTAATCTTCTATATCTATCTCTATCCGATCTCATCCTTGCAAGTAACCGTGAAGGGATTGACAACCCCATTATAGCGTTGGGTGCAAATGTTTGATTGTTTGTGTAGGTGCAAAGATTGGGGACTTGCTTGTATCTCCTACTGGATTGATACCTTGGTTCTCAACAACTGAGGGAAATACTTATCTACTTTGCTGCATCACCCTTTCCTCTTCAAGGGAAAACCAATGCAAGCTCAAGAAGTAGCAAGAAGGATTTCTGGCGCCGTTGCCGGGGAGATCTACATCAAGCCTACCAAGTACCCATCACAAACTCATCTCTTGCATTTACATTATTTGCCCTTTGCCTCTCGTTTTCCTCTCCCCCACTTCACCAATTTGCCGTTTTATTCGCCTTTTTCTCGCCGGATCTCTTTTTGTTTGCTTGTGTTGCCATGTGCCTTCTATTTGCTTGCATCTTCGCTTGCTAAAAATCTAATGATATGGATCCTCATCCACTTGCTAATCTTTTCAAAAGTCCAAATTATGATGAACCAATTGCTAGTGAGTTGAGTGCACTTGATTATCTCTATGAAGTTTTGTTTGAAAATCATGAATCTAAAAATTTTGATGAAGTGTTGAAAGAAGAAATTTATAAGGTGATTCATGATAGTCCCTTGAATGATGAGCATGATTGCAATGTTGCTAGTATGAATTCTCTAAATATCCATGATGCTTATGATATGCAAAGCCACAAGCTTGGGGATGCTATGTTTGATGAAGATGATATTTTTTGTCCCCCAAGTGTTGAAGAGAAAATTTATTATGATGATTGCATGCCTCCTATTTATGGTGATGGTGATGACACGTATGCTATAATGAGTAATGATAACCATGAAACTTATCATCATGATTTTAATTTGCAAAGTGGTTATGTCAATCAAGTGTCTCATGACATTTATTTTGTTGAGTTTGCTCCCACTACCATGGATGATAAGGAATTTGCTTATGTGGAGAGTAATGAAAATTCTATGCTTGTGAATTATGAAAAGAATGATTTATGTGATAGTTATATTGTTGAATTACTTCATGATGCTACTGAAATTCATTATGAGGGGGAACATATGCTTGTAGGAATTGCAATAATATCAAGTTTCCTCTCTATGTGTTCAAAGTTTTGAAGTTATGCTTGTTTTGCCTTCCTATGCTAGTTGATTCTTGTTCCCATAAATTGTTTGCTCACAAAATCCCTATGCATAGGAAGTGGGTTAGACTTAAATTTGCTTTTTATTCTATTCATGATGCTATTTTGCATATCTCAATTACTACTCTTTATGTGAGCATCATTGAAATCGTTATGCCTAGCCAGGGGCGTTAAACAATAGCGCTTGTTGGGAGGCTACCCAATTTTATTTTATGTTTTTGTTTTTTGATTCTGTTCTTGAGTGTTTTGCACATTATTACCTCTGTAGTAATTGTGTTTTATTGTTTTAATTAGTGTTTGTGCCAAGTAAGACCTTTGGGATGGTTTACGGTGATTGTTGATTTGGTTTTGCTGAAAAACAGAAATTTTGCGCTCAGTCCAGGAATTTTATAAATTCACCAGAGCGTCAATTGGATCTGAATTTTTTACACAAGATTGATATACAAATTTCCCTGATTGTCCTAATGTTTCAGATTTCTTGGAGTTACAGAAGTATTCGAAGTCTACAGATTGCTACGGACTGTTCTGTTTTTGACATATTCTATTTTCTTTGTGTTGTTTGCTTATTTTGATGTATCTATGGGTTGTATCGGGGGGTATGAACCAGGGAGAAGTTATAATATAGTAGATAATACACAAATATAAATAAAGAATGAGTTCACAACAGTACCTAAAGTGGTGATTTATTTTTCTTATACTAGCGGATCTCACGAGTTTTCTGTTGAGTTTTGTGTTGTGAAGTTTTCAAGTTTTGGGTAAAGATTTGATGGACTATGGAATAAGGAGTGGCAAGAGCCTAAGCTTGGGGATTCCCAAGGCACCCCAAGCCATATTCAAGGATACCAAAGAGCCTAAGCTTGGGGATGCCCCGGAAGGCATCCCCTCTTTCGTCTTCAATCCATCGGTAAATTTACTTGAGGCTGTATTTTTATTCACCACATGATATGTGTTTTGCTTGGAGCGTCTTGTATGATATGAGTCTTTGCTTTTTAGTTTACCACAATCATACTTTCTGCACACATCTTTTGAGAGGGACACACATTAATCTTGAATTTATTAGAATACTCTATGTGCTTCACTTATATCTTTTGAGCTAGGCAATGTTGCTCTAGTGCTTCACTTATATCTTTTTAGAGCACGGTGGTTTTTTTTATTTTATAGAAATAATTGAACTCTCGTACCTCACTTATATTATTTTGAGATTCTTTAAACAGCATGGTAATTGGTTTAGGTTATGAATTTAGTCCTAATATAATGGGCATCCAAGAGGGATATAATAAAAACTTTCATATAAAGTGCATCGAATACTATGAGAAGTTGGATTCCTTGCATATAGTTTTGAGGTATAAAGATGGTGATGTTCGAGTCATGCTAGTGAGTAATTGTGGAATGGTAAAAATACTTGTGTTAAAGTTTGTGATTCACGTAGCATGCACGTATGGTGAACTGTTATGTAACGAAGTCGGAGCATGATTTGTTTAATGATTGTCATCCTTTGTGTGAGGGTCGGGAGCGCGCGATGGTTAACTCCTACCAACCTCTCCCCTAGGAGCATGCGTCTAATACTTTGCTTCGATAACTAATAGATTTTTGCAATAAGTATGTGAGTTCTTTATGACTAATGTGAGTCCATGGATTATACGCGCTCTCACCCTTCCACCATTGCTAGCCTCTCTAGTACCGCGCAACTTTCGCCGGTGCATTAAACCCACCATATGCCCTTCCTCAAAACAGCCACCATACCTACCTATTATGGCATTTCCATAGCCATTCCGAGATATATTTCCATGCAACTTCCACCGTTCCGTTTTTTATGACACGCACCATCATTGTCATATTGCTTTGCATGATCGTAAGACAGCTAGCATGATGTTTTCATGGCTTGTCCGTTTTTTTGATGTCATTTGCTATGCTAGATCGTTGCACATCCCGGTACACCACCGAAAGCATTCTTATAGAGTCATATCTTGTTGTAGGTATCGATTTGTAAGTAAATAAAAGTGTGATGATCATCATTATTAGAGCATTGTCCCATGAGAGGAAAGGATGATGGAAGCTATGATTCCCTCACAAGTAGGGATGAGTCTCCGGACTTTACAAATAATAATAGAGGCCAATGAAGCCCAAATAAAACAAAGAGGCCAAAGATGCCCACCAAAAAAAAGAGAGAAAAGAGAGAAGGGACAATGTTACTACCTTTTTTTCCACACTTGTGCTTTAAAGTAGCACCTTGATCTTCATGATAGAGAGTCTCCTATTTTTTGTCACTTTCATATACTAGTGGGAATTTTTCATTATATAACTTGGCTTGTATATTCCAATGATGGGCTTCCTCAAATTGCCCAAGGTCTTCGTGAGCAAGCAAGTTGGATGCACACCCACTTAGTTTCTTTTTGAGCTTTCATACACTTATAGCTCTAGTGCATCCGTTGCATGGCAATCCCTACTCACTCACATTGATATCTATTGATGGGCATCTCCATAGCCTGTTGATATGCCTAGTTGATGTGAGACTATCTTCTCTTTTTCCACACAACCTCCACCATATTCTATTCCACCTATAGTGCTATATCCATGGCTCACACTCATGTATTGCGTGAAAGTTGAAAAGGTTTGAGAACATAAAAGGTGTGAAACAATTGCTTGACTTGTCATCGGGGGTGTGCATGATTTAGATACTTTGTGTGGGGAAGATGGAGCATAGCCAGACCATATGATTTTGTAGGGATAACTTTCTAAGGCCATGCTATTTTGAAATGACACAATTGCTTGTTAGTATGCCTGAAGTATTACTGTTTTATGTCAATATTGAGCTTTTGTTTTGAATCTTTTGGATTTGAACATTCATGCCACAATAAAGAATACTACATGGATAAATATGTTAGGTAGCATTCCACATCAAAAATTCTGTTTTTATCATTTACCTACTCGAGGACGAGCGGGAATTAAGCTTGGGGATGCTTGATACGTCTCCAACGTATCTATAATTTTTGATTGTTCCATGCTATTATATTATCTGTTTTCGATGTTTTATATGCATTAATATGCTATTTTATATTATTTTTGGGACTAACCTATTAACCTAGTGCCTAGTGCCAGTTTCTGTTTTTTCCTTGTTTTTGAGTATTGCAGATAAGGAATATTAAACGGAGTCCAAACGGAATAAAAATCTTCGGGATGATTTTTCTTGGACCAGAAGAAACCTGCCAGACTTGGAGATGAAGGCAGGAGAGCTTCCGGGAGGCGACAAGCCACCTAGGCGCGCCCTAGGGGGGGGGGGGCGCCCCCTGGCTTGTGGCCCCCCAACAGGCCTCCTAACCCTAATCTTCGGCCTATAAATTCCCAAATATTCCCCCAATACCAAAAAGAGCCACGAAAAATACTTTTCCGCCGCCGGAATCCTCTGTTCCCGTGAGATCCCATCTTGGAGCCTTTTCCGGTAATCTGCCGGAGGGGGATTCGATCACGGAGGGCATCTACATCAACTCCATTGCCCTTCCGATGATGCGTGAGTAGTTCACCTCAGACCTTCGGGTCCATAGCTAGTAGCTAGATGGCTTCTTCTCTCTCTATGTTCTTCAATACCATGTTCTTCATGATCTTCATGGAGATCTATCCGATGTAATACTCTTTTGCGGTGTGTTTGTCGAGATCCGATGAATTGTGGGTTTATGATCAGATTATCTATGAATATTATTTGAATCTTCTCTGAATTCTTATATGCATGATTTCATATCTTTGCAAGTCTCTTCGAGTTATTGGTTTGGTTTGGCCAACTAGATTGGTAATTCTTGCAATGGGAGAAGTACTTGGTTTTGGGTTCAATCTTGCGGTGTCCTCACCTAGTGACAAAGTAGGGGTAGCGAGGCACGTATTTGTATTGTTGCCATCGAGGATAAAAAGATGGGGTTTTTATCATATTGCTTGAGTTTATCCCTCTACATCATGTCATCTTACCTAATGCGTTATTCTGTTCTTCATGAACTTAATACTCTAGATGCAGGCAGGAGTCGGTCGATGTGTGGAGTAATAGTAGTAGATGCAAAATCGTTTCGGTCTACTTGACATGGACATGATGCCTATATGCATAATCATTGCCTTGGATATCGTCATAACTATGCGCTTTTCTATCAATTGCTCGACAGTAATTTGTTCACCCACCGTATTATTTTCCTTCAAGAGAGAAGCCTCTAGTGAAACCTATGGCCCCCGGGTCTACTTTCCATATTATATTTTCAGATCTATAAACCAAAAATACCAAAAATACTTTGCTGCAATCTCTTTACTTTTGTTTTACTTTTCGTTCTAGTAATCTTCTATATCTATCTCTATCAGATCTCATCCTTACAAGTAACCGTGAAGGGATTGACAACCCCTTTATAGCATTGGGTGCAAGTGTTTGATTGTTTGTGTAGGTGCAAAGATTGGGGACTTGCTTGTATCTCCTACTGGATTGATACCTTGGTTCTCAACAACTGAGGGAAATACTTATCTACTTTGCTGCATCACCCTTTCCTCTTCAAGGGAAAACCAATGCAAAGCTCAAGAAGTAGCACGACCTATGTACTGAGACTTTAGGAGTAGAGACTATTTTTGGCACGATGACCAAGGCACAACATTATAGGAAATTTTGGACAAAATTGTCCTTGGGTAATTTGTTGGTTAGTTCCAAGTAAATCAATTAGGAAAATAAAGGAAGAGATACACACAATTGAGAGAGAGATTCTCTCCTTTTTCTACAAGAAGATATACATGCAATCGTGAGAGAGATACTTTCCTTTGTTTAGAGGGATATAAACAGAATTGCGAGGAATTAGAAGAAATGCACCTTACAATGTGGATTTTTATTAAAAAATACACCTTAGATAAAGGAACGGAGGGAGTAATACTCTCGCCATCCGAAAATACTTGTCCGAGGAATGGATGTATCTAGACGTATTTTAGTTCTAGATACATCCATTTTTTATCCATTTCTCCAACAAGTATTTTCGGACGGAGGGAGTAAGTATTTTTGTGAAAATCTATTATTTTTTTCCTAAAACAAATTGCATTAATTAGAGAGATCAGGTTATTTGGATAAGTTAGGAAAGCAAGAGCCGTGTTCTTTTGTATGTTAGCAAAGTTTTGATTTGAAAGAAAAGAGTTGGGAGAAAAATAAACAAATAGATAGGAAAACCAGTGGGAGGGGATGGTGGGAGGTGGGACGGAAAAACCGGACAGAAAAAAACCAACGTACGAAAAAAACCCGCGTACGAGGCTACCAACTCCCCCAGTAGGAGTAGAGATGACTAGAGGACGTGGAATGACTCAGGAACCTCTTTATCCTGAAAGTCATCCTAAAAGAATAGAACAAGATTCTCGGAGAATTAATGAAGATGTACCTAGTCCAACTAAAAAGATAAAGAAAAAGAAAAATGATAGGACGATGCATGCTTCTAGTGAACTTGTTTAGAAAAACCTGCTGAGAATCAAAATGATGTTTCTGTTTCTGATGCTGAGACACAGTCTGGAAGTGAACATTCACCTACTGATAATGAAAATGAGAATGATAACAATGATACTCATGTAGATTCTTAGCCAGATAGTAATAAAGAACCTGATAATGATGTTGAAATAGAACCTGCTGAAAATCTTGATAACCCACATCCTAAGAATAAACGTTACGGTAAGAAAGACTTTGTTGCTAGAAAACATGGTAGAGAAAGAGAGCCATGGGTTCAGAAACCCATGCCACTCTCGTGGTAGATACATGTACTCTGTACAACACCCCATATGAATACAATCAAAAGTAGGACGTAGGGTATTATCTCTTCGAGAGAGCCTGAACCTGGGTAAAATCATGTGTCCGTGTTACCAGCGCTCCAAGACGCCTAGCTTAGGACCCCTACTACGTGATATGTCGGATTTGACACCGACACCCACCCCCCGGGCGTGCCTTGTTAGCTTGGGGCCACCTCGTGGATCCCCCGACCCTAATTCCAGTCCTACAAATTCACAATTACGGATGACCAAATTACTGCGGGCTTCACCTCGCCACAGCATCCATGCTATGTTGCCACTTCGGAGTGCCGAGCTCCTCGCTCGGCCACCTCGGGACCAGCCTGGGGGATGGAACCTCGTCCCGCATCAAGCTCGGACCGCGCCATCAACACCGAGCAACTCAACTAGCTAAGACGCTTTCGCGCTCAACTTTTTTCAATTTTTAATTTCTATTTGGTTTGACCAAGCATTATCTTTATGTTAAAATCTGTTTGTTAAAAACATGGTTCGTTTAAAACACTTCTTTTCTTTGCCCATGTTAACCGGGGGCTCTTAATTTATATCAGCCATTTTATAATAAATGTGTTTTCTTCTTGGTCATTGCAAAGTCTTTTTCTACCACTTCTTTTTCGACTCGAGTGTATGGTCAATAGCCGGATAGCCTGGCTTCTCTCTAAAGCCGCTCGAGTTTAGTTCGCTAAACTGGCCTCGGAGAAGCACTCCGCCTTCGGGATAAGGAGGTTCAAACCATCGGCTGACCTACTTGCAATTTAGAGATCGGATGTGTCATGTTAAAGCACGACAGAAGCACAAAAAACTTTAAGACCAATTTTCGGATTGGCACCAAAGAACTTGATTTAGTTCGAATGTAATGTTTTTACTAAAGTATTTTTTAGTTTCCCGAGTTTATGGCACCTTTAATCTACTTGTATGTTTTTCTTTTAGGAGGCGGGACATCCTCTTGATCGAGGTGTTCTGCGTGATGGTTTTGCTCGGGAAATCTTTTCCGACCCGCAGTTCGGCATCTTTCCTGCCGAGCTGCATCTCGGCATTGTCAAAACCATAAGTCTCGCAGTGCAACGCCAGACACCTTTTTGGCAATATCAACAGGGGGATGCAACTAGAGCTGACCCCATCAAAAACCAAGGTAATTCATGGAGTCCTCAGCAAAACGTTCTCGGATATTGCTTTATATGCATCGGTTTCCAATTGTGTCTCCAGTCAATAGTTGGGTTGCCCGGCTCCTGTGCTTGCCTCCTATGTTCTGCTTTGTTCGGCTAGGTGTGCAAAGGGAGAACCACTGCGATTGTGCTTCCAGCTCGAATGGTTAAGCGCCTCTGTAGAGAAAGCCGAAAACTGACTGTCACAATGAGCGTAAACTGGTCAGCGATCCGATGACTGTGTCAAACTACAGATCGATAGAGGTCACCCCGTGTTAAATGATGGACCTTTCATAAGATTGGCCGAAGTGTTACTGGTTTGACCTCGGCTGATACCGAACACTATTCGGGGGCTAGTAACTGGCCCCGAACTTTAAACTCCTATGACTAAGTGAAAGTTATAAAGTCTGCATATCTGATTGCCTCGTTTCCGCTAACGCAACCACCTCCGGGCACCGAGACGTCGACTAAGGGTTGTATTGTTAGTACGGAAACACCCTGTGTAGCATCTACAAAGGGGTGGTAGCCGACGATGGGCCACTTTCAGGTTATAAACAGTCTCAATGGAGAATTTGCCTTCCATAATTATCGTAATAAAGCCATAAATATGCATCAATTTGACTTAAGATTTTGGCCAAGCTGGGTTGCCTGGCTCCTGTGCTTACCCCTATGTTCCCGATTGTTCGGCTAGGCGGTAAAGGGAGCACCTCTGTGATTGTTACTACCGGGTCATTCGGGTTAGTACCTCAGACTGGGTGATGCCGAAAGCTAGCCATCTTAAAGGATATAATTGGTCGGCAATGATGGAAGTGAAAATTTTGGTTCATTATGGACCACAGAGTTCGGGAACTTTCCCCCAACTAAATCCTCAATATTTTCCTCCCACATTGATCGGAGCTGAGGTTTCATGATCATGGTCAGCATGAAACCCAAAGAAAGGAACCGATAGCGGGACTATTTTCTTTGGAAGATGTTTCTTACGTTAAATAGTAATATAACATATCTCTCCGCGTACCTTTGTTTATAAAACCGTATGGCCGGATTGCCTTGTTTGCCATAAATCTTTGCCCTCATAAAGGCTTAATAAAGTAGGACAAACACTCCCCGGCCACTGGCCGAGGAGGTTGAAGCCGATCGTCGGTCGACAAAGTTTTGTACAATGCGGATCGAGCATTAATGATGTAAAGTACTTGGATACATAGAATCATTACACATAAATTGTGATTAAAGTCAATTTACTCCAAATATCGATCCTTAATTCGGCCACCCGTGCCCACATTAAGTCTCGGGGGCTACTGGGCTTCGTGCTTATCATTTACAAATATTAAAGGGGCACATCGATCCCCTGATCTGGTGTTGCCACCCGACCAGTGGCTCGGGGGCTACTGCATTACCTATTCAATGCAGAAAATTCAAAATGCTCAGTGTTCGGCTTGACCGAGCTATGGGCAAACGTGTCTTCGGACAACAATAGGTACCATCTGGACCTATCCGGCATCAAGCTAATATATTATGGCAACTTCTCAAGACCCTCTCTCAAGGGCCCGCATGTCGATCACTATTTCCTCTAATATATTACACCACGTTTCTATTCCTATGTATGCTGCAGAGCTAGGAGTTGATCCTCAAGCTGATTTTGTGAATCGACCTGAGTCTCAGGGGCTACTGGGATCAGCAGTTTTATGTTTTCCTTCAGGTGCATGCCGGACATTCAACGGACACACACCTTGAGGGCTACTGGCTATATATCTCGGCAAAGAATACATTGCACAAATCGGAATTAAATTTACAAAAATCAGCCCATGGCCGAGGTGGTGCACCACCTCGGAAGGAGTCCGGCATAAAGCTCGGATGCAAGTGGCTGGCTCCATAGAGGGCATTTCCGGCATTAAGCTCGGTTGAACCCCTTCAACTTTTTCAAGACCGAGGTAATCTATGACACCTCGGATGTAGTCCGGCGCTCGGATACAGTCCGGCGCAAGAGCTCGGATGCAGTCCGGCGTTGGAGCTCGGCTGTAAAAAGACTCTTCGGATACAGTCCGGCATTGGAGCTCGAAAGCAGTCCGGCGTTGGTGCTCGGCTGCAAAAGATACCTCGGATGCAGTCTGGCGTCGGAGCTCGGACGTGAGAGGACACCGCCGCACGGGAAACACTTCGAACCCGAGGTGTGGCATAAAAATAACAAGGCATTGATAAAGGCCGAAAACTTAAAGGGGATCCTCGGATACCCTACGTATGAACTCTTTGGATACACCTCGGCGATACTCAATATCGGAGATGGGAAGATTTGTTGAACCAGTTTTCAAGACCGACGACCAAAGACGAAGAACAGTTCAGAAGAACCGAGGAGTGTCCCCAACTTGAAGACCGGTTCAGGGGGCTACTGACGGTGTCCTGGACTAGGGGGTACTCACCACGTCGTCTCCCGACCAGGTGGATCGGGCTGAGGACCCCCATGGTGGTGCACTATTGGGCCAGTTCAGACAGCCCATGCCGTATACATGGAGGATTCCACAAGACTTGATGCCCAAGACAAGGACTCTCTTAAACCCTAGGACTCGGTGCATATATAAACCGAGACTAGGCTGGTTGATAGATCATCATATATTCATTAGAACAATCTCATGGTAGATACATGTACTCTGTACAACACCCCATATGAATACAATCAAAAGCAGGACGTAGGGTATTATCTCTTCGAGAGAGCCTGAACCTGGGTAAAATCCTGTGTCCGTGTTACCATCGCTCCAAGACGCCTAGCTTAGGACCCCTACTATGAGATATGCGGATTTGACACCGACACCCACCCCCCCGGGCGTGCCTTGTTAGCTTGGGGCCACCTCGTGGCTCCCCCGACCCTAATTCCAGTCCTACAAATTCACAATTACGGAGAAAAAATAAAAGAGAAGTTTTCATCGTGTTTCACGAGACGGAGCCGCTGCCACCTCTTGTTCTTCCTCGGGAGGGCTGATCTGGAGTCTGTTTGGGGCTCCGGAGAGGGGGATTCGTCGACATCGTCATCACCAACCCTTCTTCATCAACACCGCCATGATGCTCACGACCGGGAGTGAGTAATCCCTTTGTAGGCTTGCTAGACGGTGATGGGATTGGATGAGATTGATCATGTAATCAAGTTAATTTGATAGGGCTTGATGCCTAGTATCCACTATGTTCTGAGATTGATGTTGTTATGACTTTGCTATGCTTAATGCTTGTCACTTGGGCCCGAGTGCCATGATTTCAGATCTGAACCTATTATGTTTTCATAAATATGAGAGTGTTTTGTATCCTATTTTGCAAGTTGTATGCACCTATTACGTGTCATGATCCGCATACCCCAAGGTGACAATAATTGGGATTCTTTCCGATGATTGCCGTAATTTGAGGAGTTCATGTATTCACCATGTGTTAATGCTTTGTTCCGGTTCTCTATTAAAATGAGGCCTTAATATCCCTTAGATTTCCTTATGGACCCACTGCCATGGGAGGATAGGACAAAAGATGTCATGCAAGTTCTTGTTGCAAGCATGTACGACTATATACGGAATACATGCCTACATTACATTGATGAATTGGAGCTAGTTCTGTGTATCTCTAGTGTGTAACTGTTACATAATTGTTGTCATCTAAATCATTATCCATCACCGGTCCACATGCCTACGCTTTTCATATACTGAATCTTGCTAAGTAACTATTGCTTCCACTGTTACAAGCACTACAAATCTGCTGCTATTATTGTTATTGTTACTACGGTGGCTCTGCTTTGTTACTAAACTTATGCTAAAGAGGATATCCTGAGTGTGGCTGAATTGACAACTCAGCTGCTAAGACCAATAATTATTCTTTGGCTCCCCTTGTGTCGAATCAACAAATTTGGGTAAAATACTTCCATCAAAGACTGTTACGATCCCCTATATTTGTGGGTTATCAAGGTGTTAGTCTGAGTGCCATTCCATTTACTTTATATCGGGAAATTATGCATTATATAGCACCTGCTGAGATTGAGGACATTGATGTTACTATTGAACTTGCAAATACAGATGCTATTTCACCACTTGAGATTGTTCAACATGTATAAGACTTGTGTGGAAAAGTCAAGTACCCTGCTGATTTCATAGTACTTGGTTCACGACAAGATAATTTTTGTCCCATCATATTTGGTAGACCTTTCTTGAATGTCATTAATGTTGAAATTGATTGTGCTAAAGAAAAGGTTAGTGTCAACTTTGGTGATGTGTCTCATGAGTTTAATTTCTCTAAGATTAGTAGACAACCACATGAGGAAGAATTATCAAGTAAAGATGAAAGTTTTGGTCTTGCTTCTATTGTCGTGCATCCCACTGATCCGTTAGGACAATATTTGCTAGACCATGAAAATGATATGCACATGAATGAAAGAAATGAAATAGATGAAATATTCTTCAAACAAACACCTATTCTGAAACATAATCTACATGTTGACACTTTAGGGGATCCTCTTCCACCTAAGGGTGACCCCGTGATTGAATTGAAGACACTACCCGATACATTAAAATATGCTTATCTTAATGAAAAGAAGATATATCATGTTATTATTAGTGCTAACCTTTTTGAGCAAGAAGAAAAGAGATTACTTAAAACTCTAAAGAAGCATCAAGCTGCTATTGGATATACTCTTGATGATCTTAAGGGAATTAGCCATACGTTATGCCATCACAAGATTAATATGGAGCCGGATGCAAAACCCGTCGTTAATCATCAATGTCGCCTTAATCCTAAAATGAAAGAGGTAGTAAGAACTGAAATATTAAAGCTTCTGGACGAAGGTATTATTTATCCCATAGCTTATAGTAGATGGGTAAGTCACGTTCATTGTGTGCCAAAGAAAGGAGGTATAACCAATGTTCCTAATGATAAAAATGAACTTATTCCACAAATAGTTGTAACTGGTTATCGAATGGTAATTGATTTCAGGAAATTAAATGAAGCTACTAGAAAAGGTCATTACCCATTGCCTTTTATTGATAAAATGTTAGAAATATTGTCTAAGCATACACACTTTTGTTTCCTTGATGGATATTCTAGTTTCTCTCAAATACGTGTTTCAAAAGAAGATCAAGAGAAAACCACTTTCAATTCTAAAGTTACTATTCACACCGATCATGCTGTTATTAATTCCTTATGGAGCAGAAAGATGTTAAACCTAGATTGATTAGGTGGGTTCTTTTACATCAATAATTTTATATGCACATTATTGATAGAAAGGGAGCTGAGAATCCCGTGGCAGATAATTTGCCTAGAATGGAAAATGTTCTTGATGACCCAATTCATATTGATGATAGTTTTCCTGATGAGCAATTAGCTGTTATAAATGCTTCCTATAGCACTCCTCTATATGCAGACTATGCTAATTACATTGTTGCTAAATATATACCACCTAACTTCACATACCAACAAAACAAAAAGTTATTCCTTGATATAAGACATTACTTTTGGGAGGACTTACATTTATAGAAAGAAGGAGCAGATGGTATATTAGACGTTGAGTACCTGAGCATGAACAGGAACAAATCCTATGGAAGTGTCAATCCGAGGCATATGGAGGACACCATGCAGGAGACAGAACCGCACATAAGCTGTTACAGTCTGGTTTTTATTGGCCTACTCTCTTCAAGGATGCACATAAGTTTGTCCTTTCTTGTGATTAATGTCAATGAATTGGTAATATTGGTAGACTTTAAGAAATGCCAATGAATTATTCACTTGTTATTGAACCATTTGATGTTTGGGGTTTTCATTATATGGGACCTTTTCCTTCCTCTAATGGGTATACTCATATTCTAGTTGCTGTTGATTATGTCACTCAGTGGGAAGAAGATATTCCAACTAGTAGTGTTGATCACAACACCTCTATTAAAATGCTTAAAGAAGTTATCTTTCCGAGGTTTGGAGTCCCTAGATATTTAATGACTGATGGTGGTTCACATTTTACTCATGGTGCATTTTCATAAACTGTTAGCTAAATATGATGTTAATCATAGAATTGCTTCTCCATATCATCCTCAATCTAGTGGTCAAGTTGAATTAAGCAATAGAGAAATAAAATTAAGTTTGCAAAAGACCATTAATAGATCTAGAAAGAATTGGTCTAAGAAACTTGATGATGCATTGTGGGCATATAGAACTACTTATAAAAATCCCATGGGTATGTATCCATATAAAATGGTATATGGAAAAGCTTGTCATTTACCTCTTCATCTAGAAAATAAAGCTTATTGGGCAATTAAAGAACTTAATTATGATTTTAAACTTGCCGGTGAGAAAAGGTTATTTGATATTAGATCTCAAGATGAATGGAGGACACAAGCCTATGAAAATGCAAAGTTGTTTAAAGAAAAAGTTAAAAGATGGCATGACAAGAGAATACAAAAAAGAGAAGTTAATATTAGTGTACAGGTTCTATTATACAATTCTCATTTCAGGTTCTTTGCACGAAAACTCCTCTCCAAATGGGAAGGACCCTATATTATCGACGAGGTTTATCGCTCCGGAGCCATCATGATAAGTAACGCGGAAGGATTAAAACATTATATTTCAGGTACATCCATTAACAAGGAGACTAATGTTATTCAAACAATAACACCGGAGGAGAACATAAAAGAGACCTTCCAAAACACTCTGGAACCCTGAAAAGGGCAGGTGCGTGATATGGTAAGTAAATCGACTCCAAAAATTCCATAAAAAATATTTCTGTCCGTTTTGGAATATTAGAAAAATTACAAAAACAAGAACCAACCGAGGGGACCCACGAGGAGGTCACAAGGCAACAGGGTGCGCCCTAACCCCCTGGGCGCGCCGGGTTGCCTTGTGGCCCCCTCGTGTGCCTTCCCAACTCCGTTTTCTTTCCATTTACTTGTCCTGCACATAGAAAAAAATTATTATATATACACCCCGATGTTTTGACCACTATATCACAAGTTTTCCCCTGTTCTTGTTTCGAGCAAATTTCTGTCAGAGTTTTCGAGGCGTGAGAGCTATGTCGTCGTCCTCCTACAACAGCATTGAGGATGAGGCTTGGCTGCTGCATATGGAGCTCGAAAGAGAGGGAACCGAGGAAGTCATCACGAGGGAAGAATCTATGACTCTATGGAAGTGCACCCTCCTTCTTCGAAAGGTGGCACGTTGGTAGGCATCTCCACTTCCCCAAACCTTTGTCCACCAATGGGGAGGAGGTCTCAATCAAATTAAGAAGTACAAGGTGAATCCAATCTGAGGAGACCCCTCGACATGTTACATGCAAATAATTTTCACAATTTGATTCATAATTATCGGGTGAGAATATCTCTCGCTCTCGTATACCTTCCATGTGGGACACCTCTCGTCCAAGTGAAAGTGATGCATGGAAGAGGTCTTGGTGGCCCGAGAATAAGCATATTATGGTGGAGGTACAAAAGAACACCGTAATGATTCAGCAGTTGCTTCAGGAGATGCGGCACCTGAGGGGTGCCCTATTATCCACTATGGAGAATATCAAGCCTATCACTTCATCACCACCACCATCTAAGAAGGAAACTTGAGTACACGGGTATGTGCACCACCCTTAGCTTGTTCCAAGCTTGGGGGGCGTGCCCGATATCGTATCACCATCACTTTAATTATCATCATCTATCTTAGTTCGATCCTTATCAATTTTGTGAATTAGAAGAATAAAGTTTTAGTATGATTTAGTTTCGAGTGTTTGCTTTGTTATCTATCTATCTATATATGTAATCGTGTGTCTGAGTTATATAATAAATATTAGTTTGAGTATGTTTGCTTTACTTTCTTGCATCAATCATAGCAATGAAAAGAATGAAAATATCATATGCTAATCCCATGGGGAGTAATGACTTCACATAAAAAGAGCATAATTGGTAAATTTGTTGGAAGTTAACAACATAGCATTAGTCATTGATGCAATTCATGAAAAAGTAATAATGAAAGAGAGGTCTCACATATAAATATACTATTTTGGACACGGTTATGATTGTGAGCTCCCATTAAATATTCTATGCATGATCAATTAGTTGATGTTGGACAAGGAAGACAACGTAATCAGTTATGTTTGCTTATATTCACATAGAAGTTATATTCTCATGGATCCTCCAACATGTGTTGTTTGCTCCTATCCTTTGCTAGCCAAAACCTCACACCAAGTAGAGATACTACTTGTGCATCCAAAAATCCTTAAACCCAGTTTCTTGTCATAAGAGTCCACTATATCTACCTATGGATTGAATAAGATCCTTCAAGTAAGTTATCATCGGCATAAAAACATTAAAAAATTGCTCCTAAATATGTATGATCTTTTATTGGAAGGGAAAATAAGATTTGTACAATCTTGTGATGGCAATGAAATAAAAGCGACAATAATGTTAATTCCTATTCCATTCTTATTATTCTCTACTTGGCAAACATCATGTGGTGGGTAAATATCCAGGCACATATATCCAGTTGGATGTAGGTGATCATGAGTTATTATTGTTGACATTACCCCTGAGATAAATTGTTGGGTGGTGACAAACTATAAACCCCTATCTTCCTATGTGTCTGATTGAAACTTTATACTTCATAAATATCCCATGAGGGTTAGCAATCATATAAGACTAAATGATAGTTGAGTATGTGAACTTGCTAAACAAAGATCTTGCATAGACACTTTCTGATAATATGATGGATTGCAATTTTTTCAATGACTAAGAACATTGTTTGTTAGGTTTCAATAAAGTTTATGATTCATACTTGAGCATGTGGATAGATTATTACTTGTTCATGAGAAGTTTAGGATATTATGTTGTTGTTATGATAATGATCGTGATGCTTTCATATCCGCATTTCATTTTATCGACACCTCTCTCTCTAAGCATGTGGTCCTGATTATCGAGTTCGACTTTCGCTTGAGGACATGCAAGGTCTAAGCTTGGGGGAGTTGATACGTCTATTTTGCATTATGATTTGCAATTGTTATTTATATTGTTTTTGGTCATTATTCCACTTTATGATACAATTTTAATGCCTTTCTCTCTGAATTTACAAGGTTTTCATGGAGAGGAACATTACCGGCAGCTGGAATTCTAAACCTGATAAAGCTACATCAGAGATACCTATTTTGCTGAACTCCAAATGACCTGATTTTACGGAGAATTTTAATGGAATATATAAAAAATACTGGATCCAAGAAGTACCAGAGGGGGGCCAACTGTTGCTCACAAGGCAATAGGGGGGCCCACCTGCTTGGGAGCGCC
Source organism: Elymus sibiricus (assembly GCA_039707655.1). Taxonomy (NCBI): domain Eukaryota; kingdom Viridiplantae; phylum Streptophyta; class Magnoliopsida; order Poales; family Poaceae; genus Elymus; species Elymus sibiricus. The sequence goes on from CM077669.1 coordinate 380,354,574, forward strand.
CTGATGCCTTGTGGGTCCCATAGAGGGACTCCGGTGCCCCTCTTCTGCTATCTGAAGGGTTTTGACCTAGAAACAATAATAAGGATACTATCGGGACGAAGCTCCGCCGTCTCGAGGTGGAACCTAGACAGGAGCACTTTTGCTCTCCGGCGGAGTGATTCCGCCGGGGAAACTTCCCTCCGGGAGGGGGAAATCAAAGCCACCATCATCACCAACACCTCCTCCATCATGGGAGGATCAATCTTCATAAACATCTTCACCAGAACCATCTCATATCAAACCCTAGTTAATCTCTTGTGTTCAATCTTTGTCTCAAAACCTCAGATTGGTACATGTGGGTTGCTAGTAGTGTTTATTACATCTCGTAGTTGATGCTAGTTGGTTTCTTTGGTGGAAGATTAAATGTTTAGGTCCTTAATGATATTCAATACACCTCTGATCTTGAACATGAATATTATTTGTGAGTAGTTAGTTTTTTGTCAAGGACATGGGAGAAGTCTTGTTATAAGTAATCATGTGATGTTGGTATTCGTTCGATATTTTGATGATATGTATGTTGCTCTTCCTTTCGTGGTGTCATGTGAACGCCGACTACATGACACTTCACCATGTTTGGGCCTAAAGGAAAGCATTGGGGAATGATAAGTAGAAGATGGGTTGCGTGAGTGACAAGCATAAACCCTAGTTTATGAGTTGTTCTGTAAGTGGCTGATTTGGATCCACACGTTTAATGCTATGGTTAGATTTATCTTAATTCTTCTTTCGTAGTTGTGGATTCTTGCGAGAGGGGGTAATCATAAGTGGATTGTTTGTTCAAGTAAGAACATGACCTTAGCCGCGGTACACCCACATATCAAACTATCAAAGTAACAAACGCGAAGCAACTAAACATGATGAACGTGACTAGACGGAAATTCCCATGTGTCCTCGAGAGCGCTTTGCTTTATATAAGTGAACTTTCAGGCCTGTCCGTTGATGAGTGTTTTATGTTACAATGGTGCTCCTTGAGCTGTTGTCTATAGGAAGAAGAAGGAGCGGCCGGCTCTTCTTTCCTTGCTACGTGGGAGTGAGGGTGTGAAAGATGGGGTGAATCCTTGACCGATGCATGGGGGGTCTCAGGGGTTTTTATAGGCCAACCCCCCGGCTTACAATATACATGAGGTACTGAATGGGGGGCCCCAGCCGGCAGCCCCTTGCCGGCCAGCGGCCCCACCGACGGGGTTGTCTCGCCGCTCATAGGGTCCACCGGCTGTGCGGTCTCATCGCCGACCGGGGCCCGCCAGCCGGCTCCTCTATTGGCCCGCGCCTACCTGCCAAGGCACAGGTCGTCTCGTGTGGCGTCGTCTTGCGCCTGCCGGCCGAAGTCGGCGGTACGGACGGCTGCGCTGTAGCCACGCCGGGGCAGGTAATGGAGCGGACGCCGGCATGGCCGCACTGTTGCCCCGCCGGGTCTCGATCGGCCAGGGCAAGTGGTACGACCGCCCGGACTGTAGACATGCGTGCCCGCGCGTCAGCGGTTGCTGTAGCCACGCCGGAGCCCATCGTGGGGGTCGTGTCCTGTCGGTGTACCTGGTCGCAGCGGGGGGAGACAAGCGCCTGCCCGTCCAGAGGTCAGCGGGAGGACCGGCCGCGGGGCGGCCGGTTGCGGGCTGGCCGAGGGCCAGCCGGCCGGCTCCTGTCCAGCCGGCCACTCGCCAGCCGGCCACCTGCCAGCCGGCCATGAACCAGCCGGCCGTGGGCTAGCCCGCCAGGGGGCCAGCCGGCCGTTCATCAGCTGATCACGGACCAGCCGGCCGTGTAGTTTTTTCTGAAAGGGGCTTGAACTCCCTTATCTCGGCATACCCAGGGGTAATATCCCCGTCAGTAGTCCCCGAAGCCGGCGGGGGCCCGCGTCCTCCCGACGAGGGGGAGCCGGCGGCTTCATTCTGCGGTATCGTCCCGTCGTGGGGGGTCTATCGGCCAGCCGCGTCGGCAGCCGCGCTCGTCGCCTTGGGTCCTGTTGCGCCGCCTCGGGACCCGTGCCGGACCGTGGTGTGCCACGCGGAGCGCAGTGGTGCCTCGGGCCCCGCAGCCTGGGGCCTGATGGGACGCCGCCTCGGGCCTAGCCCGGTGGGCCACGGGCCTAGCCCAGTAGGCCTCGGGCCGCAGGCGGGTATCCTCTGCGCCCGTGCCCCAGCATCCGTGGCCCGCGGTGCCCACGTCTCGCGGATTCCCCGGGGGAGTGGGCGCAGTTAATCCCCACGTCCCCCAGGCATCGCCCCCTTATTTATAAGGGGAGGGGGAGAGGTAGAGGCAGTTCGCGCACCCCTCCCCCATCGTCTTCCTCCTCTCGCAGTCCGCTGCTTCGGCCCGCGCTGCCGCACTGCTCGCCCGCTCCTTCGCATTCGACCGCCTCAGAGATGGCCGACGGACCCTCTGGCAGCTGGGGTGGCTCCATCATCACCGCGGAGGACATCGCGCACCTCCGCCGTGCCCGCATGCTGCCGACGGAGGACCGCGTCGTCGCCCGTCCTCCGAGCAGCGAGGTGGTTCCCGAGCCTGAGGAGGGGGAGTTCGTGGTGTTCAGCTGGCACTTCTCGCGCGGCTTCGGTCTGCCGGTGAGCCAGTTCTACCGACTCTTCCTTGACACCTTCGACATCATAATTTATTAGAATACTCTATGTTCTTCACTTATATCTTTTGAGCTTAGCAGTTGCTCTAGTACTTCACTTATATCTTTTTGAGCACGGTGGCATATATATTTTGTAGAAATAATTGCACTCTCTTTCTTCACTTATATTTGTTTGAGAGTTAATAAATAGTGACAGTAATTTGCATGGGTCATAAGAGTAGTCCAAAAATAATAGGTATTCAATGAGTGATAATCAAAACCATCATGTAGCACATTAAAGAGAAATCTTGGGTTAATGATATTGATGTGGTAATGTGAAAGGGTGTGAGTTCATAATTGTCGGTTCCTAGAAGTATCGGTATTAAGAGGTGTTAAATTCCCATTTGTCTAAATATAAAAAAGGCATGGTGGGGATGTGTGAGAATTTCTATTCCTCATTAAAATTCTAGTGTTATTTCGGGTCGTAGGCGCGCGATGGTTAACTCCTCCCAACCTCCTCCCTCGGGGCATGCGAGTAGTACTTTGATTTGTGATAAAACTAATAAAACTTTGCAATAAGTACATTAGTTCTTTATGACTAATGTGAACCCGTGGACATACGCAATTTCACCGCCTCATATTTTGCTAGCCTCTTCGGTACCGTGCATTGCCCATTCTCACCTCGAGGATCGGAGCGAACTTCGCCGGTTCATCCAAACCCCGTGACATGATATGCTCTGTCACACATAAGCCTTCTTATATCTTCCTCAAAATAGCCACCATACCTACCTATTATGGCATTTCCATAGCCATTCCGAGATATATTGCCATGCAAATTCCACCGTTACATCATATGACTAGCTCATTCATCGTCATATTGCTTTGCCTGATCATATAGAGCTGACATAGTATTTGTGGCAAAGCCAGCGTTCATCATATTTTTGATACATGTCATGCTAGATCATTGCACATCCTGGTACACTCCCAGAGGCATTCATATTGAGTCATATTGTTTCATAGTTCTTCATATCGAATTTTCATATTGAGTTGTAGGTAAATAAAATTCTGATGATCATCATTAGAGCATTGTCCTAGTGAGGAAATAAAAATGAGAGAGGCCAAGTGAGCCCACCATAATAAAAAAATGACAAAATGAGAGAAAAAGAGAGAAGGGACTTTGCTACTATCCTTTACCACACTTGTGCCTCAAAGTGGCACCTTGTTCTTCATATAGAGAGTCTCATGTTATGTCATTTTCATATGCTAGTGGGAATTATTTTCATTATTAAAAACTTGGCTTGTATATTCCGATGACGGGCTTCCTCAAATGCCCGAGGTCTTCATGAGCAAGCAAATTGGATGCACACCCCACTTAGGTTCAGTTGAGCTTTCATACACTTATAGCTCTAGTTCATCATTTGCATGGCAATCCCTACTCGTCGCATTGATATCTATTGATAGACATCTCCATAGCCCGTTGATACGCCTAGTTGATGCGAGACTTTCTTCTCCAATTTTTACCCCTTTGATATCTACCACCATATTCTATTCCACCCTTATCCTATGTCCATGGTTCACGCGCAGGTATTGCGTGAAGAATAAAAAATTGATGCACATTGAAAAAGTATGATCCAATTTCCTGACTTGGACACCGTGGTGCTTGACATTTGTATTAATGTGGTGAAGACGGAGCAATGCCTTACTAATATGATAAAATGAATGCGGGTAAGCATTCTTTTAGGATCGTATACTTTGAAAGATTGATGATTATGTTGCTTGTGCCTATAAATATTACTATGTTGATGTTTGTTAGTTCATCGTTTCTCAATGAGCATACATGCAAAAGATTACATATTGGGTAGCATGTCACATCAAAAATTCTATTTTTATCATTTACCTACTCGAGGACGAGCATGAATTATGCTTGAGGATGATGATACGTCTCCGACGTATCTGTAATTTTTTATTGTTCCATGTTGACATATTATCATTCTAGGATAAATTTTTAGTATTTATTTATCAATTTATATTATTTTTCAGCACTAACCTATTGACCCAGTGCCCAGTGTTAGTTGCTGTTTTCTGCGTGTTTTTGTCTTTTGAGGTTACAGTACCAAACGAAGTCCAATTGCCCCGAAACTTTTTTATGATTTTTTCTGGACCAAAAGAACACTTGGAAGCTTGGGGAGAAGACCGGAGGCCGCACGAGGGAGGCACAAGCCAACAGGGTGTGCCCAGGGGGGGGGGTCTGCGCGCCCTGATGGCTACCCCTATTCTCTGGCCTATAAATTCACATATATTCCAAAAACCCTAGAGGGCATCCCGAAACACTTTTTTCGCCGCCGCAAGTCTCTGTTCTACCGTGATCCCATCTGGAGCTCCGTTCCGGCACCCTGCCGGAGGGGGGATCATCAACATTGCTGCCCTCATTATGATGTGTGAGTAGTTCACCACAGACCTATGGGTCCGCAGTTAGTACCTAGATGGCTCTCTCTCTCTCTCTCTCTTTCGATCCTCAATACAATGATCATCGCATCTTTGCTTTCATATATCCGATGTAACTCTTTTGTATGGTGCGTTTGTTGGGATCCGATGAATTATGGGTTTATGTTCAGATTATTCACGAAAAGATATTGAATACTTGCTGGTATTTTATTTGCATGATTATTATAGCTTCGTAATCCTCTCCGATTTATTGAAATAGTTTGGCCAACTACATTGATACTTCTTCGGTAAGAGGGGTGCGTTGTAGTGGGTTCAATCTAGCAGTGCTCTATATCCCAGTGACAGAACGGGACAAGAAACTATTGTTGCCACTAAGGATAAAACGATGGGGTTAGTTCATATTAATTGAATTATCTTTGTCTACGTCATGTCATTGTTCTCCAAGCATTACTTTGTTTTACTCAATACTCTAGATGCATGCTGGATAGCGATCGATGGGTGGAGTAATAGTAATAGGTGCAGGCAGGAGTCGGCCTATTTGCTTATGGGCGTGATGCCAATATATACATGATCACTGCTGTGAATATCACATAACTATACGCTTTTCTATCAATTGCCCAACAGCAATTTGTTTACCCGTCGTATGTTGCCTTCATGAGAGATGCCACTAGGGAAAACTATGGCCCCCGGGTCTATTTACTTATATATTTACAAATCCTATCATTACTTTGCTGCCATTATTTACTTTTCATTTTATTTTGCAATTTACTATTATCTACACACTTCACTTGCTTGCAAATAACGAGTGCAAGGGGATTGACAACCCTCTTGCCCGCGTTGGGTGCAAGTGTTTGTTTTTTTGTGTGCAGCCGCTGAAGACGGTTGTTGATGATATTCCTATTGGTTCAATAAACCTTGGTTCTTAACTCAGGGAAATACTTATCTGTATTGTGCTGCAATTACCAGTTCCTCTTCACGTAAAACCCAACGCAGATCACAAGTCTCACTCTCACAAATTCATGTAACCATGTTCTTTAACAATCTTATCATGTCCTGTAGTACATCCCTTGCTTTGCAACAAAATGTGTAGTACAAAATCTAGGCCTTCACATAACTGAAGACTCCAGGGATATCATATTGTCCACTAACCATGCATTTATAATCGTTGTCCGTGTACAACTTGATTGAGATGGTCACTCCTATTTTCACGCGGGCTTTTGGGGAGACATTTCTAAGTTTTATGTAATGAAAGCCGACACTGTAATTATACCGCACCTAAAGGAGCCTAGTCATACCATAGATGCTATCTTCCCCGCCGACATCATCCGTCCAGACATTGTTCGAAGTAAGTGTTCTATCGAGTATTTGCATGTTGATTTATGTAGCAATGTCGGAGTAATTGTGTAGTATTTAAGCAACCAATTGTGATTTCATTTCCTGACTCTGTTAAGTCTATTCCTACCTAGTAATACTAATTACCAATACACTATTCTTCTGCCTTGTTCTAACTGAATAATCTATGTCCTCCCACTCCTCCACTCCTATCAGAGAGCACCATCGCCGAGGAGACTCTGGAGTTGCCTTTGTCGCCACCTGCAAAGGTGGAGGATGGGGCTGCCAATAAGTAGAGGCAGGTTGAACCAGAACCGCAAGAGGCTCCGGTGGGCCTAGACATCATCAATAGCCTCCCCGATGATATGTTGATAGTCATCATCTCCCTCCTCCCAATAAAAATTGGCCCGCAGACAACCGTCCTATCCCAGCGGTGGCGCCCCCTATGGCAAAACTCCCCCCTCAACATCATTGACGACCAGAAGCTAAGCAGTAACTATCACAGTAGCATTGGCATATTTTCCCACATCCTCCGCACGCACCTTGGCCTAATTAGAGGCCTTAAAATCGGCAGGTTTCATTGCACTGACAAGGTCGAAACCAAGCTTGACCAATGGTTCCTATCCCCCGCCCTAGATCAGCTCGAGTCTCTCAAGTTAAATTATGGATACATGCGCTTGCTGCCAAGGTCCTTGCTCCGCGTCGCACCCAAGCTGTGCTGCGCCTGTTTCATGAGCTGCATTTTCCCCCCAAATTAACGACACACCCGCTTTTGTTCTCCCTCGACTGAAGTTGCTCATATTCTTTGGTGTCAGCATCTTCAAGGAGGACATGGAGCGCCTACTCCGCAACTGTATTGCGCTCAAGCACCTTCATCTTGATACTGTCAATGGGTTGAGTAGCCTCACCATCGCCTCGATGACTCTTCGGGCAATTTATGTGTGTTGCTAGTGCTCCAGCACGAGGTCAGTTAAGGTGTGTCATTATATGGTCATTGAGGATGCGCCTTTACTTGAGAGATTGGTTGTAGTTGATCAACAAGGTCCAACAAGAATCGATGTCATTTATGTGCCAAAACTGACAGTGTTGGGCAACTTGTAGGCCACATTCTCTGAACTTGTTATTGGATACATCACCATTCAGGTACACCAGTCTTCTTATTCTCCTTCTTCTTCAAATTAATGTTTCCTAATTTTAAACATGTATGTTCGTCTGTCATCCAGAAATAATTCCGACAAGCTTGACCACATCTCTCTGATCACTGAAGGTCTTGGCACTAGAATCTACCAGCCATGACTTGGATCTAGTTGTTAGATTCCTGAAATGCTTTCTGTGCGTGGAGAAGCTATATATCAAGGTGATGCTCCTATCATGTTAAGTGTTAACCACAACGGATTTCAATTTTTGGTAACTTTTCCCCAGTTTACAATGACATCTGTACTACGATTTATAAAGGAATATTTGGAGGATTTCAATACATATATGTTTTTTTCCTATAGTGGTTGCTTGATTCATACGATTACATTATGTATGTGTTTCTCCTTCGGATTCATTTGTACTAGTTTTCATTGCAAATTTTCCATCCACTCCAACCTCTTCTGAAGAATCCTACGTATTCCTAGAATGTAATCAAACACCATGTTAATCATGTCGGATAGAAGATGGCTTGCCACTCTATTCTTTTATTTTAGAAATCCTACCAATCAAAGAGTCTCATAGTGTTCAAAACTGCATCTTGACACTAACACATTCTCTTCTCTCTTGCGGATCCGATTAGGCCAAGCAGCGGATAATGTGACGCAGTATTATGGCATTCCCATTCTATGCCTTGATCTTCATCTCTATGAAATTACTTTGAACTCCTAGGAAGGGACCTTATCGGAGATTGAATTCGCCAGGATCTTTGTTGCGAAAGCAAGTGTGCTAAAGGTAATGAGGTTGGGCATATGTTAAGAGCACGAAAATGAATGGTTTGCTAATCAACGTCGGTGTCTTCAGCAAAATGGAAAAGGCTCTGCGGAAGTTGAGATTCATTTTCAAATTTCATATTTCAGAGTAATAGGAAGTCGGTATGTCAAGCCCATACATGACTTGTCACTGGTTGATCCCTTTGTAGAAATAATGAAATTGCAAGACGAGCTGTAAATATCAGTTTGGACCTTTCCTACGTTCATTTCCATTTCCAATATCAGTTTGAACCTTGTAATCATCGAATCTAAGCCCTGTCATATTTCTGCCATTTGTGATATAATCGGTGTACTAGCAGTGTATGATACTCGTATTTTGGCAGTACTATTATGACTTTAATATGCAATGGATGATTGATATGTAGACCTTAACATGTAAACGACTTGATTTAATTACCATTCTGGCTTGTGTTTCCCTGTCGATCTCAACACTCATGATCTGTACGACGTAACCGACAGCGATCATTCCCATTATCACACACGACTGTCATTCTTTGCCCATGTGTGAAACATTCACCTCATCACACACGCTGCTTAGTGTTGAACGTGTGCGCTGCTTTAAGTCATTGCACACATTGCATTTTTGCCAACCGCTTTCCATTTGACACCCACAATAGTGGGAGCTTATTCCAGCCAACCCATGGCCAAACGAGCCGGGCGGGGAACCTTTGCGGTTCTGAGAGAACGGGCTCACCAGCGGTACATTGGCGCCTCTTCGAGCCAGCGCGTGGCCACATGAAACGCATGTGTGCATGCTCGTCAAGCTTGCACTACAATCCTCTGCCTGGAATGCGGTGACAAGACGTGCCTATTATAGTCTATCCAACCCTCATTTACTCCACCGCTCATTTAACCTCTTGTCTCTCTTCAACCTTTCCCCACAACGCAAGAAGCACACCCACGACGCCAAATACAGAGTTGATATCCTGCTCGGCTCCAATGGCGGCACTCCCAGCAGCTGCTGACAACGAGCGGCAGTTCACTATTCGTGCCTCCGTGGACACCCACGTAAGGTCCAAGGACCTCTCGGTGGTGTACACCAACGACCCGGTCTGGGTGGAGAACTCCATCCACACCATGGAGTGGTTGCTCGACGAGGACACGCACAAAGTGGTCGGCTTCGACCTCGAGTACACCGGTGGTCGTGCCGGGTATGATCAGAAGGTTGTCGTTGCCCAGTTGTGCGTCTGCCATCACGTCCTCGTCTACAACTACTGCCTGGCCACAAAGCCTTGTGAGCATTTCGCCAGGTTTGTCAACAGCCCCGACTTCATATTCTGTACAGTGGACACCACCAGCGATGAAAATGTGCTCAAGGCCACGGGCTTGGCCTGCCAAAATCTTGTCGACATCCAAGGCCAATACAAGGTCTTGGACGACAAGAAGAAGTAGAAAGACTCCTTGGTTGACCTTGACATGGCCATCATCGACCCCTACTACGAAGACATGAAGGATGTCTGCAAGAAGAAGACGATGAAGGTTGCCTGGCACCGCGCCTAGATCCGAAGACTGGATGAAGATCACGTCAAGTACGTGTCCAAGGACGCGTACATAAACTACAAGCTGTGCAGGCGGATCGCTGACATGAGGAAGTGCCTCCGTCCTGCGCCAACCGGTACCCCTCATCACAAGTATAGATGATTTGATGATTGTTACTACTAGTTTAGTATGCATATACTTGTTAATTGAGGTGTGCAAATGTTACCTGTAGTCAGTAATGTAATTGGATGTTTATTTTGGTTATGCAATCATGTTGTTATAAATATATATGTTTTTCTTGTGTAGACAGAGCGTAGATGTTGTGCAGACATAGCAACTCACATTGCTTACGACTAAACAAAGGAACACGTTGGTGATGATTTCAACAATCACATACAATTGGGTGCGAGTAAGCGTTTGCCCATAGCACACATAGCTTATTACCAGCAATCGTCTCTATTTTTATCGGTCTGCCCACACATTTCCGATTACTGACCTTTTTGTCGGGTATCACACACATCTTGTTATGCCGAATCGTTTGTGCGACTTCTGATCATCGCAAACAGTTCATCCGAGTGACCTGTTTGCCGAGTATCACACACATCTTGTTACGCTGAATCGCGTGTGTTACTTTTGATCATCGCAAATAGTTCGTCCGAGCGACCTGTTTGTCTGGCATCACACACATCTTCTGACGCCGAATCGTTTGTGTTCTGCTGGATCAGGACAAACAGTTTATCTGAGTGACATGTATGCCGTACATCGCACACATCTGTATTTGGTTAACCTTTTGTGTTATTTCTCCTCATCGCAAACATTTCATTAGGACCAACTGTATGCCACGTATCGCACACAAAAGTCTTATCTGAATCGTGGTTGATGGATCCACCATCGCCCACATTTCGTTTTATTAGCGACGGAGCTAGAACTATACCGTTTGTGATTCATGCATCGCACGCAGTTTGGTCGAAGGGTCTCTGATTGATGTGTCATGTGAGGACCTTCCTGCAGTAGTATCGCTTCCCTCCTACTTTGGGCCTTGGACATCCCGGATGTGGAGCACCCCCTCACGCATCTCCATGGATTAAGGGTGCTTCATCACCTCCGACAAGTAGGGGTTGATGATCTTCTCGAAGAACTTGTTCTTCGTGGAACTTGAAGTAGACATCGCGATCTAGATCTACCAGAAAAATAGCCCGAAACAAGAACACGGGAAAAACTTGCGATATGGTGGTCAAAACATCAGGGAGTATATATAATGAATTTTTCTACGTGCAGGACAAGTAAACGGAAAGAACACGGAGTTGTGAAGGCACACGAGGGGCCCAGAAGGTAACCCGACGTGCCCAGGGGGGTGGGCGCGCCATGTTGCCTTGTGACCTCCTCATGGGTCCACTCGGCTGGTTCTTATTTTTGTCATTTTTATAATATTCCAAAACGGATAGAAATATTTTTTACGGAATTTTTGGAGTCGGTTTACTTACCATATCACATACCTACACTTTTTCAGGGTTCCGGAGTGTTCTGGAAGGTCTCTTTTATGTGCTCCTTCGGTGTCATTGTTAATAACATAATTCTCCTTGTTAATGGGTGTACCTTATAATGTTTAATTCTTTGCCTGTTAACCACCTTAGGATTTGTTTCTTCCGCGTTATTTATCTTGATGGCTCCAGAACGATAAACCTCCTCGATGATATAGGGTCCTTCCCATTTGGAGAGGAGTTTGCCTGCAAAGAATCTCAAATGAGAATTGTATAATAGAACATGATCACTAACATTAAATTCCCCTTTTTGTATTCTCTTGTCATGCCATCTTTTAACTTTTTCCTAAAACAACTTAGCATTTTCATAAGCTTGTGTCCTCCATTCATCTAAAGAGCTAATATCAAATGACCTCTTTTCACCGGCAAGTTAAAGATCATAATTAAGTTCTTTAATTGCCCAATATGCTTTATGTTCTAACTTAAGAGGTAAATGACAAGCCTTTCCATAGACCATTTTATATGGAGAATACCCATGGGATTTTTATAAGAAGTTCTATATGCCCACAATGCATCCTCAAGTTTCTTAGACCATATCTTTCTAGATTTGTTAATTCTCTTTTGCAAAATTAATTATATTTCTCTATTGCTCAATTCAACTTGACCACTATATTTAGCAAGAAGTTTATGGAAAGCACCATGAATGAAATGTGAACCACCATCAGTCATTAAATATCTAGGGACTCCAAACCTCGGAAAGATAACTTTTTTAAGCATTTTAATAGAGGTGTTGTGATCAGCATTACTAGTTGGAATAGCTTCTACCCACTTAGTGACATAATCAACAGCAACTAGAATATGACTGTACCCGTTATATGAAGGAAAAGGTCACATATAATAAAACAACCAAACATCAAATGGTTCAATAACAAGTTAATAATTCGTTGGCATCTCCTGACGTCTACCAATAGTACCAATTCTTTGACGTTCATTACAAGAAAGGACATACTTACGTGCATCCTTGAAGAGAGTAGGCCAATAAAAACCAGACTGTAATACCTTATGTGTGGTTCTGTCTCTTGCATGGTGTCCTCCATATGCCTCGGAATGACACTTCTGTAGGATTTTTTCCTATTCATGCTTCGGTACACAATGTGTAATAATACCATCTACTCCTTTTTTATATAGATGTGAGTCATCCCAAAAGTAATGTCTTAAATCAAAGAAGAACTTTTAATTTTGTTGGTATGTGAAATTAGGTGGCATAAGAAGCAGAAAAAGGTTAACATGTTTGATTAGTTCATATGAAACGAGAAAAAATTCTGAAACTTGTATCTTGTTGAAGTGGAATTTTGGGTGATTTTTTTACTTAAAATATGCAAATGCCTCTCATGGCAAACATGTTATCTCATGACAAACTTGTGTCACTTAATGGTTGTAATTCAATTTTAGCTAATTCCTATGTTCAGTTTTGTTTTAACTATTCTATATTTTTTAGTTTCAGTGTGCACTTTCAAGTTTAGTTTCACTAGTGTTTTTAGTTCTAGTGTGCAGTGCATGTTCCATGAATAGGGAGTTGGCGTTTGGGTTTCTAGTCACTGCATATAATCACTCGCACACACATGTCTCTCACTCCCATCTCTCTCATTCTACCACACCCGCCCACTCACCTTCTCTATCAGAGAAAATCCTAGAGCCAACCACCTCGTCGTCAGCGATTTAGTGCAACCTAGGATGGTTGCAGGCCATCGAGCAGTTGGCTGACGGTGACAAGGCGAAGCTTGCCGTGCTCCAGAAGATTGGCACTTGGTTCCTGTGTCAACTGATGGTGAACCACAGCAAGGGGCTCACCCTTGCATTGACGCAGGAGGAGAAGGCACGCGTCCTCCACGACGACAAGGGTGTGCCTCCACACTCCATCCCTCCGTGGGCGATGCAGGAAGCCATATGTCAGACCCGGCGCAACACACAAGGTGGATCATGTATGCCTTGCGCGCCCAGCATCTAAGCAACACCACATCGATGAGGGCGTGTCGGACAATGTCGCGCTGCGAGTGCTGCTCAACCCCAACGGTGATGTGTGTGTCTTCAACAAGACGGGAGTGGAGGGGGATAAGAAGAAAGAAGTTTGCATCGTCAGCAAACCGGCGCAAGAGGGGTGGGGAAGAAGAAGAGTAAGAAAATCAAAAAGAGCAAGCTGGCGTTGGAGGAGGTGGTGGGCCACTCTGAACGCCTAAAGGCTCTGAATGGCTTCTGACGACTAAAGATTGAAGACGTTTTGTTTCTCAAGATGTTTTTTTGGAATGGACTAATTAAACTATGTGTAAGAACATGTAATGGTTGTTTAGTTATGTGTCTTCACTAGTGCAGCGATGTGCTATACAAACGGTTTTTAATCCCTTTCTGCGACGTAGTTGTAAACCGTCGCCTTGCATGTGTGGGCGATAGGGGGGTCCATCCCACACGACATGGAAAACCCGTCGGTGATGGTGACCAACGAACACAAACGATCTACCAAACGTAATCGTGTGCGGTGCAGGAATATCATCGCACACGTTTCCCGAAAATTTTATGTGTGGGATCGTCTTTGGATCGGGCACGGTTTGCTGTTGGCTCACGTGTGAGATAAGGTGCTATCGCAAACGATTGAGGAGCTCCTACGCACACCTACAAGTGCTGCAAATCGTTTGCGATTTCTTATGTATCACCAACGTTTTAGTTTATATCTCGTTTGCTTTTCCTGTAGATCATAGGCGGTTGCGCTATGAGTTGTGTGTGCTTTTACTGTTGATCACAGGCGGTTGCGCTATGAGTTACGTGTGCTTTTCCTGTGGATCACAGGCGGTTGCACTATGAGTTGCGTGTGCTTTCCGTTTTGAATCGCAGATGCTTAGTTGCTTGAATCGTGTGTGCTAAAAAAGCCAGCTTATTATAAAATATTGCATTTGAATCACCCTACAAATAGCAAATTCGCCACAATATGCAATCGACAAATAGTGTCCACATGAAGAACATTCATCATAATTCGGCACAATATGCAATTGAACGAATAGCGTCCACGGGAAGAACATTCATCATAATTCGCGACAATATGCAATTGAGCAAATGCTAGCTAAATTCCAAGTATGTAAGACTGACATATGCAGTACATAATCATAGTGTATGAAATACGAAGACATGATCACATGGAAAACAATGCATCCATGTGTATATGTTTAGCTGATAACACTATATGAATGCATACTTATTATTGGGGGATACGAATCCTGAAATCTTCGACGTCTGGACTGGGCTTGATATAGTGTTTTACAAAGAAGGTGCTGATAAATTTCCTAATAGACAACAATTCTTCTGCGGCGAGCGATTCAGAGGTCATCGGTCCAAAGATCACCTGCAGGATTTTTAGATCAGAATGTGACATACGTGTGGAGTAGAAGATAGTAATTAAGAAACAGACTTACTGGTTCTATTTTGTCAGCATCGGCACCACATTCAACATGTCTGCATAGGTTCATCATGTGTGCGCAAACGTAGTATCCACATAGGTTGGTCCCTTGTTGTTTTTGAGGACACTACAATTTTTTGTACAGTATTAGTCATGTATTTACCTTGTTAGGAACAACCTAACCGGTGTAAGTTGTTTCTTTCTTTTCTTTGGAGAGAAATAGAAAGAGGTTTACTTAGAAACTTGAACATGTGACTAGCATTTTCTAAAAATAACATATTCTGTTGTCTCACCGGAGAAACGATCACGTGCTGCAAATGTAGTTGGGGGTCGAACCGTCTCCCTCCTAAAGTTATGTACCTTGACAATACACTACAAATGAAGATGAATTTACACATACTCAATTCTTGAACCAGATATGAGCACAACATATTAACATCAAAGAATTCAATACCTATCCATGAAATCCTGAAAATGACTCAGATCCTGAGGCGCATTTGACTCTCTGAGAGAATCCAGGTAGTAAATTGTGTTGCGTTTTGGAACAATGACCACCAAGATCCAGTGATCTCTATAGTTTAAAAAAATCTTGAACTTACGAACTATGTCGAAAACTGAAAGATGATCAATGTATGCGTGGTTGTATATTTAACTTACCCTTCATGATACGGCCACATGAAGAATTCTCCTATCTGTAACTCCCACAAGATTGTGGCGATATGCGAGATGGAAGCCTCGCGTGTGTCATTTCTACTTAACAAAATGTCGTTTGCTAAATCAGGATCTATGAAATGCACATGCACCCTTATCGATCTCTGCTCCGTCAATCCCCTGAGAGGAATACAATACAGTTAGCTTTTTTTTCATTTACAACCTTGTATGGATAAGTTGATCAGAGTTTGTGAAGTACTTACAACATCAAGCATTTGACAAGAGTGGCAGCATGCTTATCGAAGTTGAAGAAGAGATGAAAGTCCTCGAATTCCACACTGATGGTACCTGCATCCTGAAAGAAATGCGTACAGTCATAGTGCAATTCCACAATGTTATGATCTTCTCCTTTTGACATTATGTCCATGCAATATTTATGTAACTTGCGACAACTGGAACTACACTCCTCAAAGTATTCGCCAACAAGACATGGCTAGCCATGCTTGTACTTGCGTGCTTCAAATGGGTCTACTTTCTAACTAGAAAGTAGCTTTTCAACTTCTGCTTCAGACATTTCGTCAGAACCGAGATTACATGGGTCTTCATCGGCTATGCCATGGTTCTGCTCGAAGAGTCTTTGTAGTAGGATGCTCTGGTACTCATCCCCCCTCTGTTTCTGTCATGTGTAATAACAAATTGCCAATTTTACCACGAAGCTAAATACAAATGCAACATACTTTGTAGTACAGGATGCACATTGGCAGTGTTTGAATGATATCAAATTAATAGTGACAGGTATGTATATTCTCCTGTCAAACATTCCAATCTGTTAAAAACTATTGTCTTGCACCCTGTTTTTTTCACAAAGTCTGAGAATCTGTTTATTTCAGATTGCCATGTTGTGTTGATGCTAGCCATGTTTCTGTGCATAATTAGACCTTGCTCGTGCTGAATGAAATGAAGTGCATCATGTCTACTACCTTGCTGTAAATTTTCATGCAATGATAACTCATGTAGCATATAGTTTTCTTGCTGTCAATATGCCTTCGGGTTAAAACTATGACAGTGTCTTCATCACATCCAGAATCAAATAGCACATGGGAAGTGTCTAGATCACACCTAATATAACAAACGATTTCTAACAACGAGAGTTAGGCTTACCTTCTTTGCATGTCTCAGAAACTTCCTCCCACTGTACCCAGATTCAAAAGCTCGTAACTTCACGGATGGAAATTGATGTTGACCATGAACAGGCAGGTCTTCATCTACCCCTCTCCAATCCTTGGAAGTGATTGTCCTAGGGAGCTACAAGAGTAATAAATCGCGCAAATCGGCCTGACGCTTTGAAATCACCAATTCCAAAACAAAACCATAAGCCTAGTTGAGCTAGAGAGAAGAGAGACGAATACCTAGATGGTGAGAGATTCGTCGTCATCGGAGATACCGCTTGAGGGGTCACTCAAGGAGACCATGGCGTGTCTGCGGCGGTCGGATGCTAGAGGGAGAGACGTGGGCGGCGACGCGCGGAGGGGGTGTTGTAGGGGAAATGTGGCCCTTGGGGGAGAGGCAGATATTTCGGCGGTCGGCGAAATTTTTCGCTCGTTGCAGGGAAACTTGGCGCGCAAAGATTCATCAGACACGGTGTTTCTGCTTTTATCGTGTGCGATGATACAGAACATACAAAATTTCGCCCCTCCCCACGTATTCCCTAGTTATATTGCACATCCACATATTGCATAATTTAACACCAACTGCTAACTTGGGTATACAAATTAGCGGACACACATAGGTCACAGTTACTAAACCGAGCAAGTTCACTAAATAATCATGCTGCATGAACTAGACATAGCTCTTACAAAAGATCGGCTCTCTGAACAAAGGCTATTAGTAATACGCATAATTTTAACAAAGACGCCGATGAGCCGCCGCCCTATGCCTCGCCGATGTTCGATGAGATGTCGATGACTTGTCCGGGCGACATTCCGCCGGTGCTGGACTCCGTGTCCCCTAGGCTGACTTCGACCGTGGCGACGTGCTCATCCTCGGTGTTGCCCTAGTCATCGGCGTCGGCGTCTTTGTAGTACCGTCGCATCGGTAGTACTCGTAGTAGTGGCGCAGCCATAGCTTGCGTTGGTACTCCACCGCCGATTCCTCGATGGACAGGCACTTCTTGACCTCCTCCTGAGCCACACGCAACTCCTCCCAAAACTCGGCGCTCTCAAACGGCTCCCGCATCTCCAGCCCTCACCCGGAGATCTCGTGCGGAAGGGGCTCCATGGCCTCCACCGCCGCATCGTCAGGATGCATCTCGGCATCCGCAGCAGTAGCCTCTTCGGACGTGTGGCACATGCTCGATTCCAAGGAAGCCTGGAGTATCTTGGCGTGGTCGTTCTCGATATTGGCTTGGATGGCTTCGACACGGGCCAGGGCGGCCTCCACGGCACGGTACGCTGCTCGAGCGCTCTTGGCGTTTGCAACCGTCGTCGCAGCTGTTGCAGCTGTCATCTCCACGGCTACAGACGCCCTTTCGGCCGCCGCAGAGGCCCTTTCAGCGGATACGGTCGCGCTTAAGGCGGATGCGGCTGCACTCTCGACCGAGGCGGCCGCGTTTTTGGCAGAGGCGGGAGCGCTCGGGGCTGAGGGGGCGGTCGTACGCACCCTTACGAAGCGTACCCACGACATCATTCTTTACAGAAAGGGTTTGTTGGGAAATGGAGATCGAGGGTGAACGGAATCCGAGCTAGACGAAGCCGACGAAGCTTCCCTCGTAAGACATAAATAGATCCGTGAATTGTGTGTATGCAGTTCACTTTTTGTATTGAATTGTAAAACTATTTTTGGGTACAGCGGTGATACGTCTCCAACGTATCTATAATTTTTGATTATTCCATGCTATTATATTATCATTCTAGGACACTTTTTGAGTAATTATTTATCAATATATATTATTTTTGAGCACTAACCTATTGACACAGCGCCCAGTGCCAGTTCTTTTTTTTTTGTTTCGCAGAAATTCCAAATCAAACGAAGTCCAAACGCAATAAAAATTTACGGAGATTTTTTGGAATATATGTGAATTTTGGGAGTCGGAATCAATGCAAGACGATGCCCGAGGTCCCCACAAGCCAACAGGGTGCGACCTGGGGTGGGGCCGCGCCCTGATAGCTTGTGGCCAGTCCTTAAGTCGGTTGAGTCTCTCCTTCCGCCAAAAGAAAGATATTTTTGCGATAAAAATCCCCTCAAAAGTTTAGCCCGATCGGAGTTACGGATCTCCGGATATTTAAGAAACGGTGAAGGGCTCCGAAAACAGTCGCGAAAACAGAAGAGAAACAGAGAGATAGATCCAATCTCGGAGGGGCTCCTACCCTCCGGGAGCCATGGTGGCCATGGACCAGAGGGGAAACTCTCCTCCCACCTAGGGAGGAGGCCAAGTAAGAATACGGAGGAGGGGGCTCTCTCCCCCTCTCTCCCGGTGGCGCCAAAGCGCCGTCGGGGCAACCATCGTGACGCCGATCTACACAAACAACTTCCCCGCCGTCACCACCAACTCTCTCCCCCTCTATGCAGCGGTGTAAAACCTCTCTTCCCCGCTGTAATCTCTACTTAAACATGGTGCTTAATGCTATATATTATTATCCAATGATGTGTGGCTATCCTATGATGTTTGAGTAGATTTCTTTTGTCCTATGGGTTAATTGTGGTATGATGTTATTGATATGATTTGTATGTTTATATGGTGCTGTCCTAAGGTGCCTTCCGTGAGGCGCACACGTGAAGGATTCACGCTAGAGGGTTTGCAATATATTCATGATTCGCTTATAGTGGGTGGCTAGAGTGACAGAAGCTTACACCCGAGTAAGGGGATTGTTTGTGTATGGGAGAAAAGAGGACTTGATGTTTACTGCTATGGTTGGGTTTACCTTAATGATTTCTAGTAATTGCGGATGCTTGCTAGACGTCCAATCATAAGTGCATATGATCCAATTACGGAAAGTGTGTTAGTGTATGCCTCTCCCTCATTGCATATGATAATTATCTATCATGTTATATTCAATTGCCTATGGACAATCTTTCTCTTGCGTTACACAAAAAGCTTTCTACTAAACAATTTACTTTCTTGTTCTTTATTAAAACAGCCCCTAAATTTTATTTACTTGTCCTTTTTTATTTTGCAAAACTATCTATTACGCCTACTAAGTACTTCTAGTTTCTTTCCTGCAAGGTAGTTTCGTACTTGTTCTAGTTAAAGTAAGCGTTAGCGTGCGTAGAGTTGTATCGGTGGCCGATAGAACTTGAGAGAATATTAATTCTACCTTTAGCTCCTCGTTGGGTTCGACACTCTTACTTATCGAAAAAGGCTATAAAAGATCCCCTACACTTGTGGGTTATCAAGACCTTTTTCTGGCGCCGTTGCCGGGGAGCAATAGCGTAGCGGTTGATATTCTCGTGTGTGCTTGTTTGTTTTATCACTAAGTAATTTTATTTTCTATTATAAGTTGTTTTATATCTTTAATTATGGATTTGGAACACGAAATACCAAAAAAAATAGTTGTACTTGCTACTCATGGAGATGGGGAACCTCCTAAAACCCTCGATGCTGGTTATGTGAAACACATTACATACTACTTTGATAATCCTGAGAAATCCCCATTCAACTTGATAATGGGAGACATGTTGGATCAACGTGAGTACTTTAGGGATTATCGCTTGTCTCAAAAAGGGAAACACTTATGGGATCAAATTAAAATGTTGCGTTGGTATACTTGGGATTTATGCTTGAGATGTGATTATACTTGTTGCTCTAAGATGGAGGCTCCACACCTTCCCTTTCAATGTGAATTTAATGATAATAAAACCTTGGCTTCTTATGCTAATGGTATATATGATTACTATGATGTGGAACAAATAGAAGAATTTGTTGCTTTTAAGGGTGCTTATGAAATTTAATTGTTCTTTGAAAAGTACGATAACTATGATGATGTTGTTTACAGACGTGAAAATTTTGCCATACTTAAATATTGCTGTGAGAATTATGTATACAATGCTGATATTAATGAATTTATTGAAAAAATGTCTACTGCCTTGGAAGAGAATAATATTTGGCATGAATCTATGGAAGAAGAAATTGCTGAAACCGTGAGCTCATTAGATGAAAAAGATGAGGAGGAGAGCGAAGAACAAAAGGAGGAAGAGCGGATTAGCTACCCGTGCCCACGTTCTAATGAGAGTAACTCTTCAACTCATACATTGTTTAATTTCCCTTCGCACACACCGAAGGATGAATGCTATGATGATTGCTATGATCCCTTAGATTCGTTTGAAATATCCCTTTTTGATGAACTTGATGCTTGCTATGCTTATGGAGATGAACTTGTTATAGTTCCTTATGTTAAGCATGAAATTGTTGCTATTGCACCCACACACGATAGTCCTGTTATCTTTTTGAATTCTCCCAACTACACTATATCGGAGAAGTTTGCACTTATTAAGGATTATATTGCTGGGTTGCGTTTTACTATCACACATGATGATTTTGATGAATATAATATGCATGTGCTTCCTTCTCCTACTTGCAATTATTATGAGAGAGGAACCAAATCTTCACCTCTCTATGTTTCCAATACCATAAAATTGGAAGAAACTACTTATGCTATGTATTGGCCTTTACTTTGTGTGAATGAATTGTTCTTTTATGACATGCCAATGCATAGGAAGAGAGTTAGACTTCGTTGTCACATGATATATATCACTTTGTGCTCACTACTTAAATACAAATCATTGTTAATTAAAATTGGCTTTGATATACCTTGGGATCCGGGTGGATCAATTACTTGAGCACTATATGCCTAGCTTAATGGCTTTAAAGAAAGTGCTGCCAGGAAGGCAGGAAGACAACCCGGAAGTTTTAGAGAGTCATTTATTTCTGTTGTGTGCTTTTAAAATAATTAAAAACAAACAAATAAAGTGGGGAACTTAAAACAATTTTTAAAAATAAAGGTGAAAGTGAGAAAGATGATCACCGTTGAAGTGGGGGCTAGCCTTGAACTTTGCCCATGCAAACTTTGTGAATATTGATTATAGAAACTTTTCAAATATAATAATTATCCCCTTGTACAATCCATTGTATTATAAAAATAATGTGCCAAGAATTACCTTTACGATGTTTAAATTGCTTGTTTGATATGTGCTGTGTAAAAATAGAAACTTTTGCTGTAGTGTTCGAATTTTCATATTTTACTGGAGCGCGAAAAAAATCTTAAATTTTTACACACTACTGTTATACAAATTCTTTATTACTTCCTAATTGTTCAGAATTTTTTGAGTTACATAAGTATATGTTCCGTCTGCATCTTTATAGATTGTCCTGCTTTTCACAGATTGCTGTTATAGTTGCTTTGCGTGTTTATGTTTGAATTCCTGTTGAGCCCCAATGACTTGGGAGCCATAGAATTGTGATAGCATACAGTGGGTAATGTTATATTATAATTATGCAATAATTTTATGGCAGAACATGATGATATTTGATGATTATGTACTAACGTTTCTAATGAAAGTTCTGTCAAGTTTTGTGTGGATGAAGTGTTCGAAGATCGAGGAGGTATCGATATGAGAAGAATAAGGAGAGACAAGAGTTCAAGCTTAGGGGTGCCCAAGGAACCCCAAATAAATATTCAAGGAGACTCAAGCGTCTAAGCTTGGGGATGCCCCGGAAGGCATCCCATCTTTCTTCTTCAACAATTATCGGTATATCTTGGTTTTTGTTTTGTTCACATGATATGCGTAAATTCTTGGAGCGTCGTGTGCCTTTTATTTTCCTTTTGGCAATGCACCATGCTGGTTTGGGAAATTCCATGGTTGATTTTTAGAATGCTCATTGCACTTCACTTATATATTTTGAGTATGGCTTTATAGAATGTTTCATGTGCTTCACTTATATCATTTGAAGTTGGATGTGTGTTTCTCTACATATAGAAAACTGTTATTTGTAGAATGCTCTTTTGCTTCACTTATATTTATTAGAGCATGTCCAGATATTTTGTAGAAAGAATTAAACTCTCATTCTTCACTTACATTTGTTTGAGAGTTAATAAATAGTGACGGTAATTTGCATGGGTTATAAGACTAGTCCAAAAATAATAGTTATTGAAGTAGTGATAATCAAAACCTTCATGTAGCACATTAAACAGAAATTGTGGGTTAATGATATTGATGTGGTAATATGAAAGGGTGTGAGTTCATCATTGTTTATTCGTAGAAGTGTCAGTATTAAGAGGTGTAAACTTCTTGTTTGTCTAAAAACTAACAAGGCATGGTGAGGATGTTTGAGCATTTCTATTCCTCGTTAAAATCCTAGTGTTGTTTCGGGTCGGAGGCGCGTGATGGTTAACTCCTCCCAACCTCCTCCCTCGGGGCATGCAAGTAGTACTTTTATTTGTGATAAAACTAATAAAACTTTTCAATCAGTATATGAGTTCTTTATGACTAATGTGAAACCATGGACATACGCAATCTCACCTATTCATATTTTGCTAGCCTCTTCGGTACCGTGCCTTGCCCATTCTCACCTCGAGGGTCGGTGCAAATCTTGCCGGTGCATCCAAACCCCGTGACATGATACGCTCTGTTGCACATAAGCCAAATTATATCTTCCTCAAAACAGCCACCATACCTACCTATCATGGCATTTTCCATAGCCATTTCGAGATATATTGCCATGCAACTTCCACCGTCACTTCATATGACTTGCTGATACGTCTCCAACGTATCTATAATTTTTGCTTGTTCCATGTTGTTATATTATCATTCTTGGATGTTTTACAATCATTTTATAACTACTTTATATCATTTTTTGGGACTAACATATTGACATAGTGCCAAAGTGTCAGTTGCTGTTTTTGCCTGTTTTTTACTTCGCAGAAAATCAATACCAAACGGAGTCCAATCGCGACGAAACTTTTTGGAGATTTTTTCTTGACCAGAAGACACCCAGTGGGCCAAAGAAGTACCGGCGAAGTGGGCCGAGGAGACCACAACCCACCAGGGCGCGCCAGGGGGGCCCCGGCGCGCCCTCATGGGTTGTGCCCTCCTCGGGGCCCCTCTCCACCGCCTTTGATGCCTATAAATTCCCAAATTTTCCAAAAACCCTAGGGGAGTCGACGAAACACAATTCCAGCCGCCGCAAGTTCCAGAACCTCAAGATCCAATCTAAACACCAACACGGAGGGGTTCATATTCTTCATAGGTACCTCTCCGATGAAGCGTGAGTAGTCCATCATAGACCTACGGGTCTGTAGGCAGTATCTAGATGGCTTCCTCTCTCCCTCTCTTATGATTCTCAATACAATGGTCTCTTGGAGATCTATTTGATGTAAACTTTTGTGGTGTGTTTGTTGGGATCCGATGAATTTTGAGTTCATGATCAGTATCTATCCATGAATATTATTTGAGTCTTCTTTGATCTCTTATATGCATGATTACTTATAGCCTCGTATTTCTTCTTCGAATATTTGGTTTAGTTAGGCCGACTAGATCGATTTTTCTTGCCATGGGAAGAGGTGCTTTGTGATGGGTTCGATCTTGCGGTGTTCTTTCCCAGTGACAGAAGGGGCAGCAAGACACGCATGTATCGTTGCTATTAAGGATAACAAGATGGGGTCTATTCCTACATGAATAGATCTTGTCTACATCATGTCATCGTTCTTATTGCATTACTCCATTTTTCCATGAACTTCATACATCAGATGCATGCTGGATAGCGGTCGATGTGTGGAGTAATAGAGGTAGATGCAGGCAGGAGTCAGTCTACCTATCTTGGACGTAATGCCTATATAATGATCATCGCCTTGGATATCATCATGACTATTTGATTTTCTATCAATTGCCCAACAGTAATTTGTTCACCCACCATGCGTTATACTCATGAGAGAAGCCACTAGTGAAACCTACGACCCCCGGGTCTACTTTTCCAACATATTGCTTTCCGATCTATCTTTTTGCAATCTTTGTTTTCAGATCTACAAAACCAAAAAACCAAAAATATATTGCTGCATATTTGCCCTTTTTATTTTATGCTCTTGAGAGATCTATCTCTCCTATCTATCATTGCCTAATCTATCTTTTTACCGTAGAGAGATTGACAACCTCTCTTTCGCGTCGGGTTGCAAGTATAACCTTGGTTTCATAACTGAGGGAAATACTTACCGTCGCTGTGTTGCATCATCCCTTCCTCTTTGGGGAAATACCGACGTAGTCTCAAGCCACGTCAAAGGAATTTCTGGCGCCGTTGCCGGGGAGGAAGCGGTCTCTTCTACGTGCCTATCGTAGGCGCCGAGGGGGCTCCATCATCATCTACCTGGTTCCTAATCACAAATCTCATCTCCTTGCAATTACATTATTTGCCATTTGCCTCTCGTTTTCCTCTCCCCCACTTCACCAATTTGCCGTTTTATTTGCCCTCCTTTTCGTTTGCCCTTTTCTTGTCAGATCTCTTGCCTAGTCATTATGGCTAGTTCTTTCTTTATTGTGTGTACTCCCAATAATGAGGTTCTTAATTTTAAGAAAAGGGGAGGGGAGAACCTAAAAGATGCTTGGTATAGGATTTGCAATGCTCATAAGAGATCTATCCATAAGCAATCTACCGTTGTTCTTCTTCATAGGTTTTATGTGGGCATCACCACTTGGTATAGATTCGTCCTTGATACGATTACCGGTGGGAATTTCTTGATGTGTCCATCTTTGGATGCTTTTAATGCTTTGGGAAGTTTAGTGGGATCACCACCTTTCGTGATCAATGAAACAACTTTAACTCTCGAACACATTATGGAGAGATTAGATGCTATTGAAAAGAAGATGATTACCCAAGAACATCTTGAAAGTTTGGATAACAAAATGCATAATCTTGCTAATAAAATTGGATCTAAGGCGGGAGATGCTTTTAAATTACTAAAGGAAAAAAGAAACCGTAGTTAACGAAAGGGTAGAAGTAAGTCCTTACCGTATTGATAAGTTGGAGGAGATTTTTAGTAATTTGGGTTTGGCTGTTTCTTCTATCAAAACTATTGAAAAAAATCACGTAAAAATTGGCAAGACCATGCAAGTCGCTAAGAACAAAGTTGCTACACCTAGTGGCCACAAGGGAGATCTTAAAATGATTAGTATTCATCCCGACTTTCTTGAAATCATAAGAGACCCTATTTACAAGAATGAATTTTTTGGGTTTCTTCCTAGGAGTGTTGTCATCAAAAATATGCATGCTAAGCCCTTGAAGAAATCTAGTTGTGTTATCGAAGAATTGAAAACCAAAGATGACAATACTTGAATTCTATGCGTTATGCCTAGCTAGGGGCGTTAAACGATAGCGCTTGTTGGGAGGCAACCCAATGAATAAATAATTTTTTGCTTTTTCCTTTCTGTTTTTGAGTGTTGACATAATTATGCCTCTGTTATGATTGTGTTTTTATGGTTTATTTAGTGTTTGTTCCAATTAAAGCCTTTAGGATGATTCATAGGATGAGTAGAAGTGATGCTGAATCTGATACAAATTCCTTACATTGTCCTAATTTTTTAGAATTTTTAGAGTTACAGAAGTATGGTTAGAGTACAGATTACTATAGACTGTTCAGTTTAAGACAGATTCTGTTTTCGTTGCATTGTGTGCTTGTTTTGATGAATCTATGGGTTATATTGAAGGGTATGAGCCATGGTAAAGTTAAAATACAGTAGGTATAATGCAATAATAAAATATGTATAGGTTTGCAACAGTACCTAAAGTAGTGATTTGCTTTATTATACTAACGGATCTCACGAAGATTTTTTTGAGTTTTGTGTGATTGAAGTTTTCAAGTTTTGGGTGAGATCACGATGGATGAAGGAATAAGGAGTGATAAAAAGCCTAAGCTTTGGGATGCTACCGCACCCCCAAGACATATCCAAAGAGTAACAAGCAACTAAGCTTGGGGATGCCCCCGAGTGGCATCCCCTCTTTCTTCTAACGACCATCGGTATTTTACTTGGAGCTATATTTTTATTCATCACATATCATGACTTTTGCTTGGAGCGTCTTGTATCTTTGCTTGGTTTGCTTGTTTGTTTTTCCTTTGTATCCTTGCTGTACACACCTATTTGAGAGAGCCAAAATCATGCTATGATTTGTTAGAATTGCTCTATGTGCTTCACTTAAACTTTTTGAGCTATAGAATTGCTCTAGTGCTTCACTTATATCTTTTTGAGCACGGTGTGCTTGGAAATTTTTGTAGCAATACTCTCATGCTTCACTTAGATTAATTTGAGAGTTAATAAATTTTGAAGAAATCCTCTCGTGCTTCACTTATACCTTTTTGAGAGATGAAATCTTTATGCTCATGTGCTTCACTTAAATTTGTTTGAGCTTGCCAAAAAGCAATGGCAATATATGAAACTAGTCGCAAAGTGATAGATATCCAAGGAGGATATAATAAAAACTTTCATGAAGATCATTGGGCAAACTAAACTTGATTCTTTGTAATAGTTTTGAAACATGATGATAGTAATATGTGAGTCATGTTAGTGAGTAATTATGCTTAGCAGGAATATTGGTGTTAAGGTTTGTGATTCCATATGCATTCACGAAAGTCAATAGTTATGCAATTATGGTTCATTATTCGGTGTTAGTTATGCTCAATGCTCGCCTATGTGAATTTTCATTTCTTGGTTTGGTTGCTTCCCAATCTATTTTGCTAGCCTCCATTTGTACTAAGTAGAAATACTACTTGTGCATCCAAAATCCTTAAACCTAGTTTTGCCTTATGAGTCCACTATACCTACCTATATGCGGTATTTTCATGCTGTTCCAAGCAAATTTGTATGTGCCATCTCTAAATTTTCAAAATAAATTTTCTCTTTTGTGTGCCCGTAACGCTCATGAAACGGTGGGGAGTGTCCAATATTTTTCCATGCTAGATGTGTTATTATCAAGATGAGTGTTTATTCACTTGTCATTGCACGAGAGTGCGGCGGTAATAGAGATGCCCATTCCCAAAATGAAAAATAAAAAAATATTTACTTTATGTTGTCAAATAATAAATTCCTTGGAAAGTGTTGGTATGGAAGGCAACCGTGGATACGGCCCGCCATGGAAAGTGAAAGTTTGGTGGAAAAAGGAATAAACTTTATTTTCTGTTTGGGAACCGCCTGATACGTCCATTTTGCATCACGCTTTTATATTGATATTTATTGCATTATGGGCTGTTATTACACATTATGGTACAATACTTATGCCTTTTCTCTCTTATTTTACAAGGTTTACATGAAGAGGGAGAATGCCGGCAGCTGGAATTCTGGACTGGAAAAGGAGCAAATATCAGAGACCTATTCTGCACAACTCCAAAAGTCCTGAAAAGTTACGGAGAATTATTTTGGAATATATAAAAAACATTGGGCGAAAGAAATACCAGAGGGGACCCACCAGGAGGTCACAAGCCAGGGGGCGCGCCCTACCCCCCAGGGCGCGCCCCTGTGGCTTGTGGGCCCCCTGGCAGGCCTCCGGTGCCCATCTTCTGCTATATGGAGGGTTTTGATCTGGAAAAATCATAAGAGAGCATTTGGGATGAAGCGCCGCCGTCTCGAGGTGGAACCTGGGCAGAACCAATCTAGGGCTCCCGCGGAGCTGTTCTGCCGGGGAAACTTCCCTCCCGGATGGGGAAATCGAAGCCATCGTCATCACCAACGATCCTCTCATCGAGAGGGGGTCAATCTCCATCAACATCTCTACCAGCACCATCTCCTCTTCAAACCCTAGTTCATCTCTTTTATCCGATCTTTGTCTCAAAACCTCAGATTGGTACCTGTGGGTTGCTAGTAGTGTCGATTACTCCTTGTAGTTGATGCTAGTTGGTTTACTTGGTGGAAGATCATATGTTCAGATCCTTAATGATAATTAATACTCCTCTGATTATGAACATGAATATGCTTTGTGAGTAGTTACGTTTGTTCCCGAGGACATGGGATAAGTCTT
This sequence comes from Elymus sibiricus, assembly GCA_039707655.1. Taxonomy (NCBI): domain Eukaryota; kingdom Viridiplantae; phylum Streptophyta; class Magnoliopsida; order Poales; family Poaceae; genus Elymus; species Elymus sibiricus. Next base: position 380,382,955 of record CM077669.1, read on the forward strand.
GTTATAAGTAATCATGTGAATTTGGTATTCGTTCGATATTTTGATGAGATGTATGTTGTCTCTCCTCTAGTGGTGTTATGTGAATGTCGACTACATGACACTTCACCATCATTTGGGCCTAGGGGAAGGCATTGGGAAGTAATAAGTAGATGATGGGTAGCTAGAGTGACAGAAGCTTAAACCCTAGTTTATGCGTTGCTTCGTAAGGGGCTGATTTGGATCCATATGTTTCATGCTATGGTTAGATTTATCTTAATTCCTTTTTCGTAGTTGCGGATGCTTGAGAGAGAGGTTAATCATAAGTGGGAGGCTTGTCCTAGTAAGGGCAGCACCCAAGCACCGGTCCACCCATATATCAAATTATCAAAGTAACGAACGAGAATCATATGAGCATGATGAAAACTAGCTTGACAGAAATTCCCATGTGTCCTCGGGAGCGCTTTGCTTTATATAAGAGTTTGTCCAGGCTTGTCCTTTGCTACAAAAAGGATTGGGCCACCTTGCTGCACCTTTGCTACACTTGTTACTTGCTACCCATTACGAATTATCTTATCACAAAACTATCTGTTACCAATAATTTCAGTGCTTGCTGAGAATACCTTACTGAAAACCGCTTGTCATTTCCTTCTGCTCCTCGTTGGGTTCGACACTCTTACTTATCAAAAGGACTATGATAGATCCCCTATACTTGTGGGTCATCAATACTCTTTTCTGGCGCCGTTGCCAGGGAGTGAAGCGCCTTTGGTGAGTGGAATTTGGTATGGAAAAATTTATATAGTTTGCTGAAATTTACTGTCACTTGCTACTATGGAAAATAATCCTTTGAGGGGCTTGTTCAGGGGTATCTTCACCTCGACCGGAAGCACAAAGAGTTGATCCTCAACCTACTGAACCTACTAAAAATATTTATTATGAAATTCCTTCGGGTATGATAGAGAAACTTCTAGCTAATCCTTATGCAGGAGATGGAACCCTACATCCTGATTTGCATCTAATCTATGTGGATGAAGTTTGTGGATTATTTAAGCTTGCAGGTTTGCCCGAGGATGATGTCAAGAAGAAGGTCTTCCCTTTATCTTTGAAGGAGAAGGCATTGACATGGTATAGGCAATGTGATGATATTGGATCATGGAACTACAACCGATTGAAATTGGAATTTCATCAGAAGTTTTATCCTATGCATCTGGTTCATCGTGATCGGAATTATATTTATAATTTTTGGCCTCGTGAAGGAGAAAGTATCGCTCAAGCTTGGGGGAGGCTTAAGTCAATGTTATATTCATGCCCCAATCATGAGCTCCCAAGAGAAATTATTATTCAGTATTTTTATGCTCGGCTTTCTCGTAATGATCAATCCATGCTCGATACTTCTTGTACTGGTTCCTTTATGAAGAAGGATATTGAATTCAAATGGGATTTATTGGAAAGAATTAAGCACAACTCTGAAGATTGGGAACTCGACGAAGGTAAGGAGTCAGGTATAAACCTTAAGTTTGATTGTGTTAAATCCTTTATAGACACCGATGCTTTTCGTGAATTTAGCACTAAATATGGACTTGACTTTGAGATAGTAGCTTCTTTCTGTGAATCTTTTGCTGCTCATGTTGATCTCCCTAAGGAGAAGTGGTTTAAATATCATCCTGCCGTTGAAGTGAAAGTAGTTGAACCTATTAAAGTTGAAGAAGAAACTATTATTTATAATGTTGATCCTGTTATTCTTGCTGCTTACATTGAGAAACCACCTTTTCCTGTTAGAATAAAGGAACATGCTAAAGCTTCAACTGTGGTTCGTAAGAGTTATACTAGAATACCTACACCCCCTGAACAAATCAAAGTTGAACCTAGTATTGCTATGGTTAAAGATCTCTTGGTTGATAATATTGATGGGCATGTTATTCATTTCTGTGATGAAACTGCTAGAATTGCTAGACCCGATACTAAAGATAAACATAGACCTATTGTTGGCATGCCTGTTGTTTCTGTTAAAATAGGAGATCATTGTTATCATGGCTTATGTGATGTGGGTGCTAGTGTGAGTGCAATTCCCTTTACCTTATATCTGGAAATTATGAATGATATTGCACCAGCTGAATTAGAAGAAATTGATGTTACCATTAAGCTTGCTAATAGAGATACTATAGCACCAGTTGGGATTGTTAGAGATGTTGAAGTTTTGTGTGGGAAAGTAAAATATCCTGCTGATTTTATTGTTCTTGGTTCCCCACAAGATGATTTTTGTCCCATTATATTTGGTTGACCTTTCTTGAATACTGTTAATGCTAGGATAGATTGTGAGAAAGAACCTGTTACTGTAAGTTTTGGGGATGTGTCTCATGAGTTTAATTTCTCTAAATTTCGTAGACAACCCCATGATAAAGAATTGCCTAGTAATGATGAAATTATTGGTCTTGCTTCTATTGTTGTGCCTCCTACTGATCCTTTAGAACAATATTTACTAGATCATGAAAACGATATGCATATGAATGAAAGGAATGAAATAGATAAGATTTTCTTTGATCAGCACCCAATTTTGAAACACAATTTGCCTGTTGAAATACAAGGGGGTCCTCCTCCACCCAAGGGTGATCCCGTGTTTGAGCTTAAACAATTACCGGATACTTTGAAATATGCCTATCTTGATGAAAAGAAAATATATCCTGTTATTATTAGTGCTAGCCTTTCAGAGCACGAAGAAAAGAGATTATTGAAAACTCTGAGGAAGCACCGAGCTGCTATTGGATATACCCTTGATGATCTTAAGGGCATTAGCCCCACTCTATGTCAGCATAAAATTAATATGGAGCCTGATGCTAAACCAGTTGTTGATCACCAACGACGGTTAAATCCTAAAATGAAAGAAGTGGTAAGAAATGAAATATTAAAGCTTCTGGAGGCAGGTATAATTTATCCTATTGCTGATAGTAGATGGGTTAGTCCCGTTCATTGTGTCCCTAAGAAGGGAGGTATTACTGTTGTTCCTAATGATAAAAATGAATTGATCCCGCAAAGAATTGTTACAGGATATAGAATGGTAATTGATTTCAGGAAATTAAATAAAGCTACTAGAAAAGATCATTACCCTCTACCTTTTATTGATCAAATGCTAGAAAGACTATCCAAACACACACACTTCTGCTTTCTAGATGGTTATTCTGGTTTCTCTCAAATACCTGTGTCAAAAGAGGATCAAGAGAAGACCACTTTTACTTGTCCTTTCGGTACTTTTGCTTACAGACGTATGCCTTTTCGTTTATGTAATGCACCTGCTACCTTTCAAAGATGTATGATGGCTATATTCTCTGACTTTTGTGAAAAGATTGTTGAGGTTTTCATGGATGATTTCTCCGTTTACGGAACTTCTTTTGATGATTGCTTGAGCAACCTTGATCGAGTTTTGCAGAGATGTGAAGAAACTAATCTTGTCTTGAATTGGGAGAAGTGCCACTTTATGGTTAATGAGGGCATTGTCTTGGGACACAAAATCTCCGAAAGAGGATTGAAGTTGATAAAGCTAAAGTTGATGCTATTGAAAAAGTGTCGTGTCCTACTGATATCAAAGGTATAAGAAGTTTCCTTGGTCATGCTGGTTTCTATAGGAGGTTTATTAAAGACTTCTCTAAGATTTCTAGGCCTCTCACTAATCTTTTGCAAAAAGATGTTCCATTCGTTTTTGATGATGATTGTGTAGAAGCATTTGAAATTCTTAAGAGAGCCTTGATCACTGCACCTGTTGTCCAACCACCTGATTGGAACCTACCCTTTGAAATTATGTGTGATGCTAGTGATTATGCCGTTGGTGCTGTTCTAGGACAAAGAGTTGATGAGAAATTAAATGTTATCCATTATGCTAGTAAAACTCTAGACAGTGCTCAAAGAAACTATGCTACCACTGAAAAGGAATTTTTTGCAGTTGTGTTTGCTTATGAGAAGTTCAGACCTTATATTGTTGATTCCAAAGTAACTATTCACACTGATCATGTTGCTATTAAATATCTTATGGAAAAGAAAGATGCTAAACCTAGACTTATTAGATGGGTTCTTCTGCTACAAGAATTTGATTTGCATATTATTGATAGAAAGGGTGCTGAGAACCCCGTAGCAGACAACTTGTCTAGGTTAGAAAATGTTCTTGATGACCCACTACCTATTGATGATAGCTTTCCTGATGAACAATTAGCTTTCATAAATGCTTCACGTAATGCTCCATGGTATGCTGATTATGCTAATTACATTGTTGCTAAATTTATACCACCTAGTTTCACATACCAACAAAAGAAAAAGTTCTTCTATGATTTAAGACATTACTTTTGGGATGATCCACACCTATATAAGGAAGGAGTAGATGGTGTTATTAGACGTTGTGTACCTGAGCATGAACAGGAACAGATCCTACACAAGTGTCACTCCGAGGCCTACGGAGGACTCCACGCTGGAGATAGAACTGCACACAAGGTATTACAATCTGGTTTTTATTGGCCTACTCTCTTCAAGGATGCTCGTAAGTTTGTCTTGTCTTGTGATGAATGTCAAAGAATTGGTAATATTAGTAGACGTCAGGAAATGCCCATGAATTACTCTCTTGTTAGTGAACCATTTGATGTTTGGGGTTTTGATTATATGGGACCTTTTCCAAAGTCTAACGGGTATACTCATATTCTAGTTGCTGTTGATTATGTTACTAAGTGGGTAGAAGCTATACCAACTAGTAGTGCTGATCATAACACTTCTATTAAAATGCTTAAAGAAGTTATTTTCCCTAGATTTGGAGTCCCTAGATATTTAATGACTGATGGTGGTTCACACTTTATTCATGGTGCTTTCCGGAAATTGCTTGCTAAGTATGATGTTAATCATAGAATTGCATCTCCTTATCATCCTCAGTCTAGTGGTCAAGTAGAATTAAGCAATAGAGAAATTAAATTGATCTTGCAAAAGACTGTTAATAGATCTAGAAAGAATTGGTCTAAGAAACTTGATGATGCATTATGGGCTTATAGAACTGCTTACAAAAACCCTATGGTATGTCTCCGTATAAAATGGTTTATGGTAAAGCATGTCACTTACCTCTAGAACTAGAACATAAAGCTTATTGGGCAATCAAAGAGCTCAACTATGATTTCAAACTTGCTGGTGAGAAGAGGTTATTTGACATTAGCTCACTTGATGAATGGAGAACCCGGGCCTATGAGAATGCCAAGTTGTTTAAAGAAAAGGTTAAGACATGGCATGATAAAAGGATACAAAAGCGTGAATTCAATGTAGGTGACCATGTCTTGCTATACAATTCTCGTTTAAGATTTTTTGCAGGAAAACTTCTCTCTAAATGGGAAGGGCCTTACATTATCGAGGAAGTGTACCGTTCTGGTGCCATCAAGATCAACAACGCCGAAGGCACAAATCCGAAGATGGTAAACGGGCAAAGAATCAAACATTATATCGCAAGTACTCCCATAAATGTTGAAACCAATATTATCAATACCATAACTCCGGAGGAGTACATTAGGGAGACCTACCAGAACGTTTCAGAGTCCGAAAAGGAATAGGTATGTGATACGGTAAGCAAACCGGCTCCAAAACTTTTTCAATAACAATCTTTCTCCGTTTTGGAATATTTAATAAATTAGGAAAATTTAAAGTAGTCCGAAAAGTGCACGAGGAGGCGACAAGCCAGGGGGCGCGCCCCTGTGGCTTGTGGACACCCCGTGTACCCTCCGGACTCCGTTTTCTTGTGGTATACTCATTTAGGTCAGTAAAAATTTATTATATAATCTCCCGAAGGTTTGGACCTTCGTATCACGACAATACTTCCTGTTTTCGTTTTGAGCTGTTTCTGCAGCAGATTTAGAGCAATATGTCGTCCCAAGATTCCAATGGGGAGAGTTATGTATCGCATTATCTTGTCAACCCCAAGCTCTATGGGGACTTAGATCCTTATGAATTGTTCTCGGAGGAGGAACAAGAGGGCAAGTATGAGGAAGAAAGCGCCGATGAAGAAAAGATCCCCCTGCTTCAACCAGGAGACATGCACGTGGAGTTCAGGAAATCGAGCCTCCCAAACACAAGGAGAAAACCCAAGGTTCTATTTATCCCTTCTCGTTTTCTGCAGGAGAGCAAGCAAGAATTATGTCAAAGGATATTGAAGCTCGAGCAGGAAGTGGACGATCTGAGGGAACAAAATTTTATGCTTAAGAGGAAACTGAACAAGCTTAAAGATCCAACTCCAACATCACCACCTCCGAAGGATGACAACTAAACACATGGGTATGGGCACTCCCCTTGGCTTGTGCCAAGCTTGGGGGAGGTGTCCCGGTATCGTATCACCATCACATCTTTACTTTCTTCGTTTTTCTCAGTTCGATCCTTTTGGTTTTATGTTGATCTAGTAGAATAAAGTTTTTTTAGTGTGATCTAGTTTTGAGTTTTGCTTTATGTTCCCCCTATGTAAGCGAGTCCGAGAGTTATATAATAAAAAGTAGTTTTGAGTTGAGGGCTTTGCTTGCTTGCTATGATCTTGAGAAAAAGAAACAGAAAGAAGTATAGAATAAAAGCAAAGGGTATATATGATAATCTTATGGGGAGTGATGACTTCACATATAAGAAGTATGTCGATTGAAATTTGTTGTGAGTTGACAAACATAGCGATTGGTCATTGTTGCAATTAAAAGGAAGTAATAAAGAAAGAGAGGTTCATATATAAATATATTATCTTGGACATCTTTTATGATTGTGAGCACTCATTAAAATATTATATGCTAAAAAGTTGATGTTGGACAAGGAAGACAACATAATGGGTTATGTTTGCTTATTTCCGAATAGAAGTTATATGGTTATAGATCCTTTAACATGTGACGCTTGCTTCCACCCCATATCAGCCAAAACTTCCGCACCAAGTAGAGATACTACTTGTGCATCCAAACATACTCAACCCAGTTTTGCCATGAGAGTCCACCATACCTACCTATGGATTGAGTAAGATCCTTCAAGTAAGTTGTCATCGGTGCAAGCAATAAAAATTGCTCTCTTAATATGTATGATCTATTAGTGTGGGGAAAATAAACTTTATACGAACTTGTGATGCGGAAGAAATAAAAGCGACAGACTGCATAATAAAGTTCTTTATCACAAGAGGCAATATAAAGTGACGTTCTTTTGCATTAAGAGATTGCGCATCCAACTATAAAAGCGCATGACAGCCTCTGCTTTCCTCTGCGAAGGGCCTATCTGTTACTTTTACTTTCTAGTGCTTACCTTTATGCAAGAGTCGTGGTGACCTTCACCACTTCCTTTATTTCGCCTTTCTCTCTTGGCAAGCGTCATGTGTTGGGGAATGATCTAGACACATATATCCACTCGGATGTGGGTGATCATGAGTTATTTCTGTTGACATTACCCTTGAGGTAAATGGTTGGGAGGCAAAACTATAAGCCCCTATCTTTCTCTGTGTCCAATTGAAGCTTTGACCTCATAAGTATCGCGTGAGTGTTAGCAATTATGAAAGACTAAAAGATGATTGAGTATGTGGATTTGCTTTACAAGCTCTTATATTGACTCTTTCCGATGTTATGATAAATTGCAATTGCTTCAATGACTAAGATCATAGTTTGTTGGTTCTCAATAGAGTTCTTGATTCATATTTTACCTTGTGAATGAATTGTTACTCTACATAAGAGATTATATATCAATAAGTATTGCTGTTCTAAAGATGATCATGATGCTCCCATATCTGTATTTTATTTTATCGACACCTCTATCTCTAAACATGTGGACATATTTATCGATTTCGGCTTTCGCTTGAGGACAAGCGAGGTCTAAGCTTGGGGGAGTTGATACGTCCATTTTGCATCATGCTTTTATATTGATATTTATTGCATTATGGGCTGTTATTACACATTATGGTACAATACTTATGCCTTTTCTCTCTTATTTTACAAGGTTTACATGAAGAGGGAGAATGCCGGCAGCTAGTATTCTGGACTGGAAAAGGAGCAAATATGAGAGACCTATTCTGCACAACTCCAAAAGTCCTAAAAAGTTACGAAGAATTATTTTGGAATATATAAAAAATATTGGGCGAAAGAAATACCAGAGGGGACCCACCAGGTGGTCACAAGCCAGGGGGCGCGCCCTACCCCCCTGGGCGCGCCCTTGTGGCTTGTGGGCCCCCTGGCAGGCCTCCGGTGCCCATCTTCTGCTATATGGAGGGTTTTGACTTGGAAAAAATCAGAAGAGAGCTTTCGGGACGAAGCGCCGCCGTCTCGAGGCGGAACCTGGGCAGAAGCAATCTAGGGCTCGAAGCCATCGTCATCACCAAGGATCCTCTCATCGAGAGGGGGTCAATCTCCATCAACATCTTCATCAGCACCATCTCCTCTCCAAACCCTAGTTCATCTCTTGTATCCGATCTTTGTCTCAAAACCTCAGATTGGTACATGTGGGTTGCTAGTAGTGTTGATTACTCCTTGTAGTTGATGCTAGTTGGTCTACTTGGTGGAAGATCATATGTTCAGATCCTTAATGACAATTAATACTCCTCTGATTATGAACATGAATATGCTTTGTGAGTAGTTACGTTTGTTCCCGAGGACATGGGATAAGTATTGTTATAAGTAATCATGTGAATTTGGTATTCGTTCGATATTTTGATGAGATGTATGTTGTCTCTCCTCTAGTGGTGTTATGTGAACGTCGACTACATGATACTTCACCATTATTTGGGCCTAGGGGAAGGCATTGGGAAGTAATAAGTAGATGATGGGTTGCTAGAGTGACAGAAGCTTAAACCCTAGTTTATGCGTTGCTTCGTAAGGGGCTGATTTGGATCCATATGTTTCATGCTATGGTTAGATTTATCTTAATTCTTCTTTCGTAGTTGCGGATGCTTGCGAGAGAGGTTAATCATAAGTGGGAGGTTTGTCCAAGTAAGGGAAGCACGCAAGCACCGGTCCACCCACATATCAAATTATCAAAGTAACGAACGTGAATCATATGAGCATGATGAAAACTAGCTTGACAGGAATTCCCATGTGTCCTCGGGAGCGCTTTGCTTTATATAAGAGTTTGTCTAGGCTTGTCCTTTGCTACAAAAACGATTGGGCCACCTTGCTGCACCTTTGCTACATTTGTTACTTGCTATCTGTTACGAATTATCTTATCACACAACTATCTGTTACCGATAATATCAGTGCTTGCAGAGAATACCTTGCTGAAAACCGCTTGTCATTTCCTTCTGCTCCTCGTTGGGTTCGACACTCTTACTTATCGAAAGGACTACGATAGATCCCCTATACTTGTAGGTCATCAGACTACATGACACTTCACCATTATTTGGGCCTAGGGGAAGGCACTGGGAAGTAATAAGTAGATGATGGGTTGCTAGAGTGACAGAAGCTTAAACCCTAGTTTATGCGTTGCTTCGTAAGGGGCTGATTTGGATCCATATGTTTCATGCTATGGTTAGATTTATCTTAATTCCTTTTTCGAAGTTGCGGATGCTTGCGAGAGAGGTTAATCATAAGTAGGAGGCTTGTCCAAGTAAGGGCAACACCCAAGCACCGGTCCACCCATATATCAAATTATCAAAGTAACGAACGCGAATCATATGAGCATGATGAAAACTAGCTTGACAGAAATAACCATGTGTCCTCGGGAGCGCTTTGCTTTATATAAGAGTTTGTCCAGGCTTGTCCTTTGCTACAAAAAGGATTGGGCCACCTTGCTGCACCTTTGCTACACTTGTTACTTGTTACCCATTACGAATTATCTTATCACAAAACTATCTGTTACCAATAATTTCAGTGCTTGCAGAGAATACCTTACAGAAAACCGCTTGTCATTTCCTTCTGCTCCTCGTTGGGTTCGACACTCTTACTTATCGAAAGGACTACGATAGATCCCCTATACTTGTGGGTCATCACCGCCTATGATATATCTAGCATGGAAAGTATTGTGAGCTACTTTGTCGTTTTCGTTGACAGGAAAAGCATGCCACTCAAAATATTTTTCTCTCTAAATTTAAACCTTGAGCTCTGGCACCTCTACAAATCCCTACTTCCCTCTACGAAGGGCCTATCTATTTACTTTATGCAATTTTTATTTTTGCTTTGAGTCTCCATCTTCTCTTATAAGCACCAACTAGGGGGCACTATGATCGTACTTGAGCATTGGGCATAGTTAATATTTGAGTGTGTTTCATGAATGGATCAATGATTGAGCATGATGGGCTAGGGATAACTTTCTTTAGTGTTGATATTTTGAAAGACATGGCTGCTTGTTGACATGCTTGAGTACTGAAGTCATTATGTTAAAACTAGACTATTGCTTTGAATCATTTACAAGTCCAAATGTCCATGCTATACAAAAGAAAAGAATATGATGAACATGTTAGGCAGCATTCCACATCAAAAATTCTGTTTTTATCATTTACCTACTCGAGGACGAGTAGGAATTAAGCTTGGGGATGCTGATACGTCTCCAACGTATCTATAATTTTTGCTTTTTCCATGCTATTATATTATCATTCTTGGATGTTTTACAATCATTTTATAACTACTTTATATCATTTTTTGGGACAAACCTATTGACATAGTGCCAAAGTGCCAGTTGTTGTTCTGGCTTGTTTTTTACTTCGCAGAAAATCAATACCAAACGGAGTCCAATCGCGACGAAAATTTTTGGAGATTTTTTTCTGGACCAGAAGACACCCAGTGGGCCAAAGAAGTACCGGAGAAGTGGGCCGAGGAGACCACAACCCCCCAGGGCACGCCAGGGGGGCCCCGGCGCGCCCTAATGGGTTGTGCCCTCCTCTTGGCCCCTCTCCACCGCCTCTGATGCCTATAAATTCCCAAATATTCCAAAACCCTAGGGGAGTCGACGAAACACAATTCCAGCCGCCGCAAGTTCCAGAACCTCGAGATCCAATCTAAACACCATCACGGAGGGGTTCATCTTCTTCATAGGTGCCTCTCCGATGATGCGTGAGTAGTCCACCATAGACCTACGGGTATGTAGCCAGTATCTAGATGGCTTCCTCTCTCTCTCTTATGATTCTCAATACAATGGTCTCTTGGAGATCTATTTGATGTAAACTTTTGCGGTGTGTTTGTTGGGATCCAATGAATTTTGAGTTCATGATTAGTTTCTATCCATGAATATTATTTGAGTCTTCTTTGATCTCTTATATGCATGATTACTTATAGCCTCGTATTTCTTCTTCGAATATTTGGTTTAGTTAGGCCGACTAGATCTATTTTTCTTGCCATGGGAAGAGGTGCTTTGTGATACGTTCGATCTTGCGGTGTTCTTTCCCAGTGACAGAAGGGGCAGCAAGACACGCACGTATCGTTGCTATTAAGGATAACAAGATGGGCTCTATTCCTACATGAATATATCTTGTCTACATCATGTCATCGTTCTTCTTGCATTACTCCGTTTTTCCATGAACTTAATACACTAGATACATGCTGGATAGTGGTCGATTTGTGGAGTAATAGAGGTAGATGCAGGCAGGAGTCGGTCTACCTATCTTGGACGTGATGCCTATATAATGATCATCGCCTTGGATATCATCATGACTATTCGATTTTCTATCAATTGCCCAACAGTAATTTGTTCACCCACCGTGCGCTATACTCATGAGAGAAGCCACTAGTGAAACCTACGGTCCCCGGGTCTACTTTTCCAACATATTGCTTTCCGATCTATCTTTTTGCAATCTTTGTTTTCAGATCTACAAAACCAAAAACCCAAAAATATATTGCTTCATATTTGCCCTTTTTATTTTGTGCTCTTGAGAGATCTATCTCTCCTATCTATCATTACCTAATCTATCTTTTTACCGTAGAGAGATTGACAACCTCTCTTTCGCGTCGGGTTGCAAGTAATTGTTGTTTGTGTGCAAGTGCTGCTTATTGGGTGGTGGTGATCCTCCTACTGGTTCGATAACCTTGGTTTCATAACTGAGGGAAATACTTACCGTCACTGTGCTGCATGATCCCTTCCTCTTTGGGGAAATACCGACGCAGTCTCAAGCCACGTCACTTGCATACTGTCATATTGCTTTGCATGATCGTAAGATAGCTAGCATGATATTTACAAGGCTTGTCCGTTTTTTGATATCTTTTGCTCTGCTAGATCATTGCACATCCTGGTACACTGCCAGAGGCATTCATATAGAGTCATATCATCCTATCAGTTTTTCATATCGAGTTGTAAGTAAATAAAAGTGTGATGATCATCATTATTAGAGCATTGCCCCAGTGAGGAAATAAAAATGGGGTAGGCCAAATGAGCCCACCATAAAAAAAATTGGGGGAGGCAAAAAAAGAATAAGCCCACCATGAAAAAAAACCAAATAAAACAAATAAATGAGAGAAAAAGAGAGAAGGGACTTTGCTACTATCCTTTACCACACTTGTGCCTCAAAGTGGCACCATGTTCTTCATATAGAGAGTCTCTTGTTTTATCACTTTCATATGCTAGTGGGAATTTTCCATTATAGAACTTGGCTTGTATATTCCGTTGATGGGCTTCCTCAAATGTCCGAGGTATTCATGAGCAAGCAAGTTAGATGCGCACCCACTTAGCTTCAGGTAAGCTTTCATACACTAATAGCTCTAGTGCATCCGTTGGATGGCAATCCCTACTCCTCGCATTGATATCTATTGATGGGCATCTCCATAGCCCGTTGAAACGCCGAGTTGATGCGAGACTTTCTTCTCCACTTTTACCCCTTTGAAACCTACCACCACATTCTATTCCACCTGTATGCTACGTCCATGGTTCACGCTCATGTATTGCGTGAAGAATAAAAGTTGATGCATATTGAAAAAGTACGATCCAATTGCCTGACTTGGACACTGTGGTGCTTAGCATTTGTATTAATGTGGTGAAGACGGAGCCATGCCTTGCTAATATAATAAGATGAATGGGGGTAAACATTTTTTGAGGTTCGTATACTTTGAAAGATTGATGATTTTGTTTCTTGTGCTTATAAGTATTACTATGTTAATGTTTGTTAATTCATCGTTTCTCAATGAGCATAAATGCAAAAGATTACATATTGGGTAGCATGTCACATCAAAAAATCGGTTTTTATCATTTAGCTACTCGAGGACGAGCAGGAATTAAGCTTGGGGATGCTAGATACATCTCCAATGTATCTATAATTTTTTATTGTTCCATGCTATTATATTATCATTCTAGGATACTTTTTGAGTAATTATTTACCAATTTATATTATTTTTTAGCACTAACCTATTGACCCAGTGCCCAGTGCCAGTTCCTGTTTTTTGTGTGTTTTTTGTTTCGTAGAAATTCCATATCAAACGAAGTCGAAACGCGATAAAAATTTACGAAGATTTTTTGGAATATATGTGAATTTTGGGAGTCGGAATCAATGCAAGATGATGCCCGAGGGCCCCACAAGACAACAGGGCGCATCCTGGGGGTGGGGTCGCGCCCTGATAGCTTGTGGCCAACCCTTAAGTTGGTTGAGGCTCTCCTTTCGCGGCAAGAAAGATATTTTTGCGATAAAAATCCCCTCAAAATTTCAGCCTGGTCAGAGTTATGGATATCCGGATATTTAAGAAATAGTGAAGGGGTCTGAAAACAATCGAGAAAACAGAGGAGAAACAGAGAGATAGATCCAATCTCGAAGGGGCTCCTCCCTTCGGGAGCCATGGCGGCCATGGACCAGAGGGGAAACTCTCCTCCCACCTAGGGAGGAGGCCAAGGAAGAAGAAGAAGGATGGGGGCTCTCTCCCCCTCTCTCCCGGTGGCGCCGAAGCGCCATCGGGGCAACCATCGTGGCGGCGATCTACACCAACAACTTCCCCGCCGTCACCACCAACTCTCTCCTCCTCTATGCAGCGGTGTAAAAACTCTCTTCCCCGATGTAATCTCTACTTAAACATGGTGCTTAATGCTATATATTATTATCCAATGATATGTGGCTATCCTATGATGTTTGAGTAGATTTCTTTTGTCCTATGGGTTAATTGTGGTATGATGGTATTGATATGATTTGTATGTTGATATAGTGTTGTCCTAGGTGCCTTCCGTGAGGCATACACGTGAAGGATTCACGCTGGAGGGTTTGCAATATGTTCATGATTCTCTTATAGTGGGTGGCTAGAGTGACAAAAGCTTACACCCGAGTAAGGGGATTGTTTGCGTATGGGAGTAAAGAGGACTTGATGTTTAATGCTATGGTTGGGTTTACCTTAATGATTTCTAGTAGTTGCGGATGCTTGCTAGAGGTCCAATCATAAGTGCATATGATCCAAGTACGGAAAGTGCGTTAGCGTATGCCTCTCCCTCATTGCATATGATAATTATCTATCATGTTATATTCAATTGCCTATGGACAATCTTTCTCTTGCGTTACACAAAAAGCTTTCTACTGAACAATTTACTTTATTGTTCTTTATTAAAACAGCCCCTAACTTTTATTTACTTGTCCTTTTTATCTTGCAAAACTATCTATTACGCCTACTACGTACTTCTAGTTTCTTTCCCGCAAACTAGTTTCGTACTTGTTCTAGTTAAAGTAAGCGTTAGCGTGCGTAGAGTTGTATCGGTGGCCAATAGAACTTGAGAGAATATTAATTCTACCTTTAGCTCCTCATTGGGTTTGACACTCTTACTTATCGAAAAAGGCTACAAATGATCCCCTACATTTGTGGGTTATCAAACGGTAACGGATATTGTTTTCATTGTAAGAAAAAGATCCCTACCGTGAAATCCACTAATGGCATCCTAAAATTAGGAAATATTCAGGGTTCAATTCGCATTTTTATACATTAAGTTAGTTTCTAGAAATTTTACGGCCATAATTCAAAACTGAAACACACGAACATGCAAGATGAAGCAAAAACTGCTGGAAAAATCATATTTATGTACTACTTGCTTCCCTATATATGCCGCTTGCAATAAATTTTAAGGAGTTCCAAACATCTTGGGTAACAGTTTGGACACACGTGCACGCATTGGGAATCTAGGTTTTAAAATTCAAAAAATGAAAAAATGCTCTGAAGTACATGATAATAATCTGCATGATTTCCCGACAGGGGCCAAGATGTTGTGCAAAGTAATGGCTTGTTCGAGATAAGCTTTGACACATGCTCTCACAAAACGGAGCATCACACGAAGGGTCAAGGTTCCGAGAAGGAACATGAGCCATGTTTGATGACGAACCGCTAGTCTTTGTCTCATTTGGCCTAGCTTTTTTTTCATCGTTACAATGCACGAATACGTCTGGCATCCTAAAATTTGGACATTTTCCGGGTTCAATGAGCATTTTTACACATGAAGTTAGTTTCTAGATATCTAATGGCCATAATTCAAAACTAAAACACATGGACATGTGCAAGATGAAGCAAAAACTGCAGGAAAAAAATCATATTTATGTACTAGTGCTTCCGTATATATGCCACGTGCAATAAATTTGAAGAAGTTCCAAAAATGTTGAGTAACGATTTGGACACAAGCATTGAGAATCTAGGTTTTTAAAGTCAAAAAAATAAAAAATGCTATGAAGTACATGAAAATCTGCAATGATTTCCCGCCATGGGGCCAAGATGTCGTGGTCAAAGTAACGGCTTGTTCGAGATAAGCTTTGACACATGCCTCTCACAAACTGGAGCATCACGCGCAGGCTCGTAGTTCCGAGAGGGAACGTGGGGCGTTGTGTGATGACGAACTGACAATCGCTGCCTCATTTGGCCTAGTTTTTTTTCATTGTTACAATGCAGGAATACGACCGGCATCCTAAAATTTGAAAAAATTCGGCGTTCAATCGGCATTTTTATACATTAAGTTAGTTTCCAGAAATTTAATGGCCATAGTTCAAAACAGAAACATGTGAACAAGCAAGATGAAGCAAAAATCGCTAGAAAATCATAATTATGTACTACTTGCTTCCGTATATATGCCACGTGCAATAAATTTGAAGGAGTTCCAAACATCTTGAGTGATGGTTTGGACACAAAAGCATTGGGAATATAGGTTTTTAAAATCAAAAATGAAAAAAAAATGCGCCAAAGTACATGAAAATATGCATGATTTCCCAACATGGGGCCAAGATGTCGTGATAAAAGTAATGGCTTGTTCGAGATAAGCTTTGACACATGTCAAGCTGGCAATGGTTAACTGTTACCCGCGTCCCCGTGGGTAATTACTCTTTTAGGGCACGGGTGCTGATACGTCCATTTTGCATCATGATTTCCTACTGTTATTTATTATGTTTTGTTGAATAATAATGCTTTAGGGAGTGATTCTAATGCCTTTTCTCTCATAATATGCAAGGTTTACACAAAGAGGGAGAATACCGGCAGCTGGAATTCTAGACCGGAGAAAAGCACATTAGAGATACCTATCCTGCACAACTCCAATGAAGCTGAAACTTTACAGAGATTATTTTTGGAATTAATAAAAAATATTGGAGCAAATAACTACCGGAGGGGGCCACCCTGGCGGGCACAAGACACCAGGGCGCGCCAGGCCCCCCTGGGTACGCCCTGGTGGGTTGTGGCCTCCTCGGCCCACCTCCGGTGCCCATCTTCTGGTATATAATCACTTTTGACCTAGAAAAAATAAGAGGAGGACTTTCGGGACAAAGCGCCGCCGCCTCGAGGCAGAACTTGGGCAGGAGCACTTTTGCCCTTTGGCGGAGCGATTCCGCCGGGGGAACTTCCCTCCCGGAGGGGGAAATTGAAGCCATCGTCATCACAAACACCCCTCTCATCTTTGGGAGGCCAATCTTCATCAACATCTTCAACAGCACCATCTCCTCTCAAACCCTAGTTCATCTCTTGTGTTCCATCTTTGTACCGGAACCTCGGATTGGTACCTATGGGTGACTACTAGTGTTGATTACCTTGCGTAGTTGATTACTATATGGTTTATTTGGTGGAAGATTATATGTTCAGATCCATTATGCTATTCAATACCCCTCTGATCTTGAGCATGATTGTTATTTGTGAGTAGTTACCTTTGTTCTTGAGGTCACGGGAGAAGTCATGTTGCAAGTAATCATGTGAATTTGGTATGTGTTCGATATTTTAATGATATGTATGTTGTGATTCCCTTAGTGGTGTCATGTGAACGTCGACTACATGACACTTCACCTTTCATGGGCCTAAGGGAATGCATTGTGGAGTAGTTATTAGATGATGGGTTGCTAGAGTGACAGAAGCTTAAACCCTAGTTTATGCGCTACTTCGTAAGGGGCAGATTTGGATCCAAACGTTTTATGCTATGGTTAGATTTTATCATAATACTTTTCTCGTAGTTGTGGATGCTTGCGAGGGGGTTAATCATAAGTGGGAGGTTGTTCAAGTAAGAACAGCACCCAAGCACCGGTCCACCCACATATCAAATTATCAAAGTAGCGAACACGAATCAAACCAACATGATAAAAGTGACTAGATGAAATTCCCGTGTACCCTCAAGAACACTTTGCCTGTTGCTAGAGATTGTTCTGGCTTGTCCTTTGCCACGAAAGGATTGGGCTACCTTGCTGCACCTTATTTACCATTACCGTTACTTCTTCATGACCAATTACCTTGTTATCAAACTGTCTGTTACCTAAAATTTCAGTGCTTGCAGAAATAACCTTGCTAAAAACGGCTTGTCATTTCCTTCTGCTCCTCGTTGGGTTCGACACTCTTACTTATCGAAAGGACTACGATTGATCCCCTATACTTGTGGGTCATCAAGAATCTTTTCTGGCGCCATTGCCGGAGAGGGAAGCGCTCTTGGTAAGTGGAAATCGGTAAGGAAAAACTTATACTACGTGCTGAAATATATTGCAACTTGCTACTATGGAAAACAATCCTTTGAGGGGTTTGTTCTGGGTATCTTCACCTCGACCGGAACCACAATTAGTTGCCCCTCAACCTAATGCACCTACTGAAAATATTGGTTATGAAATTCCTTCGGGTATGTTTGAACAATTGCTTGCTAAACCTTATGCATGAGATGGAACTGAACATCCTGATATGCACCTATTATATGTGAACGAAATATGTGGATTATTTAAGCTTGCGGGTCTACCCGGAGATGAAGCTAAGAAGAAAGTTTTCCCTTTATCTTTGAAGGGAAAAGCATTGACATGGTATAGGCTATGTGATGATCTTGGATCATGGAACTGGAATCGATTGCAATTGGAATTCCACCAAAAGTTTTATCCCATGCATCTAGTTCATCGTGATCGGGATTATATATATAATTTTTGGCCTCGTGAAGGAGAAAGCATCGCTCTAGCTTGGGGGACGCTTAAGTCAATGTTATATTCATGCCCCAATCATGACATCCCAAGAGAAGTTGTCATTCAGAATTTTATGCTTGGCTTTCTCTTAATGATCAATCCATGCTCGATTCTTCTTGTGCTGGTTCTTATATGAAGAAAACTATTGAATTCAAGTGGGATCTCCTGGAAAGAATTAAACGCAACTCTGAAGATTGGGAACTCGACGAAGGTAATGAGTCAGGTATAAAGCTTGAGTTAGATTGTGTTAAATCTTTTATGAATACCAATACTTTTCACAAGTTTAGCACTAAATATGGACTTGACTCTGAGATAGTAGCCTCATTCTGTGAAGCATTTTCTACTCACGTTGATCTCCCTAAGGAGAAGTGGTTTAAATATCATCCCCCTATTAAAGAAGAAATTAAAGAACCGATCATAGCTAAAGATGAAACCATCATTTACAATGTTGATCCAGTTGTGCCTACCACTTATATTGAAAA
The DNA here is from genome assembly GCA_039707655.1 of Elymus sibiricus. NCBI lineage: Eukaryota > Viridiplantae > Streptophyta > Magnoliopsida > Poales > Poaceae > Elymus > Elymus sibiricus. The sequence goes on from CM077669.1 coordinate 380,401,702, forward strand.
ACCACCATTCCCTATTAGGATAAAGGAACATGCTAACGTATCAACTATGGTTCGTAAGAGTAATATAAGAGCACCTAAGCCCCTTGAAAAAATCGAAGTAGAACCTAGTGTTGCTATGGTTAAAGATCTCTTGGTAGAAAATATTGATGGGCATGTTATCTACTTCTGTGATGAAGCTGCTAGAATTGCTAAACCCGATGAAAAGGATAAACATAGACCCATAGAAGGCATGCCTGTTGTCTCAGTTAAAATAGGAGATCATTGCTATCATGGTGTATGCGATTTGGGTGCTAGTGTGAGTGCTATCCCTTTTACCTTATACCAAGAAATTATGGATGAAATAGCACCTGCTGAAATAGAAGACAACGAGACACCATCACACCACTTGGGACTGTTAGAGATGTTGAAGTCTTGTGTGTGAAAGTAAAATACCCTATTGATTTTCTAGTTCTTGGTTCCCCCCAAGATGACTTTTGTCCCATTATATTTGGTAGTCCTTTCTTGAGCACCGTCAACGCTAAGATAGATTGTGAAAAACAAACTGTCGGTGTCAGTTTTGGTGGTGTGTCTCATGAGTTTAATTTTTCCAAGTTTAGTAGACAACCTCGTGATAAAGCGCTATCTAGTAAGGATGAAATAATTGGTCTTGCCTATATTGATGTGCCTCCTACCGATCCATTAGAACAATATTTGCTTGACCATGAAAATGATATGCACTTGCGTGAAAGAAATGAAATAGATCAAATTTTCTTTCAACTATAACCTCTCCTGAAACACAATTTGCCTATTGAAACTCTTGGAGGTCCTCCTCCACCTAAAGGTGCTCCTGTGTTTGAATTAAAGCAATTGCCTGATACTTTGAAATATGCTTATCTTGATGAGAAAACAATGTATCATGTTATTATTAGTGCTAACCTTTTAGAACATGAAGAAGAAAGATTACTGAAAGTTCTAAGGAAGCACCGGGCTGCTATTGGATATACTCTTGATGATCTTAAGGGCATTAGTCCCACTCTATGTTAGCACAAGATTAATATGGAACCTGGTGCTAAACCCGTTGTTGATCATCAACGGCGATTAAATCCTAAGATGAAAGAAGTGGTAAGAACTGAAATATTAAAGCTTCTGGAAGCAGGTATAATCTATCCCATTGCTGATAGTAGATGGGTAAGTCCCGTTCATTGTGTCCCTAAGAAAGGAGGTATTACCATTGTTCCTAATGACAAAAATGAACTCATTCCACAAAGAATTGTCACTGGCTATAGAATGGTAATTGATTTTAGAAAGTTGAATAAAGCTACTAGGAAAGATCATTAACCTCTGCCTTTCATTGATCAAATGCTAGCAAGATTATCTAAGCACACACACTTTTGTATCCTAGATGGATATTCTGGTTTCTCTCAAATACCTGTGTCACAATCTGATCAAGAGAAAACCACCTTTACTTGCCCTTTTGGAACCTATGCTTATAGACGTATGCCTTTTGGTTTATGCAATGCACTTGCTACCTTTCAAAGATGTATGACTGCTATATTCTGTGATTTTTGTGAAAAGATTGTGGAGGTTTTCATGGATGATTTTTCCGTTTACGGGACTTCTTTTGATGATTGCTTAAGCAACCTTGATCGATTTTTGCGAAGATGTGAAAAAACTAATCTTGTTTTGAATTGGGAGAAGTGCCACTTTATGGATAATGAAAGTATTGTCTTGGGGCATAAAATATCTGAACGAGGTATTGAGGTGGATAAAGTTCAAGTTGATGCAATAGAGAAAATGACATGTCCTAAAGATATTAAAGTTATTCGAAGTTTCCTTGGTCATGCTAGTTTCTATAGGTGGTTCATTAAAGACTTCTCTAAAATATCTAGGGCTCTTACTAATCTTTTGCAAAAGGATATTCCTTTTGTTTTTTATGATGATTGTGTGGAAGCCTTTGAAACACTCAAGAAAGCCTTAACCTCTGCACCTATCATTCAACCACCTGATTGGAACTTGCCTTTTGAAATTATGTGTGACGCTAGTGATTATGCTATTGGTGTTGTGCTAGGACAAAGAGTTGATAAAAAATTGAATGTTATCCATTATGCTAGCAAAACTCTAGGCAGTGCTCAATGAAATTATGCTACTACTGAAAAGGAATTTTTAGCAGTTGTGTTTGCCTGTGATAAATTTAGATCATATATTGTTGACTCCAAAGTTATTGTTCACACCGATCATGCTGCTATAAAATATCTTATGGAAAATAAAGATGCTCAACCTAGACTCATTAGGTGGGTTCTCTTGCTTCAAGAATTTTACTTACATATCGTTGATAGGAAGGGAGCTATGAACCCCGTAGCTGATAACTTGTCTAGGTTAGAAAATATTCTTGATGACCCACTACCTATTGATGATAGTTTTCCTGACGAACAGTTAGCTGCAATAATTGTTTTTCAAAACACCCCTTGGTATGCTGATTATGCTAATTACATTGTCGCTAAATATATACCACCTAGCTTCACATACCAATAAAAGAAAAAATTCTTCTATGACTTAAGACATTACTTTTGGGATGAACCACATCTTTATAAAGAAGGAGTAGATGGTATTATTAGACGTTGTGTACCTGAGCATGAACAGGAACAAATCCTGCGGAAATGTCATTCCGAAGCTTATGGAGGACATCATGCGGGAGATAGAACTGCTCACAAGGTATTGCAATCTGGTTTTTATTGGCCTACTCTCTTCAAGGATGCCCGTAAGTTTGTCTTGTCTTGTGATGAATGTCAAAGAACTGGTAATATCGGTAAGTGTCAGGAAATGCCTATGAATTATTCACTTGTTGTTGAACCATTTGATGTTTGGGGTTTTGATTATATGGGACCTTTTCCTTCCTCTAACAAGTACACTCATATTTTGGTTGCTGTTGACTATGTCACTAAGTGGGTAGAAGCTATTCCAACTAGTAGTGCTGATCACCACACCTCCATTAAAATGCTTAAAGAGGTTATCTTCCCGAGGTTTGGAGTCCCTAGATATTTAATGACAGATGGTGGTTCACACTTTATTCATGGTGCTTTCCGTAAGATGCTTGCTAAATATGATGTTAACCATAGAATTGCATCACCCTATCATCCTCAATCTAGTGGTCAAGTTGAACTTAGCAATAGAGAAATAAAATTGATATTACAAAAAACTGTCAATAGGTCTCGTAAGAATTGGTCTAAGAAATTAGATGATGCACTTTGGGCCTATAGAACAGCTTATAAAAATCCTATGGGTATGTCTCCATACAAAATGGTATATGGAAAAGCTTGTCATTTGCCTCTAGAATTAGAACATAAAGCATTTTGGGCAATTAAAGAACTCAACTATGATTTCAAACTTGCCGGTGAGAAGAGGCTATTTGATATAAGCTCTTAGATGAATGGAGAACCCAAGCCTATGAAAATGCCAAACAATTCAAGGAAAAAGTAAAAAGATGGCATGACAAAAGAATCCAAAAGCGGGAATTCAAAATAGGAGACTATGTTCTTTTGTTCAACTCTCGTTTAAGATTTTTTGCAGGTAAGCTTCTCTCCAAATGGGAAGGACCATATATTATCGAAAAGTTTTATCGTTCTGGAGCTATCAAGATTAATAATGCCGAAGGTACTAACCCGAAGGTGGTCAATGGACAAAGAATTAAGCACTATATCTCAGGTACGCCTATTAACGTTGAAAGCAATGTTATTCAAACCATGACACCGGAGGAACACATAAAAGAAACTTTCCGAAACACTCCAGAATTCTGAAAAATAGGAGGTACGTGATACGGTAAGTAAACGGACTCCGAAAAATCTGCAAAAATATTTTTTGTCAGTTTTGGAATTTTAGAAAATTTTGCAAATAAAGAAATAAACCAGAAGGCGATCGAGGTGAGCACAAGACACCAGGGCGCGCCAGGCACCCCTGGGCGCGCCCTCGTGGGTTGTGACCACCTCGGACACCTTCCCGACTCCATTTTCCTTCCATATGCTTGTTTTCCAAGAATAAAAATTCTCTATATATACCCCCGACTGTTTTGACGACCGCATCGCAGAAAAATCCTCTGTTCTTGTTTCGTGTTGTTTTCTCGTCAGATCTAGATCTCCATGGCTCCACCAAGCTCCTCCAAGGACAAGTTCTTTGAGAAGGTCATCAACCCATACCTGACGGAGGTGATGAAGCACCCTCAAGCCATTGAGATGCATGAGGGGGTGCTCCACATCCGCGATGTTCAGGGACCCAAGAGGACCGGAAGCATGGAGGCTAGGCTCGAGGCGGTAGAACAAGATATCTTCAAGTGCCAAAAGATGGTGGAGCGTGGACTTAGTGCCAATCACTCCATGATCATGGAGTTCACCCGTGATCAGATGGTGGATGGTCGGTCTGTGAAGGACATCATCTCCACCCTCAACGAGCAAATTAATTTTCTGCAAAGCCAAGTTTATGATCTTCAAAACCAAGTTTTTGAATATGAAGCAAGATTTAAAGGTGTGAGTTTAGCTGCCAGTTGCAGGACTTAGGGGACTCTTGCGTCAACTTTTGATGGGGAGTCGTTGCCCTGGAAGCTGGAGGACAAGCCTACCCCATCATCACCACCACCTTCTTCATCACCACCACCAAAGGAGACCTGAGCACACGGGTATGGGCACTCCCCTTGGCTTGAGCCAAGCTTGGGGGGAGGTGCCCCGGTATCGTATCACCATCACTTTTATTTCACCTTTATCTATTTTAGTTCGATCTTTAGTTTCCCTTTGCTTTAGTTGAATAAAAGCTTCGCATGATCTATTTTCGTGTGTTAGTTTTGTGACCTATCTATCTATGTAATCGAGTGAGAGTTATATAATAAAGTTTTGTTGAGTTTTTGCCTCTCTACTTTCTTGTTGCAATCAAAATAAAGGAAAAGGAAATAAATCAAAAGAATCATATGCTAATCTTATGGTGAGTAATGACATCACATAAGGAAAAGTATAAGTAGTAAAATTTATTAGAGGTTGACAAACATAGCATTGGTCAATGATGCAATTCATTAAAGAATTAATAAGGGAAGAGAAGATTCACATGCAAATACACTATCTTTGACATCTTTTATGATTGTGAGCCCCCATTAAATATTATATGTCAAAACTATTGACGTTGGACAAGGAAGACAACGTAATGAATTATGCTTGTTCATATCCGCATAGAAGTTATATTGTCATAGATCCTTCAACATGTGCTGCTTGCTCAATATCTTTGCTAGCCAAAATTTCCGCACTCAGTAGAGATACTACTTGTGCATCCTGTCGTGGGAACGAGCCTGACAGTAGAAGATAGGGGTACGAAGGGAGAGGGCAGAGTCCTAGCTACGGCGAGGATGTACACACAGATGTACAAGTTCAGGCCCCTCTTGTGGAGGTAACAGCCCTACGTCTCGGTGCTCAGGAGCTTTTCTGTCGTGTGGAATATAGAAGTTATAGGGTGCGAACCCTTGTGCCAGAGGGGAGGGGCGGCTTATATAGAGTGCGCTGCCCTTCATAATGTCCGGCATCTAAGGGTCCGATCGTGTCTATAAAGATGAACGTTACTGGTAACGTATGTAATAAATGCTACTTATGATCTAGACAAACGCCTACCCGCTGGCCTCCCTGGGGTGGCTTCTGACCTTCTGTGGTCGACTGTCTTCTAGTTCTTGTCGAGTGGAATGTACCCGTCGAGTGGATGAAGAAACCTCTGAGTGGATGTTGTCGAGTGACTTGTACGTCTTGGTGATTTCAGTCGGAGACTTCCTTGTAGTCCTTAAGTTTGATAGGGTAGTGTCTTTGGGTAGGGCATGTAGGTCAGGCCTATGACCCTACCCTAGGTACATAACCCCATCATTAGCCCCCGAATGGATAGGGGTTCGAGTGAAAAAGGGATCGACGCGGGTTCTGATAAGACACAAAAATTCCGAGTGCATTTTAGGGCTTCACTGAAATCTGCCTCGATTGGAACCTTTGTCAATCATCCTGATCGATTCTGTCTTGAAATGTATCCGAGTGAATTTCAGCGCAAAATCTGGTCCGAGTGGCCAGCAGGGTCCTCTGATGCGACGGGTCGCTTCGTCAGGCCCGGATTTTCACGGGATTCAAAAATTGGGGAAGCGCGCGCCGCGCGACGATGACGCAACGACTGGGGCAAGTGGGAGCACGACGCCTCGATTTTCGCGCCGCCATTTCCGCCACGTACCGCTCTTCCTCTGAAATCGGGATACCCAGAGATCTGGCGGGCCCACAGGTCAGTGACTCACTCGGGCGAATATAAGAGGCGACGGCACTGGGGCCGGTACAGTGTTTCTCCCCCAAATCTTCACTTCCCCTCCGCCTCCCCTGCTCCACACGCACCGCTCGACTCCGCCTCGACGACCGCCGCCGCGATGACGAAGAGCAAGACGGAGAAGCTCGAACGTGCCAAGAAGGGAGGAGCCAAGGCGAAGAAGCCGTCGGGCGCCCGATTCACGGCGCCGCCGGGGTGGATCCAAGGAGATTTCCTCCGATCGACCGTCAAGGCGGAGGACGTCCAGAACCTTGTCGACGACGGGCTAGTTGCTGAAGGGTCATGGAGGCTATCGGAGGGGGAGCCTGAGCCGGAGCCGCGCGACGGCGAGCGCGTCCTCCTCCTCACCCACGTCGAGCGAGGTTTTTCTATGCCTCCCCATCCATTCATCTGCGGTTTCTTGAACTTTTTCGGAGCGCAACTCCACCACTTTCCTCCGAATGCCATCTCGTACCTAGCTGCATTCATCACCATGTGCGAGTGTTTCCTAGGTTGTCCTCCTCACTGGGGTTTATTCAAGCACATATTCACCATTCGGTCCCAATGTGTCAAAAAAGCCAATCCTAGTGATAGTAAGACCAATTTCATCCAGCTATGCGGTGGTCTGGGGCTTCAGAAGAGGGGTAGGAGTTCGTTTCCATTAATGACTTTTCCTGATTCTGTTCGGGGCTGGCAGTCGACATGGTTTTACTACAAAGATGTTGCATCCCCCAATATGTCGACTGGTCTTCCCCCTTTCACTTTGGATCGACCTACTATTCCCAGAACACTGAGTGTGGCTAAGGGAGAGAAATTCCAGGTTGGGATTCTAGTGAATGTAGTAGTAGATCTGGTCCGTGGCGGAGTGACTGGTATGGATCTCTTAGAGACGTTTCTCAGTCGACGAATCCAGCCTCTTCAAGCCAGGGATCACACTATGTGGCATTATTCGGGCCCCGAGGATTCCACTCGGTCCCATCCAGAGGAAGTTTCTGACAAGACCATTGCTCAGTGGCTCAGGAGCATCACCGGAGCCTGTGATAATCCTCTGGGAGCCAAGCGAATCTTGCCCTTCTCTGCTTTGAACCCACCAACGATCCTGGTGAGTTATATCTTTGTCGAGTGCTTTCATATTTTGTCGAGTGACTGCGTCCTCAGTCGACTGACTTCACAGTTTGTATCTTGCAGGAGTTTACGAACATGTACTCGCCCGTGCCAAATGGGGAGCAGCCTTAGGACGGAGAAGAGAGCGCAGGCGACAGCGCAGACGTCGACTACGCCGACGACAGTGAAGGCAGCGACGACGACCTGGAAGAGATTGAGGAAGGCGAAGTAGAGGCCCAGGCTCCTTCGCGTGTCGAGCGTCGAACCAAGCTGCGTGAAGACTCGGAGGCCGCCCCAAGCAAGACTTTAGCATCAAGCACCAGGAACCCAAAGCGCGACCGTGCCGCGACATCAGAGTCGACTGAAAAAGCTACGAAACAGCTCAGGCCGGACGCACCAAAACCCCGGAAGGCTCTGCCCCGCATAAAGATCACTGTGCCTGTCGCCTCAACGTGAGTGTTTATTTTCTTTTTCTGCTGTTATGAAACTTCATGTCTTTGTTGACCGAGTGAAATTTATTTCCCAGAGCTGCTACCTCGGTGACATCGCCTCAACGGGATGAGGGGGATCACATGGAAGTGGACACTCCTGACGCGGCCACCTCCCAACGAGGTATAATGAATCTTCACTGTAGTCTGATCTTTGAAAACAATTCGTCGAGTGAATAAATTAATATTGTCGAATGACAGTTGACGACGTCATCCACTTGGAAGACGATGAAGAGCCGCAACGGGGTGCAGAAGGTTATGTTGTGCCTTTGGACACTCCACGCGTGCGCACTCGGAGGACATCATCAAGCCAAGCATCTCATAGGTCGACTGTTGCGCCCTCTCAAAAGCTTGGTGATTCTTCCCGAGCTAGAGCCGACCTTGTGGTTCCGCTGTCGAGTGCCCCACCAGCAACTTCAACTCTAGTGGTTTCAATGCCAATTGGACAACCTCAAGCTCCTCTTGCTACCTCAACTACAGCACCAACTCCTCCGATGACTGCATATCCTTTGTACCACGTACCAGAAGACCAGACTGGAGCTGCCAAAGAGGCCATGATCCAGGCTGGGCAAATGATGCTACGAACGAAGGAGGCGTACGAGGCCAGCAAGTTAGCCTATGATGCCAGTTCAGCGCTTCAAGCCAATGTCCGAGTAAGTTCGATTGTAAGTTCATTTCTGATTGAATTCCTGTCCAACTTGACTTTACACCCACTGGGTGTTTTCTTCAGATGCGTACTTGCTTGGTTTTTCCTCGAGTAGATCGGGTCTTAGTCGAGTGGTTTTTGGTCCAGTGGGGGCACGCTGAGTGCACCCACTGGGTGTAGTCCCCGAGACCGCTGTCAAATGGCGAAGACGTCGGCAGGGGTCTTAAATTTGTGTTGATAGTTGACTTTCACTCGACAGGACAGACCTGGTCGAGTTGTAGTAGGTCCAGTGGGGGCACGCTGAGTGCACCCACTGGGTGTAGTCTCCGAGACCGCCATCGAGTGCTTGCCTCGGCAGGGGTCTGATAGAGACAATGGTTGCATGTTTGCCTCTTTTGTTTATACTCAGACAGGTCGGACCTGGTCGAGTGATTTTGTATCCAGTGGGGGCACGCTGAGTGCACCCACTGGGTGTAGTCCCCGAGACTACTGTCGATCGTTTACGATGAGCAGTAGTCTTAAGAACTTTGGATTCGGACTCCTTTTTCGTACTTGGAGTACAGTTGTCACATGTCCTGCAGGTTTCATGGACATCATTTCCATCAACCATGATATGACGTTTTGCAGGGGTGTGGGGTGGGGCAGCGGACCGCCATCCAGTCGACAGGACATGTTCTTTTCCACTCGGGAGTGAAAAAACATTATCGTCGACTGAACTACTTCTTTGCTGATTTCAGAAAGCCTGTGGGCTCAGGACCAAGTATGTCGAGCTGGAGAAGGAAAAGAATCGACTTCTACTGGAGCTGGAGCTGACGAATAACAACCTGGACCGTGCACAAACTGAACTGAAGACCTTGGGAGATAATCCTTGTCGATCAATTGCATTATTACTTTCATCTTCCATCCTTTGAACTGAGTGAATCCACTCGAACAGACGTACGTGATGAGAACCGCCGACTCCGAGCGCGACGCAACAATGCTATTTCTTTAGATACCATGAAGAAGGTGCTTAAAGACAAGGACAAGGCACTCGCCGACGCTCAGAAGGTGGCAAGGGAGAAAATTGAATCTGTCGAGAAGAAACTTGCCGCGGCCAGCAAATTGGAAGAAGAGAATACCAAACTCAAGCAGGAACGGGCCGATTGGATCAAAAAGCTCGAACTGCAGACCAAGAGAAGGAGCGCTCTGGAGCAATACCTAGGAGACTTCGCGAAGAAGATGTTCGGCATGCTTGAAGGTAACCTTCCTCTGACGTGTGAATTTCTTTGATTTCTTCAGAAGGGCAATGTGATCATCTTTTCGCTTTCTCTTCGCGCAGAATTCTGTCAAGATTTTGAGAAGGAAACTGAAGAGATCGGGCCAAATCTGGATCCCACCAAGTCACCTGTCGGGGACGCCGTGGCCAGGGACATGTTTCGACTTGAAGCTCGTCTCAGGAATGTCCAAGGTTATGTCACTCGGCTGAGGGCTGCGTTGGAGAAGGTCGACAAGGAATTGTGGCCTGAAGACTCCCTCCATACTGATCTCGAGTCAATGATGACCCGCCTCAATGAGATCCCTGGTCGAGTGCAGGCATGGAAGAAATCCGCCGCTCGCTGCGGTGCTGATGTGGCACTTTCACTCGTCCGGGTTCATTGCAAGGAGGCCAGGGAGGACAAACTGAAGGCTCTCCGAGTGATCAACACAAAGAAACTCCAATTTGAAGACTTCATGGAGACCTTCATTGCAGCAGCCACTCAGATTGCTGACGGGATTGATTTGGACACCTTCGTCGAGCCGGCGAGCCCTAGTGGTGCTTGAAAAATACTTTGCTCATAATTAAAACTTTATTTGCCTCGGTATGCCGAGTGATGGTGTAACCGATTAAGACTTCGTTTAGGCCCTGGGCCTGAGTACTTCCCTTTGCGCGAACAAATTTTTGCTGCGCTAAAAACTTTGGATTTATCTGCATTTTGCTGTCAATCCTTTGTTTGGCTGAATTTTGTTTTGCTCCCGAAAAGGAACGGATGTGCAGCATTCAGTAGAATTTCAGACTTAGGCGAAGATTGGTTCGCAGCTAAGTCCCCGAGTAAAAGGAATATTATTCCCTCGGAAAGGTTTTTTAACTTAGGCGAAGACTGATTCGCAGCTAAGTTTCCGAGTGAATGGAATGCTATCCACTCGGAAGGGTTTTTAACTTAGGCGAAAGCTGGTTCGCAGCTAAGCCCCCGAGTGAGAGGATCGCTCGTCACTCGGAGAAGTTTTGAACTTAGACGAAGACTGGTTCGTGGCTAAGTTTTCGAGTGAATGGAATTCTATCCACTCGGAAGGGTTTTAACTTAGGCAAAAACTGGTTCGCAGCTAAGTTTCCGAGTGAATGGAATGCTATCCACTCGGAAGGGTTTTTAACTTAGGTGAAAACGGGGTCGCAGCTAAGTTTCCGAGTGAATGGAATGTTATCCACTCAGAAGGGTTTTTAACTTAGGCGAAAACTGGTTCGTAGCTAAGCCCCCGAGTGAGAGGATCGCTCATCACTCGGAGGATTTTTGAACTTAGACGAAGACTGGTTCGCGGCTAAGTTTCCGAGTGAATGGAATTCTATCCACTTGGAAGGGTTTTTAACTTAGGCGAAAGTTGGTTCGCAGCTAAGCCCCCGAGTGAGAGGATCGCTCGTCACTCGGAGAAGTTTTGAACTTAGACGAAGACTGGTTCGCGGCTAAGTTTCCGAGTGAATGGAATGCTATCCACTCGGAAGGGTTTTTAACTTAGGCGAAAACTGGTTCGCAGCTAAGCCCCCGAGTGAGAGCATCGCTCGTCACTCGGAGAAGTTTTGAACTTAGACGAAGACTGGTTCGCGGCTAAGTTTCCAAGTGAATAGAATGCTATCCACTCGGTAGGGTTTTTAACTTAGGCGAAAGCTGGTTCGCAGCTAAGCCCCCGAGTGAGAGGATCGCTCGTCACTCGGAGAAGTTTTGAACTTAGACGAAGACTGGTTCACAGCTAAGTTTCCGAGTGAATGGAATACCATTCACTCGGGAGGGTTTTTAACTTAGGCGAAAACTGGTTTGCAGCTAAGCCCCCGAGTGAGAGGATCGCTCGTCACTCGAAGAAGTTTTTAAATGCATAATTGTAAGATCGGAATCGACAATAGACTGCAGGAGTCATAACTTTAACAAACGACACTGTCTGGAGTACTTTTATTACATCAAAATAACTCAGTCGTCAAGTATAAAAACGTCGAAGCAAATTCGCGTTCCAAGCGCACGGCTCGTCGATATTCTTTTTGAGATTGAAGAGGTGGTAGGCCCCATTGTTCAGCACTTTGGTGACGACGAAAGGGCCTTCCCACGCCGGGGCCAGTTTGTGAGGTCGTTGCTGATCCACTCGGAGCACAAGATCACCTTCATGGAACGACCGGCTCTTGACGTGCCTCGCATGGAAGCGGCGCAGATCTTGCTGGTATACAGTCGACCGAATCAGAGCCATCTCGCGTTTTATTCGAGGAGATCAACACCATCTTGTCATGCTTGCTTAGCTTCAGGTTCAGAATATAGGTCTACTCGGGGAGAATTGTGAAGGACATCACTTGGCAAAACGGCTTCGGCTGCATACACCAAGAAGAAAGGAGTGCGTCCAGTCGACCGGTTAGGAGTCGTCCTTAAGCCCCACAGAACAGACGGCAATTCAGTGACCCAAGCTCCAGCTGCATGATCGAGGTCTCGCATGAGCCGAGGTTTCAGCCCTTGAAGGATAACGCCATTCGCTTGCTCAGCTTGACCGTTTGACAGGGGGTGCGCAACGGATACGTAATCCACCCGAGTGCCTTGAGAGGAGCAAAAGTGTCTGAACTCTTCCGAGTCAAAGTTTGAGCCATTGTCTGTAATGATACTGTGGGGAACTCCATACCGGAAAGTTATCTCTTTCATGAATTTGATAGCAGTTCGAGCGTTCAGCTTCTTGATGGGTTTGGCTTCAATCCACTTAGTGAACTTGTCGACTGCTACAAGCAAGTGAGTGAATCCACTCTGTCCTGTTCGAAGGGGACCAACCATATCCAAACCCCATACTGCAAACGGCCAGACAAGTGGAATAGTTTTCAAGGCAGACGCAGGTTTGTGTGACAGATTCGAATAGAACTCGCATCCTTCACAGTGATCAACAATCTCTTTAGCCATCTCATTGGCGCGCGGCCAGAAGAAACCAGCTCGGTATGCTTTGGCAAGAATTGTCCTAGAGGACGCATGATGACCACAAGTTCTCGAGTGAATCTCCTCCAAAATCAGTTGACCTTCTTCAGGAGAAATACACCGCTGAATCACACCAGTTACGCTTTCTCGGTAGAGTTGTCCATCCATAACAGTAAAGGCCTTGGATCTGCGGACTATCTGTCGAGCTTCATCTTCATCATCTGGGAGTTCTCGCCTCAGAATGTATGCAATATAAGGTACTGTCCAATCGGGCGTGATCACCAAAATCTCCATGACCAGATCTATGACCGCTGGTATGTCAACTTCAGTCGGATCAGAGGCACTCTTTGCTTGCGGGGGCTCTTCAGTGAAGGGATCTTCCTGTACTGAAGGAGAATGTAGGTGTTCGAGAAACACGTTGCTGGGGACAGGCTTCCGAGTGGATCCAATCTTTGCCAGCTCATCAGCTGCCTGATTTTTCACTCGGGGAACATGATGGAGTTCCAAACCTTCAAACTTCTTCTCAAGCTTCCTTACTGTGTTGCAGTATCCAGTCATAGCAGGGTTCCTGACATCCCACTCTTTCATCACCTGATTGACCACCAAATCAGAGTCACCGTAAACCATCAGGCGCCGGACGCCGAGTGAGATGGCCATACGCAACCCGTACAGGAGTGCTTCATATTCAGCGTCATTGTTGGAAGAATCAAAGTGAATCTGCAGGACATAACTGAGTTTGTCGCCTTTTGGGGACACCAATACTACACCAGCACCAGACCCATTCAGCATCTTAGAGCTGTCAAAGAACATGGTCCAGTGTGCCGAGTGAATTTGGATTGGCTGCTGCTGTTCAATCCACTCGGCCAGGAAATCAGCAAGAGCTTGAGACTTGATTGCCTTTTTCGCTTCAAACTTGATGTCAAAATAAAGGAGCTCAATAGCCCATTTAGCCACTCGACTAGTCGCGTCTCGATTGTTGAGAATCTCAGACAACGGAGCATCGCTGACGACTGAAATTGAGTGATCTTGAAAGTAGTGTGCCACCTTCTTCGCTGACAAATATATACCATATACAAGCTTCTGATAATGTGGGTACCTTTGCTTCGAAGGAGTAAACACTTCAGAAATATAGTAGACTGGACGTTGGACTTTATAAGCCTTGCCTTCCTCTTCCCGCTCGACAGTGAGAACTGTACTGACGACCTGACTAGTGGCCGCGATGTACAGGAGCAAAGGCTCTTTTCTGTGCGGAGCAGCAAGCACCGGCTGGGTGGAAAGCAGGGCTTTGAGCTCAACAAACGCTGCCTCAGCTTCTGGAGTCCACTCGAATGTATCAGACTTCTTCATCAGTCGGTATAAAGGCAATGCCTTCTCACCGAGACGAGAAATGAACCGACTCAACGCTGCTAGGCAACCTGTGAGCTTCTGGACATCGTGCACACGCTCAGGGCTTTTCATTCGGGTGATGGCACTGATCTTTTCAGGATTGACGTCGATTCCTCGTTTGGAAACGAGAAAACTGAGTAACTTGCCACCAGGAACACCGAAAGTGCACTTAGTTGGGTTTAACTTGATATCGTATCTCCTCAAGTTGGCGAATGTCTCAGCCAAGTCAGACAACAGGTCAGAACCTTTGCGAGACTTGACGACAATATCATCCATGTACGCTTCGACATTCCGAGGGATCTGATCAAGCAAACATTTTTGAATCATGCGCATGAAAGTAGCGCCAGCATTTTTCAAACCAAAAGGCATGGTGATGTAACAAAAACACCCGAAAGGGGTGATGAAGGCTATCTTTATTTCATCTGGACCAAACATACGAATCTGATGGTAGCCAGAGTAAGCATCAAGAAAAGATAGACGCTCACACCCCGCAGTTGAGTCGACAATCTGATCAATGCGGGGGAGCGGAAAATGGTCTTTCGGGCAGACCCGGTTGATATGTTTGAAGTCAATACACATGCGGAGTGACTTGTCCCTCTTAGGGACCATGACGACGTTCGATAACCACTAGGAGTGGTAAATCTCACGTATAAACTTAGCCGCCAAGAGACGAGCCACCTCCTCGCCGATTGCTTTCCGTTTCTCTGCTGCCGACCGAGGCAAGTGCTCCTTCACAGGCTTGGCCTTCGGGTCGACTCTCAGTCTGTGCTCAGCCAGTTCCCTGGGTACACCCGGCATGTTAGCAGGCTTCCATGCAAAGATGTCCCAGTTCTCATGGAGGAACTGGATGAGCTCGGCTTCCTATTTGCTGTCGAGTGTCGTTGAGATGTTGGTCGGGGCAGCATTAGGATCTGTCGGGTGAATGTGCACTTGTTTCACTTCGCCTGCCGACTGGAAAGCTGACTCGGAGGCAGGCTTCTTGGCATGCAGCAGGTCGGCAGGATCAGCACTCTTCTTGTATTCTTCCAATTCGACCACAGTCATCTGATGATCGGCGATTTTGGAGCCCTGCTGAAGGCACTCCTCAGCCCTCTGTCGATTGCCAGTGACTGTGATCACACCCTTGGGCCCGGGCATCTTCAGCTTGAGATACACGTAACATGGACGGGCCATGAAACGAGCATAAGCCGGACGGCCAAGGATGGCATGATACGCGCTCTGAAAGTCTACAACTTCAAAAGTCAATTTCTCTTTTCTAAAATTCTTGTCCGTGCCGAATACCACATCCAATGCTATCTGGCCGAGTGACTTGGCCTTCTTCCCAGGGATGACTCTGTGGAAGTGCATATTGCTTTCGCTGAGTCGGGACATCGGAATGCCCATCCCCTTTAGGGTATCCGCATACAAAATGTTCAGACCACTCCCTCCATCCATCAAAACTTTGCGGAGTCGAGTGCCTCCCGCAACCGGGTCTGCCACCAGCGCTGCCGACCAGGGGTGGCGATATGAGCTGGGTAATCTGACTGGTCGAATGTGATAGCAGTCTGAGACCACTTGAGGTACGTGGGGGTAGCAGGAACAGCCATGTTGACTTCTCTGTTGATAACTTTTAGTCGACTCTTGCTTTCAACATCGGCAAAAATCAACAGAGTGGCATTGACCTCAGGGAACTCTACTTTGTCTTCTTCATCCTCCTTTTCAGGATCTTTCTCACTCGACTGACTTTCCTTGAACTGCTGGATCAGCAAACGGCACTGTCGAGTGGTATGCTTCGGCAATATCAAATTGCCCTCTTCATCTTTCTTCGTGTGGATTGCACACGGTAAATCCATAACATCTGTACCCGAATGATTCTTTGACTTCTTGGGGGTAAACTTAGCTTTAGATTTTCCTTTGTTTTTGCCTTGTGCCGCCAGAGCGGCCGCTTCTGCCTGGGCAGGAGCATCAGCTTTGCACTTCTGCTTCCGACTGGAATTGCCACCACCGGCGTCGTTGTCGACTACTTTTCCTTTGCCACTACGGAGGCGGTCTTCTTCTTTGCCATTAGCGTACCGAGTGGCAATCTCCATCATTTTACTCAGGGAAATGTCACCTGTCCACCCAAACTTCAGGTAAAGCTCTCTGTACTTCACACCGGCCTTGAAAGCACAAACAGCCTGATGCTCGGAAACATTCTCCACTGTGTGATGCAAAGTGGACCAACGCTGAATGTAATCCCTCAAAGACTCATTGGGCTTCTGAAAACAATGCTGCAAATCAATCAAACCCGCAGGACGCTTGCAAGTACCCTCAAAGGTACTGATGAACACTCGGGCAAGATCCTCCCAGCAATAGATGCTAGAAGGAACCAAGCGATTCAACCACGCCCGGGCCGAACCATCCAACATCAAGGACAAATGCTTCATGGCTACGTTGTCATTCCCCCCCCCCCCCAATCTGCACAGCCACTCGGTAATCATCCAACCATGTTTCAGGCTTCGACTCGCCGGAGAACTTGCTTATTCCAGCCGCCAACCTGAAGTTGGGGGGAATCTCCGCAGAGCGAATGGCTCTGCTGAAACACTCGGGACCAGAAACAACGCTATCACTTCCACTCGGATAGTCTCTGTCATTACCATCTCTGTGGGCTCTGCCTCTATCGATCCGCCTTTGGGCAAGGACATTCCTTCAATCGAACCCAGGATTCCGCTCATCGCCGAACGGGCGCCTATCGTCATAGTGTCGGGGCACATGCGATCCACTCCGCGGAGGAGTAATCACTCGACGGTGATCATCACGGTGATAACGAGGAGAAAAATTGTCTCGCCCCTGATCTTGGTACTGATCTTCACGGTAACCTCCTCCCCTGCGGCGCAGAGGTGACCCCGGACTGTGCGCTGACTGAACTGTGTCTGCCCTGGGGGAGTTACTATGCAACCTATTGCGCGACTGAGAAACAACCGAATTCTGCTGCTGCGCTGCATCTAGCAACGCTCAGATCTGCTGCAAACCCCTCACAGCCTCCGAACGGGACGGCTGAATGGAATCTGCTATCATCGCAGCTGCTGCAACATTCAGAATTGGAGTACGGAACACCTTGACATTGTTATGAGAACCAGTCGGAAACAGCTGTCGCTGACGTCGAATGGAAACAAGGGGACGCTGGCGGGCATACTCGTCGAGTGCCTCCTGCATCTCTTTGAGTCGAAGGCGAGTGGCCTCCATGGCCTGAGCCTCAGCAGTCGCACTGATGATAGGAGTATGGAGGATATCCTCATCTCGGCGGTGTTGTTCATTCGACGGTCCTCCAGCTTCGTGCCTGTCGCGATTGAAGCCGGGCGGCGGGCTCTGATGAGAGCCAGCCATGAGAACCTCTGCCGCAGGATCGCAGCTCTCGCACTCGGAGGGGACGTCAGATGGATCCGACACCGAGTCGAACACGCCGTGAAGTGATTCGGCGGGCTCGATAGCCGCAATCTGCAGAGACGAAACTTGGCGAGCCACAGCATGCCTAACCCAGCGCTGGAGCCGCGAACGACCGGATCGCTTGCGATGACGACCAGCAGGGAGGATTGACAGGTACGGAGTTGACGGTTGTAGAAGAAGGACACCGCAGGAGCTCGTAGAGAAGTGCGTCGCCCCGCGGATCGGGAGCGCCTCAACATCTAAAGGCGCTTCCTGGAGCCATGCCGAGTCGTCGGCGATGAAGGTGAGCGCTCCGAGATGGATCTCGTGGCCCAGGAACAAATCACTGCCAGAAGACATGACGAAGGAGAAAAAATGCAACCTCGCCGGAAGTCGCTTAGACGCCTGCCCCACGGTGGGCGCCAACTGTCGTGGGAACGAGCCTGGCAGTAGAAGATAGGGGTATGAAGGGAGAGGGCAGAGTCCTAGCTACGGCGAGGATGTACACACAGATGTATGAGTTCAGGCCCCTCTCGTGGAGGTAACAGCCCTACGTCTCGGTGCTCAGGAGCTTTTCTGTCGTGTGGAATATAGGAGTTACAGGGTGCGAACCCTTGTGCCAGAGGGGAGGGGCGGCTTATATAGAGTGCGCTGCCCTTCATAATGTCCGACATCTAAGGGTCCGATCGTGGCTATAAGGATGAACGTTACTGGTAACATATGTAATAAATGCTACTTATGATCTAGACAAACGCCTGCCCGCTGGCCTCCCTGGGGTGGCTTCTGACCTTCTGTGGTCGACTGTCTTCTAGTTCTTGTCGAGTGGAATGTACCCGTCGAGTGGATGAAGAAACCTCCGTGTGGATGTTGTCGAGTGACTTGTACGTCTTGGTGATTTCAGTCGGAGACTTCCTTGTAGTCCTTAAGTTTGATAGGGCAGTGTCTTTGGGTAGGGCATGTAGGTCAGGCCTATGACCCTACCCTAGGTACATAACCCCATCACATCCAAAAACCCAAAGCCAAATTCATTCTTTGAGAGTCCACCATACCTACCTACGGATCGAGTAAGATCCTTCAAGTAAGTTGTCATCGGTGCAATAAGGCAATAAAAATTGCTTCTAAAAGTGTTTTGATCAATTAGTGTAAGAGAAAATTGAGCGCTATACAAACTTATGATGGCAAAGCAATAAAAGCGACGGACTGCATAATAAAGGTTGCTATCAT
This sequence comes from Elymus sibiricus, assembly GCA_039707655.1. Taxonomy (NCBI): domain Eukaryota; kingdom Viridiplantae; phylum Streptophyta; class Magnoliopsida; order Poales; family Poaceae; genus Elymus; species Elymus sibiricus. Next base: position 380,420,376 of record CM077669.1, read on the forward strand.
AGGGGGCAATATAGCGTGACGTTCTTTTACATTAAGGGATTAGGCATACAAACCAAAAAGCGCATGACAACCTCTGCTTCCCTCTACGAAGGGACTATATTTTACTTTTATGTATTTACTTTTATGCAAGAGTCAAAGTATTCTTCCCTATTCCTTTTTACTTTTTTCTTTTGCAAGCATCATGTGGTGAGGAAAGATCTAGGCACATATATCCAGTTGGATATGGGTGGCCATGAGTTATTAATGTTGACATCAACCTTGAGGTGAATACGTGGGGAGGCGAAACTATAATCCCCTATCTTCCTATGTGTCCGCTTGAAAAAATTTGCGCATGGGTATGCCGTGAGTGTTAGCAATCATAGAAGACTAAATGATGGTTGAGTATGTGGACTTCCCAAAAGGCTCCGACATGAGACCCTTCCTGAAAATATGATGAATTGTAGTTGCAAAGTTGACTGAGAACATAGTTTGCTGGTTTTCAATAAGGTTTATGCTTCATACTTCTATATTGTGATGAATTGTTACTCGTTCATGAGAAGTTATATGATGAAAGTGTATAAATAAGTTTTATGATAGAGTTTGTTGCTGTTATGATAATAAGCATGATGCTTCTATGTCCGTATTTTTTTTATCGACACCTCTCTCTCAAACCATGTGGACAAACTTTTCAATTTCGGCTTTTCGCTTGAGGACAAGCGAGGTCTAAGCTGCCTCACTTGGCCTAGTTTTTTTTCATTGTTACAATGCAGGAATACGACCGTCATCCTAAAATTTGAAAAAATTCGGCGTTCAATCGGCATTTTTATACATTAAGTTAGTTTCCAGAAATTTAATGGCCATAGTTCAAAACAGAAACTCGTGAACAAGCAAGATGAAGCAAAAATCGCTTGAAAATCATATTTATGTACTACTTGCTTCTGTATATATGCCACGTGCAATAAATTTGAAGGAGTTCCAAACATCTTGAGTGACGGTTTGGACACAAAAGCATTGGGAATATAGGTTTTTAAAATCAAAAATGAAAAAAAATGCGCCAAAGTACATGAAAATATGCATGATTTCCCGACATGGGGCCAAGATGTCATGATCAAAGTAACGGCTTGTTTGAGATAAGCTTTGACATATGTCAAGCTGGCAATGGTTAACTGTTACTCGCGTCCCCATGGGTAATTACTCTATTAGGGCACGGGTGCTGATACGTCCATTTTGCATCATGATTTCCTACTGTTATTTAATATGTTTTGTTGAATAATAATGCTTTAGGGAGTGATTCTAATGCCTTTTCCCTCATAATATGCAAGGTTTACACAAAGAGGGAGAATACCGGCAGCTGGAATTCTAGACCGGAGAAAAGCACATTAGAGATACCTATTCTGCACAATTCCAATGAAGCTGAAACTTTACGGAGATTATTTTTGGAATTAATAAAAAATACTGGAGCAAAGAACTACCGGAGGGGGCCACCCTAGTGGGCACAAGACACAAGGGCGCGCCAGGCCCCCCTGGGCGCGCCCTGGTGGGTTGTGCCCTCCTCGGCCCACCTCTGGTGCCCATCTTCTGGTATATAATCACTTTTGACCTAGAAAAAATAAGAGTACGACTTTCGGGACGAAGCGCCGCTGCCTCGAGGCGGAACTTGGGCAGGAGCACTTTTTCCCTCCGGCGGAACGATTCCGCCAGGGGAACTTCCCTCCCGGAGGGGGAAATCAAAGCCATCGTCATCACCAACACCCCTCTCATCTTTGGGAGGCCAATCTTCATCAACATCTTCAACAGCACCGTCTCCTCTCAAACCCTAGTTCATCTCTTGCGTTCAATCTTTGTATCGGAACCTTAGATTGGTACCTGTGGGTGACTAGTAGTGTTGATTACCTTGCGTAGTTGATTACTATATGGTTTATTTGGTGGAAGATTATATGTTCAGATCCATTATGCTATTCAATACCCCTCTGATCTTGAGCATGATTGTTATTTGTGAGTAGTTACCTTTGTTCTTGAGGTCACGGGAGAAGTCATGTTGCAAGTAATCATGTGAATTTGATATGTGTTCGATATTTTGATGATATGTATGTTGTGATTCCCTTAGTGGTGTCATGTGAACGTAGACTACATGACACTTCACCATTCATGGGCCTAAGGGAATGCATTGTGGAGTAGTTATTAGATGATGGGTTGCTAGAGTGATAGAAGGTTAAACCCTAGTTTATGCGCTACTTCGTAAGGGGCTGATTTGGATCCAAACGTTTAATGCTATGGTTAGATTTTATCTTAATACTTTTCTCGTAGTTGCGGATGCTTGCGAGGGGGTTAATCATAAGTGGGAGGTCGTTCAAGTAAGAACAGCACCCAAGCACTGGTCCACCCACATATCAAATTATCAAAGTAACGAATACGAATCAAAGCAACATGCTAAAAGTGACTAGATGAAATTCCCGTGTACCCTCAAGAACACTTTGCCTATTACTAGAGCTTGTTATGGCCTGTCCTTGGCCACAAAAGGATTGGGCTACCTTGCTGCACCTTATTTACCGTTACCGTTACTTGCTCGTTACCAATTACCTTGTTATCAAACTATCTGTTGCCTACAATTTCAGTGCTTGCAGAAATTACCTTGCTGAAAACTGCTTGTCATTTCCTTCTGCTCCTCATTGGGTTCGACACTCTTACTTATCAAAAGGACTACGATTGATCCCCTATACGTGTGGGTCATCAGGTGCCATCTTGAATGCCCTTCGGGAAGTTGGTGGGTCAAATACCTTACCGAGCGTGCAGGACGGGGATGGAGATGGGATAGCATTACCCGCCTTACCCATGAATTGAAGTACTTACATGTGGGCTCTGAAATTAGTAGACCCCACGTAATTGGTGGCCTCGGTCACTCAAATTTACACACATCCCACCCCTTTGGCCCAAAATTCTCTAAGAAATCCCAAACCTAGCCACAACATATTGTTTATTGCGTTGAAATACTAGTTTTTCTACAGAAATACATGAAGGTTGTTCCTAAATGCATATGTGGGTTTCCCCACGGTGATAAAGGACCCAGTGGGGACGTGGATGGGAAACGTTTTATCCCCGCGCACGGGTACGTAGACGGTGACGGGGATGGGAGGGTGGTGATGGGGACGGAGATGGGACATACGTGGCTTGAGACTACGTCGGTATATCCCCAAAGAGGAAGGGATGATGCAGCGCAGCGACGGTAAGTATTTCCCTCAGTTATGAAACCAAGGTATCGAACCAGTAGGAGGATCACCAACACTACGTAAACAGCACCTGCACACAAAGAACAAATACTTGCAACCCGACGCGAAAGAGAGGTTGTCAATCTCTCTACAGTAAAAAGATAGATTAGGATATGATAGATTGGATAGATAGATCTCTCAAGAACACAAAATAAAAGAGGCAAATAAAAAGTGCAGCAAGGTATTTTGGGATTTTTGGAATAATAGATCTGAAAACAAAAGCGGCAAAAGGAAGATCGGAAAGCAATATGTTGGAAAAGTAGACCCGGGGGCCGTAAGATTCACTAGTAGCTTCTCTCATGAGTATAGCACACGGTGGGTGAACAAATTACCGTTGGGAAATTGATAGAAGATCAAATAATCATGACAATATCCAAGGCGATGATCATTATATAGTCATCACGTCCAAGATTAGTAGACCGAAACGATTCTACATCTACTACTATTACTCCACACATCGACCGCTATCCAGCATGCATCTAGTGTATTAAGTTCATGGAAAAATAGAGTAATGCAATAAGAACGGTGACATGATGTAGACAAGATCTATTCATGTAGGAATAGACCCCATCTTGTTATCCTTAATAGCAACGATACATGCGTGCCTCGCTACCCCTTCTGTCACTGGGAGAGGACACCGCAAGATCAAACCCATCACAAAGCACCTCTTCCCATGGCAAGAAAAATCAATCTAGTTGGCCCAACTAAACCAAAGATTCAAAGAAGAAATACGAGGCTATAATTAAGCATGCATATAAGAGATCAAAGAAGACTCAAATAATATTCATGGATAGAAATTGATCATGAACTCAAAATTCATCGGATCAACAAACACACCGCAAAAGTTTACATCAAATAGATCTCCAAGAGACCATTGTATTGAGAATCAAAAAAGAGAGAGAAGAAGCCATCTAGCTACTGCCTACGGACCCGTAGGTCTATGGTGGACTACTCACGCATCATCGGAGAGGCACCAATGAGGATGATGAACCCCTCCGTGATGGTGTTAGATTGGATCTCGCGGTTCTGGAACTTGCGGCGGCTGGATGTGTTTTTCGTCAACTCCCCTAGGGTTTCTGGAATATTTGGGAATTTATAGGCATCAGAGGCGGTGGAGAGGCATCCCGAGGAGGGCACAACCCATCAGGGCACGCCTAGGGCCTCTGGCGCGCCCTGGTGGATTGTGGTCTCCTTGACCCTCCCCTCTGGCACTTCTTTGGCCCACTGGATATCTTCTGGTCCAAAAAAATCTCCAAAAAGTTTCGCAGTGATTGGGCTTCATTTGGTACTGATATTATGTGAGGTAAAAAACAAGCAAAAAATAGCAACTGGCACTTTCGCACTATGTCAATAGGTTAGGCCCAAAAATGATATAAAGTTACTATAAAATGATTGTAAAACATCCAAGATTGATAATATAACAGCATGGAACAAGCAAAAATTATAGATACGATGGAGACGTATCAGCATCCCCAAGCTTAATTACTACTCGTCCTCGAGTAGGTAAATGATAAAAACAGAATTTTTGATGTGGAATGTTGCCTAACATGTTCATCACATAATCTTTTCTTTTGTAGCATGGACATTTCGACATTTAGATGGTTCAAAGCAATAGTCTAGTTTTAACATAATGACTTTAATACTCAAGCATGTCAACTAGCAGCCATGTCTTTCAAAATATCAACACTAAAGAGAGTTATCCCTAGCCCATCATGCTCAATCATTGATCCATTCATGAAACACACTCAAATATTAACTACACCCAATGCTCAAGTATGATCATAGTGCCCCCTAGTTGGTGCTTTATAAGAGAAGATGGAGACTCAAATAAAAATAAAAATTGCATAAAGTAAATAGATAGGCCTTTCGCAGAGGGAAGTAGGGATTTGTAGAGGTGCTAGAGCTCAAAGTTTAAATTGAGAGAGAAAAATATTTTGGGTGGCATGCCTTTCCTGTCAACAAAAACGCCAAAGTAGTTCACAATACTTTCCATGCTAGATATATCATAGGCGGTTCCCAAACATAAGTAAAGTTTATTCCTTTTTCCACCATTCTTTCACAATCCATGGCTGGCCGTATCCACAGTTGCCTTCCATACCAACACTTTCCAAGGAATTTATTATTTGACAACAAAAGTAATTCTTTTTATTTCATTTCGGGATTGGGCATCCCTATTACCGCCATACTCTCATGCAATGACAAGTGAATAAACACTCATCTTGAGAATAACATATCTAGCATGGAAAAATATTGGACACCACCTACTGTTTCATGAGCTGTACGAGCACACAAAAAGGAAATTTATTTTGAAAAGTAGAGATGGCACAGACAAATTTGCTTAGAACGGCATGGAAATACCGCATATTGGTAGGTATGGTGGACTCATAAGGCAAAACTGGGTTTAAGGATTTTGGATGCACAAGTAGTATTTCTACTTAGTACAAGTGGAGGCTAGCAAATAGATTGAGAAGCAACCAATCAAGAAACGAAAATTCACATAAGCGAGCATTGAGCATAACTAACACCGAATAATGCACCATAAGTAGGATGTAATTTCATTGCATAACTATTGACTTTCGTACTTGCATAGGGAATCACAAACCTTAACACCAATATTCTTACTAAAGCATAATTACTCACTAACATGACTCACATATCACTATCATCATGTCTCAAAACTATTACAAGGAATCAAGTTTAATTTGTCCAATGATCTTCATGAAAGTTTTTATTATATCCTCCTTGTATATTTATCACTTTGGGACTAGTTTCATATATTGCCATTGCTTTTGAAAAGCTCAAACAAATTTAAGTGAAGAACATGAGCATAGAGATTTCATCTCACAAAATAGTATAAGTGAAGCATGAGAGGATTTCTTCAAAATTTACTAACTCTCAAATTAATCTAAGTGAAGCATGAGAGTATTTCTACAAAAATTTCCAAGCACACCGTGCTCAAAAAGATATAAGTGAAGCACTAGAGCAAATCCATAGCTCAAAAGGTTTAAGGGAAGCATATAGAGCAATTCTAACAAATCATAGCATAATTTTGGCTCTCTCAAATAGGTGTGTCCAGCAAGGATACTAGTGACAAACTAAAAAGCAAAGCAAGCAAAGCCTCAAATGATACAAGATGCTCCAAGCAAAACTCATGATATGTGACGAATAAAAATATAGCTCCAAGTAAAATACCGATGGTCTTTAGAAGAAAGAGGGGATGCCACTCGGGGCATCCCCAAGATTAGTTGCTTGTTTCTATTTGGATATATCTTGGGGGTGATGTAGCATCCCCAATCTTAGGCTCTTTTCACTCCTTATTCCTTCATCCATCGTGATCTCACAAAAAACTCGAAAACTTCAATCACACAAAACTCAACAAAACCTTCGTGAGATCCGTTAGTATAATAAAGCAACTACTTTAAGTACTGTTGAAAACCCAATGAAATTTTATTATTGCATTATACCTACTGTATCTTAACTTTACCATGGCTTATACTCTTCAATACAACCCATAGATTCATCAAAACAAGCACACAATGCAACGAAAACAGAATCTGTCTTAAACAGAACAGTCTGTAGTAATATGTACTCTAACCATACTTCTGTAACTCTAAATATTCTAAAAAATTAGGTAAACGTAAAGAATTTGTATAGCAACACTGTGTTAAAATTTCAGCTCAATATCACGCTCCAGTAAAATATGAAAATTCGCACACTTGAGGCAAAGTTTCTGTTTCAGATTCAACGTTGTTTCTACTCATCTTATGAGTCACTCTAAAGGCTTTACTTGGCACAAACACTAAATAAAATATAAAAATACAATCATAACAGAGGCATAATTGTGTCAACACTCAAAAACAGAAAGAAAAAGAAGAAAATAAAGTTATTCATTGGGTTGCCTCCCAACAAGCGCTATCATTTTACGCCCCTAGCTAGGCATAACGCATAGATTCAAGTATTGTCATCTTTGGTTTTCAACTCCTCAATCACACAACTAGATTTTTTAAAGAATTCAGCATGCATACTCTCAATGACAACACTTCTAGGAATAAGACCAAAAAATTCATCCTTGTAAATAGGCCCTTTTACTATTTCAACGAAATTGGGATGAATACTAATCATTTTAAGATCTCCCTTGTGACTAATAGGTGTAGCAACTTTGTTCTTAGTGACTTGCGTGGTCTTGCAAATTTTTAGAGGAGTTTTTTCAATAGTTTTATAACAGAATAAAAAGGCGAACCCAAGTTACTAAAAAATTCTTCCAACTTATCAATCCGGTAAGGACTCTCTTCTATCCTTTTGTTAACTACGGTATCTTTTTTCCTTTAACAATTTAAAGGCATCTCCCGCTTTCGACCCAATTTTATTAGCAAGATTATGCATTTTCGTATCCAAATTTTCAAGATGTTCTTTGGTAATCATCTTCTTTTCAATAGCATCTAGCCTCTCCATAACAGGTTTGAGGGTTAAAGTTGTTTCATTAATCATGACAGATGGCGTTCCCACTAAGCTTCCCATAGCATTAAAATCATCCAAAGATGGACACATCAAGAAATTTCCACCGGTAATCGTATCAAGGACGAATCTATACCAAGTGGTGATGCCCACATAAAAACTACGAAGGAGAACAATGGTAGATTGCTTATGAATAGATCTATTATGAGCATTGCAAATCCTATACCAAGCATCTTTTAGGTTCTCCCCTCCCCTTTGCTTAAAATTAAGAACTTCATTCTCGGGGGTACACACAATAGAGGAAGAACTAGCCATAACAACAAGGTAGTCGAACAAGAGATCTGACGAGAAAAAGGCAAACGAAAAAGAGGGCGAATAAAACAGCAAATTTGGTGAAGTGGGGGAGAGGAAAACGAGAGACAAATGGCAAATAATGTAATTGCAAGGAGATGAGATTTGTGATTAGGAACCTGGTAGATGATGATGGTGTCTCCTCGGCACCAGAGATTGGCACATAGAAGAGACAGCTTCCTCCCCGGCAACGGCGCCAGAAATTCCTTTGACATGGCTTGAGACTGCGTCAGTATTTCCCCAAAGAGGAAGGGATGATGCAACATAGCGACGCTAAGTATTTCCCTCAGTTATAAAACCAAGGTATCGAACCAGTAGGAGGATCACCAACACTATGTAAACAGCACCTGCACACAAAGAACAAATACTTGCAACCCGACGCGAAAGAGAGGTTGTCAATCTCTCTACGATAAAAAGATAGATTAGGATATGATAGGTTGGATAGATAGATCTCTCAAGAACACAAAATAAAAGAGGCAAATAAAAAGTGCAGCAAGGTATTTTTGGGTTTTTGGAATAATAGATCTGAAAACAAAAGCGGCAAAAAGATAGATCGGAAAGCAATATGTTGGAAAAGTAGACCCAGGGGCCGTAGGATTCACTAGTGGCTTCTCTCATGAGTATAGCACACGGTGCGTGAAAAAATTACAATTGGGCAATTGATAGAAGATCAAATAATCATGACGATATCCAAGGTGATGATCATTATATAGGCATCACGTCCAAGATTAGTAGACCAAAACGATTCTGCATCTACTACTATTACTCCACACATCGACCGGTATTCAGCATGCATCTAGTGTATTAAGTTCATGGAAAAACGGAGTAATGCAGTAAGAACGGTGACATGATGTAGACAAGATCTATTCATGTAGGAATAGACCCCATCTTGTTATCCTTAATAGCAACAATACATACGTGCCTCGCTGCCCCTTTTGTCACTGGGAGAGGACACCGCAAGATCGAATCCATCACAAAGCACCTCTTCCCATGGCAAGAAAAATCGATCTAGTTGGCCTAACTAAACCAAAGATTCGAAGAAGAAATACGAGGCTATAAGTAATCATGCATATAAGAGATCAAAGAAGACACAAATAATATTCATGGATAGAAACTGATCATGAACTCAAAATTCATCGGATCCCAACAAACACACCGCAAAAGTTTACATCAAATAGATATCCAATATTGAGAATCAAGAGAGAGAGAGAGAAGAATCCATCTAGCTACTGCTTACGGACCCGTAGGTCTATGGTGGACTACTCACGCATCAACGGAGAGGCACCAATGAGGATGATGAACCCCTCCGTGATGGTGTTAGATTGGATCTCGCGGTTCTGGAACTTGTGGTGGCTGGATGTGTTTTTCGTCGACTCCCCTAGGGTTTCTGGAATATTTGGGAATTTATAGGCATCAGAGGCGGTGGAGAGGCGTCCCGAGGAGGGCACAACCCATCAGGGTTCGCCCAGGGCCTCTGGCGCGCCCTGGTGGGTTGTGGTCTCCGAGACCCTCCCCTCTGGCACTTCTTTGGCCCACTGGATGTCTTCTGGCCCAAAAAAAATCTCCAAAAAGTTTCGCGGTGATTGGGCTTCGTTTGGTACTGATATTCTGCGAAGTAAAAAACAAGCAAAAACAACAACTAGCACTTTGGCACTATGTCAATAGGTTAGTCCCAAAAAATGATATAAAGTTGCTATAAAATGATTGTAAAACATCCAAGAATGATAATATAAAAGCATGGAACAAGAAAAAATCATAGATGCGTTGGAGACGTATCAGGGACTCCAATACCTGCCTGAGTAATCCCCAGCTTGAGACACATGCCTCTCACAAACCGGAGCATCACACGAAGGGGCGTGGTTCCGAGAGGGAACATGGGGCCATGTGTGATGACGAACCGCCAATCGATGTCTCATTCGACCTAGTTTTTTTCATCGTTACAATGCACGACTACGGCCGACATCCAAATTTTTTTAAAAAATTGGCGTTCTATTGGCTTTTTTATACATTAAGTTAGTTTCTAGAAATTTAATGACCATAGTTCAAAACTGAAACACATGAACAAGCCAGATGAAGCAAAAACCACTGGAAAATCATATTTATGTACTGCTTGCTTACGTATATATGCCACGTGCAATAAATTTGAAGGAGTTCCAAACATCTTGAGTGACGGTTTGGACAAAAAAGCATTGAGAATCTAGGTTTCTAAATTCAAAAAATGAAAAAAATGCTCTGAAGTACATGAAAATCTGCATGATTTCCCGCCATGGGGCCAAGATGTCGTGGTTACTGCTCTCGGACTTGCTTCCGTAACACAAATGGCACGCATGCATTACATTTGGATAGAAAATGTAAATATTTGGCAAGTCAAACGGGTCTCACATCATTGGCACTCTGTTTCGCGTTTCGAGTTTTGGAAGCCAATTTTCGCGGGCTATTAATCACACGCGGTCATGCATTGGGAACCGTCGATGATGTTAAGTCACACACGACTGTTGACTAGGAAATCGTGTGCAATTGAATTCTGGCGACCGGCGCGTCCGTTATACACTACTAGGGAAAACCTTATACACAGAACCTTAGCAGTAGCGCTGGATAAAAAGAGGCGCTACTGCTACATAGCCGTAGCGCGCGTCCAGAACAGGCGCTACTGCTAACGACTTAGCAGTAGCGCGGCAGCAAAAAAAAGCGCTACTACTAATATTGCCCCACTTTTGCCGCCAGGCTAGGTTTAGTAGTAGTGTTCGGGTTTATACAAGTTTACGGAGAAGCTTGTATTTACATGAAAGTGAGTGGGAGCTCTATAGCGTTTCTAATATTATATGTGGATGACATATTGCTGATTGGAAACAATATAGAAATGTTAGAAAGCGTGAAGGAAGATTTGAACAAGAGTTTTTCAATGAAGGACCTAGGAGAAGCTGCTTTCATATTAGGCATCAAGATCTATAGAGATAGATCGAGACGCTTAATAGGACTTTCACAGAGCACATACCTTGACAAAGTTTTGAAGAAGTTCAAAATGGATCAGTCCAAGAAGGGGTTCTTGCCTGTATTGCAAGGTGTGAAGTTGAGTGAGACTCAATGCCCAGTGACTGCAGAAGATAGAGAAAAGATTAGTGTCGTCCCCTATGCTTCAGCCATAGGCTCTATCATGTATGCAATGCTGTGCACAAGACCCGATGTTAGCCTTGCCATAAGTATGGCCGGAAGGTTTCAAAGTGATCCAGGAATGGAACATTGGACGGCGGTCAAGAATATCCTGAAGTACCTGAAAAGGACTAAGGACATGTTTCTCGTTTATGGACATGATCAAGAGCTCGTCGTAAAGGGTTACGTCGATGCAAGCTTTGACACTGATCCGGATGACTCTAAGTCTCAAACCGGATACGTATTTATTCTCAATGGGGGTACGGTAAGCTGGTGCAGTTCCAAGCAGAGCGTGGTAGTTGATTCTACAATTCCATCCATGATTACATCAAGGAGGACGACATAAATATTTGCAAAGTGCACAGGGATCTGAATGTTGCAGATCCGATGACTAAACCTCTTCCAAGGGCTAAACATGATCAACACCAGAACTGTATGGGTGTTAGATTCATTACAATGTAAATCACATAATGATGTGAGCTAGATTATTGACTCTAGTGCAAGTGGGAGACTGTTGGAAATATGCCCTAGAGGCAATAATAAAAGTAGTTATTATTATATTTCCTTGTTCATGATAATCGTTTATTATCCATGCTATAATTGTATTAATTGGACACACTGGTACATGTGTGGATACATAGACAACACTGTGTCCCTAGTATGCCTCTAGTAGACTAGCTTGTTGATCAAAGATGGTCAAGGTTTCCTAGCCATAGACATGAGATGTCATTTGATAACAGGATGACATCATTAGGAGAATGATGTGATGGGCAAGACCCAAACTATGAACGTAGCATATGATCGTGTCAGTTTATTGCTATTGTTTTCTGCATGTCAAGTATCTGTTCCTATGACCATGAGATCATGCAACTCACTGACACCGGAGGAGTACCTTGTGTGTATCAAACGTCGCAACGTAACTGGGTGACTATAAAAATGCTCTACAGGTATCTCCGAGGGTGTCTGTTGAGTGGGCATGGATCAAGACTGGGATTTGTTACTCCGTGTGACGAAGAGGTATCCCGGGGCCCACTCGGTAATACAACATCACAATAAGCCTTGCAAGCAATGTGACTAATGTGTTAGCCACAGGATCTTGTATTACGGAACGAGTAAAGAGACTTGCCGGTAACGAGATTGAACTAGGTATAGAGATACCGACGATCGAATCTCGCGCAAGTAACATACCGAAGAACAAAGGGAACAGCATACGGGATTAACTGAATCCTTGACATAGAGGTTCAACCGATAAAGATCTTCATAGAATATGTTGGAAACAATATGGGCATCCAGGTCCCGCTATTGGTTATTGACCGTAGAGGTGTCTCGGTCATGTCTACATAGTTCTCGAACCCGCAGGGTCTGCACACTTAAGGTTCGGTGGTGTTTTGGTAGTATAGAGTTATGTATGGTGGTGACCGAAGGTTGTTCGGAGTCCCGGATGAGATCCCGGACGTCACGAGGAGCTCCGAAATGGTCTGGAGGTAAAGATTGATATATAGGAAGTCCCGTTTTGGTCACCGGAAAAGTTTCGGGTATTTCGGTAGTGTACCGGGAGTGCCGGGAGGGTACCGGGGGACCATCGGGAGGGGCCTCATGGGCTCTGGGAGGAGGTGAAACAGCCCCTAGTGGGCTGGCCGAACCCCCCTAACAAGGCCCATGCGGCTAGGGGTGGGAAAGTCCAAGTGGAGATAAGGAAAAACAAGTGGAAGTGGAATCCTACTTGGAGTAGGATTGGAGTAGGACTCCTCCACCTCTCCCACTTCGGCCGCACCTAGGGGCAGCCCTAGGGGCGCCGGCCTCCCTCCCCTTCCTCCTATATATACTAGAGGGGAGAGAGGGCAGCCGCACCAGAAAACCCTAAGCCACGATGCAGCCCTCTCTCCCCGATAGATCAAGTCCTCTAGTTTTTCAGCAATGCTTGGGCGAAGCCCTGCTGGAATAGTTCCACCACCACCGCCACCGCGCCGTCGCGCTGCCGGAGAACTCACCTACCCCTCCGCTCCCTCTTGCTGGATCAACAAGGCAGAGATCGTCATCGAGCTGTACGTGTGCTGAACGCGGAGGTGCAGTCCGTTCAGCGCTAGATCGGGACGGATCGTGATTGGATCGCGGGACGCTCGGCGATTTGGATCGCGAAGACGTTCGACTACATCAACTGCGTTTCTTAACGCTTCCCGCTTAGTGATCTACAAGGGTATGTAGATCCACTCTCCCTCTCGTAGATGCTCATCACCATGGATAGATCTTGCGTGTGCGTAGGAAATTTTTTGTTTCCCATGCAACGTTCCCCAACAGTGGCATCATGAGCTAGGTCTATGTGTAGATGAGATCACGAGTAGAACACAAAGGAGTTTGTGGGCGTTGATATTCAGATTGCTTCCCGCCTTGGTCTTTTCTTGATTCGGCGGTATTCTGGGATGAAGCGGCCCAGACCAACCTTACTCGTACACTTACGAGAGACCGGTTCCATCAACTGACATGTGACTTTGTTGCATAAAGATGGCTGGCGGGTGTCTGTTTCTCCCACTTTAGTTGGATCGGATTTGACAAAGGCGGTCCTTGAGAAGGTTGAATAGCAATTTGTGTATCACCGTTGTGGTTTTTGCGTAGGTAAAAATCGTTCTTGCTAGATACCCGTAGCAGCCACGTAAAACATGCAACAACAATTAGAGGATGTCTAACTTGTTTTTGCAAGGTATGTTGTCATGTGATATGGCCAATTACATGATGAGATATATGTGATGTATGAGATGATCATGTATTGTATAGAATATCACGACTTGCATGTCGATGAGTACGGAAACCGGCAGGAGCCATAGGGTTGTCTTTAATTATTTTCTCCATTTTGCTTTACTTTATCGCTATGAGTTAGCAATAGTCGTGGAAGCAACAGTCGGCGCGACAACCTCATGGTGACACGTTGATGGAGATCAAGATGATGGAGATCATGGTGTCATGCCGGTGACGATGGAGATCATGCCGGTGCTTTGGAGATGGAGATCAAAAGCACAAGTTCATGGCCATATCATGTCACTTATGATTTGCATGTGATGTTAATACTTTTATGCATCTTACTTTGCTTAGGATGACGGTAGCATTATAAGGTGATCCCTCACTTAAATTTCAAGATAAAATTGTGTTCTCCCCAAGTGTGCACCGTTGCGAAAGTTCGTCGTTTCGAGACACCACGTGATGATCGGGTGTGATAGACTCTACGTTCGCATACAATGGGTGCAAGCCAGTGTTGCACAAGCGGAACACTCGGGTTAAACTTGACGAGCCTAGCATGTACAGACATGGCCTCGAAACACATACTAGTAGAAAACATGCCATTAGTCCCGGTTGGAAGGGCCTTTAGTCCCGGTTCCCCAACCGGGACTAAAGTATAGAGACTAAAGGGTCTAAGGCTTTAGTCCCGGTTGGCTACGAACCGGGACTAAACCCTGGCCACGTGGACGGCAGAGCGCGCCAGGGCATGGGGACCTTTGGTCCCGGTTGGTAGCACCAACCGGGACTAAAGGTTAAGGCTTCATTGTTTATTTTTTCTTTTCATTTTGTGTTTTCCATTTAATTTTTTCCTCTAATTCAACATGATCACTTGCATCCATCCACTTTAATCAAATATATGTCATATAACTCATCATCATCTTACTCATCTAACAACTCATCATCATCATCTTAATCATACCAAGTTAAAATCTCATAAAACAAAAAAATATAAAATGACATAGTCCTCCCTCATAGGACCTAGTCCTCCCTCCTAGGTAAAATGACATAAAACAGAATAACACCTATGTCTCCATGATGAAGCAAAGAGATCCAACGGTCTCCAACTTGTGGCTTGCGATCCTTCTTTATTTGTCCCCATGCTTCAATTTGGAGCCGTCTTGGTGGTTTGCGCTCAGTCGAGTATGCAAAAGAGAACTCGGGCTGGAAGGGGCTTTTAATTGTCATATTACCTTCGGGTTGCATCAACGGAGGCACAACTTCATTTGGCAGTTTCTGTTGAAGAACATAATAGTAGCCTAGTTAGCAATGTAATCAATACCATTTACGCAACACTACTAGTGTACTTAATTAGCAACTCTTACCAAGATATTTTGGCAAATGTCATCCGCCCTCAACCTATGCACTAGTGTCCTGTACAATGTATAATTTGGGCCAGTTCCCAAATTATACGGGAAGATCTCCCTACCAACTAGGACACCAATAACAAAGTTGATAAGATCACCCTTCTCCTCCCAAGTTAGATGTGATCCATAAGTGTAGTGTGTCGTGTCGATTATGTTATGTGTTTCACTCGAAGAAACGAAATAAGCTGTAAATTATAAATTAACAAATTTAGTATGGATGAACACCAACTATTTTTAAATATAGAATGCAAATTACTTGACAAATATGCATGGTTGACAAACTCACATGGAGGTAAAACAGGAAGCATATCGACATCCACCCAAATGTCGATGTTTCCTTCAATATGATCTTCAGGACGAAGATCGAAGGTTATTTCCATATCCTCCTGAAATCCATATGCCTTGCAAAGAGCTTCCCAATTTGAGCACCCTAATTATGTGTTATTAGGTGCATTCATTACTTTCACCAGAAATGTGTGACCATGTTTAGTCCTCAGGTTGGCTGTCCTCGTCTCGAAACTCTCGTGCTCTTCGAAACCGAGCCTCTCCAAGAAATACCGTCTTGCATGACAGGGGATGAACTAGTCGAATTGTATAAAACAGAAATTACGCGTTGAAGGAAAGAAACAGAAGTCATGCTTAATTACGAAAAAATAGTTGTCATCGTTGCGTACCGTAGAAATATCAAAGTCCTCGTAAAGCTTCATGGTGAAGAACCTGCCGTCTCGCAGCCCAGGCTGGTCGCAAAGACCCTTATCTTTACCGCAAAGTTCACACGCTTGGATCCTATCGTCGTCTGATGACGACGACATTTCCTGTGTTCATGATTCAAGAATTACGGCACGCTTGGATCCTAATGCGTGTGTGACTTTCGGTCCGTCGAGGCTTTCCTTAAATAACTCTCATATCTCATGGTGTGTTGGTGCGCACACTCTCACACTGATATGGTGGTGTATATATGTTGGTGGACACTCTCTCACAGTAATAGTTCGACCGTCGATGATGGACGCCCCCCCTCTTCTCTTCTTGCGCATTATACCGACGAATATGTCGCAAAGAAGAGAAGAAGAGGAGGCGCCCCCCACGACAACAGTCGGGATTCCTCCATCAAGAACACACATGAAAGTCACACAAGGAGCAACGACAGACCGAAAGTCACACATGCATTATACCGATAAAATATCACTAATACATTTATAATGAACTCGAATATAATATCACTAATACATCATCTCGAATAATCCAGTTAATGCATCATCAAATATTAACTAATACATCTCGTATAAGATCACTAATACAGATCGAATACTATCGAATAATCTAAGTCACTAGCGGTTCCTGAGTCGCGGGTGGTGGACACCCAAAGATAAGGAACCATCACGGGATCATAACTCGGGTGAGATCCCTGAAGAATCTGCCAGGTATTGTTGAACTTGGCGTCCAACGCCGCCATGTAGCGACGGACGTGCTCGTCCTCCTGCCTGACACGGCGACGCACCACTTGCGCGGGGGCCCGCTCCCTCTGCACCGAAAGTGGCCCACGTGACCGCCACCAAAGAAGCTCCGGGTCGACGACGAGACCAGGATTCCTCACCAAGCACCGAGACCGGGAAGGTAGCACCTCCCAGTGCCAGCCCGGCGGAGCCCAGTCCCGGACATTGCGCCTCTCAAGGATGTCGACGCCGACTCGACGACGACGAGGATGCGGGCCAGGCATCGTCAACGTCGAGACAAATTCCTATGAGAACATTTTCTTATCGTTTAATCACTAATTTTTCAAAACCCAAGAATTTTTCTCTAATCTAACATACACATACTAATTTTTCCTAGGACTCCTAATTAACTAAAACATAAAACAACTAAAACATAAAAACCATCATAAACAAAATCATCTAACAATATCAATCTACTTATCCATCTACTACAATTTTCTTAACACATTGTTTAATGAAAAAATGTTGCATACCAACCACAAAAAATTTCATAACACTAAAAAGATGTTCTAACAATTACAAAATATTTGCACGTTTTTAAACAATATGTGTGTGTGTGTGTGTGTTTGCGGCACCGGCGGGGCTCCTACGTCGGAGATGGACGGGGCGGCGGAGCTCCTACGCTGGATATGGATGGGGCGGCGGCTCTTGGGCATCTGCGGTGGTGGCTCTAGGTGGCGGATGGGCTCGGGGAGGGGCGGCCATGCATGGCGGCAATGGCGGACGGGGAGGGGCGGCCATGCATGGCGGCAATGGCGGACGGGGAGGGGCGGCCATGCATGGCGGCAATGGCAGACGGGGAGGGGGGCTTCAGGAGGAGAGGGAGGAGAGGGAGGAGAGTGGCTCACAGCGGTCTCGGCGGCGAGGTCGAGGCGACAGCGGGCTCGACGGCGAGGTCGAGGCGACGGCAAGGTCGAGGGAGAAGAGGGGCCGGAGCGAGCGGGTCGGGGACGGCGATCTTCGGCGGGAGGTTGAAGACGGGCAGCCTGGCAGCGCGACGGCGAGGACGAGGGAGAAGAGGCGCGCGGGGAGCTCCGGCAGCCTGGCGGTGTCGGGGGCGGAATGGGAGAGGTTGGGGAAGAAACGGCAAAGTCCTGCATATATAGAGGGACTCTTTAGTCCCGGGTCGAGGCTCCAACCGGGACTACAGACCTTTAGTCCCGGTTGGTATCACCAACCGGGACTAAAGGTCCTCCCGGGATTCCGCGCGGGAAGGTCTTTTCGGCGGCCCAAATTACGCGCGGGAAGGGACCTTTAGTCCCGGTTGGTGCTACCAACCGGGACTACAGCTGTATTTTCTCTTTTTTGTTTTGTTTTGTTTTTCTAATTTCTGTTTTTATATTTGGAATAACTATTAGAATATTTATAGTTTTTAATGAATCTTTTTTGCTTTAGGTCAAAACAATTACAAACTTTCTGTTAGTGCCAGTAGTTTTCAAATTGAAATAGTTTAAATTTGAATTCATTTGAAATTTGTGTGAAACAGTAATTTGTGAATAACTTTAGTTTAAAAATAGATTTTTGAGTGATTGTTTTTCCTGTTGTTTAATATTAGTATGTTTTATCATTATGTTAAAGTTGGGAATTTTTAGGATAATTTAAATAGGTGTTTTAATCAAAATCAGATTCTGTTTAACTCTTTTAGTTTTATACCTTCATTTGTTTTAATCAAAATCACCCAACTGAACTCTGAAAAGGTTGAAACTTGGCATGGTATCATCATTTCACCCACATAGCATGTGCAAAAAGTTGAGAGCATTACGGCAAAAACTGGATGCACTTCGTGTACAAAATGGACAATCTCCTTCAAAGTATCGGGGTTTCGGACAAAAACTCGTCTGTTACAAAAGGATTTCAATTTTTTTAAACTTATTTCAACTCCAGACTTTTTTTGCATTAAATATGAACCATTAGAAGCCACATACTAAAATTTCAACCCTATCTAACTTCATTTGCTATTTTTCATGCATTTAATGATTTGTTTTGAGCTAAATGATCCTGAAATTAAAAAGCACCACAACTGAACTCTGAAAAGGTTGAAACTTGGCATGGTATCATCATTTCACCCACATAGCATGTGCTAAAAAGTTGAGAGCGTTACGGCAAAAACTGGATGCACTTCGTGTACAAAATGGACAATCTCCTTCGAAGTATCGGGGTTTCGGACGAAAACTCGTCTGTTACAAAAGGATTTCAATTTTTTTTAACTTATTTCAACTCCAAACTTTTTGTGCATTCAATATGAACCATTAGAAGCCACATACTAAAATTTCAACCCTATCTAACTTCATTTGCTATTTTTCATGCATTTAATGATTTGTTTTGAGCTAAATGACCCTGAAATTAAAAAGCACCACAAATGAACTCTGAAATGGTTGAAACTTGTCATGGTATCATCATTTCACCCACATAGCATGTGATAAAAAATTGAGAGGGTTACAACAAAAACTGGATGCACTTCGTGTACAAAATGGACAATCTCCTTCGAAGTATCGGGGTTTCGGACAAAAACTCGTCTGTTACAAAAGGATTTCAATTTTTTTAACTTATTTCAACTCCAGACTTTTTGTGCATTCAATATGAACCATTAGAAGCCACATACTAAAATTTCAACCCTATCTAACTTCATTTGCTATTTTTCATGCATTTAATGATTTGTTTTGAGCTAAATGACCCTGAAATTAAAAAGCACCACAAATGAACTCTGAAAAGGTTGAAACTTGGCATGGTACCATCATTTCACCCACATAGCAAGTGGTAAAAAGTTGAGAGGGTTACAACAAAAACTGGATGCACTTCGTGTACAAACTGAACCATCCCGGCTACTCACTAGAGAAGAAAAGTGATGACGGTGCAGCCAGTCACATCCCAGAGTGGGATCTTGGGGTATAAAACTTTTTCTTCACGTGTGTCCCTTGATTATTGCGCCGTAACCATGGACAATCTTCATCATTTAACATGATGCTTGGGTCAGTCTTCACTGCGAAGGGAGGAATTTCATCAAACTTTTCATAATCTCTTGACATGTCTGTCTTGTCCTCCACTCCCACGATGTTTCTTTTCCCAGAAAGAACTATGTGGCGCTTTGGCTCATCGTATGATGTATCCGCTTTCTTATCTTTCCTTTTTCGGTTTGGTAGACATGTCCTTCACATAGAAAACTTGCGCCACATCATTGGCTAGAACGAATGGTTCGTCTGTGTGCCCAAGATTGTTGAGATCCACTGTTGTCATTCCGTACTGCGGGTCTACCATTACCCCTCCTCCAGTTAGATTGGCCCATTTGCACCGGAACAAAGGGACCTTCAAATCACCTCCATAGTCAAGTTCCCATATCTCCTCTATGTAACCATAATATGTGTCCTTTTCCTTGGTGTTTGCCGCATCGTCAAAGCGAACACCACTGTTTTGGTTGGTGCTCTTTTTATCTTGGGCGATCGTGTAAAATGTATTCCCATTTATCTCGTACCCTTGGAAAGTCAATATAGTCGAAGATGGTCTCTTGGCCAACAAGTACAAGTCATCTTCAACATTGTCATCATTCATGAGATGTGTTCGCAACCAACCACCGAAAGCCTCAATGTGTGTATGTTGAATCCAGGGGTCAGACTTCTCCGGGTTCTTCGATCGTATAATATCCATGTGTTCCTCGATATATGGGGTGACCAAGGTAGAATTCTGTAGAACTGTGTAGGGTGCTTGCGCCCAAGAATGCCCGTCCGTACATATTATTGATTTTGGTCCAAGCGTGCCTTTTCCACGCAGTCTCCCCTCATGCCGCGATTGAGGAACACCAATCGGCTTAATGTCAGGAATAAAGTCAACACAAAACTCAATAACCTCCTCTGTTTCATGGCCCTTGGAAATGCTTCCTTCTGGCCTAGCACGGTTACGAACATATTTCTTTAAGACTCCCATGAACCTCTCAAAGGGGAACATATTGTGTAGAAATACAGGACCCAGAATGGCAATCTCTTCGACTAGGTGAACAAGGACGTGCATCATACTATTAAAGAAGGATGGTGGGAACACCAACTCGAAACTGACAAGACATTGGACCAAATCATTCTGTTAGCTTGGTAGGATTTCCAGATCGATTACCTTCTGAGAAATTGCATTGAGGAATGAACATAGCTTCACAATGGCTAATCGAACATTTTCTGGTAGAAGCCCCCTCAACGCAACCGGAAGCAATTGCGTCATGATCACGTGGCAGTCATGAGACTTTAGGTTCTGAATTTTTTTCTCCGCCATATTTATTATTCCCTTTATATTCGACGAGAAGCCAGATGGGACCTTCATACTGAGTAGGCATTCAAAGAAGATTTCCTTCTCTGCTTTGGTAAGAGCGTAGCTGGCAGGACCTTCATACTGCTCATGCATGTCGTCGTTTTCGTGCACACGTTGCTCGTCCTCCCGTGCCTCCGGTGTATCTTTTGTCTTCCCATACACGCCCAGGAATCCTAGCAGGTTCACGCAAAGATTCTTCGTCACGTGCATCACGTCGATTGCAGAGCGGACCTCTAGGACTTTCCAATATTCTAGCTCCCAAAATATAGATTTCTTCTTCCACATGGGTGCGCGTCCCTCAGCGTCAGTTGGAACAGATTGTCCGCCAGGACCCTTTCCAAATATTACTTGTAAATCCTTGACCATATCAAGTATGTCATCACCAGTACGAAGGACGGGCTTCTTCCGGTGATCTGCCTCACCTTTGAAATGCTTGCCTTTCTTTCTTAAGGCATGCTTGGCCGGAAGAAATCGACGATGTCCCAGGTACACATTCTTCTTGCATTTGTCCAAATATATACTTTGGGTATCATCTAAACAGTGCGTGCATGCATGGTATCCCTTGTTTGTCTGTCCTAAAAGGTTACTAAGAGCAGGCCAATCATTGATGGTTACAAAGAGCAACGCTCGCAGGTCAAATTCCTACTGTTTGTGCTCATCCCACACACGTACACCTTTTTTATTCCACAGCTGTAAAAGTTCATCAACTAATGGCCTTAGGTACACATCAATGTCGTTGCCGGGTTGCTTAGGGCCTTGGATGAGCACTGGCATCATAATGAACTTCCGCTTCATGGACAACCAAGGAGGAAGGTTATAGATACATAGAGTCACAGGCCATGTGCTATGCTTGCTGCTCTGCTCCCCGAATGGATTAATGCCATCTGCACTTAAACCAAACCATACGTTCCTTGGGTCATCTGCAAAGTCCGGCCACTCTCTCTCGATTTTTCTCCACTGCGACCCATCAGCGGGTACTCTCAACTTCCCGTCTTTCTTACGGTCTTCTTTCTGCCATCGCAACGACTTGGCATGCTCTTTGTTTTGGAACAAACGTTTCAACCGTGGTATTATAGGAGCATACCACATGACCTTGGCAGGAATCCTCTTCCCGGGGCGCTCGCCCTGAACATCATCAACAGGGGCATCGCGACCGATCTTATATCGCAATGCATTGCATACCGGGCATGCATCCAAATTCTCGTACTCTTTGCGGTAGAGGATGCAGTCATTAGGGCATGCATGTATCTTCTGCACCTCCAATCCTAGAGGGCAGACAACCTTCTTTCTTCGTATGTACTGTCGGGCAATTCGTTGTCCTTTGGAAGCTTATTCTTCATTATTTTCAGCAACTTTTCAAATGCCTTGTCAGCTACACCATTCTCTGCCTTCCATTGCAGCAATTCGAGTGTGGTACCGAGCTTTGTGTTGTCATCTTCGCAATTTGGGTACAACGCTTTTTTGTGATCCTCTAACATGTGCTGCAACTTCAACTTCTCCTTTTCATTTTCACAGTTTCTCTTTGCATCAGCAATGGCCCGACCAAGATCATCAGCGGGCTCATCTGATGCCTCAGCTTCTTCTTCTTCATTCTCTTCCCCCATTGTACTACCATCATATTCAGGACACCCAGGATAGTTGTCGTCATCTTCTTCTTCTTCATTCTCTTCCATTAGAACCCCTCTTTCTCCATGCTTGGTCCAACAATTATAGCCGGACATGAAACCGGACGTAAACAGGTGGACGTGAATCTGCTTTGAGCTAGAGTAAGTCTTATCATTCTTACACACACCACATGGACAACACATAAAACCATCCCGCTTGTTTGCCTCAGCCGCAGGCAAAAAACTCTGCACGCCATTAATGAACTGGGGAGAGCGTCGGTCAACGTACATCCATTGCCGATTCATCTTCATTACACAACACCGAGAAGAACAAATTAATACAAGTTCATACATAAAGTTCATACCCACTTATTCTCATAAAACAACATAAAACTATCTAGCTAAAACATTTTAAATGCAACAACAAATGCGATCAAAATCGCAACTAAGGTAAAAATTGATCCAACAGCATAATGATACCAAGCCTCTTTATTAATGGCATATTTTCTAATATTTCTAATCTTCAAGCGCATTGCATCCATTTTGATCTTGTGATCATCGACGACATCGGCAACGTACAACTCCAATTTCATCTTCTCTTCTTCAACTCTTTTCAATTTATCTTTCAAATCCTCGTTTTCTTTTTCAACTAAATTTAACTTCTCGACAATAGGGTCGGTTGGCATTTCCGGTTCAACTACCTCCTAGATAAAAATATCTATGTCAACTTGATGGGCATAATTGTCATTAACACGAAATGCAACAAATAGTTATAAAAGAGAATATACCACATCTGAATCGTAAACCGGACGAGGGCCGACGGGCACGGATATCATAACCATGGCACTATATATAACAACAATCATACAAGTAATAAAACTATGCAAGTAACTATCTAAATCATACAAATACGATTTTATTTATAAAAATGATAAGAACACAAGAAGAGGCTCACCAAGGTGATGCCGGCGACGGGACGGTGCGGTCGATCGACGGTGGTTAGGACGGGGACGGGAAGGCACACTAAGTAAACCACACCTACACATATGCAAACTAAGGAGTTAATTTGAGCTCAAATTGCATATAAATCAAAAAAACTACCACATAATTACACCCAAACTAAAACCCACAAATCACTATACTTATAAAGCATAGCACGAGCTGATCTAGCAATAAGAGATGAAAGGACAAAGTTGCTAACCTTTGTGGACACTTGGATGGATTGGGGTGCCTCAAATCTTGACAAATCTTGGCAAAAATGGAGGGAGGAGCTCGAGCTAGGGGAAGAACAGAGAGGGGAATTCGAATGGAGAAAATAGAGAAATGGAGTCGGGCTGGACGAAGGGTTTATATAGGGAGAGCATTAGTCCCGGTTGGTTATACAAACCGGGACTAAAGGTCCATCTATAGTCCCGGTTTGTATCACAAACCGGGACTAAAATGGCTCGTGGGGGCCCCAGGCTAACACCAGCCTGCCACCACTCCTTTAGTCCCAGTTTGTGATACAAACCGGGACTATATGTCCCAAATGAACTGGGACTAATGGGGCCCATACCCCCTGACAGCTCCTAGCCATTGGAACCGGGACTAATGGACACATTAGTCCCGGTCCAAAGCAAAACCGGGACTAAAGGTTGAAACGGAAGGCCTGTTTTCTACTAGTGACAAGAGACCGAAAGGTCGAACATGAGTCATATACACTACTAGGGAAAAGCCTAGCAGTAGCGCCGGTTTTAGGTATAGCAGTAGCGCGGCACAGCACGCTACTGATAAGGTGCTACAGCTAAAGTGTAGCAGTAGCGTGTGTTCACCAGCGCTACTGCTATACCTGCTTAGCAGCAGCGCTTTTTGTAGAAAGCGCTGCTGGTAGTTACTAGCAGCGCACCTCTCTACCCGCGCTACTACTATTATTACGTATTTCTTTTTTGTTTTATGCCGTATATTCATACGCCATTATACAAGTTTTCATACAGTATCATCATAATACATCATTGTCATATAACAACTACTCATCATCATCATTTTCGTCCATGAGACATCATATAACAACTTGGTCACTAGTTATAATTACAACTCCTAGGACCTACTCCTAATCACTACTCCTCCTCAGCATCACCATCAACTCTAACACATTGTAGCACATAATAAAAACTTCTCATCATCATCATAGTCATATATAATCAGCACTAACTAATTGTTCTTAATACCTAGGACCTACTCCTGCTGCTCTCTCTCAGGTAAAATAGCATAAAACATGTGTAGCACTCCTTCTTCATCATATTGGAGAATGCATATGAACCTGTCTCCTAATTGTGGGCTGCGCTTCTGATTGCTGCCCCCTAGTACTTCTCTGCGATCCTTCACAATTTTGCTCCAGTCTTTGACTATTAAGACTTGCTCGCTTGGAGAAATGATGAATGCACTCATGTGCAATACAGGATATCTTGGTCGTAAGCTAACCATTGTCATGCGACCTTTAGACTCGATCCAATGAGGCACAACACTCATCGGGAGTCCCTGTTGAAGAACATCGTAGTAACATACTTAGCAATGAAGTTTAGCTTAAAAAATAATGTATGCAAAAGATGCACTGAGGACAAATAGTAAAAATCTTACCATCTTTCCTAGATAGATGTGACCGTAGTTCAATACGCACACTAGTGGTCGCACGTTTTGAGTACTAATATCTCGAAGTCCAGGAAAATAACCTGTCTTGACAGTATCAAGATCCTCCAGCCATGAAACATAATGACCTATCTCCTCGCAGTTTAGTTCAGCCCCGGGACAGTAGTAGGTGTTGTCTACCAAGCGCTGGACATGTTTGCTTGAATGGAAATATGCTGTCAATAGAAATTAGTTGTCAACTATTTTTAAATAAACAATATAAATTACTTAATAAATATGGTTGAGAAACTCACATAATGGTAGAACTGGAGGCGTCTGCACATCGACCCAGATGTCGATATTACCTTCAATTTCATCTTCCGGACGAATATCAAAGGTGATAAGCATATTAGGCTCAAATGCATAAGCCTTGCATAGTGCTCTCCAATTTTTGCATTCAAAATAGGAGTAGGTGTCTGCATTGTACAATTTTACGGCAAAAGTATAACCATGCTCGGTCCTCAAGTGAACTCTCTTTACCTCCATACTTTTTTTAGTACTGAAACCAATCTTATCCAAGACATAAATTCTTGCATGGCAGGGGATACGCTAGTAGAATAGTAAAAAATTAAAATTATAAGTTGAAGCAAAAGAAGCAGAAGTCATGCTTAATTATGAAAAAAGACTTGTCGTTGTGACTTACTGTATCCACTTCGAAGGTCTCATCCAGCATGATGCTGAAGCGCCTACCATCAACTAGGTGAGGCTTGTCGCACAGGCCGCGCTCGTCTTCGCAGCATTCGCACATAACGAATTTACTTTCGTCGTCAGACATTTCCTATGTTCATAGTTGAAACATTTAAAATCGATCGAAGGCAACTACCAGGAAACTCAACACACAGATCAGTATTACTCAATATGCAACGGGTTGACTTTAGGTCTGTCGAGTCTTCCTTCCTAAACTCTTATCTCACGTATATGGTGGACACTCCCTCACCGATTTTTCGACCGTCGATGATGGTCGCTACTCCTCCTTCCCCTAGTGCATAACAAATATCTAGCACAAGGAGAAGAAGGAGAAGCGACCCCCACGACAACAGTCGGCATTCTTCTTCTCTCATATATGGTGGACACTCCCTCACCGACCATTATACAAGTTCTATTAAACTATTTCTATTAAACACTTACTAAAAAACAGTAAAAAAACTACATTATACAAGAACAGTAAAAAACAGTTTAGGGTTTAGG
Source organism: Elymus sibiricus (assembly GCA_039707655.1). NCBI lineage: Eukaryota > Viridiplantae > Streptophyta > Magnoliopsida > Poales > Poaceae > Elymus > Elymus sibiricus. Next base: position 380,446,952 of record CM077669.1, read on the forward strand.
AGAGATGGAGGGAGGAGGGGGTGGGATGAGGGAGGAGGAGGTGGGAGGAGGGAGGAGGGCGGTGGGAGGAGGGAGGAGGAGGAATGAGGAGGGGGTGGGAGGAGGGAGGAGAGAGGAGGGCGGTGGGAGGAGGGAGGAGGAGGAATGAGGAGGGGGTGGGAGGAGGGAGGAGAGAGGAGGAGTGGGAGGAGGGCTGCCAGAGGAGGAGGGAGGAGGGAGGAGGGGGCGGCCGGAGGAGGAGGGAGGGGCGCGGAGGGGGAGGAGGGCGGTGGGAGGAGGGAGGAGAGAGGAGGAGGAGGGAGGAGGGAGGAGGAGGGATGGAGGGACTACCTCAGTGGAGGAGGACAAGGAGCGTCGGTGGCGGCGGGCGACGACGGTGGTCGGGGAACGGCGGCGGCGGCTGACGACGGGGGTGCGGGGGAGAGTGGGAGTGGAGTGGAGGGGAGAGTGAGGGGCGGCCGGTTGGAGTTGGAGAAGATAGGCTTTAGCAGTAGCGTTCTTTGGGATAAAGCGCTGTTGCTGCTATACCTAGTCTGGCGGCAAGGTCGTGGCAATTGTAGTAGTAGCGTTGTTTCCTCCTGGCGCGCTACTGCAATGCGGGTAGCAGTAGCGCGGCCTGTTGTAGCGCGCTACTGATAAGTAGCAGTAGCGCCCTTTTTTAAACCGCGCTACTGGTAAGATTCTATCTATAAGGTTTTTCCTAGTAGTGATAGTAGATATGATCAACATGAAGATGTTCACCATTGAAACCACCTCAACTCACGTGATGATCGGACTTGAGTTGGTGGATTTGGATCATGTGACACTCGAATGACCGGAGGGATGTCAATTTGAGTGGGAGTTTTTAAGTAATATGATTAACTAAACTCATTATCTTGAACAATAGTCTAAGTTGTTTTTGCAAAATTTATGTTGTAGATCATGGCTCGCGCAGTAGCACCCCTGAATTTTAATGCGTTCCTAGAGAAAGCTAAGTTGAAAGATGATGGAAGTAACTTTGTGGACTGGGCCCGTAATCTAAGGATTATCCTTACGGCTTCCCAAAAGGCTTATGTCCTTGATGCACCGCTTGGTGATCCACCCGCTCCAGTAGAGTCTCCAGACGTTGCGAACGCCTAGCAGGCTCATTCTGATGATTACTCAATGGTTCAATGTGCAATGTTGTATGGCTTAGAACCGGGACTTCAAAGACGTTTTGAATGTCATGGAGCATATGATATGTTCCTAGAGTTGAAGTTTATCTTTCAGAAGAATGCCCAGATCGAGAGGTATGAGACCTCCGATAAGTTCTATGCCTGCAAGATGGAGGAGAACGGGTCTGTCAGTGAACACATACTCAAAATGTCTGGGTATTCCACCCGTCTGGCTGAATTGGGGATGCCCCTTCCAGCAGAGGCGATCACTGACAGAGTTCTTCAATCATTGCCACCTAGCTACAAGAGCTTCGTGTTGAACTATAACATGCACGGGATGAACAAGTCAGCCGCCGAGCTGTTTGCGATGTTGAAAGTCGCTGAGTCTGAGATTCAGAAGGAGCATCAAGTGTTGATGGTCAATAAAACCACTAGTTTCAAGAAGAATGGCAAGGGTAAGAAGGGTAACTCCAAGAAGTGTGGCAAAGCAGTTGCCCCTCCCGTGAAGAAACCCAAGGCTGGACCCAAGCCAGAAACTGAGTGCTTTCATTGCAAGGGAACTGGTCACTGGAAGCGAAACTGCCCCAAGTATTTGGCTGACAAGAAGGCGGCCAACAACAAACAAGGTATATATGATATACATGTTATTGATGTATACCTTACCAACTCTCGTTGTAGTGCCTGGGTATTTGATACCGGTGCGGTTGCTCACATTTGCAACTCAAAACAGGAACTGCGGAATAGACGGAGACTGGCAAAGGACGAAGTGACGATGCGCGTGGGAAATGGTTCCAAGGTTGATGTGATCGCCGTCGGCACGCTCGCTCTTCGATTACCATCGGGATTAGTGATGAACCTGAATAATTGTTATTTAGTGCCTGCGTTAAGCATGAACATTATATCTGGATCTTGTTTATTGCGAGACGGTTACTCATTTAAATCGGAGAATAATGGTTGTTCTATTTATATGAGTAATATCTTTTATGGTCATGCACCCAATGTGAGGGGTTTATTCTTATTGAATCTCGATAGTGATGATACACATGTTCATAACATTGATGCCAAAAGATGTAGAGTTGATAATGATAGCACCACTTTCTTGTGGCACTGCCGTTTAGGTAATATTGGTGTAAAACGCATGAAGAAGCTCCATGCTGATGGACTTTTGGAGTCACTTGATTTTGAATTGCTTGACACATGTGAACCATGCCTCATGGGCAAGATGACTAAGACCCCGTTCTGTGGAACAATGGAACGGGCAAGTGACTTGTTGGAAATCATACATACTGATGTGTGCGGTCCGATGACTTAAGTAGATATGGGTATATTTACTTAATGAAACACAAGTCTGAAACATTTGAAAAGTTCAAGAAATTTCAGAGTGAAGTTGAGAATCATTGTAACAAGAAGATTAAATTCCTACGATCTGATCGAGGAGGAGAATATCTGAGTTATGAGTTTGGCAGTCACTTAAGACAGTGTGGAATTGTTTCACAATTGACACCGCCTGGAACACCACAGCGTAATGGTGTGTCCGAACGTCGTAATCGAACCTTATTGGATATGGTGCGATCTATGATGTCTCTTGCCGATTTGCCACTATCGTTTTCGGATTATGCATTAGAGACAGCTGCATTCACTTTAAATAGGGCACCATCGAAATCCGTTGAGACGATGCCGTATGAGCTGTGGTTTGGCAAGAAACCAAAGTTGTCGTTTCTTAAAGTTTGGGGATGTGATGCTTATGTCAAAAAGCTTCAGCCTGAAAAGCTGGAACCCAAAGCGGAGAAATGCGTCTTCATAGGATACCCAAAAGAGACAGTTGGGTATACCTTCTATCTCATATCCGAAGGCAAAGTGTTTGTTGCTAAAAACGGAACATTTCTTGAGAAGGAGTTTCTCTCGAAAGAATTGAGTGGGAGGAAGATAGAACTTGATGAGATTGTTGAACCTTTACTTCAACCAGAGAGTAGCGCAGCGCAGAAAGATGTTTCTGTAGAGCCTACATCAGTTGAAGAGGAAGTTAATAATGATGATCATGAAGCTTCGGATCAAGTTGCTATCGAACCTCGTAGGTCGACAAGGACGCGTACTGCTCCTGAGTGGTACGGCAACCCTGTCTTAGAGGTCATGTTGTTGGACAATGATGAACCTACGAGCTATGGAGAAGCGATGATGGGCCCGGATTCCGAGAAATGGTTAGAGGCCATGAAATTCGAGATGGGATCCATGTATGAAAACAAAGTATGGGCTTTGGAAGTATTACCTGAAGGGCGAAAGGCCATTCAGAACAAATGGATCTTTAAGAGGAAGACGGACGCAGACGGTAATGTCACCGTCTATAAAGCTCGAATTGTGGCAAAGGGTTTTTCACAAGTTCAAGGAGTTGACTACGATGAGACCTTCTCTCCCGTAGCGATGCTTAAGTCCGTCAGAATCATGTTAGCAATAGCTGCCTTTTTCGATTATGAAATTTGGCAGATGGATGTCAAAACAGCGTTCCTCAACGGTTTCCTTAAGGAAGAGTTGTATATGATGCAACCAGAAGGTTTTGTCGATCCAGAGAATGCTGACAAAGTTTGCAAACTCCAGCGATCCATTTATGGACTGGTGCAAGCATCTCGGAGTTGGAATCTTCGCTTTAATGAGGTGATCAAAGCGTTTGGGTTTATACAAGTTTACAGAGAAGCTTGTATTTACAAGAAAGTGAGTGGGAGCTCTATAGCGTTTCTAATATTATATGTGGATGACATATTGCTGATTGGAAACAATATAGAAATGTTAGAAAGCGTGAAGGAATATTTGAACAAGAGTTTTTCAATGAAGGGCCTAGGAGAAGCTGCTTTCATATTAGGCATCAAGATCTATAGAGATAGATCGAGACGCTTAATAGGACTTTCACAAAGCACATACCTTGACAAAGTTTTGAAGAAGCTCAAAATGGATCAGTCCAAGAAGGGGTTCTTGCCTGTAATGCAAGGTGTGAAGTTGAGTAAGACTCAATGCCCAGTGACTGCAGAAGATAGAGAACAGATGAGTGTCGTCCCCTATGCTTCAGCCATAGGCTCTATCATGTATGCAATGCTGTGCACAAGACCCGATGTCAGCCTTGCCATAAGTATGGCCGGAAGGTTTCAAAGTGATCCAGGAATGGAACACTGGACGGCGGTCAAGAATATCCTGAAGTACCTGAAAAGGACTAAGGACATGTTTCTCATTTATGGAGGTGATCAAGAGCTCGTCGTAAAGGGTTACGTCGATGCAAGCTTTGACACTGATCCGGATGACTCTAAGTCTCAAACCGGATACGTATTTATTCTCAATGGGGATGCGGTAAGCTGGTGCAGCTCCAAGCAGAGCGTGGTAGCTGATTCTACAATTCCATCCGCGATTACATCAAGGAGGACGACATAAATATTTGCAAAGTGCACACAGATTTGAATGTTGCAGATCCGATGACTAAACCTCTTCCAAGAGCTAAACATGATCAACACCAGAACTGTATGGGTGTTAGATTCTTTACAATGTAAATCACATAATGATGTGAGCTAGATTATTGACTCTAGTGCAAGTGGGAGACTGTTGGAAATATGCCCTAGAGTCAATAATAAAAGTAGTTATTATTATATTTCCTTGTTCATGATAATCGTTTATTATCCATGCTATAATTGTACTAATTGGAAACACTGATACATGTGTGGATACATAGACAACATTGTGTCCCTAGTATGCCTCTAGTAGACTAGCTTGTTGATCAAAGATGGTCAAGGTTTCCTAGCCATAGACATGAGATGTCATTTGATAACAGGATCACATCATTAGGAGAATGATGTGATGGACAAGACCCAAACTATGAACGTAGCATATGATAGTGTCAGTTTATTTCTATTGTTTTCTGCATGTCAAGTATCTGTTCCTATGACCATGAGATCATGCAACTCACTGACACCGGAGGAGTACCTTGTGTGTATCAAACGTCGCAACGTAACTGGGTGACTATAAAAATGCTCTACAGGTATCTCCAAGGGTGTTTGTTGAGTGGGCATGGATCAAGACTGGAATTTGTTACTCCGTGTGACGGAGAGGTATCTCGGGGCCCACTCGGTAATACAACATCACAATATGCCTTGCAAGCAATGTGACTAAAGTGTTAGCCACGGGATCTTGTATTACGGAACGAGTAAAGAGACTTGCCGGTAACGAGATTGAACTAGGTATAGAGATACCGACGATCGAATCTCGGGCAAGTAACATACCGAAGAACAAAGGGAACAGCATACGGGATTAACTGAATCCTTGACATAGAGGTTCAACCGATAAAGATCTTCGTAGAATATGTAGGAACCAATATGGGCATCCAGGTCCCGCTATTGGTTATTGACCATAGAGGTGTCTCGGTCATGTCTACATAGTTCTCGAACCCGCAGGGTCTGCACACTTAAGGTTCGGTGGTGTTTCGGTAGTATAGAGTTATGTATGGTGGTGACCGAAGGTTGTTCGGAGTCCCGAATGAGATCCCGGACGTCACGAGGAGCTCCGGAATGGTCCGGAGGTAAAGATTGATATATAGGAAGTCCCGTTTTGGTCACCGGAAAAGTTTCAGGTATTTCGGTAGTGTACCGGGAGTGCCGGGAGGGTACCGGGGGACCATCGGGAGGGGCCTCTCGCCCCAAAGGGCCTCATGGGATGTGGGAGGAGGTGAATCAGCCCCTAGAGGGCTGGACAACCCCCCCCCCCCCCAACAAGGCCCATGCGGCTAGGGGTGGGAAAGTCCAAGTGGAGATAAGGAAAAACAAGTGGAAGTGGAATCCTACTTGGAGTAGGATTGGAGTAGGACTCCTCCACCTCTCCCACTTCGGCCGCACCTAGGGGCAGCCCTAGGGGCGCCGGCGTCCCTCCCCTTCCTCCTATATATACTGGAGGGGAGAGAGGGCAGCCGCACCAGAAAACCCTAAGCCACGGTGCAGCCCTCTCTCCCCGATAGATCAAGTCCTCTAGTTTTTCAGCAGTGCTTGGGCGAGGCCCTGCTAGAATAGTTCCACCACCACCGCCGCCGCGCCGTTGTGCTGCCGGAGAACTCACCTACCTCTCCGCTCCCTCTTGCTGGATCAAGAAGGCAGAGATCGTCATCGAGCTATACGTGTGCTGAACGCGGAGGTGCCGTCCGTTCGGCGCTAGATCGGGACGGGTCGTGATTGGATCGCGGGACGCTTGGCGATTTGGATCGCGAAGACGTTAGACTACATCAACCGCGTTTCTTAACGCTTCCCACTTAGAGATCTACAAGGGTATGTAGATCCACTCACCCTCTCGTACATGCTCATCACCATGGATAGATCTTGCGTGTGCGTAGGAAAATTTTTGTTTCCCATGCAACGTTCCCCAACAGGCGGGCCCCACTTAGCAGTAGCGCCTCTCCTAGGAGCGCGCTATAGCTATGTCAGGTAGCAGTAGCGCGTTTTCCTAAAACGCGCTATAGCTATGTCAAGATATCAGTAGCGTGTTTTCGCAAAACACACTATAGTTACTTTAGCTATTACGCGTTTTATAGAAACGCGCTACTGATATCTTGACATAACCCTCGCGCGGGCTTCCTTTACTCCATCCATTCCCCATTCGATCCCTCTCCTCCGACGCCGCCGTCGCCTGCCCGTGCCCCGTCCGTCGCCACCCTCCGTCGCCTGCCCGCGCCCCGTCCGTTGCCGTCCTCCGTCGCCTGCCCACGCCCCGTCCGTCGCCGCCAGCTCCTCCACCCGCACCCATCTCCCCCGAGCTCCACCTCGCCGCCGGCATCTCCCCCGAGCTCCACCTCGCCGCCGACGTCTCCCTATCCCCTTGTAAGTCCTCTGCCCCTCCTTCTCTCTCTCTGTCTCTCTGCCTAAGGGTTCTAGGGTTCTAGGGTTCAGGTAGTTAGGTTTTGTAGTTAGGTTCTAGGGTTCTAGGGTTCATGAAATAGCTAGGTTTAATTTACAATTGAAAAACAGTAGGTGAATTAGGTTGGTGTTAGGAAATGTTGTTGTGAATTAAAAATTCAGAAAATTGTGAATTCAAAATTCAGAAAATGTGTTGATGAAATAGCTAGTATGATCCCTATAGTTAATTAGTTGATATGAACCCTAGTTAAAAAAAACAGAATTAGTATGGGTTAAATGAATTCTAGGTATTTTAGGTGTTTTAGGTGTAGTTGACAGAATTCTAGGTATTTAATTTTTTTAGTTAAAGCAATTGTTGCTATTTAAATATAAAATAGAATTGATTAACCCTACGTGAATTAGTATGAACCCTAGGACAGATTAGGTAGTATGAAACTAGTTAATTAGTATGAAATTAACTAGGTTTTCAAATTAGGACAGAAATTTAGGTAAGGTTTCAAATTAGGACAGAAATTTAGGTAGGCTGAATTTAGTTTCAAATATTGTGAAGAAAAAGGACTTATTGCATTTTCTTCAAGTTCTATATTTTTCTTGCTACTATATGCAAATTTGAAGTGGACATGTGATTTGGACATGTGATGTTTGGAATTTGGACATGTGATATTTTGGACATGTGATGTTAGGAAAGTGATGGTTATGTGCAGGGTAAATGATCCGAGTGGCCTATGTTTCGCCGGAATGTTGATTCATTTCCGTTCCGGTGAATTTCAGGCGCTCGATATGTCCACTTTTTAGCAAAGGTCATGCCGAAATTTCCCGTGAATTTTGGCATGACTTGTGCTAGAAAGTAGGCATATCGAGTGCCGGGATTTGTTGGGAAACGGCATTCCGGCAAACCATAGACCTTTTTTTATGTCTTATTTTAATAATGTGAAAAAATAAATTGTTCGCTTATTTGTAAGAAGATTACTAGAAAGTAAAACATTAAACGATAAGAAAATGTTCTCATAGGAATTTGTTTTCGACGTCGATGATGCCCGGCCCGCATCCTCGTCGTCGAGTCGGAGCCGACATCCTTGAGAGGCGCAATGTCCGGGACTAGGCTCCGCCGGGCTGGCACTGGGAGGTGCTACCTTCCCGGGCTCGGAGCTTGGTGAGGAATTCGGGTCTCGTCGTCGACCCGGAGCTTCTTTGGTGGCGGTCGCGTGGGCCACTTTTGGTGCAGAGGGAGCACCCCCCCCCCCCCGCGCAGAGGTGGTACGTCACCGTGTTAGGGAGGAGGACGAGCACGTCCGTCGCTACATGGAGGCGTTGGACGCCAGGTTCTCTAATACCTGGCAGGTACTTCAGGGATCTCCCCGAGTTATGATCCGATGATGGTTCCTTATCTTTAGGTGTCCACCGCCAGCGACTCAGAAACCGCTAGTGAACCGAGTTCACCGTCCTCCACTTTGGATTCTAGGATATTTGATCTGTATTAGTGATCTTATATGATAATATTCGAGATGTATATTAGTTAATATTTGATGATGCATCAACTGGATTATTCGAGATGATGTATTAGTGATATTATATTCGAGTTCATTATAAATGTATTAGTGATATTATATCGGTATAATGCGTGTGTGACTTTCGGTCTGTCGTTGCTCCTTGTGTGACTTTCATGTGTGTTCTTGATGGAGGAATCCCGACTGTTGTCGTGGGGGGCGCTTCCTCCTCTTCTCTTCTTGCGATATATACCTCGGTGTAATGCGCAAGGAGAGGAGAGGAGGTGCGCCCATCACCGACGGTCGAACTATTAGTGTGAGAGAGTGTCCACCAACATATATACACCACCATATCAGTGTGAGAGAGTGCGCACCAACACACCGTAAGATATGAGAGTTATTTAAGGAAAGCCTCGACGGACTGAAAGTCAACCGATATTGAATTAGGTCTATTTGGACATGTGTGTATGTTATTGCAGGGAACCCCTCCTAGTGCCTATGTTTTGCCGGAATGTTGATTTATTTCTGTTCCGGCAAATTTTAGGCGCTCAATATGTCTTACATTAACAATGGTCATGTCGTAATTCTTGAATCATGAACACAGAAAATGTCATCGCCTGTTGACGACGATAGGATCCAAGCGTGTGAACTCTGCGGCGAAGATAAGGGTCTTTGCGACCAGCCTGGGCTGCGAGACGACAGGTTCTTCACCATCAAGCTTGACGAGACCTTCATTGTTTCTACGGTACGCAACGATGACAAGTGTTTCTTCGTAATTAAGCATGACTTCTGTTTCTTTGCTTCAACGTGTAATTTCTATTTTATACAATTCGACTAGTTCATCCCCTGCCATGCAAGACGGTATGTCTTGGAGAGGCTCGGTTTCGAGGACCACGAGAGTATGGAGAAGAGGAGGGCTAACCTGAGGACTAAACATGGTCGCACATTTCTGGTCAACGTAATGAATGCAGTTAATAACACAGAATTAGGGTGCTCAAATTGGTAAGCTCATTGCAAGGCATATGGATTTCAGGAGGATATGGAAATAACCTTCGATCTTCGTCCTTAAGATCATATTGAAGGTAACATCGACATTTGGGTGGATGTCGATATGCTTCCTGTTTTACCTCCATGTGAGTTTATCAACCATGCATATTTGTCACGTAATTTGCATTCTATATTTAAAAATAGTTGGTGTTCATCCATACTAAATTTGTTAATTTATAATTTACAGCTTATTTCGTTTCTTCGAGTGAAACACCGAAATTAATTGACATGACACACTACACTTATGGATCACAACTAACTTTGTTATTGGTGTCCTAGTTGGTAGGGAGATCTTCCCGTATAATTTGGGAACTGGCCCCAATTATACATTGTACATGCCACTAGTGCATAGGTTGAGGGCGGATGGCATTCGCCGAAATATCTTGGTAACAGTTGCTAATTAAGTACACTACTATTGCGTAAATGGTGTTGATTACATTGCTAACTAGGCTACTATTATGTTCTTCAACAGAAACTGCCAAATGAAGTTGTGCCTCCGTTGATGCATGGCGAAGGTAATATGACAATTAAAAGCCCTATGAGGCGCCAGTTCTCTTTTGCATACTCGGCTGAACGCAAACCACCAAGACGGCTCCAAATTGAAGCATGGGGAGAAATAAAGAAGGAACGCAAGCCACAAGTTGGAGACCGTTGGATCTCTTTGCTTCATCATGGAGACATAGGTGTTATTTTGTTTTATGTCATTTTACCTAGGAGGGAGGACTAGGTCCTATGAGAGAGAAGTTTTTCTGGTTTATATTAACTTGCATGGTCGATTAGGATGATTACTATTATGATGTTTTTCTGTTTTATGAGATTTTAACTTGGTATGATTAAGATGATGATGAGTTGTTAGATGAGTAAGATGATGATGAGTTATATGACATATATTTGATTAAGGTGGATGGATGCAAGTGATCATGTTGAATTAGTGGAAAATATGATGTTGCGATTGGCAACATCATATTTTCTTCTAATTCAACATGATCACTTGCATCCATCCACTTTAATCTAAATGTAGTTGCTGGCACAATAATTATTGATGTTGTATATTAATATGTGTAACCGTGTGTAAATACAACATAAATATAAAAAAGGAATATGTGCGTTTAACAGTGGCGCGGGTTAGAGAAGCGCGCTACTGATAACTCGGTTAGCAGTAGCGCTGGTTAAGAGGCGCTACTGCTAAACTTTAGCTGTAGCGCTGGGTAACCAGCGCTACTGCTAAAAATTAGTTGTAGCACCGTAGCAGTAGCGCGGGCACCCACGCTACTGATAGCTCAAAAACCGGCCCTACTGCTAGGGTTTTCTCATAACCACCGCCTCATGTACTGCATAGTTCCGCTCTCACTCATAGTGATAGCTCTTCTCATGTATATCATTGTTTAGATGGATGATGATGTAGTTGCAAGTATTCGAGACTTGTATCACTATTTTCGAGATGATGACGAGACCACTTTGTGTTGGATGATGATTATGATGATGAAATGATTTGATGAGACTATTTGTATGTGTATGCTATGATTACATTTGTATGTGTATGATATGCTAGAGATTATTGTATAAAGCATGTACAAATACAAAACAAATATGCAGAAAAAAAATCAGAAAATAATAAAACTAGCAGTAGCGAGGGGAGTAAAGTTAGCAGCAGCGCGCACTTAGCAGTAGCGCGTCTTACTGTAGAGCGCTACAGCTATTAGCACCAGCGCGTCCCGGTAAAGCACGCTACGGCTACCCATGTATAGCAGTAGCGCGGTTCAACACGCGCTACTGATACAAGTTAGCTGTAGCGCCTTATCAGTAGCGCGGGTACCCGCGCTACTGATACACCTAAGACCCGCGCTACTGCTAGGCTTTTCCCTAGTAGTGATAGTCTCCACCCCCCCCCCCCAATTTTTCTGCTGGCGTCGATCAAGATTCCAGCCGCCTATAAATGTTGCTCCTCGAGACGTCATACCGCCTACATTCTCTCGTCTCTCTACCCACACCTCGCACAAAACTCTGCCATGGCGCGGCCGGTCTGTGCACAAGCAAACGAGGAGGCGCCACCCTGCGAGGACAGGGCGAAATGCAGCAATGAGGAGGACCCCTTCGCGCCCCCAGACGAGGTCGCGCCAGACCCCCCAACTGAAGATTGGTTTTGGGGCCAGTACAATCTTGCTTTGTGGAAGGCGCTGCCGCCGGCTGAGAGAGTCAGGCAGGTGGCGTTCAAGAAGGAGCGGGCTCAGGAGCGCTCCAGGGACCTCGCGACCTGGAATGCCCTTAGTGCCACATTGGGAAAGGAGGAGCTGAAGCTTTGGCGGCGGGTGCGTCGACGAGCGGTGGAGGTGTACGAAGACGGTCGGTACCATGCAATGAAAGCAAGAGGCGCTAGGCGCCTCACCGCTGTGTGGGCGTGTGCCGATAAGCTCGAGAATGACACCGCCAAAGAGTTCCGGTGGGCGCCCAGTGAAATGTCCTGCATGGTCGCGCGCCTCCGCCAGCAAGAGGCTGATCGGCACGTCGAGCGCTACGAGGCGAAGAAGGCGGCGAACTCCCTCCGCGTTGGGAAGCCACCGCGCACCAGAGAGCGCTGGCGAGAGGCTGTCACTTTACTGCTCCCCGCTCAAGGAGGGGTTATTATTAGTTTAGTTTTTATTCATTGTACGTATTAGTTAAGTACTATCATCACGTATATGTATGTATCATGTCTACAATTTGCTATTGAACAATTAATATATACTATTAGTTTCACATTTCTATCTGTTTTCGTATTGATTTTCTGTCTCTAGACTCTAGCTATTACACATATTGAAACATAACAATAGAACATAAATCATTCGCACATCAAAACATATCAATATTATGATTGTTGTCCAGACATTGGGATCGACATTGAAATGATTTAATAAAATAAAGCGCGTCCATGACTACCACACCAACCTACGGAAGCTCTTGGCTCTGCCTGAACTCGGTCAGGCGTTCGTCCATGTGGTTTACACGCTCACGGTACAACTGGAGCGCGATCTTGAGCTCCAAGCTGGCTATTTCGTCGGAGATAACCATCTCGAGGATGCGATGGCCATTTTCTTCTACTGCTCGCCACTGGACACCTGGGGCAAGGAGGCGGTCGAGCCTACCGACCAGCCCGTCGACAGCGAGGGGGCCGCGGACAAGGCGAACGGCGCGACCCATGCGAACGGCGCGGCAGGCGTTCGGTGCAAGTACGGTGTGGCCGGGCTCTGGTGCAAGTACCGAGCAGACGGCCGCTGCCCATTCTTGGCGAGAAATGGGGCTACTAACGTGTCCTGGACACAGCTGCAATGTCATGTCGGGTGGGGCAGCACGCAAGCGGGGATGGAACCGCTCTTGCTCTGCCGCGCATTGCGCCTTTCACCCTGCTCCCCTCCATCGGTCTTGTTGTGCTGCGCGCCTTGCCCTCTTGGCGCGGACGCGCATGTTTTGCTCTACTGAGCACCACTGATGATCTTCTTGTGCGGCGCGCTGCAGCCTCTCGGCGGTGAGGCGACTATGTTGCTCGGTGGCGCTGCCACGCCCCGCACCAAGGGTCTGCTCAACCCTTGCGATGACGTGCAGCACAGCATTGTCCGGCGCATAGCCGGGGACACCATCGGCCTAGACAGGGCGTTCCTCCTGTACCAGATCATTTTCGTCGTCGCGGAGGTTGATGGCAGAGGCGGCGCTTGGTCGGGTTGGCATGCTTGGTAGACGGGCTAGGCTGCACTAGGTGTGCATCTGCGTGTGTCGCACGCCGGCTTTTATGCTCATTCGCTTCTGGCGGGAAACCAATGTGGAAGCATGCGCAGTTGCGCGTGGGAACGTGGCCAAAAAAATGCATGTGCGGTGCCGAAGCGTGCAGTACTAGAATCCTCGGGCGAAAACGCGGTGACAAGCGTGAGAGAGGAAGAAGGGGTGATGCGCTGGCAGACAGGTAATAATAATAAAACGTCTGCGATATTAATACAGGCAAACGACACTTCCCTATGTAGCATCGGTAATGATTTCATCAATCAATGACAATTAAAATACACTAACCGTCTGCCCACAACACACATGCCTTCTTATGCTAACCCGTTTGTGTCAACGCAAACAGTTTATCAGAGTGAACTGTATGCCGTACTTCGCACACGTATGTAGTTTTGATAACCGTTTCTGTTATCTTCGCTAATCACAAATAGTTCATAAGAACAAACTGTCTGCCGTAGATCGCACACGTAACTATTTTCTGAATCGTATTTGATGGATCCACCATCGCACACAGTTCGTGTCATTAGCGACGGAGCTTGAACTATACCGTTTGCGATTCATGCATCGCACACAGTTTCGTCGAAGGGTCTCTGATTGTTGTGTCGTCTTTGGACCTTCCTGTGGTAGTGCTTGTTATGTAATGGTTGTTATCATCACTTAAGTTTAAAGCATCAGTAATGGTTATCTGAACAAGTAATTGTTGTTTATTTATCTGAACAACTAAGCTATCCAAATTTATCTGAAGATTTTTTGAAATGTGTCTTCAATAGTTTCTAGAGATTTACCTGAATATTGTTTAGACATACAATTGTGAATTAAGTTTGAAGATAAGTTTCTGAAGATTTTTTAGTGTAGTTGCACGACCCGGTCCCGTAACTGTGTCAGTCCCCTGATCATTAGCTGACACGCATAGTTGACAATAAAATACCAAAAATACATCGCATGCAATTGTATTTACGTCTAGTCTCACGGCCACACATGGAAGCTACTCAACTTTTGAACTTGTACAATCTCTGGTGCCTGGGTGGCATTCCCCACCACAGACTACACTCTGATGACCCAATCAAAGCCAGTCCACTCAGATTGATTCACTGATTAAGCGGTAATAGTTAAGTAGTCAACCATGTGGTTGTATGGTGGAATAATAATTGGTGTTTCCCAACCCACGTTATAGTAGCTAAGCAACTACTCCTAGGTTACAAGGTCAGGGTATAATGGACCTATTCATACTAATGGGCTTGGTCAAGCATAACGTAAAATCCTATACGGGATTCCTAGTTGGAAATCAACTGCAATGCATGAAAACATAGGTTATGATCAAATGTTCCACTTGCCTATGTTGACGATCCTTCAGTCTCACAATGCTTGATCAACACACTTCACTCTCCGTAACAATCTATCATAAGTAAAAAAGCATTCATGAATGACCATACAATACAATCAAACAAACGATAAGTGTCGTCCTGCATGGTGGCAGTGCCATTGTGTTGTGAGATCATGGGTCAAAGGCTCAAGGCTTAACTCATAAGAATTTGGATAACAACATAGTGGTTGTCTTTTGGAATACATATGACATAAGGGTTCACATGCAAGTTTCAACTAAGGTTCATCACATAAGGAGTATGTGATGTCAAATGGTTGGTGTCAGATCTAGTCAAGGGAACATAACAACAGAGTCATGGTCTATGAATCTTGGATAGACAAGTTCATGTCCAAGTTTGAATGATAACTCAAACTTGTTAACCTTTCATGAGCTTGAATACACTAAGGTCTGAAAGTGATAACTTGGTTTGCCTTCCAATTCAATTATGGTTTTGCACTAGGCTCCAACCTATTTGAGTTCAAATTGAATTCAATTTATATTTCAACTGGTTTCTCTCAATTCAGTTTGAATTGTGAAAACATTTCATAATTTATTTGAGTTGGTTCAACAAAATTCAAATGCCATCTGTTATTACTAATGTCATACACTAATCCAATACAAATATTAAGGAGTATTATTTAATAATTTTTCAAACTAGAGTCAATTTAACTCTAACATGATTACTATAGTTGATTTATTTTTTGGTTCATTAAAGTGAAATATAAACTCCAAATATTCATTAGAGCTCAACAGTTTCACTTTGATTTGGGTTTGAACTAGTTTAATTTCATTTCATCTTTCCCTAACCATCAAGTATTAACTCCAACATTATCTACTAGGTTTAATTTGATTTACCAAAAAAATTGAATTTAGTTTCACTTTAAATTAAACCTAGGTTTTAATTTGAATTCAAACTAGGTTTGAATTAAATTCGAATACTATTCGGATTAACTAAGGTCAAATGTTAATCCAAAAATAATTAATAAAGTCTTAATTTAAGTTTTTGAAACATTTGTTTAATATTTTATTAAAGAATTTCTTAATTGAAATTAACCTAATTATGTTTATTTTCTATTTGAATTATACCCTGTTATATATTCTATTTAAAATACATTTTTAAATTATTTAACATTGAACTAAAGTATTCTGAATTGAAAGTACATTCAATTCGATTCAATTTGCAAAAAGAATCAATTAATTTAGATTTATATAATGCAAGTTATGTCCAATTCAAATTCAAGTTCATTATGTTTGAATTGGAATTTTAAATTATTTAAATGTGAAAAAAATTTGTACACGGTGAAAGTAGATTTCCTAAGAATCATTTTGCAAAAAGTTTCACTTAATTTAGACTTGTAGATAATTATTTACGAGTGTTTTAAATCTAGGGGTTTTTCTGTAAAAAATCCATTTTAATTCAATTAACAAAAACTATCGAACGGACAGGGGCTACGTGACCGATTCCTATTGGCTGAGGGGGTGTGTGCTACGAGATCTCGCGGTGGACGACCAAATCCTAAGAGGAAAACGGTTCGGGATGAGGGGCGTTGTGAGCCGTTGGATCAAGTGAGATCCAACGGTCCACGTTATAATGGGCTAGGGTTAGGGGTTTGCTACCCGGAGTCTCGTCGGTGTTGAGTTTGATGATGGGGCACAGCTCTGGAATCAACGGGGATGGCGTTTTGATGGTCCTATGGCGCAGGGGAGGGCTCGAACGGATGCAACGTTGCCCGGTGAGGTCGTTCGCGACCTTAGCCGGCCTCAGGAGCGACGGCAGCAACGAGCAGCGCCTCGCCGGAGATGGCGCGCGGCGGTGGAGCTTCTGACGAGGATGGAGCCGAGCCTCCAATACTCCCAGTGGCAAACGAAGAGGTAAGGGTGGTGCGCGTGACCGTGGGGGTCATGGGGGACATGATGCTCGGGGCAATGTCGAGCTCACCTCGCCGGAATCGTTGACACTATGGCGATGGGGTTTGGTTTACGACGGGCTCGTGCTGAAGGTGTGCTCCGGGCATGCACGGCATCTCAAACAGATGTGCTCGATCACGTGGAGGTGTTTGCTAGAGTAGCACGTGCTAGGGTGGCTCGCTCTTGCCGGAATCAACCCATGACGTCGACCGCAGATGCGACAATGGCGGGTCGCAGGCGTCGCAGCATGATGACATGGGCATGGGGAGGCAGAGAGGTTCGAAAGAGGGGGTCGCGGCCATCTTAAAGGACATGGACATGATCTCCGAGGGGCTCGGGGCATGGAGATCGTGGGGGTGTATCCGGAGCGCGTGCTGGGTTCGTGCGCGTCGTGCGGGCGGTTGGCGCGAGGTGGGAGCAGGGCCTGAC
Source organism: Elymus sibiricus (assembly GCA_039707655.1). NCBI lineage: Eukaryota > Viridiplantae > Streptophyta > Magnoliopsida > Poales > Poaceae > Elymus > Elymus sibiricus. The sequence continues at coordinate 380,463,942 of CM077669.1, forward strand.
AAACGGGCCCTGCACATCAGCGAGAGGGGAGAGAAAGAGGGCATGGAGAGTGGGATGCGGGGTTGCTGGGCAGGCTAGGTTACTAGGCTGCGGGTAGGTCTAGGCCTTTTTTTTGTTTTATTTTAATGCTTGTGTTTCTCTTTTCTTGTTATGTTTTCTCTCCAAATTCAAACAAGGTTTGAATTTGATTTTTCCTTCAACAGAAGTTATTTTCTAAATTCTAATTGGAATATTTAGAAATATTTGAACATTTATTTTGGGTAATTTTGGCAAGTAATTTATACACTTACTATTTTCTAATTGAATTTGGTTTCAGAACCAAATATGTTTCAAATCCAATTTTGAGAATATGCAAAAAGTCTAGGGCGTTGTTTGGTCTTGTGGAATTCTAATTACTTCCCAATTTAAATGCAAGTCATTATTGATTTTAAATCCTTGTTGTTTTGAATTGATTTTCAGAAATGATTTCCTATTCAAATTAATCCAATTCATTTAGGGAATTTTTTTGACTTGGGATATTTTGGGACTTATTTGAAATACTTTTGCCCAACAATATTTCAAATGCTTGGGTTCCACCTATTGCTAGCTAGGTTTCCATTGGTTGCCCTGGGATTTCAACCTAATGATCAATCAAGCAAGCAATTTTAACTAGCAAGCAATCAATCAAAGGGTTTTGTTTGAAAAATCTTAATTCCCTATGAAATTTTTAACATACCAGATTTGGGAAAAATCTGGGATGTGACAGACTACCACCCTTAAGAGAGATCTCGTCCCGAGATATGGAGAGGCTAGATAGAAAGGTTAGGGTTTGGGGTTCACCTTAATTTCCATCTCCACATCTGGGGTCTGTTATCTGGGTTATAACCATTCCATCTGTTCTCTAGGTTTCTTGGGGTTGTTTACTCCTCGGTTGTTTGTACCATCTCAAGATAATTCTATGGCGGGTGACTCTATTCCTCAAGGTTTCCTTGTAACTGGTACAGGGTCAGTTTCCTAATGTTTCCTGGAACAATCTGTATGTTCGCAGTTCCTTAGGTTCCAGGTTTCTACCACCCTTAAAAGATTTTAAGGTTGGGGTTTTCCTGTAGCTTCCCACTCTTAATTAAGGCTGACACTCCTTCGGATTCTATAAATAGAATCTCATCTATCGGTTGTTCGGTTTCTTTGTCCTTCCTTCTGTGTGGTTCCAACTGTCCTGCAAATCTAGTTTATGCTTGTTCCATCTATCTTACTCTCATTTGGCTATACGTCTGTCGGCCTTCCTGAAATATCGAACGTCTGTACATTATCAAGTCCTTGAGATTTTCTCTAGTGGGTCATATGTTATTTCCTTGTGTACGAGTATGTCCCATCTTCCCTTGTCGAGGTTCCTCAGTCAGAGGCTTCTTTGATATCTCATCATCTAATTCGTGGGTAAATTCCAACGGTTGTCCCAGGTGATCCTGGTGTTTCTTTCGATATACAGATCCTTCCCGGTTTTTCGGTTAGCTCTTTCTTACCGTTTGACCTACGTCTAGCAATGATTGTCTTTTCGGGGTCATGTACTACTCCATCTAAGGTTGTTGGCTTGCACCGACTCTGAGCTACAGGTATCTCACTCAAGACGATCCGCTCGACACAGCGTGGCAAATAATAAGAGTAAGCGTCATGGCGATAAACTCATGGCATATCCAAATCATTACCAACCATGTGTTTAAAAATCTTCGAAATCCTAACATCGGTCTTCCTCACAAGCGTTCCTGGATTATTTTTGGTACCATGCTTCAATCTGATCTTTGAAGTTCCTTCGTTCGTGCGTTGACGATGTGTAACATTACCTCACAACTCTTAGTGGCAAAAGTTTCCTAATCATTGCCTATCAGCTATCGATTCCTCGGAGGATCTGGCTCCTAGCACAACAAACTCAGTCGTCATCCTTGCATTACTTCCTCTGTTGTTGTCAATGTTGTTGCCTCTAGAGCTGGCATCACTGATTCCTGTCTTATTAGATATATCCATAAGGGTTCTGGTGTTGTTATACTCCAATATCATCATTTCTTATGTGTTCCATTCAGTCTTGCTTGTCAGGTATCAACATTTCTCCAAAATCCTGTCATGTTTGGTTTTTCTAGCTTAAGGCGAGGTTCCAAATCAACTACCCCTTACGAAATCATTTTTATCCATTGCGGGGTTCTCAAATTTGTTCCATCGGCAGTTCATCTGGCCTGGTGCCTTCCATTTTGGAAAAACGGCACTTTCCTAACTCAACTCCAATTTACCCTCCCTTCGGGGTTTTTCACAATTGGGTGGCTGTGTCGTGTTCGATCCATCTGTCAGCTGGTATCCTGAAAAGTTTGTTTTGTTTTTTTGTTAACCGAGGGCGTTGTCGGTGTCAAAACTGGCGGATCTCGGGTAGGGGGTCCCGAGCTGTGAGATTAGGATCGATGGTTAACAGGGGACGAAGGAGACGATGTTTACCCAGGTTCGGGCCCTCCTATGCAGGTAAAATCCTACGTCCTGCTTGGTTGTATTGATGTGTATGAAGATTACAGAGTCGATCTACCTCGAGATCAAGTAGCCAAAACCCTAGATGAGCTTGTCTGCCCTCTACAATCTAACCCCCCTGGTTTATATAGACACCGGGGGTACCTAGGATTTACAGATGATAAGTCTCCAACCGGAAGTAAAGGACGCTGATCTCCTCCTCGTAACTTGGAGTGCACGCCGTGTCTTCGGAGGTTTCCTTCTAGAATACGGGGTCGTCGAATATCTTGGCCCTTCCTGTGATAATCAGAGAGCGGCCCACCAAGCCGGCCTATGAGAGATAGGCCGGCGGTCCGAGGACCCCATAGTCCAGGACTCCCTTAGTAGCCCCCGAACTAGCCCCCAATGCCAGGGGTCATGACACTAACAGCTTCGAGTGATCGGAATCTCCGGCTTGCGGGGTGAGTTCTTTTCCCCTTTATGATCGGCTGGTTCTAGTCCGGCCGCCGATGATATGTAGTTATCCGAACATATAGTTATCTGGGTGCCATAAGTTGCTTAACTTCGAAGGCCAAACATCAAAGTGTGAACAATATTTCCTGACAACCTTTCTGACGAAGGGTCATGGCTCGCCACGACCGCTGAGCCGGTTACAAAAACTCGATTTGCGGTTCGAGGCCGTTTCTCCATTGGCACGTCCTATCAGCATGTAGATCGTGTCCCGTTTATTACGGGATATGCTCAATGGCTTGGGTCATCCCACGCGCGCATAACGGCACGATTGTTTCGGAAAGTGGCAAGGCCTGCGGCGCAGTAAGAGGGAGGCTCTTGGTATTACGGCTCCCCATAAAAGGGAGAAAACCCCCAAGACCTATTTACGTTCCAAATCCGCGCCCTCCACCTCCTCAACCTTTCCAAGATTCGAGAGTCCAGATCCAGCTCTTCCTCAATCTCCTCTCCGAGCTCGTCCATGGCCGATTCCGGCTCCATGGGCAAGTGGGAGGTTTCCTCCGTCAGCGACAACGACATCCAAGAGCTCAAGCGTGTCGGCTACCTCTCCGCCGACATCGCCCACCGCGCCCCAGAGGCGAACCAGGTGGTGCCTACACGGAAGCCGGGCGAGAGGGTGGTGTTCGTCCCCCATTTCATCCGGGGACTGGGCTTTCTGCTCCACCCCTTCATCAGGGGCCTCATGTTCTTTTATGGACTGGATTTCCATGACCTCCCCCCGAACTCCTTCATGCACATCTCGGCGTTCATCACTGTCTGTGAAGCTTTCCTGCGGGTACAGCCGCACTTCGGCTTGTGGCTCAAAGTATTCAATGTCAAGCCGAAGACAGTTGCGGGCGCGCACACAGATTGTGGAGGGGCGGTGATCAGTAAGCTCCCCCGTGTCGAGTGGCCGGATGGCACCTTCATCGACACGGTCAATATCTGGCAGAAGGAATGGTTCTATATCACCGAACCAAGGAGCGCGGACTGGACGGCACCTGCCGAGTTCAGATCCGGACCCCCCGCGAGGCTAACCTCGTGGCTCAAGAAAGGCCTTGATTGGGGGTCGGCCGCAGAGGTAAGGTCGCTGCAGAAGCGTGTCTCCTCGATGATCGAGGCCAAAATTGAGCTGGTCAACGTGGTCCAGGTCATGCTCCACCGCCATATCCTCCCCTGCCAGCATCGGTCCTCCCCAATGTGGGCTCACCAGCTCGAGGACCCGGCCAGCGTGCGTCACTTCTTCCGCACTACCCACGAGAAATTGTGCAAGGCGCGGTTCAAGCCCCAGAAGAGTTGGCCGGCTGAGGAGGAGGACACCGGTCTTGACGCCGAAACTCCTACCACCAAGGTATGATGAAATTTTAATTCTCCGGCTCTGTTTTTTGATAAAGAGTTGAGTCCCCTTCTCCCTCATCTTCACAGAATTGGCTGAGCAAGGCCGTGCACATTGACTGTCCGGCCCCGCAGCCCGAAGACCCTCGATCGGATCTGTTGACGGAGATGCTCATCGTGGCGCCGTAATCCGCGCCAGAGAAGAAGAAGAAAGGGGAGAAGAAGGCGGCCCGAGAGGGTCTTCGTCTAAGGGGTCTCCCGGACACTAAGTCCGAGGAGACCCATGCCTCTTCCACTTACGAGGAAGAGCACGAGGACGAAGAGGTGGGAGACTCCCCCCTCACAAGGAAAAGGGCGGCATCAGCGGACGCCGCGGAGGACCTACCTCCTCCTGCCCCGAAGAGGACATGCCGGACAAAGGCAGTCCTGGCCGACGATAGCTTGGACTCCGATAAGGAGTCTGAGGCTTTCGAAAAGGTTCCTCGAAGGAACCCAAGGGTTAAGCCCCCAGCCCAGAGGTACGAATCCGAAGACCCTTTGGGTCACTTATACAGAGCTTTTAATGCTAAATGGGCGAACGTCTTTCAATTTGCAGCCCGACACGCGATCTCCCCACCGACCAAATCTCGGACGGGGAGTCTCTGCCCGCCGACCTGGCGGAAAGTGGGACTGCATCACACCCTACGCCTCCTGGAGTCTCGAAGGAGGCCGCAGAGGTGTTATCGTGCCAGGCTCCTTCTGAGCCGAACACCGGCGACGGGGGCGACGACGTTATGGCTGAGGTTAAAACCTCGGCCGCCGAAGACCAGGAGGATGAGCACCTCCTGGCAACTGAAGAGGGGGGACGAGGTCCGGTCCAGTCCCCTCCGAGGACATCTCCAGAGTGCTCTATGCCTCAGGAGCTGCCCGCCCAATCCCCTACCGGAGGGGGGGCTGGCAGGTAACCACCGGCGCCGCCCATGACTGGGTGGCCGGCCATGATGGAGGAAGCCTTGTCCGGATCCTCCATCGCCGAAGATCACAGCGCCCTTATGGGTGCGGTTTTGCAAGGCATTCAGTCCGTTGATAGCGGACTGAAAGAGGCCTTCAACGCTCTCTTGACGGGCTTCAAGGTGAGCCACGTAATGCTCTTTCTTCCAGAAAAAGTTAATTTTCCTAGTTTAAGCAATCCTTATAAGTGTAGTAGCCCCCGAGCCCTGGGTGAGTTTGAAAAACCCACCCGGGGGTCAAATGCCCGAATACTAATAATGATGCTCAAGGCACCGGAGAGTACTTAACAGAGGGGCTGAATCCGACAGCTCAGGAGTTTTAATGCACATAAGTTGTTTTTGCAGGCTTCGTCATCGGCGGCGGCCGCCAACGCAGGGGAGCTTGCCGAGCTAAACCGGAAGCTCAAACGCTCCGATGAGGAGCTCGATCGCCTGAACAAGAGGTTCGACGAGAAACAAGGTGAGTCCGAATTGTATCATTCGGGTCTATTTTTCCGTTCTCACTGATTGAGATATCCGGATTGTTATCCCTAATTGTATTTACTTATTGTTACCACAGTTGTGGCCGCGGAGGTCGAGAACCTCAAGGCCGAGTTGGCAAAGGCGAGGCAGGAGGCCGCGGATGAGAAGGCGACGGCCAAACGAGCGGCAGCCGACCTGTCGGCGTTAAAAGCTGTGAGCGACAAGCATGAGGCCCGGGTGGTAGAGGTGTAGCTGGAGCTCAAGGATGCCACCACGAAGTGCGAGGCCCTTGAGCAAAAGAACGAGGACCAGGACACCGAACTATCCTCGCTGAAGTCCGATCTCAAGTCGGAGTGAGTTGAAAGGCGGTTCTTTGAAGAAGAACTCCGCCAAGTCAAGGCAATCGCAGATGGTAAGCCGTACTTACTGCAGTGTGCCTTTGGTGGTAACAGGTTTGCATTCCTCACCCGGGTGTGGCGTTCCTCAGGCACCTTTATGGACCTTCCGAGGAGTGCGGCGGATGCGAACAGATACTTCGCCTCTCGGGATGGGGATGTTGAGCGTCGGTTGTTCTGAGCACAATTTCAAGCCCCCGAGCATCCCCTCCTGAGCAAGCAGATGAAACAGTTAATGGAGCTGCACAGGATGGCGGAGCCGGCCATGAGAGACCTCTGCATCCGGCTGTGGCCTGCAGAGCAATTGCCGGGCAGTTACTTCAGCTTGGTGCAGAAACTGTGCGACGCTGCGCCTCAGATTGACGCTATAAAGTGTTCGACATGCATCGAGGGAGCTCGGATGGCCTTTGCAAGGACAATGGTACACTGGCCGAAGATCAAGCCGACCGACATGGCCACCGCGCCTCCGCCCCCTGGAAAGGAGCATAGGCGCCCTGAGAAATACTTTGCCACCGTGATGGATGGTGCTCGGGCGATAGAAGCTCAATGCCCTAAAGATGTAATGTATGAATGAATGTTTTGTCATGTATCCGATGATTGTTCCGCTTTATAATGTGGTTGCATGGTTCATCATGTCTTTAAGCTTTGTATTATTTTGACTCCTGTGTGGCCGTTTTATCTGAAAGTTGCGAGTCATCGGCTTCAGCCCCCATGTAGATACTACGCTAGCTGTTTCTACCACCGCACTGTGACCCTTAGCCGATGTATCGGTGCCCGAAGGCGGTAGTGCGAGGGGAACAAGGCAATCGGACTATGATGCTTTAGTGCTTTCACTTAGCCGTAGGAGCTTGGCTGCGGGGGCTGATGAAGAGCCCCCAGTGTTTTCTGATATTCGGATAAACCGAGGTTGAAACCAGCATCACATGGTTTGTAATAGTACAAACCCCTCGTATAACACGGAATAACCTCTATCGATTTTTAGTTTGACACTTATACTCGGATTGCAGACCGGTTCTCGCTTATTATGACAGTCAGTTTTCAGCTTTCTCCACTGAGGCACTTGACCAGGTGAGCTGGAAGCACAATCGCAGTGGTTCTCCCTTTACCCTGTTAGCCGAACGAGCGGAACGTAAGAGGGCAAACACAGGAGCCGGGCAACCCAACCATTGACCCAAGACATAATTCGGAACCGATTCATATAAAGCAACATCCGAGACGCCGAACACGTAAACAATAGTGCCGGGGAGATGCTTGGGGCGATTGTGATAGTGAAGCCCCCGGTCTATTAGCCGGTCGCATCGTAATATGTACCGAACAACTTTGCTATCGGCGTTGGTGAGTAAAGAACAGGGTATATGACATAAAATACAGCGAGGAGGCCATAAAGGATGGTCTTTATTTCTGATGAATTCTTATAACTCAAACTGCCGAAGCAACTGTTACAGGTAAATGAGAAATAAAATTTACAAAGGAGAGGTTTTACCCAGGGTCTTCGATGGGTGTCTTGACGTCCTCAATGTGCCCTGTCGCATGTCTTCTCCTTTGCTCCCAAGGGGGTTGCGTTCCTTTAAAGGTGATTGCTATCGGCGAGCGGACCTTGGGAAGAAGATCTTGAGAAGTCGCCGCAGTGTGGATGAGCTTTACGCTTGGAAGGTCCTAGATGGTACCTGTGGTTTGTCCAAAGACGTGTGTTGGTAGTAGTTCGGTCGAGCCGAACACTTTCCTTTGATAGTGGGTCCCCACAGCTGCCCATGGTATTTTAAGCGCGAAGTTGTGCCTTCTTGGCACGTATCTTACGGGAACTAGGGCTGTGCTATGGGGGGCGTATCCCTATTTTTGTGGGGCGGAAGATGATTCCGGGAGTTCGGGTTGAGACCGAACTCGTTTGCTATCATGACGTGCCTTTATGGCCGATTTGGCCGCCGGCCTATCATCGCCGTACTGGAATTCTGCTGCCAGGGTCGTTGTGTGTTCCTCAGTTCGGAGAGAGCGCTCTGTGTTGCCATTGACAGTAATGACCCCCCTGGGCCCGGGCATCTTGAGCTTCAGGTACGCGTAGTGGGGGACGGCGTTAAAGCGAGCGAATGTTGTGCGGCCGAGTAGGGCGTGGTAACCGCTGTGAAAAGGGACAATGTCGAGGATCAAGTCTTCGCTTCGGAAGTTGTCGGGCGAGCCGAACACTACTTCCAGATTCACGGTGCCCGAGCAGCGGGCTTCGACGCCTGGGATCACTCCTTTAAAGGTAGTGTTGCTGGGTTTGATCCTTGACGGATCTATACCCATCTTTTTCACCGTGTCTGAGTAAATCAGATTAAGGCTACTTCCTCCGCCCATTAGGACTCTAGTGAGGTGATATCCATCGATAATGGGGTCTAGGACGAGGGCTGCCGAACCTCTGTGACGGATACTGGTCGGATGATCCCGTCGGTCGAAGGTGATCGGGCAAGCCGACCATGGGTTATACTTCGGGGCTACGGGCTCTACGGCATAGACCTCCCGAAGGGCGCGCTTCCCCTCCTTTTTTTGGTATGTGAGTGGCATATATCATGTTCACAGTTTTTACCTATGGAGGGAACTGCTTTTGTCCCCCATTGCTTCGACCGCGGGGCTCGTCATCGTCCTCGCTGCGTGGGCTCTTGCCTTGGTCCTCGGCTGCGAGTTTGCCAGCTTGTTTGAATACTTAACAATTACGGTTGGTGTGGTTGGCGGGCTTGTCTTGGGTGCCGTGGATCTGGCAGGGCCTATCCATAATTTTGTCCAGCGTGGTAGGTCCCTCTCGATTTCCTTTAGAAGGTTTCTTCCGCTGTCCGGATTTTGGTTTGCGGAAACCGGCATTGACGGCCGTTTCCTCCGCATCGCCGTTATTGTGCCGGCGTTTGTTTTTGTTACGTCGCGGTTTCCCATTTCCATCCCGGACTTCGGAGGTACCGGGGTCTTCCGGGTTATGGCTTCGTCGAGCTAGCCGGTTATCCTCACCCGCGCAAAAGTGGATCATAAGTGAGGTAAGGGCGGACATTGTCCTCGGCTTATCCTGACCGAGCTGACGAGCTAGCCACTCGTCCCGGATATTATGTCTGAAGGAGGCTATTGCTTTGGCGTCCAGGCAGTCAATGATCTGGTTTTTCTTGGTCAGGAACCGATTCCAGAATTGCCGAGCCGATTCACCTGCTTTCTGGACAACATTGCTCAGGTCGGAGGAGTCCGGTGGCCGGACTTAAGTACCCTGGAAGTTAGATCAGAAGGCATCCTCGAGCTCTTCCCAGCTCCCGATAGAATTCTCGGGGAGACTGTTTAACCAGTGCCAAGGTGGCCCCTTAAGTTTTAGGGGCAGATACTTGATGGCGTGGAGATCATCTCCTCGTGCCATATGAATGTGGAGGAGGAAGTCCTCAATCCACACGGCTGGGTCTGTTGTCCCGTCGTATTGTTCTATGTTAACGGGTTTAAACCCTTCAGGGAACTGATGCTGCATCACCTCATCTGTGAAGCACAGTGGGTGGGCATCGCCTCTGACCCGAGCTATGTCATGCCTATGATCGGCGGTAGGCCGGGCCCGGTATTGTTCTCGACCTCTATTGTTGCGGTCGAGCCAAGACCGGTGCCCGTCCCGTCTAGCGGGGGGGGGTACCCTCTAGATCCGTAGATGGATCTCGTCCGGCCTGCTCTATAATCCAGGTCCTGTCGTAAGTCATACCTGTCTTCGGGCCCTGCTGGCTCCTTTCCTCTCCTGCGGGGTACCGCAGGTCTGTACTCGGCCTCACCGGCCGTTCTATCCCGTCGTCGGGGAGGGCGGTCCAGCCGGTCGTACGGAGTATGCCTGGGAGGCGATGTTTCAAGGGCCTCATCATCGAATTGCGACAGCAGCCGCCGGCGCGGGTAGCTCTTGGGTTGGTCCAGTAGGTCGGAACCGTATCCCTCTTCGGCTGCCAAGACCCTCGTCCATCTATCATTGAGGGTGTCTTGTTCGGCTCTGAGCTGCTGTTGTTTTGCCTTCGGGCGGTGGCTAAGAGCTGCCGCTTAAACCGTTCCTGATCCGCAGGGTTTTCAGGGACGGTGAAATCTTCGGTTTCCAGGATGTCTTCCTCCTCGACAGGGGGAAGGTAGTTGTCGTCCTCGGAATCATTAGGATCATCGGTGTCGCGCCGATCTTCGGGCCTTTCCTGGTCTTCCAGTGGCTGTTCAGGGGCTTCAGGGTCGCCGGGGTCTTCCGGGCTGTCGTTTTCCCCGGTGCCTGCAATGGCTTCCCTTCCCTTGTTTGTCTTAGATCGTTTGCGCTGTTTCCGGTGCTTTGACGGCGCCTCACCGGATTTATCGCCATTCTTCTTAGGGGTGCGATCGCCCTTATCATCGGGGGTGTCTACCATGTAGACGTCGTAGGTGGAGGTGGCAGTCCATCGCCCAGTGTTGACAGGGGCGGGGGCGTCGTCCTCTTCATCCATGCCTTCTGCCTCCTCGGAGGCGTAGTCCAGCATATCGGTTAAGTCTTCGACAGTGGCTACCAAGTGGGTGGTGGGTGGGCTGAAAAATTCCCAATGACCCGCCTCCAGACCGATCTGAGCCTGGGTCGAGGTCGGATCGTCTGGGATTTTTATTGATAGGATCCGATCCAGCGCCTCGTTGATCGTCGAGAGTTCGATCGGATCGATCTGCCTAGGACTTTCGGAGTTGACCTCCAACGTGTCCGTACGAAGAGTGTGTTCGGCAGGGGCCGACCCCCGATCCTCAGGTACTGTAACCGGATCCGGACTAAGAGCCAGATCATCGGCAGGGATAGACCCGAGGGCGGAGTCGAGAAGGAGATCCGAAGTTAAGGCTTCGGAGACTTCGGGCTTGTCAGATGAGATTGCGAGCCCAGCGAATGAAAGATCACCCCGGGAGTCTACGGAGAACTCTAGGTTCCCGAATCTGATCTCCTGATCTGGGGCGAGACTCCCGATCCGGCCAGGGTCGCCGGTCGGGTCGGCGTGCAGCACGATGCTGCCGACAGCGAAAATCTGTTCGGGGGCGAAGGAGCCCCCGGCACAGACTTCATCGCTAATGATTAAGCGAGCCATCAATTCCTGTTGGTACCCCACAGCGGAACTCTCAATGAAAGCACCAATGTCGGTGTCAAAACCGGCGGATCTCGGGTAGGGGGCCCGAGCTGTGAGATTAGGATCAATGGTTAACAGGGGACGAAGGAGACGATGTTTACCCAGGTTCGGGCCCTCCTATGGAGGTAAAACCCTACGTCCTGCTTGGTTGTATTGATGTGTATGAAGATTACAGAGTCGATCTACCTCGAGATCAAGTAGCCAAAACCCTAGATGAGCTTGTCTGCCCTCTACAATCTAAACCCCCTGGTTTATATAGACACCGGGGGTACCTAGGGTTTACAGATGATAAGTCTCTAGCCGGAAGTAAAGGACGCTGATCTCCTCCTCGTAACTTGGAGTGCACGCCGCGTCTTCGGAGGTTTCCTTCTAGAATACGGGGCCGTCGAATATCTTGACCCTTCCTGCGATAATCAGAGAGCGGCCCACCAAGCCGTCCTATGAGAGATAGGCCGGCGGTCCGAGGACCCCTTAGTCCAGGACTCCCTCAGGCGTCCTAGTTAGTATCTCTTTTCCCTTTCTTGTTAACCGAGGTGTATCCAATTCAGTTCCTCTTTTTCCTTTCCCGTTAACCGAGGTGTATCCAATGCAGTCCCTCGTTTTCCTTTCCTGTTAACCGAGGTGTATCCAATTCAGTCCCTCTTTTTCGGCTTTGCGTATAGGGCAATAAGAATATGGATCAAAATAACTTCATTCCTTGATAATTGTGCTGGTACATAACTGGTCGATCTTCCATAATATCAAGAATAGTAATCCTATTATCTACCATACTAGGGATATATTTGATACTACGCTTCCTCTTAATAAGGGTCTTCCTGGTCCTTCATGTTCTTCCTCCTCTGGAGTTCTGGTTGTCTCTGACTCGGTCTCTTTGTTCTTTGATTTAGACTCTTCCATATTTACTTGAATAGCTTGGGGCAATCTGTAACAGGGTGTCCTGGGTAGGGTCACTACATTGAAGGCAGGGCGGTCTGTTCACGCAACAGAATCCGTCGGGTCGCTTCCTTTTGATCATAGGTCCTTCCACCCACAGTACATTGGTTCCTTCTTCTATCATTGACATGTTTATGTTCCATCCTTTGGGTTTCTCCCCCAGTGGGGTCATCGGGTTCTTCTCCGTCATGATTATCTCGTTTCCTAAGGTCGGATAATCATTCTTATAGTGTCCCATGTTCTTGCACTAGTAGCACTATATGTGGCTTTTATCCCTCTTGGCAATCTTCTCCTCCTTCCGAGTTTCCTTCTTACGCTAGGGTTGACACTCGCCCTTCCAGTGCATGGGTCCATCACAATCCAAGCAGACAATGTGGCTTGGTTTCTCCTCAGACAGGGTTGTCCTGCTAAGGTTGTTCCTCATGCCTTCAACTATAGGGCATCGCCTTGCGGGGTGTCTGATGACCTGCAAGGGTACACGGCTATTGCAATTCACGGTAAGTAGAGTATGTCGATCCCATAGGGAGCGGTGGTGCACTGGTAACTACCAACTATACCTGGGCATAGCTCGGGCCGGGCCGAAAAAAGCCCGGCGCTGAAAACCTAGGCTCGAGCCCGGCCCGGCCCGACCGTCGGGCCTAAATTTTGGGCCCAAGCCCGAAAAAGCCCGATTGGGCCCGACCGGCCCGGCCCGACCGTGGCTTAAATTTTGTATTCCTTAAGCCCGAGCCCATCCCGGCCCAACCACCGGTCTCAAATTCCAGGCCCGAGCCCGGCCCGATGGCAAGTTTAGGCCCAACCCGGCCCTGGATTTTTGGGTCGGGCCGGCCGAGCTGGGCTGCCCATGGCCAGGTCTACTACCAACCCCATAGCTAAGTCGTCACTTACGTGTCTACGTTCACACCCAGAGCGTTATCTGGAAATAGTCTATTCGTCGGTTGCTAGCGAAAACGATAATAAGTGTGGTTTTAACTAAATAACTACGCGGAGGTAAAAACATAAATAAAACAACGGGTAAAATAAAGGAGCGACGCTTGAGTAATAAGGGCGTTCTCGAGGTATTCGGAATCGTCACTACACATTCGTTCTATGAATACTAAGCCACTTTACATGTTTCTCTTTATGGGCGGAGCCGGTACAGATACGTGCATACACGCGGCAGCCCTGTATCACATACGCCACCATCGTCCTTCCCCGCTCTGGTTATCAGACGGTGATTAAGGGGGAAAGGTCCCCGTGGACGCAACCAAAGTGGTCTCCATTTTACCCCCTGCTACAATGATCCGCTACGAAAGGAGATGGGGCCTGTCACTCACCCACCTCGCCAACCACACGGTTCGCCAGCAATAATAACCTTCCATCCAAAATTGGCATACATTGGATGGTCAACTTCAACCAACGTCAAGAAGACTACTAACATAAACATGCAAAGAGGATATCATATCGCGCAAGACAATTGTTAGTAGCACATACTATAGTTCATCTTATTCCCCCAAGAACTAATAAAGTACTCAAACATGGTGATGGAGTGCATAGAGTTTCGGGACAAGTTACAATCCAACATGGAGTTGGATATGGAGATGGGGAGAGGCATGGCGGCGGCGATGAAGAGGGCAGGGGCCCTCCGGTCGGCGCCGGACATGGGAAGCGCCTCCTCTTTTCTCCCTTCCTTGTATTGGACCTTCTCTATGGTGGAGTTTGCTGCAATGGAGGTGTGGTGGCTATAGATGAGACTTGTGGAGGATGGAGATGGATCGAGGCGGCGGCTAGGGTTGGAGGTCTTCTTATAAGAGGTCTCATCGGGTGTCCTCCGTTAATCTAGCCTCCTCCCTTTCATCCAAGGGCTCAAGGGGATCCAAATCCACATCCAATACAAGCCATCCCGTAGGGAAAATAGGGACAAAATCAGAGAAAAATCGGGCAAGTTCTTGCCAATTTTCGTAGCTGCCCGTGGGTCATACGACCGCTCAAACGAGCATACACGGTCGCATGGGAGGCTGTCATACGATGTGGACTTCGGGAGTTGTTTCGTGTTTTGGTCGCCATTTCTTCATACGAACTCTGATTTTGACGTTCTTGGGCTCGTTAGATTTCTAGCAAAAAGGCCGATGCGTCAGAGGCCTTGGATATTTATTTTGGACACTTTGGTCAATGTCAAATCATCAAACTCTCCAAAGGGCCTTGATCTGGTGCTTGGAACTTCTCCAGTTTGACCCTCGACTTGGTTCTTTTCATGTCCCAAGTCCATGAACATGTCAACACACCTACAAATACCGTAAAACAAAGAAAAACTAATAAAAAATAAGTAAAAATAAAAATTGTGCAATGAACTTGGTAAAACAAGTAAATATCAAAAACTATGCATTAGGAACATGAATAAGTGCTAGATGGATATGATATGAGGGATTTTGGCATAGAATATACTCTACAAACTATGCATAAAATCCATTCATCAACATCCCCAAGCTTAAACCTTTCTTGTCCTCGAGCAAAAAGGTTGATAAACCAAAGTTGATCCATCTAGTTCATCAATGAAGATCGTTGCCCATAGGCATATCCTTGTCTTCTGTGCAAGCTATAAGAACGATAGATCATATTTGTGAAAGGTAGCACATTCTCAGCTAGATAATATTTATTTTGATCACCAAACCACTAGTGCTTCAGTAAAAATTTCTATGCACCTTGTCAAAGTTTAATCTAACATAAAAACAAATATTTTGATCCAGTGAGACGGGGACGCTAGAACCAACTGTTGTTTTTGCTGCAACCAAACGGTGAAGGAGCTGGAACCAGCACGGCGGCGGCGGCCACTTGAGAGACGACGATGCTGGAACCGTGACAAGTGTTGAACCACGGCGACATGTGCTAGGAGACCCGGCGAGGTTTTCTTGTGTGTTGGAACCAGCTTAAAATTTTGCTACCACCGTCTTTGGTTTTTGTTGGAACCAACCAAATATTTTGGTACCACATTTTATTTTTGTTGAAACCATTGTACCAATTTGCTACCACCAGCTTCGAATTTTGCTGGAACTAACCAAAATTTTGCTGCCATGTTCCTTTTTGCTGGACCTATTTGTATCATTTTCGCTACAACCGTTCTGGTTTTCCTACTACCACCGTTGTCATTGTTACATCCATTTTTCATGAGGTTGTTGAGACCCATGACAATGTATTTTTTGTTGCAACCGTTGTCGATTTTTGCTACTACCAGTGCTGACGATTGTTGTTTTCAGGCCTGTTCGAACAAGTGTTGGAGATGAGAAACAACAACCATCGACGGTGCCAACAAGTTCTTCGACAAGCGCGGGATTTTGCAGGAGCGTCGACGCAGGGGAGTTGCCGTGTCTCGACGGAGTGCACGCGCGTGTCGATGGTGGACAGCTCGCCCGTGGGGCATGAGGGTTTTTTCTGTTTGTATGTGTGGCTGAACGTGTGCGATAAGACGTCTCCGCGGGATTAGACGGTCCAGGTTGGACCAATCGGATGGCTCGCGTGACGACCGGCCGAAATTTCGGACGGCCGACGCCTAGCACTACCAAAAATAAAAAGGACAGAAAAAACCAAGCAATGCTACACACAGGTTGTGATTTGCCGGATTAACGGAGAATTCTAGTTGGAATCTTTTGATTGGATAATATTAGAGTGAGGGGTCCGTCCCGAAATCACTAATTGAAGAGTACTCTTTTCAAGGATCACTCCCACCCCAGGTTGCGACAAGTGGAGCACTGCATGTGTGCCACTTGTCGCAACCTGTGAGTTTTCCCTTTTTTCGCAGATCCGTATTTTCAAAACGTTTTATCTCTTAAATCGTGCGTCCAAATCTCAAACCGTTTTCACCGTTGGGTTCCTCGCGTCGAGATCTTCAGAACGAGATCCCATGTTGATAGGTTTTGACGAACTTTTTTCCACGAAAAACTGAAGAAAAAAACGTGCCTCTCGCGATAGAAAAAAAACATAAAACGCAGTTTTTCTTCTTTTACTTGCCTCTCCCGAAGGCAAAACCGTGCCTCTCGCGAAAAAAAAACAATAAAAACGCGATTTTTTTTCCTTTCCGAGAGGCACGGCCGTGCCTCTCGCGAAAGCAAAACAAAACAAAAACAGAAAACACGTTTTTTTCCTTTTCACGAAAGCAAAACCGTGCCTCTCGCGGAAGCAAAACCGGGCCTCTCACGAAAAAGAAAAAAAACGCGTTTTTTTCCTTTTCGAGAGGCACGGTCGTGCCTCTCGCGAAAGCAAAACCGTGCCTCTCGCGAAAAAAAAACAGAAAACGCGTTTTCTCACGCAAAAGAATTGAAAAAAAAAATCGTCCAAAAGCTAAGAAAAGACCGGTGAAAACCGGAACACCAAAAAACCCAAAAAAATCAATCTAAAAAGCCGAAAACGCGTGCGAAAAAATAAAAATAACACAATCCGAAGGGAACGCTCAGAGCGCGACACGTGACAGCGGTTGAGAACGCGCCAAGTGACGACACGCAGGAGTGATCGTTGGGAGCCTTCCGAGGGGGTACTCCCTAATTAGTTGCTCCCGGCCTCTCCTTGAAATTCAGTGGGAAAGAAGATTATTTAAAAAGAGAAGCCCGTACAAGGCACGTAAAAACAACGTGCGTTTAGAATTATCAGGAAAAACCCTACCCACATGATGTGCAAGTTTTTTCGAATCTCTTGCAGAATTTGGTTGTCCTGCCACCTCGTGAGAAAAGGTCACCTGAACACACGTGTCTGAGTCGGTACCGCTCCGTCTAGGCCCTTTTCCTGTTCACCTATCCGTCCGAGATCAGCTGCCTATCCTCCTCCGCTCCGTTCCGTTTTCCTCCGGCCACTTTCGGCCTCCGGAAATTTGCCACCTCTCGTTATCTCCCCCGCGCAAAAGGGTTCGGATGGACGGATAATAACGAGGCGAATTTCGTTTCATTCTTATTCAATTATCGCCCCTGGGTATCTTCGTCCGCGAAACCAAAAAAAAGAGCGCATTAAATAATTCGAATCCCCTGTGCCGTGCGCTTTTCTTTTGGGCGATGGAAAGGCCGGAGAGGTAAGTCGTGACGCGACGTCCGCGTTTTGTTTGGGTGCACGTCCCGGTCCCTGTGGCGTCGCCCCAGTGGGCCGCCGCCGTTTAGCCGGGACGGCGTCGTACGTGGCGGTTCCGCCGTCCACACGAGATCCGTCGGGGGCCTGACGCCGTCCGGGCGAGGGGTGGGAGATAAGGATTGGGTTCCTTCTCGCGTCACGCTTCGTGGTGGTGGGGCTTCCGTGGTGGCCCGGGACACGCTTGGGTCGGGCCGATAGAGGAGAGGGGGAGAGACGGTGTGCGCGCGCGGGCAGACGTGACCGACGCCGATGCGACGTGAGTACGGTGCCATTTTCCGGGTCGGGATTGGGAGCGACGGAAGCGAACGGGAAAGTGTCACGTGGGGTCGGCGCGCGGGCACCGGGAGACGCGTGGGAGCACAGCTAGGATTCACGGAGCGGCGGCGAGGTGGTGTCGTGGACTCTCGTGCCTGACAGAAGAGAATCGTATCCCGAGTTCCCGACTCCCTGGCCTGGTCTGTGCGAGTTCGTGACATGACATGAGTCGCATGACCAGAGAGAAAGCAGGAGTGGTTGCGGCGGTATCCATGCGCGCGTGCCGGCCGCGGTAGAAGTGCTCGGCTGGTGGGTGCCCACTTATGCATGTCAGCAGATGCAGATGAAGAGGGAATTAACGACGAACATGGTTGAATCATTACCCATCATCATTCCGTAACATGGCGTTCGAGATTTTGTGACGGGTTGATCGATCGTGATGTTATAGTTGTTGTCATAACTATTCGAGATTTCCCCGTTTCATTTTTTTTTAACACAGTACAGACGCAAGCGCTCATATACACGCGCATACACTCACCCCTATGAACGCACTCACGCACACCCTATCTCTATGAGCACCTCCGAGAGACTGAGCCGGCATATCATCTTGAAATTTACGAAGTCACCGTAGGCACCTCGTCATCGACGAGAACGTCTCCTCCCACTGAATGCGCATCGCCGAAAATCCTGAAATAAATCCAGAAATAAATGCGAGCACCAGGATTTGAACCCTGGTGGGCTGGGGATACCACAGTCCCTCTAACCATCCAACCACAGGTTGGTTCGCCCGTTTCGTTTTGTTGATACTATACTACCGTGTGCAAATCCTTTGTTGGCCGGTTGGCCTCCATTTGTCGCAACCAAGTCCCGGCAAAAATAATAACAATGCACTTAGTTAGCAATGTACAATTGTAGGATTTAATTAGAGTTCGTACGTACTACAAAGCTCGTAGCTGCCGTACGTACAGTGACAGTGATTGCATGTACGCACTGGCAAATTAATAACGAAAGCTTCTACTACATGTTTTTAATCAATTATAAGTCGGCCCATCAAACAGAAACGCGGTTGGGTAGATTATTTTGTGTCGCACTGTTTCATGCCGATGTGACGACCGTAATTACCTACGCCACTGCTAGGTGCGTAGAGTTACGTCGTTTCCTCCATTTGCTTGCATCATGCACATCAAGACACGGTAAAACCATCCATGCAACCAACGTACGGTACATGACATACAAAACCGACACAGCAGCTCCCCATGGGCCCTTGCCGTCAGTGGCGGTGCGTGGGAGGCAATGCGCGCCCCACCTATATCCATTGGCAGACCGCTTTGCATAATTCCATCACTACGTTTGCCAAAAGGAAAGGCTTCACTCACACGAAGCGCGCCATTATTCACGAGTGCTTAACTAGCTTAACCTACCGTTCGCCCTTCTCACACCAGACGCATGAATCATGTTGCATGCATGGACAATTGGACAAATTAACATCATTCTTTTTTTGAACACAGTACAGACGCAAGCGCTCACATACACGCGCATATACTCACCCCTATGAACGCACACGCGCACACCCTACCCCTATGAGCACCTCCGAGAGACTGAGCCGGCATATCATCTTGAGATTTACGAAGTCACCGTAGGCGCCTCGTCGTCGACGGGAACGTCTCCTCCCACTGAATGCGCATCGCCGGAAATCCTGAAATAAATACAGAAATAAATGCGAGCACCAGGACTTGAACCCTGGTGGGCTGAGAATACCATAGTCCCTCTAACCATCCAACCACAGGTTGGTTCGCGACAAATTAACATCATTCTGATAACTACCAGACCAAGAGAGGGACCCCGGCCGGTCCCCATCGGCGCCATCACGCACACACGCGGCATGAGAAGAGCATGTACTGACACAAATTAAACTTGATCATGCATGGAAAATGTACTTACACACGTCTGACGCTCACGTCTTACAGCAGCTTACGCGCGCAGGAATGGCAGGGGCTGGGGCTGGGGCCAGGGCCCGGCTGATACGGAGTACGTGACGTACGGTCGGATTCTTGCTGCAGCTTAACCGAGACCTGGGGGAGAGGAGGCGGGTCGTGATAAAGTGCGTGGGGTCGTAGAGGCAGACCACGTCCATGCATGTAGACATATGCATGCACGGTGAGACCAGCTCCACGGTGGGCCAGGATGGATGGATGGATGGATATCGGCAACGTGCGTCACGCAATCCAGACGGGTGGATCTGAAAATAGCAGTACGAAGCAGCAAGAAAAGCAATGTATAACGTCGTGCTCGTACCCATGACCAGTTCTTGATATGAAGGTCGTATAGGTCTGCATGAATTTTTCGTGTGCAAAATAAGTATATAGTGGTGTAAAGCGTCGTATATTAGTTTACAGAGGGAGTACATACTACCGTTCGAATTACGTCTGGATTGCAGACATGAATCAGACTCATTTCCCGTATAAAACTTGGAACTGAAATTCATGTGGTGTTCGATACTTGGGTTCCCTTGATATTTAATACTCCGTATGTGGCTCCAAGTGAGAGAAAAGGACCGGCATCGCACAAAAAAGAGAAAGAAGAGAAGAAAATGACATTGGTCATGATAAGAGAAGCGAGTCCGGTCCACAATTATATTGGCTATCTGATGTAGAAAAAGCTTTGTTTTTCTCCCCCTCTCACCGTTTCGTCGCCATCTCTGTTCACAGTGTCTTCTTCAAGATTGGTATATTCTAGTATTAGATTTTCTTCTCATGCTTTATTATTAGATGCAAATAAAACAAAGAAAAGGACTCAAAATCGCAGAAGAAACAAAGAGAAAAATAGGAGTACTTGGGAAGGGAACTGCGCAGACCTGCGTGCCTGCACGTGAAGGCCGGAGCGACGCAGCCATGGGATTTTGCCAAAAGAAGGGTGAAACGCCAAGGATGCCAAACGTTGCTCGAAAGGGACCTCGTCTTTCACTTTTGTTACCACCACGCAATGATACCAATCGTTGTTGGGACGCCATGTCCTCTGCTTTTGTTTCGATCCATACCGATCGTTGTTCGTTCAAACCATCCATGAAAGCTCATCTGGGAATCGCCCTGAAGTACAGTCTTGCTTTAGAAACGTCTCTCCTTTATTTTCCTTTGCCGCTTCAGTTCCAGGGTTTGGCGGGGTTTGGGCCGGGGTGGGTGCAGTGCACGCCTAATAACTTTGGGGTTGTGGCTTCTGGTGCGTGCTAAAAACATCTTTCCTAAGCCGTCGCCGATTTTTGTAAGCAACGTTTTCACAGCCAAAAAATGATTCTACATCAAGCATTTGAGGAAATTTACAAATGACGCGTTCCTTTTTCTCTCCGCTTGAAATGAGGCCGCCCGATGGGGTTACCCGTCGCCCGTCGGTGGTTCCGTTGGTCAGGATCCGGTGGATCATGGCCGGCCGCAGGAAACGTGGGTCTACGATCTTGCTTGACGTGTAAGGTTGGCAACGTACGGAGCCAACGGAAAGGAGTAGCAGCCCATAGCCCAAACGGAATGCATGCGGTTTGCAACTTGCAAGTTGTAGCTGCACTTCACATCCTTCCTCTCATTTTTCTTCTTCTCATAAACCATTCTTCTCTTTACCAACCTGGGAGACAACCTATAAAATTAAGCTGGCGTTGTGGCCTTTACTACTGGTAACATCTTGTGTAACATCTTTCGCACAGCCAACCTAGTCACTGTGAATGATCTTATTAGAAAAGCATCAAATTTGGATGAAACAGTCGCCTGGCAGTTTGCAAATTTGAAACTAAGGAGGTGTTCGGCAACCCACCAGCTCCACAAAAATAGAGGATCTGCG
Organism: Elymus sibiricus; assembly: GCA_039707655.1. NCBI lineage: Eukaryota > Viridiplantae > Streptophyta > Magnoliopsida > Poales > Poaceae > Elymus > Elymus sibiricus. Next base: position 380,485,269 of record CM077669.1, read on the forward strand.
GAGCAGCAGTTCCTCCGCTCCCGTGGTTTTTAACTTCAGCTCCGCCGGCTCCAGGAGCAGCGTCACGGAGGGGAGGGATGCCGAACAGGCCCTAAGACCTAGACCTGTTCATGGACAACCCGGCCAGGGGCATCTCCAATGATCGTATGATCATCGTTGGTAAAATTGCCACATAGACGGGTTTGATGACATGGCACGTAATAAAAGAAGAGAGAGAGGAAAGCTGTATGTAAATTAACCAATAGCTCTTGCACAAGCTCCAAGGCTATGTAGAGAGCAATTGCATTTATTCTCTCTTCTCCTATTGGATAGTATAGATGCAATCATTGGAGTAGTTGTATGATTCTTTATTGGTTGATGACATGGACAATTTTACCAACAAGACTACATACAAACTATTGGAGATGCTCTAACATAGGTAGTAACATAGATGCCACCTAAGCGAAAAATATGATGTGGCACCTAATTAATGAGAAGAGAGAGAAATTGAGTAACATACTATGTTACTATAGCATAACACATTCCAAGGCAAGATGAGTCTATAAGCTAATAAATGAAAGGATCAATATTACAACCTCTATGTTACTATCCACTGTGAAGGTAGTAACTTAGACTAGTAACATATGTATGTTACTACTCTATGTTACTTCCCATTGTAACTAGTCTAATCATCCGCCGGTGGCTGAGCGCGGAGGACCGTGTATTACATGATGGTAGTACATTTATTTTTAAAACCAGAAAAAAAAATCAACACCACCAGCGAGCGGTACAACATAGGGTAGGAGTACTTTACTTGGAGCAGCAGTACAGCCCTACGATGTTAGCTCAACAATACCGACGCAACATGCGTAGCACCACTCAGCTACGTACGTAGCATGACGAACCTAGGAGGGAGGGAGTATATTCCCCTCTGCTCTGTCCAAAAAAAGAAGGCGTCTCCTGCACATCGTTGGCAGGGCCGGCCCTGAGGAGGGGGGGGCAGCAGGGGCGGCCGCCCCGGGCCCCCAAAACCCAGGGGCCCCCGTAGGATGCAGCATCGTATACGCCATGGCCCAAGGAGGCAGCTAATCACGGGCACGCAGACGCAGGATCCCGATGGCGATTGCCGATCGCGCGAGTTCTCCTTGCAGCCCTCGTCATTTTCTTCTTCCTAATTTCCCATCGTGATTAGCGCCATGCATAAACAGGCCGATCGCGGGTACGGCTGCTGCATCCTAATCTGCATACCTAATCAGGCTGATCCTGTTCGTCATGCATGTCGCCCACGTCCTTGTACTCCTTTTCTTCTTCCTAATCTCCGATTGTGAGTTTGCCAATCCCGGGCGCTGATTACGAGTCAAGAGACGCGACGCTGCTTCGCTCCGGTCTCCAGGCGCTCGATGCACTCACGAACATGGACATTGTCGAGCGCCTCCCGCCAGACACAAGCGGCCGCCGGGAATACTGACAATAGCAGACAAGGAACTGCCTGGATTTGATCGGAATTGATCAATTAATTTCGGATCCATGGTCTACAGATCAACGGTAACCTCTTTTCTATTATTATCTAGTTCTTTTTTGGGGGGGAATCTATTCTCTAGTTCTTAAATACTCAACTTAGTTTGGATTGTTCAGAAAAAAATACTTAGTTTGTCGATTGAAGCCAGAATTGTTTTCGATATCTGAATCATCGAACAAGATTAGTGTTTGAAAAACTGACACTATTTCGTATATAATTTTGAGATGACACCAACATTAAAGTTGTAATGATTGTTGAAACCGAGTTTGCTCAATTTGGATTAATGTTTGTTCAGATATCACCAAACATTGCTGCTATACCAGAATTTTCAGATTTTAGTTTCTAAAAAAATGAATTACCAGATTTTAGTAAGTTTATATATTGCAAGAACTAGTCTATTTCTATGAAGAACCAATTTTTTTAACACAACATATGAAAGTTGTAGATAATTTCCTGCTGATTATCCCAATGTGCTTGTTTGCTTGATTTGCTAAACTTGGCATGGTTCAAAATTGAAGGGAGGAAGATATAATTTTGTTTTCTTGTTGTGGGTTGTAGCTATACTTGTATTATTTACCTCATAAAATAAGACTAGATTTAAGAGAGATTTACACAAGTTCTTGATGTCAAACAACGACGCTAATACATTGATTATTATTTTGATGCTTATATTAAGAGGCCCCAGTTTCTAGCTCCGCCCCGGGCCCCCGAAATCTCAGGACCGGCCCTGATCGTTGGCACCAGAGCCCCAAGGACGAGGACTGCACCGCAAGTTGCAGCCGTCTCGTTTTCACCGGAACAAAAATAGGGCGGGAGCCGGGAGGGAAGCAGGGCGTTCCGAAAAGAGGTTCGCTCGCATGCCCAACCCCGGCTCCCAATGGGGAATATGCGCCGGCTCTGCCCCTGACATATACACCGTATACATTGCCTCGCACGCAGTTGGGTGGTTGGTTACGGGCGAGTCGGTATCTATCCAGGGACGTAGAGGCCGCGCCGGCCGAAAAGCACCGGGCCTAAACGCCCCGGTCGCTGTCCCGTGGCCGTGGCGTACAGATCCATCCTCCTCCACCCCTTCCCATCTTTATTTGGGGGCCATTAACCGGCTGCTTCAAAAGTCTAGGCGCCAAACAAAACATGTATTTTAAAGCGTTCCCGATTTCAGGACCACCCCCACTGGACGCCCCTCTCAAAGTGGACCTTTGAACCTGCTCTCCTCCGATGCCTAGCGTGATCTGCGATGCAGCTCTGCCTGGTGGATATACCACATGAACAGATGGACAATTGAAAGGGGGAGAAAAGAAGAACTCGCTAGCTCCCTAGCGCAATCACATGCCGGATGCGGCTGCATGCGAGCGCAGATGTAGTAGTAACAAGGGGAGGGGGGGGGGGGGGGGGGGGGGGAGGGGGGGGGGGAATGCAGGACAAAATGTCACATGCGGCCTTGTGACGAACAACATGTCTGCTCTAACCGCAATCATAGGAAGCTTCAGAATGTAGGAAAGGGCCCCGTACGTCGCCGCTTCAAAGTCTCTGTACTGATGAATATAGTTTAAAAAATATATCGTCCGCTTGATCAAGCAGCCTGAATTTGACGCCCCCTTCTGTTCGAACGATCAGAATCAGCCGGTGGTTGGCTGCAACCTTCATCTCCAAAATTAATAATGGCGTGTCACTTTGGTCATTTGTCCCCCCTTGGACACAGTTACCTTCAAATCGATCGGCTACTCCAACATCGCATTCCACAGATTCAAAACAGTGCCATGCTGACTGAATGTTACTGCACAATGATCAACAGTAACATGCGCTGCGAGATTAGTTTATGGGAGGCGAGAGGGAGCGGCCTCACTGACTGCAAGTCCACAAGATCCTGCCTATGGTGCTACAAAAGTATTAATTTTTTTCTTAACAAATTTGCTAATGATGAAGGGAATCCTCCCATCTAATCAGGCCCCATCCTCGGGGGAGGGAGAGTGTCGGAAACGACACCTATGGGATCGCGTGGATCCCTTTACGGTTCGGCAGGGAGAAAGGCTTGCGCAAAGAGCAGATCCAACGATCAACACAAGGGAATTTTACCCAGGTTCGGGCCGCTGAGAAGCGTAAAACCCTACTCCTGCTTTAGTATATTGGATGTGTTTAAGCCCTGGTTCTAGGAGCGCTTGTGATGAACAGTACACGGCAGCTACACATGCAGAACGGGCCAGAAGAAGCTCCCCCCTGTAGCTACGCCTTGGGCCTCCTTTTATACCTTCGAAGGGGTCACCAACAGTGGCGTACAGTGCATACATGAGGTGTAAAAGTAGCTACAGTGTTATCATACCTAACACTGACGGTTTAGGACAAATGCATTTAATGCTCCGTTGAGGTGTCCCTTAGCGTCTTGGGGACGGAAAAAGGGGCCGTCCCATCAGCACCGCTTAAGCCCCTCCACCGCAGGCGCCTGACACGCACCCAGGAGGACAACAGCTAAAAGACAAGCTGGCCGCTGCACTGGAGTGGTGACAGGGTGGCGAAGTCTTGCCGGGTGCGAGCCTTGCCGGGGCTGCGAGCCATCCCGGCAAGATCTTGCCGGGGCTCCAGCCTTTGGTCTTCTATCTTCTGATTATTGGCTTGAATGCTCTCCTGATATCTTTGTACTTGTGTTCAGCTGTCTCCCGGCAGGCCTTGCCGCTGGTATGGCTACAACTGTCCGTGCACAAGTATGGGGTACTAAAGGACCCAAACCTTAGTACACCGACAGAGAGGAATAATGCGGCGTGCATCACATTGGTTGTCTGCCCTGGGGAGCAGTAGCTGCCACTCTCACCAACTTCCCAACCAAGACAAGATGGAAATGGTGGTGCCTATTTGATTAATTCTGATGCTACTACACCATCAATTATACTTTTGTCTAGCCTTCACATAAATAAGTATTGGAAATGTGCCATTGGATCATTGGAGTAGGAGGGTTCAAGCAAGGGTTTAACAAGTGAGGATGGCTCACTCACATGGGAGGTGTGTGCGCTTCAGTGGCACATCACATGCTTACCGAAAGGGGTTTCCTAGTAGCTGCCTGGAGCAGTGGAGGAGGATCTTGCCCTTGTGGGGGCATAATCTACTCCAATCTCAGCCTTTTCAGTTTAATATTGAGATTGTTTTTTAGGATCATGCGTTTTTATTGTCATCATTAGCGTCGGTGCGCGAGAGCGGACACTGCACTATCAGAAGGCCACTGCACAAAACCTCCACAGACAGGTAGTTTTTTTTTTGTTTTTTTTTAGAATCTCCACAGACAGGTAGGTTGCCTTGTTAATATCCTTCCTGGATCTACCAAAATCACCTACAATTGAGGATTTTACAGGTAAAAGCGGAACACTTTTAGTTGACCTTTTGTCCTCGGGCATATTGGAGGCAAAATAGCTACTAAGTTGACATTTTCGGTGAGTACAGGGTTACCATCAGCCTAAGACTGGCATAATTATTGTTAAGCATTCCCTAATGGCCTTTCAACTTGTGTGATCTATATAGAGCTGCCTAGTTATAGCTATAGCTAGTTCCTACCTAAGATTATCCAGCAGCGTACGCCGTTGAGAGATTAACAAAGCGAGCAACCTAGCTGCCCTGCACCAACTAGCATGCATGGATATACTTCTCCAAATTCCCTGCAACCTTTTCACAGATCCTATGGCTGGAGATATACTAATGCCCACCAGACTGGTGAATAACTAATTTTGTTCTTTAAAGCAAAGACAAGAGATTACAAAATTACCAGACTGGTTCCTTTCCATATTGATTAGAAGAAAAGCAAGGCGTCATGTGAAGGGAGCCTCAGGTCACATGCATGCTACCCCCATGCTACTCTACACACAAGAACAGGTTGTTGATTCCTGGAGGAACAGGTCAGGTTTAGTTCGCTTCTCCCCGGCCCATAGGCCATAACACAAAGGATCAATATATATTTTTCCATCTCTGGTTACCTTTTTAACTCTTCTTTTTTGCTGAGCAAATATGGCCAGGTTGGGAGATCACATGGATCGATACGCTTGAGGCCGAGCTGTAATCAGCTCACATGGGGAAAATTGTTTCCAATCTACTCTTTGGATGTTGTTGGGGCGTTTCTTTTCATGCTACCACAACAAGGTTGAGCACCAGGACTAGTCTAGATTACATTTACAATGACAGACTGGTAACTTTTCTGCGGGAATTACTCGGCATCTTTCTAAAATCTGAATGTACAGTTGGAGAGTGGTTGGCCGAACACACACATTCTCTTCTTGGTTTCCAGAAAGAGACGTAGGAAGGGTGGGTATATACTTTTCTTGGGTCACTTCCAATCCAACCCATCTGTTTCGTAGGGGAAAAAAAAGAGAGAGATGGGAAGGCGACCGAATTTACAGCTAAATTGACATGTACTTACTGTTGGGCTGGGTGCATTGTACAGCTAGTGCAAGTGGGTGTGTGGGGTTCTACTTGTAGGAACCAGCTGCTAAATGCTAGTTAAGCGGCTGCTTTTGCATCTGGATTAAGCGTGGGCATGCTCGACACGAGAGCGAGACTAACAGCCTGGTTGATGTTGCGTACATGCATGCATAGATTCCATTTTGCAGGCCCTACACCACATCCAACGGTATACTATGATAAGTAGTAGATAAAGAACTAATGCTGCTCATGGCCTGTTTCTTACACCGGCTGGCATGAAATGAAGGCAGGAGGTATCTGTCCTCCACACGCTGCAAATATTTTTGGCAGAGATCATGTGTGGGTTCCAACTTCCAAGCATAAGTACGAGCCCATAACTGCATTGGAGTGAACTAATTCGTGCAAGTGTTGTAGTAGCACCGGCCGCCTAAAAAGATCACTGGAATTGGATCAACTGGCTAGACATAGACACCAAATGAACTCTAATACTAGTAGGAGCATATGAGCATCTATCTACATTTGCGTGGATCTTTTCTTTCCCCCAACGGAGAGAGGAGAGGACACAGACGCATCATCTCCTCATCCATGATCCATCCAAGCTGCCCCTGGAGCCAACCAATAATTCGTCGCCTCCAAGTACACATGGAGGCATGTGGCATTCAAAACATTTTAAAAACCGGAGGGTGGCTCTGGTCCCCGCTGCGTTTCTGTCCGGGCCAAACCGATAGGGGGAGGAGTAGATAGCTAGAGAGGAACTCGTACCGAACCAGCAGCGGTCACACGCCACAGCACACGCGCCAAGAAACCTTCTTCCCCCACCTCACCTGTGATTGATTCTGTGGTGAAAATACTCCAGGAATATATCGGTATCATGATTGGAGAGGAGAGGACTGACCGGACCCAGCCAGAGTTATTCGCCTCGGATCATGTGCTGGTTGCGCTTGATCATCGATCGACGGATCGCTCGTGGGCCGTGCTGTCGCGTGTGCATTTCCGGTTCAGGGGCATGGCATGGGCCAACCCAACAGCTTGTAGTAGCACCAAACATGCATGCATGCTTGTGTGTGTTTATATTCATTCATTGTAACGAACACGGGGTTTCCACGCTCTGTTCGTACCCCCTCCGGCCTTCCTTTCGTTTCCGTTTTTATTTATGTCCGTGGCGATGGTGACTGCTTAATTTGCGAGCGAAAGGAAATGTGCAGCGTCTCGATCAGAGAGGGGAAAGAGTGAGGCGTCACAGACCCACAAGAGGGGTTGGCCCCTGGCCCCTGACTGAAGCGGTTTGGGAGATGGACGGACGGATGGTGGCCGTCCAGCTAGAGCAGAGAGAGACATCCTGCTCCTGCTCCGCGCTTGTTGGATCGGATCGGATCGGATCGGAACCTGATGCAGAGGCAGAGCCCACCGTAGGCCCCATTAATCATCCCTGAAAAAGCCTGTAAATGACGGCAGTTTTGTGATGGAAGCAAGGGGATTTTCATGGCGCTTGTCCGTGCATGCATGCGCGCGTGCGCGCCGCACAGTCTAGATAGCGGAGGCGCGGAAGTGATCTCAACTGGACAGGTGCGCCGCGGGGCGCCACCCGAGCTTGATCCCAATCCCATCGCATGCGGAACGCGACAAGTGGCGGCCGCTCCCCATTCGCTCGCGACGTGCTCCGTCACGTAACCTTTATCTTCCTGTTTCCTCCATTTCTTTCTTTCTTTCTTTTCACGTGAAACGGAATTTCAATCTTTCCACGCCAACGAAACTACCCAAGGCTCGGCCTCGCCTCCCTTGTCCCACTCCCATTGTTACATCCAAAACGATCGTGCAAGGTGCCTCTTCGTTCTGAATCTGCAACTGGTGTCTCTCCTTAGGGTAGGGTACACGTCGACACCAAACAGATCCTGATGTAGCTACATTCATTTAGGGAGAGCTGCTTCTTGCAGAGTAGGAGCACCGATCTAAGCTATGATTATCTGCATGACCTTGAGCTTTTCCATTATGGTAAAGCACGCACTAAAGACTGGCCGGGCCGGGGCTTGGCTGCACTGGTCACTGGACCAACCGCATCGGTTGGCTACAAGACGCCAAGGCTAGCAGGGCCACGCAAACATCGCATTCATCGCCGTGCGACCGCCATTAGTGCCGCCCATCCAACACAATGACCCACAACTTCTGCCTGCTGCCTCTCTCGGATCAAGTACACGCTTCCGAAGCTACCGCAGGCCAATAGCTTCAGCTCCGTGACTTATGTCATACCGCGCTGAGGAGAGAAATTGCAAGGGACTGTGTGTGGACTTGACTGAAATGTTCAATACAATACGCGCAATAATAATCTTCCTAATTTCCCGCTGAAATTGATCTTAAAACGAATTTCCCAGCTCCTTCTAGATTTACGACAACAGAATATGGACTACATCAAATACACAATCACACCCCGAACTGTATGAAGAGAAAAAGTGGAAAGTCATCATAATACTACAAGGCACGAAAACCGCCGGTATGGATCAGCACAAGGGCCTGGAAGCGTTTTAAATGAGAAATAATATGGGCGGCTTCAAACCGTTTCAATTCATTGGGAAGGCGAGTCGCCATACTGCCACGGGTTGAACTCGATGGAGCTCACGTCTGTCTCCTCGGCGATGACGCTAGAGCTGTCTATGGCAGCCCGGTGCTCGGTGTATCTGCCATTGTATTCATACACCTCCAGGTCGCCCCACGGGGTAGGGGAGATGTCTTCCGTCATCTTGAACCATTTTGGAGTAAATTTCTCCCCCTTTGTGTCCCGAATTTTCTTCTCGGCTCGTTGTTGTTCTTCAAGCCTGAGAGCGTTCATCAACACAAACATCAGATAAATACTGGAAGGCAAGCCACATTCTTCAAATGTCAATATGATTCATGAAGTTGAGTGTCAAGCCGCAACAACTAGCTATGGAAAGTATACAAAAGTCGGTAATTACCTGCTCTTATGTGCCCCAGATTTAGACATGTCGCCCTTCTCAAGGGCATATCTGTCAGGCCTTAATCGGGAATCTGAAGGCAAGAGCTTCTTAGGTGCTGTATCAAAGCTATTTATTTTGTGCGCAAAGTATGTATACTGGTACTTGTCATTTGGTGGAGCAGGAGCGGCTTTCCAGACCTGGGACAAGTACAATTTCAGCAGCAGCCAATATCCACTAGTAAGACAGCACGCCTAATATAACCTACACCCTTCGTACTGATGAATACTGAAAGAAAGCCTTACCTCTTTTAGCTCGGTCCCTGGAAGAGGATCACCTTCTTGATCACAAGGTTGGTAACTCATGGACTTGTTCCATTTTCCTGTCATCATTATTTTTGGTTCTTCAGCTGCAGTATATACATACCCATCCACCTCGAATCGGCCAGCCCTGACATAAATAATAAAATGAGATGGGCCTAGAATGAATTGTGTTCCATTTTCTTGTCATCATTATTGTAAACTAGAATGAATTATTGAGCGCCATGAATGAAAACAACTCAAATATATGAGGCCGCATTGTCATAGGAGATAAAGATCAGCAGAACTACCACAAAATACTAAACTGAACAAGGACGGTTATAATACTAACATACCCAAACCAGCCGCATGGCTGGAAATACAGCACAGCTTTGTCTCCAGTTGTCAGATTTGTCAAGACCATCTCTCCAAAAGAGTCAACCCATGTGCGCCCAAATATCAAGTTGTTGACCTTGGTCAGTGGTGGTACCAATTCCAACACGACACCAGATTTTTTAAGTGTCACTCTAGTCCTGTGATGAAGAAACACGTTCAGAAGTTAGATATACATAAATGGTTTCTACAGAACCTTGAAATCAATTTGCTATTTTGACCATAAGCTTTTACAGAAGCTTTCAGACACAAATATATCCATACAAACAATTGTATCTCAATCAATTACCTTCCAACTGGATACACTTCCACTGAGTTTCCCAAGAACTTTGTCTTCAACTTCGATGTGATGTCGTAAGTAAAATGATCGTTCTCACAGTGAGCTACACCCATCGGAGGATGATGGCTTACCTATGAAAATAAAATTAATGAAAAAGTGGACTAAGAGAAGTAAATACAGTAAACAAAATGCAGAATTGACATGGCTGATTAACAATAGATAATTAAGAGTGAGATGGTGCATCTGTATGCAAACTATACACTTAACATACACTTGTTCATTGGTGGGGAGTGAAAAGGTAGCAAGTGCAGATAAAAAAAATACTCCCTCTGTAAAGAAATATAAGATCGTTTAGATCACTATTTTAGTGATCTAAGAAGTCTTATACTTATTTACAGAGGGAGTACCTCCTAGTATGATGACCATCCCCAAAGTTAATTCAGCTTGTTTTTGCAATTGCAATATTTCACATCCATCACTAACCTGCTCAGCAATAAATGTAATACCCTGGTGGTTAACCATCTCATACGTCTCTCCAAGGATGGGATTGAAAGGTTTCCACGTACGGTGGTAGGCTAGGTAGGCTGACAAAGCCCATGTAGCTGAAAAGTAGGGTTCAAAGCTCAGTCAGCCAGAATATTGCATTAGAGTAGAATTGCAGGTGAGGGAAGGGAAAACTCACAAGCATATACCATCCGCATGTGCGGATCCTCACATTCATCTGCTTTGTCTAACAGGTCACAATATTCCATCAACTGCATTCAGTATAAACAGCTGAAATATTAGTAAATAATGGTTGTAAAGATGCTGATAATTTATTGCCTGTAGACTCCATGCGATGCTTAGGCAAGAACAGGAAGAAACGGGAGAGAAATCAAAGAACGACTGGCTATTACAGATCTTCAGAACGACTATCAATAGAATCTCACAAGACGATTTAGGTTCTGATTTTCAGTATTTAACCTACGACACTACAGTGACCAAATTTTACGACTACGAATCAACAAAAAAAATATAGTACTCCCTCCGATCAATATGGATCAGAGACAATTAATATGGATCGGGGGAGTAGCTAACTTTGATGAACCTTGACAGAAAATAGTTTACTGAAGGGGTCAAGTACTACTGATTCCATACAGATTAAGACTAGGCACAGAATCAAAAAAACTGCAGACACATTGTTCAATGTGTCAATTATGCAGTCTGTGGACTCTTGTCACTCTCCGTGGGGCTTTGACCTTGCTTGACAGAACAATTGTTGCATTTTCACACTCTGCCCTGTTCACTGTTTCTGTATGGTACAGTAGCTAAGATGTACAAACACTGAGAACTCTAAATCAGAACATAGCAGTACAAACCTCTGCCATTTTCTGAAGCATTGACATCGGCTCAAAGATGATGACTGGAAGTGTAACAAGTGACGTTACATCTGATCCTATGTACTTGTTCATCATCTTCCAGTAACTGTCACGATCCTGCAAGTTGACCGCAGTGTCAAGAACAACATAAAGTGCAGCTATAATGGTATACAACTGAATTTTGAGGGCTTGTAAGCGCCTCATCGCTTTAATTGTTTTAGCAAGTAAACCAAGCACAGTTCTCATAGTAATAGTTTCCTCTAGGAAGAACACCATAAAAAGGTGAAATGTTTATTGCACAACATGGCAGTCCTTATTGAACACTTATCAGCCATCCACGACGCATGTCATCACATGAGATACATAAAAGTTATAGTTTGATAGAAACCAACAGCACAAAATAAACAATGGCTCTTTCTCACTAGTAATAACTCTTAGGGAGAGTTCTGATAACTGCAGTGTCAAAAACAGCATAGAAGTTTAGCAATGGACACAATAATGGTGTAGAACTAAATATCATGAGGGGTTCTGAGTGGCTCATCGATTTACGTTTTAGCTAGTAAACCAAGCACGGTTATCAGAGAAATAGTTCCCTCTAGGAAGAACACCATAAAAAGGTGAAAATTTTAGTGCACGGCATGGCGGTCATTATTCGTGTGTTGCCGTGGAGTTGGATATATAGTTTCTTACGATTTAAACTATGTGAGAAATTTCTGCGTAAGAAAAAACAAACTTAACATGAAAAGTTTTGCATGTCACAATTAAATGCAGTGTGATTTAAAACCAACTTAGAATGCACTGATGCATGCTGCATGGTAGAGGATTCTCATGCGTACATCGGACGGATGCTAGTGGATCAAGCTAGTAAATCTAACGGCTACAACAATTTTGATGCTATGGAAGCACGCATGTTGAGCTAATTAGAAGTAGTGGGGATCACTCTCTTAGGTATATATAGGATATGATTATCACTGAACCTACAGTTGTAGCCATGGGTTCACCTCTTAATAAATAAGATTGGATAGATAATTAGAGGGTCCAGAGCTTCAGATGACTAAATAGGTGGTATTTTGGTAACCTAATGACCAACACGAGTCCCATGTAAAACCTCACGTCAGAATCCAATTTGCTAAACTAATTCAGATATGCAGTGTCTCTGAAAGTCTGAAGAATCCACTAGGCACATTGTTAAGATGTTCTTTTTACTAATAAGACTACAGAAGTGTGCTGACCTCAAATTAAAGAGGAGAATACTGTTTTGAATCAGGAGTTTTAGCTTCACATGTGGTAGAACTTAGTTGCATGCTAAGCGCTTCAAAGATAACACCTCCATAAATATTTTTACCAACAAAATGTACCTTATTCTCGAAGTTGAGGTCCAGTTTAAGTATCTGTTGAATTGAATACAAGGTTGATTGGAATGTAAAATATTATCGATCATGTCCAACTCTTTGTTTATCAAATACTTTCTTTAGGATAAGTTTATCAAATACTTCTGATGACCTAAGAAATGCACTCACATAGCATCAATGTAATCCTCAAAACACTATATGTATAATTAAAGAGTTCATTAGTGCCTGAAAAAGAAATACAGATCCAGAAAACAAGCTTCAGCGATCAGTTTCTCTTATGCATACAGATTGATTTTATATTTTAATTTCGAGAGTTGATTTCATAATGGCTGAGTGTCTGAAACGATATGAGGTTATGCATTCCTTAAATAATGGATTATTGCTAGTCCTTGATCCTCACCTCCTGTTTCCATCGCCCCTTCATAGCCTCTGCTTCCGCATCGTCTGTGCCTCCATCTGGGTTGATAACTTCAAGCCCTTCATAGCCAACCATCCTGTAGAGAGCACAAAACTGTTCATTAATTGTTTGAAAGCGCCAAGTAACGAACACAGTTTTCTTCAACTAAAAGAATATATATTTACACGGGAGACAGATAGACATCCAACAACAAGCACATTTCAGAAGAATTCAAGCCCCAAAAGGCAAAAGAGAAGAATGAAGGGAAGAGGCGCCAAATGATGTGCATGTCGTTTTCGCAGTATGCCAAACTTAAATCTGCATCCACCACTTGCGCCGCATTTCAGTGCGGAGCACACCCTGTCTGCTTTGAATCGCACATAAAGAAATTGCATGTAATTCAAAAACACGACAAATACAATATCCTATTTGAGGCATAACATGCTAGTATACTATATATCCAGAAAAAGAATCAACTTCAACCAATTGTTGATTATATCATACTATTATTAGGCAGGAATTGCTTTTTCTACATACTGAACAGACAGATCAGTGCTCTCTTCAGTGTCTACAAAACAGCAACTAAGATACTTCACCGGGCAGTTCAAACGCTGAGCTACTCACCAAACGACAGTACGAGATCATGTAACACTACGATCGCTAAAGTCTCGAGCTTGGAACTCAAATGAAGCACGTAATTCCACAATTCGCAGAAATCAGCTCGCGGGGTCAACAGCAAGGAGCTGAGATCAGGCGTGGGAGCATCAGATCAAATGGCGGAGCGGCAGCTGTAAGCATATGCATAGTTCCCGAAGAAATCGGGAGAGCTCGAGGCGGATCTGAAGAGAGCGGGTAGGTAGGCCGGCGCGGAGACTCACCCGTTGACCGATTTGTGCACGGCGGTGCCCCAGCTGCGCACGCCCGCGGCGATCGAGGAGAAGAAGCCTCCGCCACCGCCCGACGACGCGGCCAGGTCCTGGTCCTTGGACCCCATCGCCGGCGATCTGCGCGGTCAGAGGGAAGCTCCCGCGCAGAGGAGTCGGGGAGGGGGATATGCTAGGGTTTGGGACGGCGCACGAGGAGGGGGCGCCCGCTAACCCCTGCCTTTGAGGTGGTGGTAGAGGAGCGCTACTGAGGAGAGGAGGAGAGCGGCAGCGATGGCGACGTCGCCGTGTGGGAGCAGGAATACTACAACGAGACGAGAGAATTTGGAACGGCCGCGGGTGGTGAGAAGAAAAGGGCAAGCAGGCGGCGAAACGAACCGGCCGCAGCGCAACGTGGGTGGGCGAGATGACCACGATGCCCTCGTCTCGCTGATTCCGCCCCGTTTACGATTCCAACTCTGTCGCCAGTGGACCGTTGCCCTTTCTCACTGCCTACACCGGCAATTTCTTAGCTACAAAGGGCGTGTTCTGATCTTCTCCAACTTCACAAAACTTCACAAATTCAGTTTCTTTTTGTGGCTTCTAGCTTTCACCCAGCGATCTAGAAACCGTTCTGCTCGAATCGTCAGCTTCTCGTAGCTTCAGCTGGGAGGGTTGTGGCCCGTTTGGCGCCGATTGGGCCGGGTGGAGGCAGCTATTTCAAGCCCACTGCACCGATTCAAGTGGGGAGAGGCGTACCTGTTCGCTGGAGATCGCTAGTTTCTATTTCTCGAGCGAGGGGGCAGTGAACCGGTACGTTGGGTGGTGGCAAGACCTTGTAAATAGAGTGAACTTCCGATTTTTCAATCCGTGGAGCTGGGCCGACGGTGCTTCGCCTTTTTGCACTGGGATCGATCGTAGCTTCCTGAAGCTAGCTTCTCAAGGCTATTTCGTTCGGCTCGGATCCGCTCCAGGAATATGTGAAGCGTGGAGCGGAAGGAGATCCGAACACGCCCAAAGTCAGTAGTCCAACTCCTCAAAAAAAAAAGGAATCAGTAGTCGAAAATCTGTTTTTTCGAAGTTATAAAAAATTCTTAAAAAATACAGACATACGATGTACGCTACTTCTACTTTTTTTTCAGGTGAAAAGAAGATTCTTATTACTCACGGTGACTTCTCAGCCATTGCAAATTTACTACAAAATCTAACCCCAAATGCAACCAAAACAGTGCGGGGGTTCTACGGGGCCATAGGCAGCAAATTCATGACTGACTTTATTCTAAGAGCGACTACAAAGAGTAAAAGAACTCTCCCTAACCTCAGTAGCGGCCAACCTCCTAATCTCCTCAATGAGAATACGGTGAGCCGATCTATCCTCTGATTGTGCTTTGATCATCACCATCGCCTTAGCACAATCCATCTCGGCCGTAATGGCCATCTCTGTCCTGTAAACGGCCAGCTCCAGTCCCTCTCTACATGCCGCTAGCTCCTTCGCAAGCGCATTATCGCATGTGTGGATTTCTTGACACGCACTGTATATGATCTCTCCCCATTCATCTCGGAGGATCATACCCCCCCTGCCGACCCTGTAGAGGCGACGAAGCTTCCATATACGTTGAGCTTTGCATGGCTCGGCTCCGGTGGGATCCAGCGTGGATCTTGCTTGGGCACAGCCTGCACATAAGATGCTGATGGGTATGCATGTACTGCCATCTTTCCTTTCACCATGTCACCGTTGGGGTACTGTTTGAGACATAGTAAAGAATTGATATACCCATGCACGAACCGACGTGATGCTTCAGTAGGGGGTGGCTACTTCTCATGCGTAATTTCATTTCACACATGCCATATCCGCCACATGACCATGAGTACTATCATGCGTGTCGTCTCATCCAATGGCTCCAGGAGCGAAAAGAGCCACTCCGGGCCAGTATTGCATATCGCTTCAACTCTCGGGATGTTCCAGTCCAAAGCCATGACATGCCATAATTCCTTCGCTAGTGGACACCTAGTGCATGGAACTCGTCCTCTCATTCTACACCACATAGGGGACATATGTTAGAGGTCTCGAGGTGGCGAGAAAACTTATTCGCCCAGGTAGCGAGTGAATTGGTAATAATCCTCCATGCAAACACGCGTACCTTTGGGGGAGCAGGGCACCTCCATATGATCTTCCAGATGGCGACTGGCGTGGCTTGAGACTGCGTCGGTATTTCTCCAAAGAGGAAGGGATGATGCAGCACAGCGACGGTAAGTATTTCCCTCAGTTATGAAACCAAGGTATCGAACCGGTAGGAGGATCACCACCACCTAATAAGCAGCACATGCACACAAATAACAAATACTTGCAACCCGACGCGTAAGAGAGGTTGTCAATCTCTCTACGGTAAAAAGATAGATTAGGCAATGATAGATAGGAGAGATGGATCTCTCAAGAACACAAAATAGAAAGGGCAAATAAAAAACGCAACAATATATTTTTGGGTTTTTAGAATTGTAGATCTGAAAACAAAGAGGCAAAAAGATAGATCGGAAAGCAATATGTTGGAAAAGTAGACCCGGGGGCCGTAGGTTTCACTATTGGCTTCTCTCATGAGTATAGCACACGGTGAGTGAACAAATTACTGTTGGGCAATTCATAGAAGATCAAATAATCATGATGATATCCAAGGCGATGATCATTATATAGGCATCACGTCCAAGATAAGTAGACCGACTCCTGCCTGCATCTACCACTATTACTCCACACATCGACCAATATCCAGCATGCATCTAGTGTATTAAGTGTTGGGGAACGTTGCATGGGAAACAAAAAATTTCCTACGCACACACAAGATCTATCCATGGTGATGAGCATCTACGAGAGGGAGAGTGAATCTACATACCCTTGTAGATCGCTAAGCGGAAGCGTTAAGAAACGCGGTTGATGTAGTCGAACGTCTCCGCGATCCAAATCGCAAGTCATCCCTCGATCCGATCACGAACTAGTGCCGAACGGACGGCACCTCCGCATTCAACACACGTACGGCTTGATGACGCCTTCACCTCCTCGATCCAGCGAGCGATGATGAAGTAGTAGATGAGTTCCGGCAGCACGACGGCGTGGTGATGGTGGTGAGGAACAATCTCTGCAGGGCTTCGCCAAGCACTACGGAGATTATGACGGGAGAACTAGAGGGTTAGGGTTGCCGACACACGGCTTGGGAAATCTTAATGTGTCCCGTGTGCTAGCCCTGTCCCTCTATTTATATGTTGAGCCTTGGGGTCTAAACTTGGAGTAAAAGCCTCCTCCAGGTCGGTTTTGCCCGCACAAGGTCGGTTTGGCCCGCAGGGAAAGAGTCCAACTCGGATCCCTGCAGTATCGCGCACAAGCGGTAGTACCGCTCACGAGCGGTAGTACCGCTTCACACAAGCGGTAGTACCACTTATGCGGTAGTACCGCTTCACACAAGCGGTAGTACCGCTTACGCGGTAGTACTGCCTTACCAGCGGTAGTACCGCTTAAGGCAGCAGCAAAACTTCCTTTTGCACTTTCCAATACCTCGTGGGCTTTACCCCTTTGGCTCATATAAAGTGTTGCTGCACCCGAACACTTCGGTAAACATCCGGAACCCCTTCCGGTGAATTCCGGAATCCTTCCGGAGATCAAAACACTATTATCACATATATCAATCTTTACCTCCGGACTATTCCGGAGATCCTCGTCATGTCCGGGATCTTATCCGGGACTCCGAACAACCTTCGGTCACCAACACAATAACTCAACTATACTAATCGTCACCAAACGTTAAGTGTGTAGACCCTGCGGGTTCGAGAACTATGCAGACATGACCGAGACACCTCTACGGCCAATAACCAATAGTGGGACCTGGATGCCCATATTGGTTCCTACATATTCTACGAAGATCTTTATCGGTCGAACCTCTATGTCAAGGATTCAGTTAATCCCGTATACTGTTCCCTTTGTTCTTCGGTATGTTACTTGCCCGAGATTCGATCGTCGGTATCTCTATACCTAGTTCAATCTCGTTACTGGCAAGTCTCTTTACTCGTTCCGTAATACAAGATCTCGTGGCTAACACTTTAGTCACATTGCTTGCAAGGCTCATTGTGATGTTGTATTACCGAGTGGGCCCTGAGATACCTCTCCGTCATACGGAGTAACAAATGCCAGTCTTGATCCATGCCAACCCAACAGACACCCTCGGAGATACCTGTAGAGCACCTTTATAGTCACCCAGTTACGTTGCGACGTTTGATACACACAAGGTACTCCTCCGATGTCAGGGAGTTGCATGATCTCATGGTCATAGGAACAGATACTTGACATGCAAAAAACAATAGCAATAAACTGACACGATCATATGCTACATTCGTAGTTTGGGTCTTGTCCATCACATCATTCTCCTAATGATGTGATCCCGTTATCAAATGACATCTCATGTCCATGGCTAGGAAACCTTTCACCATCTTTTGATCAACGAGCTAGTTAACTAGAGGCTTACTAGGGACACAGTGTTGTCTATGTACCCACACATGTATTTGAGTTTTCAATCAATACAATTATAGCATGGATAATAAACGATTATCATGAACAAGGAAATATAATAATAACTAATTTATTATTGCCTCTAGGGCATATTTCCAACAGTCTTCCACTTGCACTAGAGTCAATAATCTAGTTCACATCACTATGTGATTTACATTGTAATGAATCGAACACCCATGCAGTTCTGGTGTTCTTCATGTTTAGCCCTTGGAAGAGGTTTAGTCATCGGATCTGCAACATTCAGATCCGTGTGTACTTTGCAAATATTTATGTCGTCCTCCTTGATGTAATCGCGGATGGAATTGAAACGTCGCTTTATGTGTCTGGTCC
Organism: Elymus sibiricus; assembly: GCA_039707655.1. Taxonomy (NCBI): domain Eukaryota; kingdom Viridiplantae; phylum Streptophyta; class Magnoliopsida; order Poales; family Poaceae; genus Elymus; species Elymus sibiricus. Next base: position 380,503,913 of record CM077669.1, read on the forward strand.
TCTTGTGAAATCTTGGTTCCTTGGCTAGAGCAATGGCACCAGTATTATCACAAAACAGAGTCATTGGGTTAAGCGCACTAGGCACTACTCCAAGATCTGTCATGAACTCCTTCATCCAGACACCTTCCTTCGCCGCCTCCGAGGCAGCGATGTACTCCGCTTCGCATGTAGAATCAGCTACCACGCTTTGCTTGGAACTGCACCAGCTAACCGCACCCCCATTAAGAATAAATACGTATCCGGTTTGTGACTTAGAGTCATCCGGATCAGTGTCAAAGCTTGCATCGACGTAACCCTTTACGACGAGCTCTTGATCACCTCCATAAACGAGAAACATGTCCTTAGTCCTTTTCAGGTACTTCAGGATATTCTTGACCGCCGTCCAGTGTTCCATTCCTGGATCACTTTGAAACCTTCCGACCATACTTATGGCAAGGCTGACATCGGGTCTTGTGCACAGCATTGCATACATGATAGAGCCTATGGCTGAAGCATAGGGGATGACACTCATCTTTTCTCTATCTTCTGCAGTCACTGGGCATTGAGTCTTACTCAACTTCACACCTTGCAAAACAGGCAAGAACCCCTTCTTGGACTGATCCATTTTGAACTTCTTCAAAACTTTGTCAAGGTATGTGCTTTGTGAAAGTCCTATTAAGCGTCTCGATCTATCTCTATAGATCTTGATGCCTAATATGAAAGCAGCTTCTCCTAGGTCCTTCATTGAAAAACTCTTGTTCAAATATTCCTTCACGCCTTCCAACATTTCTATATTGTTTCCAATCAGTAATATGTCATCCACATATAATATTAGAAACGCTATAGAGCTCCCACTCACTTTCTTGTAAATACAAGCTTCTCCGTAAACTTGTATAAACTCGAACGCTTTGATCACCTCATCAAAGCGAAGATTCCAACTCCGAGATGCTTGCACCAGTCCATAAATGGATCGCTGGAGTTTGCATACTTTGTCAGCATTCTCTGGATCGACAAAACCTTCTGGTTGCATCATATACAACTCTTCCTTAAGGAAACCGTTAAGGAACGCTGTTTTGACATCCATCTGCCAAATTTCATAATCGAAAAAGGCAGCTATTGCTAACATGATTCTGACGGACTTAAGCATCGCTACGGGTGAGAATGTCTCATCGTAGTCAACTCCTTGAACTTGTGAAAAACCCTTTGCCACAAGTCGAGCTTTATAGATGGTGACATTACCGTCCGCGTCCGTCTTCCTCTTAAAGATCCATTTGTTCTGAATGGCCTTACGCCCTTCAGGTAATACTTCCAAAGTCCACACTTTGTTTTCATACATGGATCCCATCTCGGATTTCATGGCCTCTAACCACTTCTCGGAATTCGGGCCCATCATCGCTTCTCCATAGCTCGTAGGTTCATCGTTGTCTAACAACATGACTTCTAAGACAGGGTTGCCGTACCACTCAGGAGCAGTACGCGTCCTTGTCGACCTACGAGGTTCGATAGCAACTTGATCCAAAGCTTCATGATCATCATCATTAACTTCCTCTTCAGCTGTTGTAGGCTCTACAGAAACATCTTTCTGCGCTGCACTACTTTCAGGCTGAAGTAAAGGTTCAATAACCTCATCAAGTTCTATCTTCCTCCCACTCAATTCTTTCGAGAGAAACTCTTTCTCAAGAAATGTTCCGTTTTTAGCGACAAACACTTTGCCTTCGGATCTGAGGTAGAAGGTATACCCAACTGTCTCTTTTGGGTATCCTATGAAGACGCATTTCTCCGCTTTGGGTTCCAGCTTTTCAGGCTGAAGCTTTTTGACATAAGCATCACATCCCCAAACTTTAAGAAACGACAGCTTTGGCTTCTTGCCAAACCAAAGTTCATATGGCGTCGTCTCAACGGATTTCGATGGTGCCCTATTTAAAGTGAATGCAGCTGTCTCTAATGCATAACCCCAAAACGATAGTGGCAAATCGGCAAGAGACATCATAGATCGCACCATATCCAATAAGGTTCGATTACGACGTTCGGACACACCATTACGCTGTGGTGTTCCAGGCGGTGTCAATTGTGAAACAATTCCACATTGTCTTAAGTGACTGCCAAACTCATAACTCAGATATTCTCCTCCTCGATCAGATCGTAGGAATTTAATCTTCTTGTTACGATGATTCTCAACTTCACTCTGAAATTGTTTGAACTTTTCAAACGTTTCAGACTTGTGTTTCATTAAGTAAATATACCCATATCTACTTAAGTCATCAGTGAAGGTGAGAAAGTAACGATAACCACCGCGCGCCTCAATGCTCATCGGACCGCATACATCAGTATGTATGATTTCCAATAAGTCACTTGCCCGTTCCATTGTTCCAGAGAACGGCGTTTTAGTCATCTTGCCCATGAGGCATGGCTCACATGTGTCAAGTGATTCAAAATCAAGTGACTCCAAAAGTCCATCAGCATGGGGCTTCCTCATGCGTTTTACGCCAATATGACCTAAACGGCAGTGCCACAAGAAAGTGGTATTATCATTATCAATTCTACATCTTTTGGCATCAATGTTATGAACATGTGTATCATTACTATCGAGATTCAATAAGAATAAACCCCTCACATTGGGTGCATGACCATAAAAGATATTACTCATATAAATAGAACAACCATTATTCTCTGATTTAAATGAGTAACCGTCTCGCATTAAACAAGATCCAGATATAATGTTCATGCTTAACGCAGGCACTAAATAACAATTATTCAGGTTCATCACTAATCCCGATGGTAATCGAAGAGCGAGCATGCCGACGGCGATCACATCAACCTTGGAACCATTTCCCACGCGCATTGTCACTTCGTCCTTTGCCAGCCTCCGTCTATTCCGCAGTTCCTGTTTTGAGTTGCAAATATGAGCAACCGCACCGGTATCAAATACCCAGGCACTACAACGAGAGTTGGTAAGGTACACATCAATAACATGTATATCATATATACCTTGTTTGTTGTTGGCCGCCTTCTTGTCAGCCAAATACTTGGGGCAGTTCCGCTTCCAGTGTCCAGTTCCCTTGCAATGAAAGCACACAGTTTCTGGTTTGGGTCCAGCCTTGGGTTTCTTCACGAGAGGAGCAACTGCTTTGCCACTCTTCTTGGAGTTACCCTTCTTACCCTTGCCATTTTTCTTGAAACTAGTGGTTTTATTGACCATCAACACTTGATGCTCCTTCTGAATTTCAGACTCAGCGGCTTTTAGCATCGCAAACAGCTCGGCGACTGACTTGTTCATCCCGTGCATGTTATAGTTCAACACGAAGCTCTTGTAGCTAGGTGGCAATGATTGAAGAACTCTGTCAGTGATAGCCTCTGGCGGAAGGGGCATCCCCAATTCAGCCAGACGGGTGGAGTACCCAGACATTCTGAGTACGTGAGCACTGATAGACCCGTTCTCCTCCATCTTGCAAGCATAGAACTTATCGGAGATCTCATATCTCTCGATCCGGGCATTCTTCTGAAAGATAAACTTCAACTCCTGGAACATCTCATATGCTCCATGACGTTCAAAACGTCTTTGAAGTCCCGGTTCTAAGCCATACAATATTGCACATTGAACTATTGAGTAATCTTCAGAACGAGCCTGCCAGGCGTTCACAACGTCTAGAGACTCAACTGGAGCGGGTGGATCACCAAGCGGTGCATCAAGGACATAAGCCTTCTGGGAAGCCGTAAGGATAATCCTTAGATTACGGGCCCAGTCCACAAAGTTACTTCCATCATCTTTCAACTTAGCTTTCTCTAGAAACACATTAAAATTCAGGGGTGCTACTGCGCGAGCCATGATCTACAACATAAATATAGCAAAGACAACTTAGACTATTATTCTAGATAATGAGTTTAGTTAATCATATTACTTAAAAACACCCACTCAAATTGACATCCCTCCGGTCATTCGAGTGTAACATGATCCAAATCCACCAACTCAAGTCCGATCATCACGTGAGTTGAGGTGGTTTCAATGGTGAACATCTTTATGTTGATCATATCTACTATATGACTCATGTTCGACCTTTCGGTCTCTTGTGTTCCGAGGCCATGTCTGTACATGCTAGGCTCGTCAAGTTTAACCCGAGTGTTCCGCATGTGCAACACTGGCTTGCACCCGTTGTATGTGAACGTAGAGTCTATCACACCCGATCATCACGGCGTGTCTCGAAACGACGAACTTTCGCAACGATGCACACTCGGGGAGAACACAATTTTATCTTGAAATTTAAGTGAGGGATCACCTTATAATGCTACCGTCGTCCTAAGCAAAATAAGATGCATAAAAGGATTAACATCACATGCAAATCATAAGTGACATGATATGGCCATGAACTTGTGCTTTTGATCTCCATCTCCAAAGCACCGGCATGATCTCCATCGTCACCGGCATAACACCATGATCTCCATCATCTTGATCTCCATCAACGTGTCGCCATGAGGTTGTCGCGCCGACTGTTGCTTCCATGACTATAGCTAACTTATAGCGATAAAGTAAAGCAAAAACGGCGAAAATAATTAAAGACAACTCTATGGCTCCTGCCAGTTGCCGTACTCATCGACATGCAAGTCGTGATATTTTATACAACACATGATCATCTCATACATCACATATATCTCATCATGTACTTGGCCATATCACATCACAACATACCCTGCAAAAACAAGTTAGACGTCCTCTAATTGTAGTTGCAAATTTTACGTGGCTGCTACGGGTTTGCAAGAACCATTCTTACCTACGCAAAACCACAACGTGGTGTAGTGATTGCTTTTTGATCTTCTAAAAGAACCCTCTTCATTGAAATCGATTCAACTAAAGTGAGAGAGACAGACACCCGCTAGCCATCTTTATGCAACAAAGTTACATGTCAGTTGAAGGAACCTGTCTCGCGTAAGCGTACGCGTAATGTCGGTCCGGGCCGCTTCATCTCACAATACCGCCGAATCAAGTATCAACTAGTAACGGCAAGCAATATGTATACACCCACGCCCACAACTCGTTTGTGTTCTACTCGAGATCTCATCTACGCATAGACCTAGCTCAGATGCCACTGTTGGGGAACGTTGCATGGGAAACAAAAAAATTTCCTACTCACACACAAGATATATCCATGGTGATGAGCATCTACGAGAGGGAGAGTGAATCTACATACCCTTGTAGATCGCTAAGCAAAAGCGTTAAGAAACGCGTTTGATGTAGTCGAACGTCTCCGCGATCCAAATCGCAAGTCGTCCCTCGATCCGATCACGAACTAGTGCCGAACGGACGGCACCTCCGCGTTCAACACACATACGGCTTGATGACGCCTTCACCTCCTCGATCCAGCGAGCGATGATGAAGTAGTACATGAGTTCCAGCAGCACGACGGCGTGGTGATGGTGGTGAGGAACAATCTTTGCAGGGCTTCGCCAAGCACTACGGAGATTATGACGGGAGAACTAGAGGGTTAGGGTTGCCGACACACGGCTTGGGAAATCTTAATGTGTCCCGTGTGCTAGCCCTGCCCCTCTATTTATATGTTGAGCCTTGGGGTCTAAACTTGGAGTAAAAGCCTCCTCCAGGTCGGTTTTGCCCGAACAAGGTCGGTTTGGCCCGCAGGGAAAGAGTCCAACTCGGATCCCTGCAGTATCGCGCACAAGCGGTAGTACCGCTCATGAGCGGTAGTACCGCTTGAGCGGTAGTACCGCTTCACACAAGCGGTAGTACCGCTTATGCGGTAGTACCGCTTCACACAAGCGGTAGTACCGCTTACGCGGTAGTACTGCCTTACCAACGGTAGTACCGCTTAAGGCAGCAGCAAAACTTCCTTTTGCACTTTCCAATACCTCGTGGGCTTTACCCCTTTGGCTCATATAAAGTGTTGCTGCACCCGAACACTTCGGTAAACATCCGGAACCCCTTCCGGTGAATTCCGGAACCCTTCCGGAGATCAAAACACTATTATCACATATATCAATCTTTACCTCCGGACTATTCCGGAGATCCTCGTCATGTCCGGGATCTTATCCGGGACTCCGAACAACCTTCGGTCACCAACACAATAACTCAACTATACTAATCGTCACCAAACGTTAAGTGTGTAGACCCTGCGGGTTCGAGAACTATGCAGACATGACCGAGACACCTCTACGGCCAATAACCAATAGCGGGACCTGGATGCCCATATTGGTTCCTACATATTCTACGAAGATCTTTATCGGTCGAACCTCTATGTCAAGGATTCAGTTAATCCCGTATACTGTTCCCTTTGTTCTTCGGTATGTTACTTGCCCGAGATTCGATCGTCGGTATCTCTATACCTAGTTCAATCTCGTTACTGGCAAGTCTCTTTACTCGTTCCGTAATACAAGATCTCGTGGCTAACACTTTAGTCACATTGCTTGCAAGGCTCGTTGTGATGTTGTATTACCGAGTGGGCCCTGAGATACCTCTCCGTCATACGGAGTAACAAATCCCAGTCTTGATCCATGCCAACCCAACAGACACCCTCGGAGATACCTGTAGAGCACCTTTATAGTCACCTAGTTACGTTGCGATGTTTGATACACACAAGGCACTCCTCCGATGTCAGGGAGTTGCATGATCTCATGGTCATAGGAACAGATACTTGACATGCAGAAAACAATAGCAATAAACTGACACGATCATATGCTACATTCGTAGTTTGGGTCTTGTCCATCACATCATTCTCCTAATGATGTGATCCCGTTATCAAATGACATCTCATGTCCATGGCTAGGAAACCTTTCACCATCTTTTGATCAACGAGCTAGTTAACTAGAGGCTTACTAGGGACACAGTGTTGTCTATGTACCCACACATGTATTTGAGTTTCCAATCAATACAATTATAGCATGGATAATAAACGATTATCATGAACAAGGAAATATAATAATAACTAATTTATTATTGCCTCTAGGGCATATTTCCAACATTAAGTTCATGGAAAAACGGAGTAATGCAATAAGAACGATGACATGATGTAGACAAGATCTATTCATGTAGGAATAGACCCCATCTTGTTATCCTTAATGGCAACGATACATGCGTGCCTTGCTGCCCCTTCTGTCATTGGGAAAGGACACCGCAAGATCGAACCCATCACAAAGCACCTCTTCCCATGGCAAGAAAAATCGATCTAGTTGGCCTAACTAAACCAAAGATTCGAAGAAGAAATACGAGGCTATAAGTAATCATGCATATAAGAGATCAAAGAAGACTCAAATAATATTCATGGATAGAAACTGATCATGAACTCAAAATTCATCGGATCCCAACAAACACACCGCAAAAGTTTACATCAAATAGATCTCCAAGAGACCATTGTATTGAGAATCAAAAGCGAGAGAGGAAGCCATCTAGCTACTGCCTACGGACCCGTAGGTCTATGGTGGACTACTCACGCATCATCGGAGAGGCACCTATGAAGAAGATGAACCCCTCCGTGATGGTGTTAGATTGGATCTTAAGGCTCTGGAACTTGCGGCGGCTGGATGTGTTTTTCGTCGACTCCCCTAGGGTTTTCTGAATATTTGGGTATTTATAGGCATCAGAGGCGGTGGAGGGGGGATCCCATGGAGGGCACAACCCATCAGGGCGCGCCGGGTGCCCCCTGGCGCGCCCTGGTGGGTTGTGGACTCCACAGCCCACCTCTCTGGCTCTTCTTTGGCCCACTAGGTGTCTTCTGGTCCAAAAAAAATCTCCAAAAAGTTTCGTCGCGATTGGACTCCGTTTGGTACTGATATTCTCGAAGTAAAAAATAAGCAAAAATAGGAACTGGCACTTTGGCACTATGTCAATAGGTTAGTCTCAAAAAATGATATAAAGTTGCTATAAAGTGATTGTAAAACATCCAAGAATGATAATATAATAGCATGTAACAAGCAAAATTATAGATACGTTGGAGACGTATCAGCATCCCCAAGCTTAATTCCTACTCGTCCTCGAGTAGGTAAATGATAAAAACAGAATTTTTGATGTGGAATGCTGCCTAACATGTTCATCTCATATTCTTTTCTTTGTAGCATGGACATTTGGACTTTTAGATAATTCAAAGCAATAGTCTAGTTTTAACATAATGACTTCAATACTCAAGCATGCCAACAAGCAACCATGTCTTTCAAAATATCAACACTAAAGAAAGTTATCCCTAGCCCATCATGCTCAATTATTGATCCATTCATGAAACACACTCAAATATTAGCTACACCCAATGCTCAAGTACGATCATAGTGCCCCTAGTTGGTGCTTTATAAGAGAAGATGGAGACTCAAAGTAAAAATAAAAATTGCATAAAGTAAATAGATAGGCCCTTCGCAGAGGGAAGTAGGGATTTGTAGAGGTGCCAGAGCTCAAAGTTTTAAATTGAGAGAAGAAAAATATTTTGGATGGCATGCCTTTCCTGTCAACGAAAACGACAAAGTAGCTCACAATACTTTCCATGCTAGATATATCATAGGCGGTTCCCAAACAGAAAATAAAGTTTATTCCTTTTTCCACCATTCTTTCACATTCTTTGGCGGGCCGTATCCACGGTTGCCTTCCATACCAACACTTTCCAAGGAATTTATTATTTGACAACATAAAGTAAATGTTTTTTTTCTTTTTCATTTCGGGAATGGGCATCCCTATTACCGCCGCACTCTCGTGCAATGACAAGGGAATAAACACTCATCTTGAGAATAACACATCTAGCATGGAAAAATATTGGACACTCCCTACCGTTTCATGAGCGGTATGAGCACACAAAAGAGAAGTTTATTTTGAAAATTAGAGATGGCATATACAAATTTGCTTGGAACGGCATGGAAATACCGCATCTAGGTAGGTATGGTGGACTCATAAGGCAAAACTTGGTTTAAGGATTTTGGATGCACAAGTAGTATTTCTACTTAGTACAAATGGAGGCTAGCAAATAGATTGAGAAGCAACCAAACCAAAAAATGAAAATTCACATAAGCGAGCATTGAGCATAACTAACACCGAATAATGCACCATAAGTAGGATGTAATTTCATTGCATAACTATTGACTTTCGTACTTGTATAGGGAATCACAAACCTTAACACCAATATTCCTACTAAAGCATAATTACTCACTAACATGACTCACATATTACTATCATCATGTCTCAAAACTATTACAAGGAATCAAGTTTAATTTGTCCAATGATCTTCATGAAAGTTTTTATTATATCCTCCTTGGATATCTATCACTTTGGGACTAGTTTCATATATTGCCATTGCTTTTGACAAGCTCAAACAAATTTAAGTGAAGCACATGAGAATAGAGTTTTCATCTCTCAAAAGGGTATAAGTGAAGCATGAGAGGATTTTTTCAAAATTTACTAACTCTCAAATTAATCTAAGTGAAGCATGAGAGTAATTCTAACAAATCATAGCATAATTTTGGCTCTCCCAAATAGGTGTGTCCAGCAAGGATACAAGTGACAAACTAACAAGCAAAGCAAGCAAAGACTCAAAATGATACAAGATGCTCCAAGCAAAACTCATGATACGTGACGAATAAAAATATAGCTCCAAGTAAAATACCGATGGTCGTTAGAAGAAAGAGGGGATGCCACTCGGGGGCATCCCCCACTAGTGCAGAAAAGCCTAGCTATGGCATGGAAAAAAGGGCCTTGCTGGCGTAGACACCCGACGCCAGCAATACGGCGCCATAGTTAAAAAATACTGGTGGCGTTGGAGCCTACGACAGCAGTATTTCATATACCTATGGTGTTGGCTTTATCGCTACGACAACAATATCTTATATATCTATGGCGTGTTGACTTTCCCAACGCCAGACACTGGAGATATCATTACGGGCGTATCGGATGTTTCGCACGCCAGTACTAAATGACCAAATGCAACAAAAAAACGATGCCACCGCAGCAAGAAATGCTGCGGTGGCAGCGCAATTTTGTATCAGTATATACATAATGATGTTTGTGTTCCACATTGATTCCGATAAGAAATGAAAACACGTACAACATAATTTATATTATGGTACACATCATTTATATATATGCATACATTAACCATCATCGTAACTACTAGTACGGTACTGATCACGTTTAGGATCAATCTTGAAGAAGAGGGAAACCCCCTGCATCTCCATGCATGGTGGAGCATAGAGATTCACCGATCTCCAATCTTCCAAGTTGAAATCACTCGGGTAGTTGCCTCCGTTCTTTTAACTCGAAATGTCCATATCTGGTGGTCACCCATCACCGGAGGCACAACACATCTTGGGAGCTTCTGTCTTTGAACAAAATAGTAACATAGTAAGCAATGTAGTAATCATCTTTCATCTTGAGGCATATAATTGTCATATAAACCACACTGTTAGCAACAAAATTTGTGTGATCTACCTCATTGTTGATTGTACATTTGGAATTGAAACCATCTTTCCTCTTGAGGCATTGTAGCGTGATGGAGAAGCATTTATTGTTGTCAAGGTGAGGATCGTCGCACATACCACTTTGTCCGAACAATACGTGCATTCTTCTATTTTGTGCTGCATTCACAAAATAAAAGTCAATGGAAAAAATGGACATGAACGTAGGTAAAAAATGGACATATTGAGTGCAAGAAATTTTGATGAAACAGAAATGAATCCACGTTTCGCCAAAACATTAATTGGTCACTCTCTCGACCTTTCCCTGCAAAAAGAAACACAGCTAGCGCAAGACAATTCGCAAGAAAACACGATGATGCAGCTAAGAGATAGATTTTTACCATCCGGATCGAGTGGGGTCGGCTGTCAGGAGGGCATGGTGGGGGCACCCGTAAGACTGCGCGATGGGGTGGTGGTGCGTGGCTGACGGGGCGATCGGACAGGACGACAGAGGGAGAGAGTGGCCGGACAGGACGACCGCGGAGGGAGAGAGTGGCCGGGCAGGACGACCGTGGAGGGAGAGAGTGGCCGGACAGGACGACGGAGGAAGAGGCTCTTGGATGAGCAGGTGGGCTTGGGGAAGGGCTGGGCATCGCGGCGGCACGTCTGGTGCAGGGTGCGGGCGCGGCTGGGCGGGGGAACGGCGGAGAACAGTGTCCGGCGGCAGGGGGAAGAAGGGGAATCTGAGTTGTTCTCTGCCAAGTAGGGTAGATAAAAGTGCCGGTTAGTCATTAGTGCTGGCACCAATGACGTGGCCGACGCCAGCTGTAATTGTTGTTGTGTTAGCTTGGGTTGTTCTACTTGACAAATGGCGTGTGAAAATGCATACATGAATTTGGATCAAAGTATATAATTAATAATGCAAATTAGGAGGTACACACAATTGAAGTACAATATCGTGCGAAGTATTACGCAATGAGAAGTACACAAAAGTGTACGTAGTACACGAATAATGAAACACACAAATTAATTAACTAGCTAGTACGACGTCGTTTGACAATCCTCTCAACGACGGTTTGGGTCTTTTTAACCTTCCTTGAATACTTCCGTCCCGCGTTATGACTCTTTCGTAAGAAGGGACGTCCTGTCTCAGGCAAGGTAGTCCTGCTCCTTCTTGTGGTGTAATTTTCATCGTCATCATAGTTCTCCTCTTCTTTTGGGTCGACGCCGAACTGATCATAGTCATCCTCGTTGGCCACTCCGTCCATCCCGACGATGGATCTCTTGGATCTCTTGATGACAACACGACTTGGCTTTGCCGGGTCAGTTATATAGAAGCATTGTGACACGTCCTTAGCGAATACCCAAGGCTCATATTTGGCGGTAATTCCTTTGACACCCTTTGCACCAGCAGCTTGTGCTTCGGGCAGGGACATGGTAATGGCACCACGTTCTTCCTTCTCGACATTCTTCGTCCATCTGACCCGGAACAGTGGCACTGTGTGATCTTCGGCGTACTCAAGTTCCCATATCTCTTCGATCCTTCCGTAGTATCTGTTAGTTTCATTCTCGGTGGAGGCAATTAACGTGACGCCTGAGTTCTGGTAATCAGAGTTTTTGTCTTTTGCCTCAGTATAGAATGTGTATCCATTGATATCATATGATTGGTAGGTGGCGACGGTGCATGCGGGGCCTACTGCTAATGCATATATGAGATTTGCATTGGCAATACCCGTTTTGGCAGTGGTTTCTCTCGAATTCGCTCTTTTAACCAGGCTGCAAATTTGAAGTTGTGCTCTCTAATGATCTGGGCTTCAGTCCTCTACCTCCCTGCCATTGCATGCTCTCTCCTTAAGGTGTCCTTGTGAGTCTGCTGCCAAGGAGTGATTATATCTGCTTGTTGTAACACCACAGTGTGCGCTCTGTCGAAGTCGTCTCGGCGGTTATGTATATCCACATTTAAATCATGCTTCAACTGTGAGTGACCTACTCCATCAAGCCTATTGGCATGCTTCCTCGTGGACAAACCAAGAGATTGATCATCATCTATATAATTATTGCAAAATTATATGCACTCTTCGGTCAGATAGGCCTGGACGATGCTTCCATCCGGACGGGCCCTGTTACGAACGTAACCCTTCATAGTTCCATTCATCCTTTCAAACGAGAGCATCGTATGCAAGAATGTTGGTGACGTGGCTTGAGACTGCGTCGGTATTTCCCCAAAAAGGAAGGGATGATGCAGCACATCGACGGTAAGTATTTGCCTCAGTTATGAAACCAAGGTTATCAAACCAGTAGGAGGATCACCACCACCCAATAAGCAGCACCTGCACACAAACAACAAATACTTGCAACCCGACGTGAAAGAGAGGTTGTCAATCTCTCTAAGGTAAAAAGATAGATTAGGTAGTGATAGATAGGAGAGATAGATCTCTCAAGAACACAAAATAAAAAGGGCAAATAAAATATGCAGCAATATGTTTTGGGGTTTTTGGTTTTGTAGATCTAAAAACAAAGATGCAAAAAGATAGATCTGAAAGCAATATGTTGGAAAAGTAGACCCGGGGGCCGTAGGGTTCACTAGTGGCTTCTCTCATGAGTATAGCGCGCGGTGGGTGAAGAAATTACTGTTGGGCAATTGATAGAAAATCGAATAGTCATGACGATATCCAAGGCGATGATCATTATATAGGCATCACGTCCAAGATAGGTAGACCGACTCCTGCGTGCATCTACCTCTATTACTACACACATCGACCGCTATCCAGCATGCATCTAGTGTATTAAGTTCATGGAAAAACGTAGTAATGCAATAAGAACGATGACATGATGTAGACAAGATCTATTCATGTAGGAATAGACCCCATCTTGTTATCCTTAATAGCAACGATGCATGCGTGTCTTGCTGCCCCTTCTGTCACTGGGAAAGAACACCGCAAGATCGAACCCATCACAAAGCACCTGTTTCCATGGCAAGAAAAATCGATCTAGTCGGCCTAACTAAACTAAAGATTCGAAAAGAAATACGAGGCTATAAGTAATCATGCATATAAGAGATCAAAGAAGACTCAAATAATATTCATGGATAGAAACTGATCATGAACTCAAAATTCATCGGATCCCAACAAACACACCACAAAAGTTTACATCAAATAGATCTCCAAGAGACCATTGTATTGAGAATCATAAGAGAGAGAGAGAGAGGAAGCCATCTAGCTACTGCCTACGGACCCGTAGGTCTATGGTGGACTACTCACGCATCATCGGAGAGGCACCTATGAAGAAGCTGAACCCCTCCGTGATGGTGTTTAGATTGGGTCTCGAGGTTCTGGAACTTGCGGCAGCTGGAATTGTGTTTGGTCGACTCCCCTAGGGTTTTTGGAATATTTGGGAATTTATAGGCATCAGAGGCGGTGGAGAGGGGCCCCGAGGAGGGCACAACCCATCAGGGCGCGCCGGGGCCCCCCTGGCGCGCCCTGGTGGGTTGTGGTCTCCTCGGCCCACTTCTCTGGTACTTCTTTGGCCCACCAGGTGTCTTCTAGTCCAGAAAAAAACTCCAAACAGTTTCGTCGCGATTGGACTCCGTTTGATATTGATTTTCTGCGAAGTAAAAAACAAGCAAAAACAGCAACTGGCACTTTGGCATTATGTCAATAGGTTAGTCCCAAAAAATGATATAAAGTTGTTGTAAAATGATTGTAAAACATCCAAGAATGATAAGATAACAGCATGGAATAAGCAAAAATTATAGATACGTTGGAGACGTATCAGCATCCCCAAGCTTAATTCCTACTCGTCCTCTAGTAGGTAAATGATAAAAAGAGAATTTTTGATGTGGAATGCTGCCTAACATGTTCATCATATTCTTTCCTTTTGTATAGCATGGACATTTGGACTTGTAAATGATTCAGAGCAATAGTCTAGTTGAACTTAATGACTTCAATACTCAAGCATGTCAACAAGCAACCATGTCTTTTAAAATATCAACACTAAAGAAAGTTACCCCTAGCCCATCATGCTCAATCATTGATCCATTCATGAAACACACTCAAATATTAGCTATACCCAATGCTCAAGTACGATCATAGTGTCCCCTAGTTGGTGCTTATAAGAGAAGATGGAGACTCAAAGTAAAAATAAAAATTGCATAAAGTAAATAGATAGGCCCTTCGCCGAGGGAAGTAGGGATTTGTAGAGGTGCCAGAGCTCACGGTTTAAATTGAGAGAGAAAGAATATTTTGGGTGGCATGCTTTTCTTGTCAACGAAAACAACAAAGTAGCTCACAATACTTTCCATGCTAGATATATCATAGGCGGTTCCCAAACAGAAAATAAAATTTATTCCTTTTTCCACCAAACTTTCACTTTCCATGGCGGGTCGTATCCACGGTTGCCTTCCATACCAACACTTTCCAAGGAATTTATTATTTGACAACATAAAGTAAATATTTTTTCTTTTTTCTTTTCGGGAATGGGCATCCCTATTACCGCCGCACTCTCGTGCAATGACAAGTGAATAAACACTCATCTTGAGAATAACACATCTAGCATGGAAAAATATTGGACACTCCCCACCGTTTCATGAGCGGTACGGGCACACAAAAGAGAAAAATTATTTTGAAAATTTAGAGATGGCACATACAAATTTGCTTGGAACGGCATGGAAATACCGCATATAGGTAGGTATGGTGGACTCATAAGGCAAAACTTGGTTTAAGGATTTTGGATGCACAAGTAGTATTTCTACTTAGTACAAATGGAGGCTAGCAAATAGATTGAGAAGCAACCAAACCAAGAAATGAAAATTCACATAAGCGAGCATTGAGCATAACTAACAGCGAATAATGCACCATAAGTAGGATGTAACTTCATTGCATAACTATTGACTTTCGTGCATGCATAGGGAATCACAAACCTTAACACCAATATTCCTACTAAAGCATAATTACTCACTAACATGACTCACATATTACTATCATCATGTTTCAAAACTGTTACAACAAATCAAGTTTAATTTGCCCAATGATCTTCATGAAAGTTTTTATCATATCCTCCTTGGATATCTATCACTTTGGGACTAGTTTCATATATTACCATTACTTTTTGGCAAGCTCAAACAAATTTAAGTGAAGCACATGAGCATAGAGATTTCATCTCTCAAAATAGTATAAGTGAAGCACGAGAGGATTTCTTAAAAAATTATAACTCTCAAATTAATCTAAGTGAAGCATGAGAGTATTTCTACAAAAATTTCCAAGCACACCATGCTCAAAAAGATATAAGTGAAGCACTAGAGCAATTCTATAGCTCAAAAAGTTTAAGTGAAGCATATAGAGCAATTCTAACAAATCATAGCATGATTTTGACTTTCTCAAATAGGTGTGTCCAGCAAGGTTACAAGTGACAAACTAACAATCAAAGCAAGCAAAGATACAAGACGCTCCAAGCAAAACTCATGATATGTGACGAATAAAAATATAGCTCCAAGTAAAATACCGATGGTCTCTAGAAGAAAGAGGGGATGCCACTCGGGGGCATCCCCAAGCTTAGTTGCTTGTTTCTCTATGGATATATAGCATCCCCAAGCTTAGGCTCTTTTCACTCCTTATTCCTTCATCCATCGTGATCTCACCCAAAACTTGAAAACTTCGATCACACAAAACTCAACAAAATCTTCGTGAGATCCGTTAGTATAATAAAGCAAATCACTACTTTAGGTGCTGTTGCAAACCCATTCATATTTTATTATTGCATTATAACTACTGTATTTTAACTTTACCATGGCTCATACCCTTCAATACAACCCATAGATTCATTAAAACAAGCACACAATGCAACGAAAACAGAATCTGTCTTAAACAGAACAGTCTGTAGTAATATGTACTCTCACCATACTAATATAACTCTAAAAATTCTGAAAAATTTGTAAAACGTAAGGAATTTGTATAGAAACACTGTGTTAAAATTTCAGCTCAAGATCACGTTCCAGAAAAAAATGAAAATTCAAATACTGGACGCAAAGTTTCTGTTTCAGATTCAGCATCACTTCTACTATCCTATGAATCATCCTAAAGGCTTTACTTGGCACAAACACTAAATAAACCATAAAAACACAATCATAACAGAGGCATAATTGTGTCAACACTCAAAAACAAAAAGGAAAAAGGAAAAAATAATTTATTCATTGGGTTGCCTCCCAACAAGCGCTATCGTTTTACGCCCCTAGCTAGGCATAACACATAGTTTCAAGTATTGTCATCTTTGGTTTTGGATCCATAGGATGCCCTCATGATTGATTCATATGGTGGCTTAATTCTTGTTCTAGGGAAGTGTTCCATACCATTTCTCAAGGGAAATTGAAAACGAATATTGTCTTCTTTCATATCAATCACGGCACCTATAGTGCGTAAAAACGGTCTACCAAGTATAATGGGACAAGACGGATTGCAATCAATATCAAGCACAATAAAATCAATGGGAACATAATTCCTATTTGAAAGAATAAGAACATCATTAATTCTTCCCAAAGGCTTTTTAATAGTAGAATCCGCCAAGTGCAAATTAAGAGAACATTCTTCAATATTGTTAAGACCAAGCACATCACATAGATATTTCGGAATCGTGGAAACACTAGCACCCAAATCACACAAAGAAAAGCACTCATAATTTTTAATCTTGACCTTAATGGTAGGTTCCCACTCATCATGTAATTTTCTAGGAATAGAAATCTCCAACTCCAACTTTTCTTCAAAAGATTTCATCATGGCATCAACGATATGTTTAGTAAAAGCTTTATTTTGCTCATAAGCATGGGGTGAATTCAACATAGATTGCAGCAAAGAAATACATTCAATCAAAGATAAACTATCATAATTAAAGTCTTTGCAATCCAAAATACTGGACACATCACTAGTTAAAGTTTTGACCTCTTCAAACCCACTTTTAGCAAAATTTTCATCAAGATTTCCACCCTCCAAATTATTGGGACGCCTTCTAGCTAAAGTTGAATCTACTTCGGTCCCTTCATCATCAACTTTAATATTACTAAACAAGGAATCAATAGAAGAAACACCAATCACTTTAAGATCTTCATCTTTTTTATGAAGGCAATCACTAGAAAACGATTTTTCTAAGAATTTTCTTTTAGCTCTAAGCATAGCGGTTCTTTTCTTACTTTCATCCATGGAGACATATAAAGCTTTAATAGATTCATCAATCTTAGGCACAAAAGCTTTCAACTTGAGATTTTCAACATCATGAGAAATTCTATCAATGCTTCTAGACATATCATCAATCTTATTCAACTTTTCCTCTATCGTAGTATTGAAAGCCTTTTCGCATTGATAAATTCTTTAATGTTACTCTCAAGATCAGAGGTGTTCCTATTATTATTGTAAGAAGAATTAACATAGGAATTACCATAATTATTAGAGGAATTTCCAGGAAAAGGCCTAGCATTAAAATTACCTCTATAAGCATTGTTATTGAAATTGTTTCGCGAGACAAAATTCACATCTACAGAATCACTATTTTGCTCAATCAAGGTAGAAAAAGGCACATCATTAAGATCAATAGGAGCATTTTTTACTAGCAACCAATTTCAACAAAGCATCAACCTTATCACTCAAAGTACTAATTTCCTCAACCGAATTAACTTTTTAACTAGTAGGTGCTCTTTCGGTATGCCATTGAGAATAATTAGCCTTGATATTATCTAGCAATTTAGTAGCTTCACCCAAAGTAATCTCCATAAAATTACTACCCGCGGCGGAATCTAAAAGATTTCTAGAGACAAAGATCAATCCCGCATAAATTTTTTGTATGATCATCCAAAGATTTAAACCATGAGTAGGACAATTTCTTAGCATCAACTTCATTCTTTCCCAAGATTGTGCAACTTGTTCATGCTCAAGTTGCTTAAAATTCATGATTTGCGTCCTAAGGGAAATAATTTTCGCGGGCGGAAAATACTTAGTGATAAAAGCATCCTTGCACTTATTCCAAGAATCGATACTATTGCGAGGCAAAGAGGAAAACCAAATTTTTGCACGATCCCGCAAGGAAAAAGGAAACAATTTCAACTTCACAATATCATTGTCCACATATTTTTTCTTTTGCAAATCACACAATTCTACGAACGTGTTTAGATGGGACGCGACATCCTCAT
The DNA here is from genome assembly GCA_039707655.1 of Elymus sibiricus. Lineage (NCBI taxonomy): Eukaryota > Viridiplantae > Streptophyta > Magnoliopsida > Poales > Poaceae > Elymus > Elymus sibiricus. The sequence goes on from CM077669.1 coordinate 380,522,430, forward strand.
TAGGAGTTCCGGCAAATTGATCTTTCATGACAAGATTCAACAAAGCGGCATTAATATCACAAGACTCCATACTAGTGGCGGGAGGAGCAATCGGAGTACAAATAACATCATTGTTATTAGTATTGGAAAAATCACACAACTTGGTGTTTTCTTGAGTCATCGTGACTACGCAAACAAGATTGTAAGCAAGGAAGAGATCCGGCAAGAAAAAGGCAAACGAAAAAGAGGGCGAATAAAACGGCAAATTGGTGAAGTGGGGGAGAGGAAAACGAGAGGCAAATGGAAAATAATGTAATTGCAAGGAGATGAGATTTGTGATTAGGAACCTGGTAGATGATGATGGAGTCCCCTCGGCGCCTACGATAGGCACGTAGAAGAGACTGCTTCCTCCCCGGCAATGGCGCCAAAAATTCCTTTGACGTGGCTTGAGACTGCATCGGTATTTCCCCAAAGAGGAAGGGATGATGCAGCACAGCGACGGTAAGTATTTCCCTCAGTTATGAAACCAAGGTTATCGAACCAGTAGGAGGATCACCACCACCCAATAAGCAGCACCTGCACACAAACAACAAATACTTGCAACCCGACGCGAAAGAGAGGTTGTCAATCTCTCTAATGTAAAAAGATAGATTAGGTAGTGATAGATAGGAGAGATAGATCTCTCAAGAACACAAATTAAAAAGGGTAAATAAAATATGCAATAATATGTTTTTGGGTTTTTGGTTTTGTAGATCTGAAAACAAAGATGCAAAAAGATAGATCTGAAAGCAATATGTTGGAAAAGTAGACCCGGGGGCCGTAGGGTTCACTAGTGGCTTCTCTCATGAGTATAGCGCGCGGTGGGTGAAGAAATTACTGTTGGGCAATTGATAGAAAATCGAATAGTCATGACGATATCCAAGGCGATGATCATTATATAGGCATCACGTCCAAGATAGGTAGACCGACTCCTGCGTGCATCTACCTCTATTACTACACACATCGACCGCTATCCAGCATGCATCTAGTGTATTAAGTTCATGGAAAAACGTAGTAATGCAATAAGAACGATGACATGATGTAGACAAGATCTATTCATGTAGGAATAGACCCCATCTTGTTATCCTTAATAGCAACGATGCATGCGTGTCTTGCTGCCCCTTCTGTCACTGGGAAAGAACACCGCAAGATCGAACCCATCACAAAGCACCTGTTTCCATGGCAAGAAAAATCGATCTAGTCGGCCTAACTAAACTAAAGATTCGAAAAGAAATACGAGGCTATAAGTAATCATGCATATAAGAGATCAAAGAAGACTCAAATAATATTCATGGATAGAAACTGATCATGAACTCAAAATTCATCGGATCCCAACAAACACACCGCAAAAGTTTACATCAAATAGATCTCCAAGAGACCATTGTATTGAGAATCATAAGAGAGAGAGAGAGAGAGAGGAAGCCATCTAGCTACTACCTACGGACCCGTAGGTCTATGGTGGACTACTCACGCATCATCGGAGAGGCACCTATGAAGAAGATGAACCCCTCCGTGATGGTGTTTAGATTGGATCTCGAGGTTCTGGAACTTGCGGCGGCTGGAATTGTGTTTCGTCGACTCCCCTAGGGTTTTTGGAATATTTGGGAATTCATAGGCATCATAGGCGGTGGAGAGGGGCCCCGAGGAGGGCACAACCCATCAGGGCGCGCCGGGCCCCCCTAGAGCGCCCTGGTGGGTTGTGGTCTCCTCGGCCCACTTCTCCGGTACTTCTTTGGTCCACTGGGTGTCTTCTGGTCCAGAAAAAATCTCCAAAAAGTTTCGTCGCGATTGGACTCCATTTGGTATTGATTTTCTGCGAAGTAAAAAACAGGAAAAAACAGTGATATTTCTCCAACGTATCTATAATTTATGAAGTATTCATGCCATGTTTACAATAATTTTATATGATTTTGGTATGATTTTATTAGAACTAACCCGGACTGACGCTGTTTTCAGCAGAGCTACCGTGGTGTTATTTTTGTGCAGAAATAAAAGTTCTCGGAATGGGCTGAAAATTTACGAAGAATATTTTTGGAAAATATAAAAAATACGGGAGCAAAAAGATACCGGAGAGGAGTCCCGAGGAGGTCACAAGCCTAGGGGGCGCGCCCCCTGGCTTGTGGGCCCCTCGAGCACTCCCCTGACGTGATTCCAACGCCAAGTACTCCTATAAATCGAGAAACCCCCAGAAAGAACCTAGATCGGGAGTTCCGCCGCCGCAAGCCTCCAGAGCCACGAAAAACCAATCGGGAGCCCGTTCCGGCACCCTGCCGGAGGGGGAAACCATCACCGGAGGCCATCTTCATCATCCCGGTGGTCTCCATGACGAGGAGGGAGTAGTTCACCCTCGGGGCTGAGGGTATGTACTAGTAGCTATGTGTTTGATCTCTCTCTCTCTCTCGTGTTCTTGAGATGGCACGATCTTGATGTATTGTAACACCCCCAGTAGTTTGCTACAGTAATCTCACATGATAATGCCAAGTCACCATGATTAATAGTGCTTAATCATTATTTGGACCATATCTCATTTCAAATTCAAATTCAAATGGAAATTCAAACTCAAAGTGAAAATAAAGTTGTTCAAATCCAGGAACTAAAATGTTCATAATATTGCAAATAATCCAGAGGCAATTATAAAATTATAATCAACATTAATAGAATTAGTTAAATAACTCTAGCAACCTAAAACAGAACCAAAACAGAGATATTTAATCCATTTCTATTTTAATAAAATCCAAATAAAAAGATCTGGACTCCTAACCATTTTATAGCAGTGCTAAATATTTCACTGAATTTATTGAGCTAAGTCACATGTTTTGCAAAAGTCAAATGGTGGCCACACATTTCATAAAAGAGAAAAGAAAGAAAAACAGAAAGGAAAAGAAGAAAAAGGAAAAGGCCCGCGCTAGCTGGGCCTAAGTCAGCACAGTGCGGCCCAGCCCACAGGCGCTGGCCTTTCCCTAACCTTGCGCCAGAGCCAGCCATGGTGCTGGCAGACGCGCGCGCGCCCCCGCGCCAGCCCCCCCTTCCGCTGCTCGACAGCGCGTCGCCGCAGCTGCCTCTGGACGGATAAGACAAACCCCCGGACCCCCCCCCTGACAAACCCTAGCACTCTCTCCCCCTCTCTCCCTCGCTCTCCCGCCTCTCCCGAGCGCAGTCATGGCTGCCCCTCTCTGAACCATGTAGCCAGCGGCCTCCCCTCGTCGCCCCACTGTGTCAGGAAGCTGCGCCGGCGTCTTCTACTCCGCCTGCGAGTAGCAGGTCGAACCAGAGAGCCCTCCTGCGTCGCCGTCGCTTTGTTCCCCTCTTCGGCCGCCGCATCGACCTCGCCATCGATCTGCTCGCTTGCGACCTCCCCAGCCTCTCCGACCCCTTCATCGCCTTCCCTGTGAGCCACCGGTCATTGCTGACCTCCCCTCTCTCTCTCTGGCGCGCCGTAGCGTAGTCGCCGTCGTGGCCGAGCCCCTGTCTCCGCCGAGCCGCTCGCCGCGGACGCTCTCGTCCACCCCGGCCAAGCCAACGCCTCCACCGTGCTGCTGTAGTTCTCTGCCGGTGCGCGCGTGCTCTGCTTCGACTCGGGCGAGTCACTGGACTCGAAACCGAGCTCGCCGTGTTCTGTCCGCCGCTAACGGTCGTCGTAGTCCCTGTTCCGGCCACCCCCGCGACCGCTGCTACCCCCAGGTCGATGCGCGCCGTCGCCCGGGTCATGTAGGTGCTCGTGGTGGCCCAAATGGCCACCCGTAGCCATTTTCCGGCCACACCCGAGCCGCGCCGCCGCTCGGATGCTCGTCGCCGGCGCGCGGGCGATTTAAATGCCGGTGGGGTGACACGTGTCGCCCCCTGGGACTAACCCCCACCCTAATACTCGCTGACAGATGGGCCCGGTACTGTAACGGTTCGTTTAGGGACTAATTAAATCACTAACTAAAAGTTAATAGTCACTGACAGGCCGGGCCCACCTTTTAATTAACTCTGTTTAATATAAAATAAACTTAATTAGGTCTACTGTGTATGACATGCGGGCCCAGCCCACTATTCCTCTGGATAGGGTTGGCTGGGTCAGCCTGCTGACTCAGCTGGGGGCCCACCAGTCAGCCACTGCTGACTGGGGGTTTACCTAGTCAACCTGGCCCCATTGTCAGCCTCTCAGCCTCTCTGGCTGGGTATAACAGTGGGTGCACATAGCAATTTAGTATTTAAATAATTCGAATTAATAATAATTTAGAAATTCCAGAAATTTTTTAAAACTTTGAAAAATCATATCTTTTAATCCGTAACTCGGATGAAAATAATTTATACATGAAAGTTGATCAGAAAAATTCCACGAATCCAAATACGCTGTCCGTTCATCTGTCACATGCTCCTAGCATGATGAACATGGACATTTAGCATTAGGATCATCTGTCCGGTAATAGCCAGAGACCCGGAAAATATCGTCGGATATTATTCCGACCCATCTGCTACGTGCAATACTGCGTTAGTGCATGCCTAGCTCTGCGTTTTGCCATGTCATGCATCGCGTTGCATTTGTGCTTTATATTTATTGTTTCTTCCCCCCTCTTCTCTCCGGTAGACCCCGAGACTGACGGTGCTGCCGGGTATGACTACGCCATTGACGATCAGCCTTTTGCCGCAGAGCAGCAAGGCAAGCAACCCCCCCTTGACCATTCCGATATCGCCTATTCCTTTCCCTCTCATTCTTGCATTAGATTTTTGCTACTGTATTAGTTAGCTCCTATTCTGATGCGTAGCATGTTTTTGATAAACTGTTACTATACCTGCAATCATATCAACTATTTAGTATAGGTTGATCAATGAATCCCCAGTGACCCCTTAGTCCCAGTTGCCCCTGCTTCTTCATCGACGACTAGACGACTTGAAGACCCGAAGACTCGGTCAACCGACCGACGAGCCAGGCCCCTCACATCACCGCACACCCCTTAAGTATGGCACTGCAGAGCTACTATCGAGTGCCGAGGGTGATACCTCACTTAGCACTACCGATGTTAATTCTGTAGCGTAGCTAATCGGTCGTGGGTATCGAGGGTGATTCCTCCTTCCCATTGATCGATAGCGACTCTTGCCATACACATACCTCGAGTGGGATCCATCGAGGGTGATTCCTCGGATATCCACTTGGTGTATAAACACACAGTTACTTTAACTTGACATTGTTTACTTGTGAAAGACGGGATTGGAGGGACAGGCGGTACCACCCTGGTTGAGGTGGACCTGAGTTCCCGACAGTCTTGAGACGGGTCGGCCCCAAGGGTACCCGTGTGTGAGATGTTATGGGATGCGCCGGTAAGGCATCCAAAGGGTTATGTTGAGGCGTGGACGGGCAGGAGAGGCCCTTGCCACACATCCTCAAGACGGGGCGACGGACCGCACTTCATGGGTCGCGCTTGCCCCGCATTGATAAAATGCTAATGGGTTGGGTACTTGATCTGAGTTAGGTCGTTGTCCTTAATACGCACTAACCTTCACGTGGGAGAAGTTATGGGTACTCAGCGTCGTTGTATCAGCCGAAGCTCTTCGGACGTCAGCAATGGAGCGGCGCGCGCCCGAGTGGTCCGCAACGGCATCGCGCTTGTTACTAAGGGGTGCTAGGACTGACCTCGGCCGCGTTCGCATCGTGCAGGAGTGCAAGGGCAAGTGGGCCCACGAACCTGCGCGCTTAGGATTTAGACCGGCGGGCTGGCCTCTTCGTTGAGCCTAGGTGGGGCGACGACGTGCTGATATTCCGAGGCCGGGCATGACCCAGGAAAGTGTGTCCGGCCGAAGGTGATTCAGGCGTGTTGGGGAATATGTGGTGCACCCTTGCAGGGATGATTAATCTATTCGAATAGCCGTGTCCACGGTAACAGGACGACTTGGAGTTGTACCTTGACCTTATACAACTATAATTGTGATTTAATTTGAAATGAATTGTGGCTCCGAGATTGCTTCCTCGCAGGGAGTCGAGGAAGAATCTCTGGGCGTGGTTACTTAATAAAATTGCTACAATAATATGACTATATATGAGATACCAGTCTACTCTCTTCTAATGCTGCAAGATGCTGAAGATGCTAGTCTTCGATAGGACTAGGCCTTCTCCCTATTCTTGCTTTCTGCAGTCAGTCCAGATATAACCCCTCCCCTTGATAATGATGCATATTTAGCATAGTCCTGATGTCAGTCTTGCGAGTACTTTGGATGAGTACTCACCGCTGCTTTGCTTTCTCTTTCCCCCTCGATACGATTTTGCGTTCAGTCGATGGAGCCCAGGAGATGGAGTACGCCGGAGATGACTACTACACCACCGATGGAGCCTACTACTACGTGGAGAGTGCCGACGCTCAGGAGTAGTTAGGAGGTTCCCAGGCAGGAGGCCTCGCCTCTTTCGATCCGCTGCTTATGTTTGTGCTAGCCTTCTTAAGGCAAAACTTGTCTAACTTATGTCTGTACTCAGATATTAATTGCTTCCGCTGACTCGTGCTTGTCGAGCTTTGTATTCGAGCCCTCGAGGCCCCTGGCTTGTAATATGAAGCTGTATGACTTTAATTTGTGTCTAGTGTTGTGTTGTGATATCGATCAGTGAGTCCCTAATCTTGGTCGTACGCATTGCGTGTTTGATTAGCGTACGGTCGAAATCGGGGGCGCCACATGTATCGCGAGCTTTATTAATATAGATGAATCATATGGAGTTTTCTCCTCTCTATCTTCTTGTGATGAGTTGAGTTTTCCCTTTGAAGTTTTCTTATCGGATTGAGTCTTTAAGGATTTGAGAACACTTGATGTATGTCTTGCGATGGGATATCCGTGGTGACAATGGGATGTTCTATTGATCCACTTGATGTATGTTTTGGTGATCAACTTGAGGATTCCGTGACCTTGGGAATCTATGCATAGGGGTTGTCACATGTTTTCGTCTTGACTCTCCCGTAGAAACTTTGAGGCACTCTTTGAAGTTCTTTGTGTTGGATTGAACATGATAAATCTGAAATTGTGTGATGCATATCGTATAATCAAGCCCATGGGTACTTGTGGTGACATTGGAGTATCTAGGTGACATTAGGGTTTTGGTTGATGTGTATCTTAAGGTGTTATTTTAGTACGAACTCTAGGGCTGTTCGTGACACTTATAGGGATAGCTCATAAGATTGATTAGAAAAGATAACTTTGAGGTGGTTTCGTACCCTACAATAATTTCTTCGTTTGTGCTCCGCTATTTGTGACTTTGGAGTGAACTCTTTGTCGCACGTGAGGGATTTATATATGATTCAACTATGTTAGTATTGTTGAGAGAACTTGCACTAGTGAAAGTATGAACCCTAGGCCTTGTTTCTAAGCATTGCAATACCGTTTGTGCTCACTTTTATCATTAGTTACCTTGCTGTTTTTATATTTTCAGATTACAAAAACCTGTATCTACCATCCATATTACAATTGTATCACCATCTCTTCGCCGAACTAGTGCACCTATACAATTTGCCATTGTATTGGGTGTGTTGGGGACACAAGAGACTCTTTGTTATTTGATTGCAGGGTTGCTTGAGAGAGACCATCTTCATCCTACGCCTCCCATGGATTGATAAACCTTAGGTCATCCACTTGAGGGAAATTTGCTACTGTCCTACAAAACTCTGTGCTTGGAGGCCCAACACGAGTCTACAAGAAGAAGGTTGCGTAGTAGACATCAAGCTCTTTTCTGGCGCCGTTGCCGGGGAGGCTAGGTAAGCGGCACTCACATCCCGTCAACGAAGCTCTTTTCTGGCACCGTTGCTAGGGAGGTGAGTGCTTGAAGGTATATCTTTAGATCTTGCAATTGAATCTTTTAGTTTCTTGTTTTATCACTAGTTTGATCTATAAAAGAAAACTACAAAAAAATGGAATTGAGGTTGCCTCATATACTTCATCTTTATAATGTCTTTCGTGAAAATGATGGGAAGGAAAATTGTGCCAAAGTGTTAGAAGAAGAAGTCATTAAAATGTTTGGCACTAGATCTTTGTATGATGAGCATGATAGAAATATTGTTAGTATGAATTATCTGAATATTCATGATGCTAATGATATGCAAAGCCACAAGCTTGGGGATGCTATGTTTGATGAATATGATATTTTTAGTCCCCCAAGTTTTGATGAGCAAAACTATTATGATGATGGCATGCCTCCTATCTATGATGATTATGATGATGACATGTATGCTATAAAGAGTGATAGTAACCATGAAACTTGTCATCATGATTTCAATATTCTAAGTGGTTATGTCAATCAAGTATCTCATGATACTTATTTTATTGAGTTTGCTCCCACTACTATTGATGAGAAGAAAATTGCTTATGTGGAGAGTGACAAATTTTCTATGCTTGTGGATCATGAAGATAATGCTTTATGTGATAGTTATGTTGTGAAATTCCTTCATGATGCTACTGAAAATTATTATGAGAGAGGAACATATGCTTGTAGGAATTGCAATAATATCAAGTTTCCTCTCTATGTGTTCAAAGTTTTGAAGTTATGCTTGTTTTGCCTTCCTATGCTAGTTGATTCTTGCTCCCATAAATTGTTTGCTCACAAAATCCCTATGCATAGGAAGTGGGTTAGACTTAAATGTGCTTGTCATGAGATTCATGATGCTCTCTTGCATGTTCCAATTACTACTTTTTATGTGAGCATCATTGAAATCATCATGCCTAGCTAAAAGGCATTAAAGAAAAGCGTTTGTTGGGAGACAACCCAACACTTTTACTTTCTGTTTTTGTGTGTCCACATGATTAAGCTACTGTATAATCATGTTTTATAGCTTTTGTTTCAATAAAGTGCCAAGTAAAGCCTTTGGGATAGTGTGGATGATAGTTGACTTGATTCTGTGCAAAAACAGAAACTTTTGCTCTCAGTGCAGGAATTTTGTAAATTCACTGGAACGCGCTTTTGATCTGAATTTTTTACACATGATTGATATACAAATTGCCTAGACTTTCCTAATCTTTCAGAATTTTTAGAGACAGTGAAGTATGGCTACACTACAGATCTTCACAGACTGTTCTGTTTTTGACAGATTCTGTTTTGCATGCTTAGTTTGCTTGTTTTAGTGTTTCCATAGCTTATATTTAGTGGTATAAATTATGGGAATGGTATAATACAGTAGGTATCATGTGAGAACAATTATGAATCTTGTCTTGACAGTACCTAAGTGAATGATCTTTGTTTATTATACTAACCCATCTCACGAAGTTCCGTTAAGTTTTGTGTGATTGAAGTTTTCAAGTTTTGGGTGAGACACCGATATGAGGAGAATAAGGAGTGACAAGAACCTAAGCTTGGGGATGTCCAAGGCACCCCCAAGGTAATATCCAAGGAAGACTCAAGCGCCTAAGCTTGGGGATGCCCCGGAAGGCATCCCCTCTTTCGTCTTCAACACTATCGGTATATCTTACTTAGAGCTATATTTTTATTCGTCACATAATATGAGTTTTGCTTGGAGCGTCATTTTATTTTGTTGTTCTCTGTTAGGTGTTATTTATAATCTTGTTTTTCAATAAAAAGTTCCAAGAATTACACTAGGATGCTTGCATTGCATGTTTTGATATGTGCTGTGTAAAAACAGAAACTTTTTCTGTAGTGTTTGAATTTTCATATTTTACTGGAACGTGGAAAGTTCCTGAAATTTTTACACAGTGTTGTCATATAAATTATTTAGCATATCCTAAATTTTCATAATTTTTTGAGTTACAGAAGTACACTGGTTTAATAGATTGCTACAGACTTTTCTGTTTGGACAGATTGCTGTCATAGTTTTGTTATCTACTTATCCTATGGTTTTCATAGCCCATATTGGTAGATATAAATTGTGGAAATGATATTATACAGTACCTAATGTTTGGAAATTATTATGCAACTTGTCTTGTCAGTACATAAAGAGTTGATTTATTATTATGTGTACTAACCTATCTCACGAGTTCTTTTCAAGTTTTGTGTGGATGAAGTTTTTGAGAATAGGTGAAACCATGATATGAGAGGATTGAACGAGATACAAAAGCTCAAGCTTGGGGATGCCCGAGGCACCCCAAGTAAATATTTCAAGAAGTCTCAAGCATCTAAGCTTGGGGATGCTACGCATCCCACCTCTCTTCATCAACAATTATCGGTTAGCCTATGTTGAGCCTAAATTTTTATTCGTTCACATGATGCGTGCTATTCTTGGAGTGCTATTTTTCTTTAGTTTGCTATTTGAATAAAATACTCATATCTGAAAATATTTATTGAGAGAGAGAGAGTCCTCACATAGCTGCTTAATTGTTTGACTACTCATTGATCTTCAGTTATATCTTTTGAGAGTAGCTTGTCATTTCCTCTCATGCTTCACTTATACCTTTTTGAGGAATGAAATCTTTATGCTCATGTGCTTCATTTAAATTTGTTTGAGCTTGTCGAAAAAGCAATAGCTATATATGAAACTAGTCCCAAAGTAATAGATATCCCAGGAGGATATAATAAAAACTTTCATGAAGATCATTGGACAAATTAAACTTGATTCTTTGTAATAGTTTTGAAACATGATGATAGTAATATGTGAGTCATGTTAGTGAGTAATTATGCTTTAGTAGGAATATTGGTGTTAAGGTTTGTGATTCCCTATGCAAGTACGAAAGTCAATAGTTATGCAATGAAGTTACATCCTACTTGTGGTGCATTATTCGGTGTTAGTTATGTTCAATGCTCACTTATGTGAATTTTCGTTTCTTGGTTTGGTTGCTTCCCAATCTATTTGCTAGCCTCCATTTGTGCCAAGTAGAAATACTACTTGTGCATCCAAAATCCTTAAACCAAGTTTTGCCTTATGAGTCCACCATACCTACCTATATGCGGCATTTCCATGCCGTTCCAAGCAAATTTGTATGTGCCATCTCTAAATTTTCAAAATAAATTTTCTCTTTTGTGTGCCCGTACCACTCATGAAACGGTGGGGAGTATCCAATATTTTTCCATGCTAGGTGTGTTATTCTCATGATATGTGTTGATTCACTATCATTCATGAGAAAGTGGCTGGTATTCGGGATGCCCAGTTCCATGCTCAAAATTCAAATCAAAATATAATGAAACAAAACTCCCCCAGGATTGTTGTTTGTATGGACGGTGCCCGTGGATTCGGCTCGCCGTGGAGTGTGATTGATTGGTGGAGGGGGAGTAAAAACTTTACCATTCTGTTTGGGAACCGCCTATAATGTATCTAGCATGGAAAGTATTGTGAGCTACTTTGTCGTTTTCGTTGACAGGAAAAGCATGCCACTCAAAATATTTTTTTCTCTCTCAACTTAAACCTTGAGCTCTGGCACCTCTACAAATCCCTACTTCCCTCTGCGAAGGGCATATCTATTTACTTTATGCAATTTTTATTTTTGCTTTTAGTCTCCATCTTCTCTTATAAGCACCAACTAGGGGGCACTATGATCGTACTTGAGCATTGGGCATAACTAATATTTGAGTGTGTTTCATGAATGGATCAATGATTGAGCATGATGGGCTAGGGATAACTTTCTTTAGTGTTGATATTTTGAAAGACATGGTTGCTTGTTGACATGCTTGAGTATTGAAGTCATTATGTGAAAACTAGACTATTGCTTTGAATCATTTACAAGTCCAAATGTCTATGCTATACAAAGAAGAAAAGAATATGATGAACATGTTAGGTAGCATTCACACTTCATAAATTATTTCTTTTATCATTTACCTACTCGAGGACGAGCAGGAATTAAGCTTGGGGATGCTGATACGTCTCCAACGTATCTATAATTTATGAAGTATTCATGCCATGTTTACAAAAAATTTATATGATTTTGGTATGATTTTATTAGAACTAACCCAGACTGACGCTGTTTTCAGCAGAGCTACCGTGGTGTTGTTTTTGTGCAGAAATAAAAGTTCTCGGAATGGGCTGGAAATTTACGGAGAATATTTTTGGAAAATATAAAAAATACGGGAGCAAAAAGATACCGGAGAGGAGTCCCGAGGAGGTCACAAGCCTAGGGGGCGCCCCCCCCCTAGGGCGCGCCCCTGGCTTGTGGGCCCCTCGAGCACTCCCCTGACGTGATTCCAAGGCCAAGTACTCCTATAAATCGAGAAACCCCCAGAAACAAACCTAGATCGGGAGTTCCGCCGCCGCAAGCCTCCAGAGCCACGAAAAACCAATTGGTAGCCCGTTCCGGCACCCTGCCGGAGGGGGAAACCATCACCGGAGGCCATCTTCATCATCCCGGCGGTCTCCATGACGAGGAGGGAGTAGTTCACCCTCAGGGCTGAGGGTATGTACCAGTAGCTATGTGTTTGATCTCTCTCTCTCTCTCTCGTGTTCTTGAGATGGCACGATCTTGATGTATCGCGAGCTTTATTAATATAGATGAATCATATGGAGTTTTCCCCTCTCTATCTTCTTGTGATGAGTTGAGTTTTCCCTTTGAAGTTTTCTTATCGGATTGAGTCTTTAAGGATTTGAGAACACTTGATGTATGTCTTGCGATGGGATATCCGTGGTGACAATGGGATGTTCTATTGATCCACTTGATGTATGTTTTGGTGATCAACTTGCGGATTCCGTGACCTTGGGAATCTATGCATAGGGGTTGGCACATGTTTTCGTCTTGACTCTCCGGTAGAAACTTTGGGGCACTCTTTGAAGTTCTTTGTGTTGGATTGAACATGATGAATCTGAAATTGTGTGATGCATATCGTATAATCAAGCCCATGGGTACTTGTGGTGACATTGGAGTATCTAGTTGACATTAGGGTTTTGGTTGATGTGTATCTTAAGGTGTTATTTTAGTACGAACTCTAGGGCTGTTCGTGACACTTATAGGGATAGCTCATAAGATTGATCAGAAAAGATAACTTTGAGGTGGTTTCGTACCCTACAATAATTTCTTCGTTTGTTCTCCACTATTTGTGACTTTGGAGTGAACTCTTTGTCGCACGTGAGGGATTTATATATGATTCAACTATGTTAGTATTGTTGAGAGAACTTGCACTAGTTAAAGTATGAACCCTAGGCCTTGTTTCTAAGCATTGCAATACCATTTATGCTCACTTTTATCATTAGTTACCTTGCTGTTTTTATATTTTCAGATTACAAAAACCTATATCTACCATCCATATTACACTTGTATCACCATCTCTTCGCCGAACTAGTGCACCTATACAATTTTCCATTGTATTGGGTGTGTTGGGGACACAAGAGACTCTTTGTTACTTGATTGCAGGGTTGCTTGAGAGAGACCATCTTCATCCTACGCCTCCCACGGATTGATAAACCTTAGGTCATCCACTTGAGGGAAATTTGCTACTGTCCTACAAAACTCTGTACTTGGAGGCCCAACACGAGTCTACAAGAAGAAGGTGGCGTAGTAGACATCAAACAGCAACTGGCACTTTGGCACTATGTCAATAGGTTAGTCCCAAAAAATGATATAAAGTTGTTGTAAAATGATTGTAAAACATCCAAGAATGATAATATAACAGCATGGAACAACCAAAAATTATAGATACGTTGGAGACGTATCAGTCGGTCCAAGGTCTTTAACCTCAGAAACAACATGAATTAGGAGATGCACCATCAGATCAAAGAATGACGGGGGGAAATATATCTCAAGCTCACATAGTATTGTGATGATCTCCTCTTGTAGTCGAGTGAGATGTCGCACGCTGATCGACTTTCGAGAGAGAACGTCGAAAATATTGCAGAAGTCAAGAAGTGTGTTGCGAACGTGATCATCCATTATCCCTCTGAGGGCTACCGGAAGTAATTGCGTCATCATAACATGACAATCATGGGACTTCATGTTGCTAAACCTTTCCTTTTTTGTGTCAAGATATCTGCGTATGAGCCCCGAGTAACCAGAAGGAACTTTGATGCAGTCAAGGCAATTGAAAAGTTGATGAAGCTCATCTTCGTCGAGCGTGAAGCAAGCTGGCGGGCAATAATCTTCTTTGTTTTTTGTCATGTTTTTAACCTTGGTCATCTCCTTGGTTCTTTTAAGGGATGCGGGTTGGAGCTCTTCCCTAATACCTATATCTTTCAAGTCTTGTCTAGCCCTCGTACCATCTTTACTTTTTTCTGGCATGTCAAACAGCGTGCCAAGCAAACTCTCATAGATATTTTTTGTGATATGCATCATATCAAGAGAATGCGGCGAACTGAGTAGTTCCCAATACTTCAAGCCCCAGAAAACAGACTTTCTTTTCCATACTTTTAGCAGCATTTTCTCGGCCTTCTTTTTCTTCTTTCCTGGCTTCGAGCAATCTGTCCAATTCTTTAACATCTCATGGATTTCTTCTCCACTCCTCTTACGTGGTGGCCCTCGGGCCTCATCCGTGTTGTCGAACAGGTCGCCATGACTTCTCTACTCATCATCTTTGTCAAGCCACCTTCGATGGCCCATGAACACTGTTTTGCTACTGCCCTTTTTTGATAGCTGGCGAAAACATGTGTCATCCATACATTTAACACATCCGAAATGTCCATGACATGCTTGTCCGGAAATATATTCGTAACCTAGATAGTCATGAACGGTCGTGAGCAATGCTGCTCTCATTGGAAAATAGTTTCCAGTGCTGGCGTCTCACATTTTGATCCCTTCATCCTTCCATAATATGTCTAACTCCTCCTTCAATAGCTCAAGATATGTGTTGATATCGTTGCCTGGTTGGAGCGGTCCTTGAATGAGCATTACCATGTGTATGTACTTTTGTTTCATGCAGAGCCAAGGCAGGAGGTTGTACATCCAAACAAACACGGGCCATGTACTATGTGTGCTACTCTGCTTGCCAAATGGATTTAGTCCATCACTACTGACACCCAACCTGGGGTTTCTTGGTTCTATTGCGAATTCTGGTTCAATGCAGTCGAGAGCTTTCCACTGACAACCATCCGCAATATGTCTCAGAATGCCATCATTTTTGGATTTCGTGGTCTTGTGCCAAGTCATGTTCTTTGCTTCCTTCGCGTCAACGAAATAACGTTGCAGGCGTGGAATCAACGGAAGGTACCATACAACCTTTCGAGGATCCTTCTTTCCAGGCTTGTATCGGGGTTCCTTGCAAGTTGGACACTCTGTTTTGTGCTCATGCTCGTTATGATATAAGATACAATCATTTATGCATGCATGATATCTTACATGCGGCAAATCAAGAGGGCACACGATCTTTTTCGCCTCATCAACACTCTTAGGTAACAAATTCCCCTTGGGCAGAACTGTATGTAAATATTCCAATGTAGCGTCCAGACTTGCGTCTGTGCTCTTGAATCTTGCCTTGATGTCTAGAAGTTTGAGCGTGACGTGCAAGCGGGTGTGCTCAGGATCACAACCTTCATACAGTGGAGCATTTGCGTCTACCTCCAATTGCGCCAACTTGAGAGCCTCCTTAATAGCAGCTGTCTCATTTCTCGTCTTCTTCTGAAGCAGTTCTTTAACATGGGAATCCTGCAGCATTTCAGCCAACGACATATCCTGGGTGACATGGTCCTCTTCATGTTCGAGTGGCGTTTCATCATTTCCTCCTCCCGGCGCACGTTCATTATTGTTTCCTCCTTCTGGCGGCCCTGCTAATTCATCATTGAAAGGGTTCTCCGCTTCCATATCCGCCGCTCCGTCGTCGTCGTCACGTACATCATCATTCTCCTCAACATGCTTTGGCCATCGTGTATAACCTTGAACGAAACCACGACGAAGCAAGTGCGCGAGGACGGTACCATCGAACGGGTTATGTAAAATTCCATTTTTGCAGGCCTTACATGGACACAATATCTGCGTTTCACACTTTTGTATCATATTCGTCACCGTGAAATTGAGAAAGGCCTTCACACTTCCATCCATATTGAATCTTTTGATAGATCAAAGTAGCCTGTAAAGGGAAATACAAAAATAATTACATATATATATATATATATATATATATCAAGCGGGGGCATAGAAATTTTCGACATGACCTTTGCTAAAAGTGGTACATATTGAGTACCACAAATTTGACGAAATGGAAATGAATCAACGTTTCGCCAAAACATTGGCAACTCTCTCTACAAATTCGCCATACATGCACGTTTCGCCATTTAGCAATCACACACGTATGTAACATGCATAATTAAATGACGAGGAAGTGTTTTGTGTTAATTACCTCAAGCAGAAGAGACACGAGTCGAGCTAGTCCTCGATCGATCCCGCGAGAAGCCGGTCGACCGTACGTAGGTTGGTGGGCACCATTAATAGAGGGTGAAGGAAAATTTAATGCAAGTGGGGTTGGAGGAGTGGGTGTGTGGAGGAGGCTAGCAAACGTAACTGTTAACGCATCACCTAGCTACATCTAACTACCTAATTAAAAATCATGATAAAATAATTGAGTTTCTCAAGATGAGGAGAGGGAAGAGAGAGGAGGAAGAGGAAGAGGAAGAGGAAGAGGAAGGGGAATCTATACACAAGGGTGTTATCACGTGCGTGGTGTAGTAGTGCTGCGACTTTATTACTGGCGTTTCCGGAGTACAAAACGCCAGCACTAACATGTATATTCCTAGCGTGCTGTCGTATGCCACGCCGGTGTTACGAGGGTCCCAATGTTGACCAAAACAATGGACCCACAAAATAAACTTCTGGCGTAGGGACGAAGTCAACGCCATAGATATAGGAAATATTGCCGACGTAATACCAAACTAGTATGCCAACAGTAAGTTACGCCTACACACAACCTTGGAGGCCACATACAAGTGGCGTTCCACATACGTCCAGCGCCAGCACTATGTTACTAGCGATGTCATACCAAAACGGCCGACGCCAGCAAAATTTGAAAAAAATAGTGCTGACGTGGGGTGAAAACGGCGCGCCACCAACAAGAGTTGTGGCTAGCCATTTCTTTACTAGTGCCCAGGCTTAGTTGCTTGTTTCTCTTTGGATATATCTTGGGGGTGTTGTACCATCCCCAAGCTTAGGCTCTTTTCACTCCTTATTCCTTCATCCATCATGATCTCACCCAAAACTTGAAAACTTCAATCACACAAAACTCAACAAAATCTTCGTGAGATCCGTTAGTATAATAAAGCAAATCACTACTTTAGGTGCTATTGCAAACCCATTCATATTTTGTTATTGCATTATACTTATTGTATTTTAACTTTACCATGGCTCATACCCTTCAATATAACCCATAGATTCATCAAAACAAGCACACAATGCAACGAAAACAGAATATGTCTTAAACAGAACAGTCTGTAGTAATCTGTCCTCTAACCATACTTCTGTAACTCTAAAAATTCTGAAAAATTAGGACAACGTAAAGAATTTGTATAGAAAAACTGTGTTAAAATTTCAGCTCAAGATCACGTTCCAGTAAAAAAATGAAAATTCAAACACTGGACGCAAAGTTTCTGTTTCAGATTCAGCATCGCTTCTACTCATCTTATGAATCATCCTAAAGGCTCTACTTGGCACAAACACTAAATAAACCATAAAACACAATCATAACAGAGGCATAATTGTGTCAACCCTCAAAAACAGAAAGGAAAAAACAAAAATAAATTTATTCATTGGGTTGCCTCCCAACAAGCGCTATCGTTTTACGCCCATAGCTAGGCATAACGCATAGATTCAAGTATTGACATCTTTGGTTTTGGATCCATAGGATGCTCTCATGATTGATTCATATGGTGGCTTAATTCTTGTTCTAGGGAAGTGTTCCATACCCTTTCTTAGTGGAAATTGAAAACGAATATTGCCTTCTTTCATATCAATCACGACACCTATAGTACGTAAAAATGGTCTACCAAGTATAATGGGACAAGACGGATTGCAATCAATATCAAGCACAATAAAATCAATGGGAACATAGTTCCTATTTGCAAGAATAAGAACATCATTAATTCTTCCCAAAGGTTTTTTAATAGTAGAATCCGCCTAGTGCAAATTAAGAGAACATTCTTCAATATTGGTGAGGCCAAACACATCACATAAAGATTTCGGAATCGTGGAAACACTAGCACCCAAATCACACAAAGCAAAGCACTCATAATTTTTAATCTTGAATTTAATAGTAGGTTCCCACTCATCATGTAATTTTCTAGGAATAGAAATCTCCAACTCCAACTTTTCTTCAAAAGATTTCATCATGGCATAACGATGTGTTTAGTAAAAGCTTTATTTTGCTCATAAGCATGGGGTGAATTCAACATGGATTGCAGCAAAGAAATACAATAAATCAAAGAGCAACTATCATAATTAAAGTCTTTGCAATCCAAAATAGTGGGCACATCACTAGTTAAAGTTTTGACCTCTTCAAACCCACTTTCATCAAAAATTTCATCAAGATTTTCACCCTCCAAATTATTGGGACACCTTCTAGCTAAAGTTGACTCTACTTCAGTCCCTTTATCATCAATTTTAATATTACTAAACAAGGAATCAATAGTAGAAACACCAATCAGTTTAAGATCTTCATCATTTTTATGAAGGCAATCACTAGAAAACGATTTTTCTAAGATTTCTCTATTAGCTCTAAGCATAGCGGTTCTTTTCTTACTTTCATCCATAGAGACATATAAAGCTTTAATTGATTCATCAATCTTAGGCACAAAAGCTTTCAACTTGAGATTTTCCACATCATGAGAAATTCTATCAATGCTTCTAGACATATCATCAATCTTATTCAACTTTTCTTCTATCGTAGTATTGAAATCCTTTTGCGCATTGATAAATTCTTTAATATTACTTTCAAGGTCAGAGGTGTTCCTATTATTATTGTAAGAGGAATTACCATAGGAATTACCATAATTATTAGAGGAATTTCCAAGAAAAGGCCTAGGATTAAAATTGCCTCTATAAGCATTGTTATTGAAATTGTTTTGCGAGACAATGTTCACATCTACGGAATCACTATTTTGCTAAATCAAAGTAGACCAAGGGACATCATTAAATCAATAGGAGCATTTTTACTAGCAACCAATTTCATCAAAGCATCAACCTTATCACTCAAAGTACTAATTTCTTCATCCGAATTAACTTTTTTACTAATAGGAGCTCTTTCGATATGCCATTGCGAATAATTTGCCATAATATTTTCTAGCAATTTAGTAGTTTACCCCAAAGTATTTTCCATAAAAGTACCACCCGCGGCGGAATTTAAAAGATTTCTAGAGACAAAATTCAATCCAGCATAAAATTTTTGTATGATCATCCAAAGATTTAAACCATGAGTAGGGCAATTTCTTAGCATCAATTTCATTCTTTCCCAAGATTGTACAACATGTTCATGCTCAAGTTGCTTAAAATTCATGATTTGTGTCCTAAGGGAAATAATTTTCGCGGGCGGAAAATACTTAGTGATAAAAGCATCCTTGCACTTATTCCAAGAATCAATACTATTGCGAGGCAAAGAGGAAAACCAAATTTTTGCACGATCCCGCAAGGAAAAAGGAAATAATGTCAACTTCACAATATCATTGTCCACATCTTTTTTATTTTGCATATCACACAATTCTACGAACGTGTTTAGATGGGACGCGACATCCTCATTAGGAGTACCGGCAAATTGATCTTTCATGACAAGATTCAACAAAGCGGCATTAATATCACAAGACTCCGTACTAGTGGGGGGAGGAGAAATAGGGGTGCTAATAAAATCATTGTTATTAGTATTGGAAAAATCACACAACTTGGTGTTTTCTTGAGTCATCGTGACTACGCAAACAAGATTGCAAGCAAGCTAGAGATCCGACGAGAAAAAGGCAAACGAAAAAGAGGGCGAACAAAACGGCAAATTGGTGAAGTGGGGGAGAGGAAAACGAGAGGCAAATGGCAAATAATGTAATTGCAAGGATATGAGATTTGTGATTAGGAACCTGGTAGATGATGATGGTGTCTCCTCGGCGCCTGAGATTGGCACGTAGAAGAGACCGTTTCCTCCCAGGCAATGGCACCAGAAATTCCTTTGACGTGGCTTGAGACTGCGTCGGTATTTCCCCAAAGAGGAAGGGATGATGTAGCACAGCGATGGTAAGTATTTCCCCCAGTTATGAAACCAAGGTATCGAACCAGTAGGAGGATCACCACCACCTAATAAGCAGCACCTGCACACAAATAACAAATACTTGCAACCCGACGCGTAAGAGGTTGTCAATCTCTCTACGGTAAAAAGATAGATTAGGTAATGATAGATAGGAGAGATGGATCTCTCAAGAACACAAAATAAAAAGGGCAAATAAAAAGTGCAGCAATATATTTTTGGGTTTTTGGAATTGTAGATCTGAAAACAAAGAGGCAAAAAGATAGATCGGAAAGCAATATGTTGGAAAAGTAGACCCGGGGGCCGTAGGTTTCACTAGTGGCTTCTCTCATGAGTAAACACACGGTGGGTGAACAAATTACTGTTGGGCAATTGATAGAAGATTAAATAATCATGACGATATCCAAGGCCATGATCATTATATAGGCATCACGTCCAAGATAAGTAAACCGACTCCTGCCTGCATCTACCACTATTACTCCACACATCCACCGCTATCCAGCATGCATCTTGTGTATTAAGTTCATGGAAAAACGGAGTAATGCAATAAGAACGATGACATGATGTAGACAAGATATGTTCATGTAGGAATAGACCCCATCTTGTTATCCATAATGGCAACGATACATGCGTGCCTTGCTGCCCCTTCTGTCACTTGGAAAGGACACCGTAAGATTGAACCCATCACAAAGCACCTCTTCCCATGGCAAGAAAAATCGATCTAGTTGGCCTAACTAAACCAAAGATTCGAAGAAGAAATACGAGGCTATAAGTAATCATGCATATAAGAGATCAAAGAAGACTCAAATAATATTCATGGATAGAAACTGATCATGAACTCAAAATTCATCGGATCCCAACAAACACAACGCAAAAGTTTACATCATATAGAACTCCAAGAGACCATTGTATTGAGAATGAAAAGAGAGAGAGGAATCCATCTAGCTACTGCCTACGGACCCGTAGGTCTATGGTGGACTACTCACACATCATCGGAGAGGCACCTATGAAGAAGATGAACCCCTCCGTGATGGTGTTAGATTGGATCTTGAGGCTCTGGAACTTGCGGCGGCTGGATGTGGTTTTCGTCGACTCCCCTAGGGTTTTCTGAATATTTGGGTATTTATAGGCATCAGAGGCAATGGAGGGGGGCCCCGTGGAGGGCACAACCCATCAGGGCGCGCCGGGGGCCCCCTGGCGCACCCTGGTGGGTTGTGGCCTCCATAGCCCACCTCTCTGGCTCTTCTTTGGCCCACTGGGTGTCTTCTGGTCCAAAAAAATCTCCAAAAAGTTTCATCGCGATTGGACTCCATTTGGTACTGATATTCTGCGAAGTAAAAAACAAGCAAAAACAGCAACTAGCACTTTGGCACTATGTCAATAGGTTAGTCCCAAAAAATGATATAAAGTTGCTATAAAGTGATTGTAAAACATCCAAGAATGATAATATAATAGCATGGAACAAGCAAAAAATATAGATACGTTGGAGACGTATCAGCGACCATCCGGTGCCCTGCTCGTGGCTGTAGCCGATGGATGTTCGCGCTCGTCCATGGCGAGGCGGTAGGCGGAGCGAACAGTGAAGATAGTGTTCTTCTCCCGCGCCCATGCGATGATGTCGTCGGTGATGCAGGGTGATGTACGAAGACTCGATATTGTTGGAAATATGCCCTAGAGGCAATAATAAAATGGTTATTATTATATTTCCTTGTTCATGATAATCATTTATTATCCATGCTATAATTGTATTGATTGGAAACTCAAATACATGTGTGGGTACATAGACAACACTGTGTCCCTAGTATGCCTCTAATAAACTAGCTCGTTGATCAAATATGGTCAAGGTTTCCTAGCCATAGACATGAGATGTCATTTGATAACGGGATCACATCATTAGGAGAATGATGTGATGGACAAGACCCAAACTATGAACGTAGCATATGATCGTGTCAGTTTATTGCTATTGTTTCTGCATGTCAAAGTATCTGTTCGTGATTGGATCGCGGGACGGATCGTGATTGGATCGCAGGACGGATCGTGATTGAATCGCGAGACGGATTGCGATTTGGATCGCGAAGACGTTCGACTACATCAACCGCGTTTCTTAACGCTTCCCGCTTAGCGATCTACAAGGGTATGTAGATCCACTCTCCCTCTCGTAGATGCTCATCACCATGGATAGATCTTGTATGTGCGTAGGAAAATTTTGTTTCCCATGCAACGTTCCCCAACAGTGGTATCAGAGCTAGGTCTATGCGTAGATGAGATCATGAGTAGAACACAAAGGAGTTTGTGGGCATTGATGCTCAGATTGCTTCCTTTCTTGGTCTTTTCTTTATTTAGCGGTATTGTGGGATGAAGCGGCCCGGACCAACCTTACTCGTACGCTTACGAGAGACCGGTTCCATCAGCTGACATGTGACTTTGTTGCATAAAGATGGCTGGCGGGTGTCTGTCTCTCCCACTTTAGTTGGATCGGATTCGACAAAGGCGGTCCTTGAGAAGGTTGAATAGCAATTTGTGTATCACCGTTGTGGTTTTGCGTAGGTAAGAATCGTTCTTGCTAGATACCCATAGCAGCCACGTAAAACATGCAACAACAATTAGAGGACGTCTAACTTGTTTTTGCAGGGTATGTTGTGATATGATATGGCCAATGACATGATGAGATATATGTGATGTATGAGTTGATCATGTTATGTATAGATAAACACGACTTGCATGTCGATGAGTACGGCAACCGGCAGGAGCCATAGGGTTGTCTTTAATTTATTTTCGCCGTTTTGCTTTACTTTATCGCTATGAGTTAGCAATAATTGTAGAAGCAATGGTTGGCGCGACAACCTCATGGCGACACGTTGATGGAGATCAAGATGATGGAGATCATGGTGTCATGCCTGTGACGATGGAGATCATGCCGGTGCTTTGGAGATGGAGATCAAAAGCACAAGTTCATGGCCATATCATGTCATTTATGATTTGCATGTGATGTTAATCCTTTTATGCATCTTATTTTGCTTAGGATGACGGTAGCATTATAAGGTGATCCCTCACTAAAATTTCAAGATAAAATTGTGTTCTCCCCGAGTGTGCACCGTTGCGAAAGTTTGTCGTTTCGAGACACCATGTGATGATCGGGTGTGATAGACTCTACATTCACATACAACGGGTGCATGCCAGTGTTGCACGTGCGGAACACTCGGGTTAAACTTGACGAGCCTAGCATGTACAGACATGGCCTCGGAACACAAGAGACCGAAAGGTCGAACATGAGTCATATAGTAGATATGATCAACATGAAGATGTTCACCATTGAAACCACCTCATCTCACGTGATGATCGGACTTGGGTTGGTGAATTTGGATCATGTGACACTCGAATGACCAGAGGGATGTCAATTTGAGTGGGAGTTTTTTAAGTAATATGATTAACTAAACTCATTATCTTGAACAATAGTCTAAGTTGTCTTTGCAAAATTTATGTTGTAGATCAATAGCTCGCGCTGTAGCTCCCCTATTTTTATACGTTCCTAGAGAAAATAGAATTGAAAGATGATGGTAGCAATAATGCGGACTGGGTCCGTGATCTGAGGATTGTCCTCATTGCTGCACAGAAGGCTTATGTCCTTAATGCACCGCTCGGTGCGCCACTCCTCAAGTGTCGTCTGTAGATGTTGTGAACATCTGACAGGCACGTTCTGATTACTACTTGATAGTTCTGTGCGTCATGCATTATGGCTTAGAATTGAGGCTCCAAAACATTTTGAACGTCACGGAACATATGAGATGTTCTGAGAGCTGAAATTGGGATCTCAGGCTCGTGCCCGTGTTGAGAGGTATGAGGCTTCCAACAAGATTATTTGCCTGCAAGATGAAGGAGAATAGCTCAATCAGTGAGCATGTGCTCAGATTGTCTGGGTGCTACAATCACTTGAATCGAGTGAGAGTTGATCTTCCAGATAAGATAGTGGTTGATATATTTCTCCAAGTCACTGCCACAAAGCTGCTAGAGCTTCATGATGAACTATGAAATGCCAGGGATGGAAATAATGATCCATGAGCTATTCGCGATGTTTGACACCGCGAAGGTAGAAATCAAGAAGGAGCATCAAGTGTTGATGGTTAGTAAAACCACTAGTTTCGAGAAGGGCAAGGGCAAGGAGGGAAACTTCATGGATGGCAAGCCAGTTGCTGCTCCAGTGAAGAAACCCAAGGTTGAACCCAAATTCGAGACTAAGTGCTTCTATTATGAGGAGAGCGGTCGCTGAAGCGGAACAACCCTAGATACTTGGTAAAGATAAGAAGGCTGGCAACGTCAACGGAAGTATATTTGATATACGTATTATTAATGTGTACCTTACTAGTACTCCTAGTAGCACCTGGGTATTAGATACCGGTTCAGTTGCTAAATGTTGGTAACTCGAAATAAAGGCTACGGAATAAATGGAGACTAGCTAAGGGCGAGGTGACGATGTGTGTTGGAAGTGTTTCCAAGGTTGATTTTATCACCATCGCACGCTCCCTCTACCTTGGGGATTGGTGTTGAGCCTAAATAAATGTTATTTGGTGTTTGTGTTGAGCATGAACATGATTGGATCGTGTTTATTGCAATACGGATATTCATTTAAGTCAGAGAATAATGGATATTCTATTTACATGAATAATACCTTCAATGGTCATGCACCCAATGTGAATGGTTCATTGAATCTCGATCGTAGTGATACACATGTTCATAATATTGATGCCAAAAGATGCAAAGTTAATAATGATAGTATCACATACTTGTGGCACTGCCGCTAAAGGTCATATTGGTGTAAAGCGCATGCAGAAACTCCATGCTGATGGATCTTTTGACTCACTTGATTTCGAATCGGTTGAGACATGCGGACCATGCCTCTTGGGCAAGATGACTAAGACCACGTTTTCCGATATGATGGAGCGGGCAAGTGACTTATTGGAAATGATACATGTTGATGTAGCGATCCAACGAGTGTTGAAGCATGCGGTGGATATCGCTATTTTCTTACCTTCTCTGATGATTTGAGTAGATATGGGGATATTTACTTAATGAAACACAAGTCTGAAACGTTTAAAAAGTTCAAACAAATTCAGAGTGAAGTTTGAGATCATCGTGACAAGAAGATAAAATGTCTACGATATGATCGTGGAGGTAAATATCTGAGTTACGAGTTTGGTATACAACTCAAGACAATGTGGATGTTGTTTCACAACTCACGCCACCTGGAACACCATAGTGTGATGGTGTGTCCGAACTTCGTAGTCGTGCTCTATTGGATATGGTGCGTACTATGATTTGTCTTATCGTTTTGCCACTATCGTTTTGGGGTTATGCATTAGAGACAACCACATTCACTTTAAAATAGGGCACCATCAAAATCCGTTGAGATGACACCGTATGAATTTTGGTTTGGCAGAAACCTAAGCTGTCATTTCTTAATGTTTGGGGCTGCGACGCTTATGTGAAAAAGGTTTCAACCTAATGAGCTCAAACCCAAAGCAGATAAATGCATCTTCATAGAATACCCTAAGGTAACAGTTGGGTATACCTTCTATCTCAGATCCAAAGGCAAAGTGTTTGTTGCTAAAATGGGTCCTTTCTCGAGAAAGAGTTTCTCTCGAAAGAATTGAGTGGGAGGAAAAGTAGAACTTGATGAGGTTATTGAACCGTAACTTCAGTTGGATGGTAGCACAGTGCAGAAAGATGTTTCTGCGACGCCTACACCAAATTGAAGAGGAAGCTAATGATGATGATCATGAAACTTCGGATCAAGTTACTACCGAATATCGTAGGTCGACAAGGACACGTACTGCCCTGAGTGGTACGGCAATCCTGTCTTGGAAATCATGTTGTTAGACAACGATGAGCCTACAGACTATGAAGAAGCGATGGTGGGCCCGGATTCCAATAAATGGCTAGGAACCATGAAATCCGAGATAGGATCCATGTATGAAAACCAAGTATGGACTTTGGTAGACTTGTCCGTTGAACGGCAGGCCGTTGAGTACAAATGGACCTTTAAGAAGAAGACAGACGTTGATGGTAAATGTCACCATTTATAAAGCTCGACTTGTCGCAAAAGAAGTTTCCGACAAATTCAAGGAGTTGACTACGATGTGACTTTCTCACCCGTAGCGATGCTAAAGTCTGTTGGAATTATGTTAGCAGTTGCTGCATTTTTCGATTATGAAATTTGGCAGATGGATGTCAAAACATAGTTTCCTTAACGGTTTCTGTGAGGAAAGGTTGTATGTGATGCAACCGGAAGGTTTTGTCAGTCCTAAGGATGCTAAAATGTATGCAAGCTCCAGCGATCCTTCTATGGACTGGAGCAAGCATCTCGGAGTTGGAATATACGCTTTGATGAGATGATCAAAGTTTTTGGGTCTATACAAAGTTTATGAGAAACTTGCATTTACAATAAAGTGAGTGGGAGCACTATAGAATTTCTGATAATTATATGTGAATGACATATTGTTGATCAGAAATGATGTAGAATTTCTGGAAAGCATAAAGGGTTGTTTGAAAGGAGTTTTTCAAAGGAAGACCTGAATGAAGCTACTTAAATATTGGGCATCAGGATCTATAGAGATAGATCAAGACGTCTGATAAGACTTTCAATGAGTACATACCTTGACAAGATTTTGAAAGAGTTTAAAATGGATCAGTCAAAGAAAGAGTTCTTGCCTGATTTGTAAGGTGTGGAGTTGAGTGAGACTCAAAGCTCGACCACGGTAGAAGAAAGAGAAAGGACGAAGGTCGTCCCCTATGCCTTATCCATAGGCTCTGTATAGTATGCCATGCTGTGTACCGCACCTGGTGTGTGCCTTGCCATGAGTCTGTCAAGGGGTACAAGAGTGGTCCAGGAGTGGATCACTGGACAGCGGTCAAAATTATCCTTAGTAACTAGAGGACTAAGGAAATGTTTCTCGATTATGGAGGTGATAAAGAGTTCGTCCTAAAGGGTTACGTCGATGCAAGCTTTGACACCAATCCGGACGACTCTGAGTAGCAGTCCGGATACGTATAGTAGAGCAGTCATTTGGAATAGCTCCAAGTGGAGCGTGGTAGCATTTGCAGTATGACATATAGATTTGCAAAGAACACACTGATCTGAATGTTGCAGACCGTTGACTAAAACCTCTCTCACATGCAAAACATGATCGAACCCCAGAACTCATTGGGTGTTAGATTCATAACAATGTAAATCACATAGCGATGTGAGCTAGATTATTGACTCTAGTGCAAGTGGGAGACTGTTGGAAATATGCCCTAGAGGCAATAATAAAATGGTTATTATTATATTTCCTTGTTCATGATAATCGTTTATTATCCATGCTATAATTGTATTGATTGGAAACTCAAATACATGTGTGGGTACATAGACAACACTGTGTCCCTAGTATGCCTCTAATAGACTAGCTCGTTGATCAAAGATGGTCAAGGTTTCCTAGCCATAGACATGAGATGTCATTTGATAACGGGATCACATCATTAGGAGAATGATGTGATGGACAAGACCCAAACTATGAACGTAGCATATGACCGTGTCAGTTTATTGCTATTGTTTCTACATGTCAAAGTATCTGTTCCTATGACCATGAGATCATGCAACTCACTGACACCGGAGGAATACCTTGTGTGTATCAAACGTCGCAACGTAACTGGGTGACTATAAAGATGCTCTACAGGTATCTTCGAGGGTGTCTGTTGAGCTGGCATGGATCAAGACTGGGATTTGTTACTCCGTGTGACGGAGAGGTATCTCAGGGCCCACTCGGTAATACAACATCACAATGAGCCTTGCAAGCAAAGTGACTAAAGAGTTTGCCACGGGATCTTGTATTACGGAACGAGTAAAGAGACTTGCCGGTAACGAGATTGAACTAGGTATAGAGATACCGACGATCGAATCTCAGGCAAGTAACATACCGAAGAATAAAGGGAACTGCATACGGGATTAACTGAATCCTTAACATAGAGGTTCAACCGATAAAGATCTTCATAGAATATGTAGGAACCAATATGGGCATCCAGGTCCCGCTATTGGTTATTGACTGTAGAGGTGTCTCGGTCATGTCTACATAGTTCTCGAACCCGCAGGGTCTGCACACTTAACGTTCAGTGACGCTTCGGTAGTATTGAGATATATGTGTTGGTGACCGAAGGTTGTTCGGAGTCCCGGATGAGATCCCGGACATCACGAGGAGCTCCGGAATGGTCCGGAGGTAAAGATTTATATATAGGAAGTTGGTATTTGACTTCCGTAAAAGTTCCGGAATTTACCGGGGTTGCCGGAAGGGTTTCGGGGGTCCACCAGGTGGGCCCACGCACCCCAAAAGGCCACATGGGCTGTGGGAGGAGACAGACCAGCCCCTGGTGGGCTGGCCGACCCCTCCACCAAGGCCCATGCGGCTGGGGAAGTGGGAAAAGGAAACCCCAAAGTGGGGGAAGGAAATTCCAAGTAGGAAAGGGAATCCTACTTGGAGTAGGATTGGTGGGAGGCTTGGCCTCCACCTCCTTCGGCTGAACCCCTAGGGGAGACCCTAGGGAGGCTCCCTCCTCCCCCTCCCTCCTATATATACTAGAGGAATAGAGCCCCCAAAGACACACGGCCACGTGCTAGTCCTCTATTCTCTAGTTCCTCCACCAAATAGATTCCGGTACTGCTTAGGCGAAGCCCTGCCGGGATAACTCCACCACCACCACCACGCCGTCGTGCTGCTGGAGATCTCACCTACCTCTCCACTCCCTCTTGCTGGATCAAGAAGGCGGAGATCGTCATAGAGCTGTACGTGTGCTCAACGCGGAGGTGCCGTCCGTTCGGCGCTAGATCGGAAGGACCATGATTGGATCGCGGGACGGATCGTGATTGGATCACGGGACGGATCGTGATTGGATCGCGGGACGGATTGTGATTTGGATCGCGAAGACGTTCGACTACATCAACTGCGTTTCTTAACGCTTCCCACTTAGCGATCTACAAGGGTATGTAGATCCATTCTCCCTCTCGTAGATGCTCATCACCATGGATAGATCTTGTATGTGCGTAGGAAAATTTTGTTTCCCATGCAACGTTCCCCAACAGATATCGCGTCGACGTCCGCCGGGAGGAGGTAGCGGCGGAGCAGGTCCATACGCCAAGTCCCGTCCACCTCCAAAAGCCGGGACACTCTCCTCAGCCGGCATGTGCCCTACCGAGTGACGGGCTGGCGTGAGGGTTCCCTGGGAACCCAACGATCGCGCCAAATATGAATATTATGTCCGTCCTAACCCGCCAATCTATGCCCTTCTTTAGAAGCTCAAGACCATATTGAATGGCCTGCCACATAGAGGAGGCGTTCCCTGCTACTTCTTGAGCATGCGTTGGTTTTCCCTTGAAGAGGAAAGGGTGATGCAGCAAAGTAGATAAGTATTTCCCTCAGTTGTTGAGAACCAAGGTATCAATCCAGTAGGAGATACTAGCAAGTCACCAATAGATGTACCTACACAAATAATCAAACACTTGCACCCAACGCTATAAAGGGGTTGTCAATCCCTTCACGGTTACTTGCAAGGATGAGATCTGATAGAGATAGATATAAAAGATTGCTAGAACATAAAGTAAAACAAAAGTAAAAATAATGCAGCGAGGTATTTTTGGTTTATAGATCTGAAAATATAATATGGAAAATAGACCCGGGGGCCATAGGTTTCACTAGAGGCTTCTCTCACGAAGGAAAATAATACGGTGGGTGAACAAATTACTGTCGAGCAATTGATAGAAAAGCGAATAATTATGACGATATCCAAGGCAATGATTATGCATATAGGCATCACGTCCGTGTCAACTAGACCGAAACGATTCTGCATCTACTACTATTACTCCACACATCGACCGACTCCTGCCTGCATCTAGAGTATTAAGTTCATGAAGAACAGAGTAACGCATTAGGTAAGATGACATGATGTAGAGGGATAAACTCAAGCAATATGATGAAAACCCCATTTTTTATCCTCGATGGCAACAATACAAATACGTGCCTCGCTACCCCTACTTTGTCACTAGGTGAGGACACCGCAAGATTGAACCTAAAACTAAGCACTTCTCCCATTGCAAGAATTACCAATCTAGTTGGCCAAACCAAACCAATAACTCGAAGAGACTTGCAAAGATATGAAATCATGCATATAAGAATTCAGAGAAGATTCAAATAATATTCATACATAAGCTGATCATAAACCCACAATTCATCGGATCTCGACAAACACACCGCAAAAGAGTATTACATCGGATAGATCTCCATGAAGATCATGAAGAACATGGTATTGAAGAACAAAGAGAGAGAAGAAGCCATCTAGCTACTAGCTATGGACCCGAAGGTCTGTGGTAAACTACTCACGCATCATCGGAGGGGCAATGGAGTTGATGTAGATGCCCTCCGTGATCGAATCCCCCTCCGGCAGATTACCAGAAAAGGCTCCAAGATTGGATCTCACGGGAACAGAGGCTTTCAGCGGCGGAAAAGTATTTTTGTGGCTCTCTTTAGTATCCAGGGAATATTTGGGAATTTATAGGCCGAAGAATAGGGTTAGGAGGGCTGCCGTGGGGCCACAAGCCAGGGGGGCGCCTCCCCCCTAGGGCGCGCCCTGGTGGCTTGTGACGCCACGGAAGGTCTCCTGCCTTCATCTCCAAGTCTTCTGGGTTTCTTCTGGTCCAAGAAAAATCATTCCGAAGATATTATTCCGTTTGGACTCCGTTTAATATTCCTTATCTGCAATACGAAAAAACAAGGAAAAAACAGAAACTGGCACTAGGCTCTAGATTAATAGGTTAGTCCCAAAAATAATATAAAATAGCATATTAATGCATATAAAACATCCAAAACAGATAATATAATAGCATGGAACAATAAAAAATTATAGATACGTTGGAGATGTATCAAGCATCCCCAAGGTTAATTCCTGCTCGTCCTCGAGTAGGTAAATGATAAAAACAAAATTTTTGATGTGGAATGCTACCTAACATATTTATCCATGTAATATTCTTTATTGTGGCATGAATATTCGGATCCATAAGATTCAAAACAAAACTCTTATATTGACATAAAAACAGTAATACTTCAGGCATACTAACAAGGCAATTGCGTCCTTTCGAAATAGCATGGCCTAAGAAAGTTATCCCTACAAAATCATATGGTCTGGCTATGCTCCATCTTCCCCACACAAAGTATCTAAATCATGCACAACCCCGATGACAAGTCAAGCAATTGTTTCACACTTTTTATGTTCTCAAACCTTTTCAACTCTCACGCAATACATGAGCGTGAGCCATGGATATAGCACTATAGGTGGAATAGAATATGGTGGAGGTTGCGAGGAAAAAGGAGAAGATAGTCTCACATCAACTAGGCGTATCAACGGGCTATGGAGATGCCCATCAATAGATATCAATGTGAGTGAGTAGGGATTGCCATGCAACAAATGCACTAGAGCTATAAGTGTATGAAAGCTCAAAAAGAAAACTAAGTGGTTGTGCACAAGATGAAAAATTCCACTAGTTATATGAAAGTGACAAAATAGGAGACTCTCTATCATGAAGATCATGGCGCTACTTTGAAGCACAAGTGTGGAAAAAGATAGTAGCATTGTCCCTTCTCTCTTTCTCTCTTTTTTTGGTGGGCATCTTTGGCCTCTTTTTTTTATTTGGGCTTCGCTGGCCTCTTTTATTATTTGTAAAGTCCGAAGACTCATCCCAACTTGTGAGGGAGTCATAGCTTCCATCATCCTTTTCTCTCACGGGACAATGCTCTAATAATGAAAATCATCACACTTTTATTTACTTACAACTCAAAAATTACAGCTCGATACCTAGAACAAAATATGACTCTATATGCAATATGAAAGTGATGGTGCGTGTCATGAAAAACGGAACGATGGAAGTTGCATGGCAATATATCTCGGAATGGCTATGGAAATGCCATAAAAGGTAGGTATGGTGGCTGTTTTGAGGAAAGTATATGGTGGC
The DNA here is from genome assembly GCA_039707655.1 of Elymus sibiricus. NCBI lineage: Eukaryota > Viridiplantae > Streptophyta > Magnoliopsida > Poales > Poaceae > Elymus > Elymus sibiricus. The sequence continues at coordinate 380,554,490 of CM077669.1, forward strand.
TGTTTTGAGGAAGGTATATGGTGGCTGTTTTGAGGAAGGTATATGGTGGCTGTTTTGAGGAAGATAGGTTTGATGCACCAGCGAAAGTTGCGCGGTACTAGAGAGGCTAGCAAAGGTGGAAGGGTGAGAGTGCGTATAATCCATGGACTCAACATTAGTCATAAAGAACTCACATACTTATTGCAAAAGCCTATTAGTTATCGAAGCAAAGTATTAGACGCATGCTCCTAGGGGAGAGGTTGGTAGGAGTTAACCATCGCGCGCTCCCGACCCTCACACAAAGGTTGACAATCATTAAACAAATCATGCTCTGACTTCGTTACATAACGGTTCACCATACGTGCATGCTACGGGAATCACAAACTTTAACACAAGTATTTCTTCCAATTCACAATTACTCACTAGCATGATTCTCATATTACCATCTTCATATCTCAAAACTATATGCAAGGAATCAAACTTCTCATAGTATCCAATGCACTTAATATGAAAGTTTTTATTATATCCCTCTTGGATGCCCATTATATTAGGACTAAATTCATAACCTAAACCAATTACCATGCTGTTTGAAGACTCTCAAAATAATATAAGTGAGGTACGAGAGTTCAATAATTTCTATAAAATAAAACACCACCGTGCTCTAAAATGATATAAGTGAAGTACTAGAGCAACATTGCCTAGCTCAAAAGATATAAGTGAAGCACATAGAGTATTCTAATAAATTCACGATTAATGCGTGCCCCCCTCAAAAGATGTGTGCAGCAAGGATAATTGTGGCAAACTAAAAAGCAAAGACTCATATCATACAAGACGCTCCAAGCAAAACACATATCATGTGGTGAATAAAAATATAGGCTCAAGTAAATTTACCGATGGATTGAAGACAAAAGAGGGGATGCCTTCCGGGGCATCCCCAAGCTTAGGCTCTTTGGTATCCTTGAATATGGCTTGGGGTTCCTTGGGCATCCCCAAGCTTAGGCTCTTGCCACTCCTTATTCCATAGTCCATCAAATCTTTACCCAAAACTTGAAAACTTCACAACACAAAACTCAACAGAAAACTCATGAGATTCGTTAGTATAAGAAAAATAAATCACCACTTTATGTACTGTTGTGAACTCATTCTTTATTTATATTGGTGTAATATCTACTGTATTACAACTTCTCCATGGTTCATACCCCCCGATACAACCCATAGATACATCAAAATAAGCAAACAACACAAAGAAAACAGAATCTGTCTAAAACAGAACAGTCTGTAGCAATCTATAGACTTCGAATACGTCTGTAACTCCAAAAATTCTGAAAAATTAGGAAAATCAGGGAAATTTGTATATCAATCTTGTGTAAAAATTTAAGATCAAAAGCACGTTCCAGTGAATTTACAAAATTCCTGGACTGAGAGCAAAAGTTTCTGTTTTTCACCAAAATCAAATCACAAACACCGTAGACCATCCCAAAGGTCTTACTTGGCTCAAACACTAATTTAAACAATAAAAAACAATTACTACAGAGGTAATAACGTGTAAAACACTCAAAAACAGAAGCAAAAACAAAAGCATAAAAATAAAATTGGGTTGCCTCCCAACAAGCGCTATTGTTTAACGCCCCTAGCTAGGCATAACGCAATAGATCTAGGTATTGTCATAATAGTAAGGGAGATCATCCATGCTCATCTCATACTCCCTTCTTTAAGCAGCAAGTTTTCTTTCTGGCAAGCAAAAGTAATCAAAAGGGCTAAATTTAATAGGATAAGGATCCTTGAGATCTAGTGCGGGGGGGATAGGTTCCTCCTTCGGCCCCCTATAGTGTATAATCAATTCATCATTGTAAGCTTTCCTTTGGTGGAAAGTCATAAGTCTATCTCTTAATATGAACTCTAATCCGTTGTTTTGTATAGCAAAATTATCATTGAGCTCAGAAATCTTATCAATCAAAACCTCGACAGGGACCCTTTTTCTCAAATTTTCATTATAGGCAACATAATCCGGAGATTGCAATCTCATTATTTCCTCTTGATTAAAAAGGATCTCCTCTATGGGGGGACATCCACCATTAATTTTATAATGAGCAAAAATTTCACTAGCCTCTTTCATGATGAATCTAAACTCGTGGGCTACAAATATAGTGGCGGCACGCTTAACAGAGGAATACTGAATATTAGAGAACTCAAGAAAAATCCTTTGTATGCAAGGATCCATATGAACAAATTGTCTCTCAAGTTCAATTATTAGTAGGGTTATGGCGTCCGCAAGACTATTAGTTTTATTGAGAATGGACCCTCCTAAGGTGGGTAGCGTACCAGCACAAGTAAAGAAATCTTGAATAACACCTTTTCCAATAATATTACCGCTACCTATGCGGATTTTTTTTTGTATGCATGATAGTAGGTTCTTCATGAGAGTCGTTATTAGCAAGATTGTCAAAATTCCCCTCAAGATTATTACTATCCTTTTCAATGAAAACCTCCCCAGATTCAGACATGATGGCAACGAAACGATCTAGCACACAAGCAAAAGAAGAGCAACCGGGAAGACGAACGGAAGAAGGGCGAATAAAAAGGCAAATCTTTTTGGTTTTTTCTGAAAATCGTTTTAGAAGTGGGGGAGAGGAAAACGAGAGGCAAATGGCAAATAATGTAAATGCAAGAGATGAGTTTGTGATGGGTACTTGGTAGGCTTGATGTAGATCTCCCCGGCAACGGCGCCAGAAATCCTTCTTGCTACTTCTTGAGCATGCGTTGGTTCCCGCAATGTTGTATGGCGCTGAGTGTTGGCCGACTAAAAGGCGACATGTGCAACAATTAGGTGTGGCGGAGATGCGCATGTTGAGATGGATGTGTGGCCACACAAGGAAGGACCGAATCCGGAATGATGATATACGAGATAGAGTTGGGGTAGCGCCAATTGAAGAGAAGCTTGTCCAACATCGTCTGAGATGGTTTGGGCATATTCAGCGCAGGCCTCCAGAAGCCCCACTGCATAGCGGACGGCTAAAGCATGCTGATAATGTCAAAAGAGGCCGGGGTAGACCGAACTTGACATGGAAAGAGTCCGTAAAGAGAGATCTGAAGGATTGGATCATCACCAAAGAACTAGCCATGGACAGGGGTGCGTGGAACCTTGCTATCCATGTGCCGGAACCATGAGTTGGTCGCGAGATCTTATGGGTTTCACCTCTAGCCTACCCCAACTTGTTTGGGACTAAAGGCTTTGTTGTTGTTGTTGTTGTTGTTGTTGTTGTTGTTGTTGAGAACCAAGGTATCAATCCAGTAGGAGATACAAGCAAGTCACCAATAGATGTACCTACACAAATAATCAAACACTTGCACCCAACGCTATAAAGGGGTTGTCAATCCCTTCACGGTTACTTGCAAGGATGAGATCTGATAGAGATAGATATAAAAGATTGCTAGAACGTAAAGTAAAACAAAAGTAAAAATAATGCGGCAAGGTATTTTTGGTATTTTTGGTTTATAGATCTGAAAATATAATATGGAAAATAGACCCGGGGGCCATAGGTTTCACTAGAGGCTTCTCTCATGAAGGAAAATAATACGGTGGGTAAACAAATTACCGTCGAGCAATTGATAGAAAAGCGAATAATTATGACGATATCCAAGGCAATGATTATGCATATAGGCATCACGTCCGTGTCAAGTAGACCGAAATGATTCTGCATCTACTACTATTACTCCACACGTCGACCGACTCCTGCCTGCATCTAGAGTATTAAGTTCATGAAGAACAGAGTAACGCATTAGGTAAGATGACATGATGTAGAGGGATAAACTCAAGCAATATGATGAAAACCCCATCTTTTTATCCTCGATGGCAACAATACAAATACGTGCCTCACTACCCCTACTTTGTCATTGGGTGAGGACACCGCAAGATTGAACCCAAAACTAAGCACTTCTCCCATTGCAAGAATTACCAATCTAGTTGGCCAAACCAAACCAATAACTCGAAGAGACTTGCAAAGATATGAAATCATGCATATAAGAATTCAGAGAAGATTCAAATAATATTCATAGATAAGCTGATCATAAACCCACAATTCATCGGATCTCGACAAACACACCGCAAAAGAGTATTACATCGGATAGATCTCCATGAAGATCTTGAAGAACATGGTATTGAAGAACAAAGAGAGAGAAGAAGCCATCTAGCTACTAGCTATGGACCCGAAGGTCTGTGGTAAACAACTCACGCATCATCGGAGGGGCAATGGAGTTGATGTAGATGGACTCCGTGATCGAATCCCCCTCCGGCAGATTACCGGAAAAGGCTCCAAGATTGGATCTCACGGGAACAGAGGCTTCCGGCGACGGAAAAGTATTTTCGTGGCTCTCTTTAGTATCCAGGGAATATTTGGGAATTTATAGGCCGAAGAATAGGGTTAGGAGGCCTGCCGTGGGGCCACAAGCCAGGGGGGCGCGCCCTGGTGGCTTGTGACGCCACAGCAGGTCTCCTGCCTTCATCTCCAAGTCTTCTGGGTTTCTTCTGGTCCAAGAAAAATCATTCCGAAGATTTTATTCCGTTTGGACTCTGTTTAATATTCCTTATCTGCAATACTGAAAAACAAGGAAAAAACAGAAACTGGCACTAGGCTCTAGATTAATAGGTTAGTCCCAAAAATAATATAAAATAGCATATTAATGCATATAAAACATCCAAAACAGATAATATAATAGCATGGACCAATAAAAAATTATAGATACGTTGGAGACGTATCACTCCCCGCGAAGACCATGTCTTCGAGGCGACCATCCGGATAATGATGAGCCTTTAGCACCTCTGCACATAAACTGTTAGGTTTGATTAGCAGTCGCCACACCTCACGAGCAAGGAGGGCCTGATTTAAAATACGAAAGTCTCTGAAGCCCAAGCCTCCCTTTGTTTTATGTGCTATTTTTGGCCATGCCAACCAGTGAGTTTTCTTCTTGCCTTCCGAAGAACCCCATCAAAAATTCCGGACCATTCTATTCAGATCATCACAAATAGACATAGGTAACTTGAAGACACCCATCATATAAGTGGAAATGGCATGTGCGATAGCTTTTATCATGGTTTCCTTCCCCGCAAGAGAAAGCGTATCACCCCATGCAATAATCCTCTTCAGGAGCCAGTCTACTTATCACGGACGTAATGCCGATATATATGATCATACCATGAATATCGTCGTAATTATTTGTTTTTCTACCAATTACCCAACAGTAATTAGTCTACCCATTGTATGCTATGCTAAAAGAGAGAAACCTCTAGTGAAAACCATGGCCCCCTGGTCTAGTTTAATCATATTACAAAAACCAAAAAAATACCTTGTTGTAATTTTCTTACTTTTATTGTACTTTGCAATTTATCTGTTGATACGTCACAAACGTATCTACTTTTCCAAACACTTTTGCTCTTGTTTTGGACTCTAATTTGCATGATTTGGATGAAACTAACCCGGACTGACGTTGTTTTCAGCAGAACTACCATGGTGTTTGTTTTTGTGCCAAAATAAAAGTTATCGTGTTGAGCTGAAAATTGATGGATAATTATTTTGGAATGTATAAAAAATACTAGCGAAAGAACCAACAGTGGAGGACTGATGTGGCTTGAGACTGCGTCGGTATTTCCCCAAAGAGGACGGGATGATGCAGCACAGCGACGGTAAGTATTTCCCTCAGTTATGAAACCAAGGTTATCGAACCAGTAGGAGGATCACCACCACCCAATAAGCAGCACCTGCACACAAACAACAAATACTTGCAACCCGACGCGAAAGAGAGGTTGTCAATCTCTCTATGGTAAAAAGATAGATTAGGTAGTGATAGATAGGAGAGATAGATCTCTCAAGAACACAAATAAAAAGAGTAAATATGTAGCAATATGTTTTTGGTTTTTTGGTTTTGTAGATCTGAAAACAAAGATTGCAAAAAGATAGATCGGAAAGCGATATGTTGGAAAAGTAGACCCGGGGGCCGTAGGGTTCACTAGTGGCTTCTCTCATGAGTATAGCGCACGGTGGGTTAACAAATTACTGTTGGGCAATTGATAGAAAATCGAATAGTCATGATGATATCCAAGGCGATGATCATTATATAGGCATCACCTCCAAGATAGATAGACCGACAACTGCCTTTATCTACCTCTATTACTCCACACATCGACCGCTATCCAGCATGCATCTAGTGTATTAAGTTCATGGTAAAATGGAGTAATGCAATAAGAACGATGACATGATGTAGACAAGATCTATTCATGTAGGAATAGACCCCATCTTGTTATCCTTAATAGCAACGATACAGGCGTGTCTTGCTGCCCCTTCTGTCACTGGGAAAAAACACCGCAAGATCAAACCCATCACAAAGCACCTCTTCCCATGGCAAGAAAAATCGATCTAGTTGGCCTAAGTAAACCAAAGATTCGGAGAAGAAATACGAGGCTATAAGTAATCATGCATATAAGAGATCAAAGAAGACTCAAATAATATTCATGGATAGAAACTGATCATGAACTCAAAATTCATCGGATCCCAACAAACACACCGCAAAAGTTTACATCAAATAGATCTCCAAGAGACCATTGTATTGAGAATCATAAGAGAGAGAGAGAAGAAGCCATCTAGCTACTGCCTACGGACCCGTAGGTCTATGGTGGACTACTCACGCATCATCGGAGAGGCACCTATGAGGAAGATGAACCCCTCCGTGATGGTGTTTAGATTGGATCTCGCGGTTCTGGAACTTGCGGCGGCTGGAATTGTGTTTCGTCGACTCCTCTATGGTTTTCTGAATATTTGAGAATATATAGCCATCAGAGGCAGTGCGGAAGGGGGCCGAGGAGAGCACAACCCATCAGGGCGCGCCGGGGCCCCCCTGGCGTGCCCTGGTGGATTATGCTCTCCACAACCCACCTCTCCGGCAGTTGTTTGGCCCACTGGGTGTCTTCTGGTCCAGAAAAATTCTCCAAAAAGTTTTGTCGCGATTGGACTCCGTTTGGTATTGATTTTCTGCGAAGTAAAAAACATGCAAAAACAGCAACTGGCACTTTGGCACTATGTCAATAGGTTAGTCCCAAAAAATGATATAAAGTTGTTATAAAATGATTGTAAAACATCCAAGAATGATAATATAATAGCATGGAACAAGAAAAAATTATAGATATGTTGGAGACGTATCAAGGACCCACCAGGTGGTCACATGCCATGGGGGCGCGCCTACCCCTCCCCCCAGGGCGCGCCACCCTGGCTCGTGGGCCCCCTGGCAGGCCTCGGACACCCCTCTTCTGATATAAGGTGTATTTTGCCCTATAAAAAATAAGGAAGAAAGATTCATCGCGTTTTACGAGTCGGAGCCGCCGCCACCTTCCGTTCTTCCTTGGGAGGGCTGATCTGTAGTCCATTTGGGGCTCCGCGGAGGGGAATTCGTCGCCATCATCATCACCACCCCTGCTCCATCAACAATTCCATGATGCTCACCACTGGGAGTGAGTAATTCCTTTGTAGGCTTGCTGGAAGGTGATGGGATTGGATGAGATTTGTCATGTAATCATGTCAATTTGGTAGGGCTTGATCCCTGGTATCCAATATGTTATGAGATTGATGTTGCTATGACTTTGCTATGCTTAATGCTTGTCACTAGGGCCCGAGTGTCATGATTTCAGATCTGAACCTATTATGTTTCCATGAATATGAGAGTGTTTTGGATCCTATCTTGCAAGTTGTATGATCCTATTATGTGTTATGATCCGTAGACTGATACGTCTCCGTCGTATCTATAATTTTTGATTGTTTCATGCCAATATTATACAACTTTCACATACTTTTGGCAACAATTTATATGATTTATTGGACTAACCTATTGATCCAGTGCCCTGTGCCAGTTCCTGTTTTTTGTGTGTTTTTTGTTTTGCAGAAATTCCATATCAAACGAAGTCCAAATGCGATAAAAATTTACGGAGATTTTTTTTGGAATATTTGTGAATTTTGAGAAGTGGAATCAATGCAAAAGGAGGCCCACAGCCCCCACAAGACACCAGGGCCCAGGCGCGCCGTGGTGGGTTGTGGTCACCTCGTAAGTTGGTTGGAGCTCTCCTGCGGGAGCAAGGAAGCTAATTTTTGGAAAAAAATCATGTTAAAATCTCAGCGCAATCGGAGTTACGGATCTCCGGGAATATAAGAAACGGTTTTCGGCCAGAAAACTGGAACGCGAAACAGAAAAGAACAGAGAGGGAGATCCAATCTCGGAGGGGCTCCTGCCCCTCCGCCGCCATGGCGGCCATGGACCAGAGGGGGAACTCTCCTCCCATCTAGGGGGGAGGCCAAGGAAGAAGAAGAAGGAGGGGGGATCTCTCCCCCTCTCTCCCGGTTGCGTCGGAACGCCGCCGGGGCAATCATCGTGACGGCGATCTACACCAACAACTTCGCCGCCGTCAACACCAACTCTCTCCCCCTCTATGCAGCGGTGTAACACCTCTTTTCCCCGCTGTAATCTCTACTTAAACATGGTGCTCAACTCCATATATTATTTCCCAATGATATTTGGCTATCCTATGATGTTTGAGTAGATCCGTTTTGTCCTATGGGCTAATTGATGATCGTGGTTGGTATGAGTGTATATTTTATTATGGTGCTGTCCTATGGTGCCCTCCATCTCGCGCAAATGTGGGGGAACCCCGCTGTAGGGTGTTGCAATGTGTTCATGATTTGCCTATGGTGGGTGGCGTGTGTGACAGAATACACAGACCCGAGTAGGTGGGTTGTTGAATATGGGAGTAAAGAGGACTTGATACTTAATGATATGGTTGGGTTTTACCTTAATGATCTTTGGTAGTTATAGATGCTTGCTAGAGTTCCAATCATAAGTGCATATGATCCAAGTACGGAAAGTATGTTAGCTCATGCCTCTCCCTCATATAAAATAGCAAGAATGATTACCGGTCTAGTTATCAATTGCCTAGGGACAAATAACCTTCTTGTTTGACAAAAGCTTTCTACTAAAAAACTAACTTTTATTATCTTGCTTTTTACTCATAGTTTTATTCCCGCAAAGTACTTCTAGTTTTATTTGTGCAAACTATCCTATCACCTACAAAATAGTTTCATACTTGTTCTAGGTAAAGCAAACGTTAAAGTGTGCGTAGAGTTGTATCGGTGGTCGATAAAACTTGAGGGAATATTTGTTCGACCTTTAGCTCCTCGTTGGGTTCGACACTCATACTTATCGAAAAAGGCTACAAACGATCCCCTACACTTGTGGATTATCAAGACCTTTTTCTGGCGCCATTGCCGGGGAGCAATAACGTGGGGTGAATATTCTCGTGTGTGCTTGTTTGCTTTATCACTAAGTAATTATTATTTTCTGTTATTAGTTGTTTTATATCTTTAGTTATGGATATGGAACACGAAACACCAAAAAAATTAGTGGTACTTGCTACTCATGGAGACGGAGAACCTCCTAAAACCCTCGATGCTCGTTATGTGGGACGCGTTAATTACTCCTTTGATAATCCTGAGAAATCATCATTAAACTTTATAATGGGAGACACGTTGGATCAACGTGAGTACTTTAGGGATTATCGCTTGTCTCAAAAAGGGGAACACTTATGGTATCAAATTAGAATATTGCAATGGTTTGCTTGGGATGCATGCTTGAGATGTGATTTTACTTGTTGCTCTAAGATAGAGGCTCCACACCTCCCCTTTCAATGTAAATTTAACGATAATGAAACCTTGGCTTCTTATGCTAAAGGTATTTATGATTACTATGATGTGGAACAAATACAAGAATTTGTTGCTTTTAAAGGTGCTTATGAAATTGCTTCTTTGCTTGAAAAGTATGATGATGATGTTCCTTACGAATCTGAAAAATTATCCATACTTCAATATTGCTATGAGAATTATGATTACAATGCTGATATTATTGAATTTATTGAAAGAATGACCGTTGCCTTGGAAGAGACTAATATTTTGCAGGAACCTATGGAAGAAGAAATTGCTGAAACTGTGAGCTCATTAGATGAAAAAGATGAGGAGGAGAGCGAAGAACAAAAGGAGGAAGAGCGGATTAGCTACCAGTACACACCTTCTAATGAGAGTAACTCTTCAACTCATACATTATTTAATCTCCATTCATGCTTACTGAAGGATGAATGCTATGATAATTGCTATGATCCCGTGGATTCTTTTGAGATATCCCTTTTTGATGAACTTGATGCTTGCTATGCTTGTGGCCAAGATGCCAATATGAATTATGCTTATGGAGATGAACTTGCTATAGTTCCTTATGTTAAGAATGACATTGTTGCTATTGCACCCACACATGATAGTCCTATTATCTTTTTGAATTCTCCCAACTACGCTATATCGGAGAAGTTTGCTCTTATTAAGGATTATATTGATGGGTTGCGTTTTGCTACTACACATGATGATTTTGATGAATATAATATGCATGTGCTTTCTGCTCCTACTTGCAATTATTATGAGAGAGGAACTACATCTCCACCTTTTTATGTTTCCAATACGATAAAATTGTAAGAAACTGTTTATACTATGCATTGGCCTTTACTTGATGTGCATGAATTGTTCTTTTATGACATGTCGATGCATAGGAAGAGAGTTATACTTCGTCATTGCATGATATATGTTGCTTTGTGCTCATTATTAAATTACAGATCATTGTAAATTAAAATTAGCTTTGATATACCTTGGGATCCGGGTGGATCCATTACTTGAGCACTTTATGCCTAGCTTAATGGCTTTAAAGAAAGCGCTGCCAGGGAGACAACCCGGAAGTTTTATAGAGTCATTTTATTCTATTGAGTGCTTTTATAAAGTTTAAAAACAAAAAAATATAGAGGGGAACCTAAAACTTCACAAAAAGAAAGGTGAAAGTGGGAGAGATGATGAACATCGTTGAAGTGGGGGCTAGCCTTGAACTTTGTTCATGCCCATGAAAACTTTGTGAATCTTGAATCATAGAAACTTTTCAACAAAAATAATTATCCCCTTGTACAAATCCATTGTATTATAAAAATAATGTGCCAAGATTTGCCTTTAGGATGATTAGATTGCTTGTTGGTATGTGCGGTGTAAAAATAGAAACTTTGGGTGTAGTGCGTGAATTTTCGTTTTTTACTGGAACGTCAAAAGTTTCTGAAATTTTTACAAAGTATTTCTATACAAAATGTTTATTTCGTACTATTGTTTCAGAATTTTTGGAGTTACAGAAGTATGGTCAAAGTTCAGATTACTAAAGGCTGTCCTGTTTAAGACAGATTCTGTTTTTGATGCATTGTTTTGCTTGTTTTGATGAAACTATCGATTTTATCGGTGGTATAAGCCATGAAGAAGTTATAATACAGCAGGGATAATGCAAATATAAAATATGAATGGGTTTGCAACAGTACTTAAAGTAGTAATTTGCTTTATTATACTAACAGATCTCACCAGTTTTTTGTTAAGTTTTGTGTGGATGAAGTGTTCAAAGATCGAGGAGGTCTCGATATGAGGAGAAGGAGGAGAGGCAAGAGTTAAAGCTTGGGGATGCCCAAGGCACCCCAAGTAAATATCCAAGGAGACTCAAGCGTCTAAGCTTGGGGATGCCCCAGAAGGCATCCCATCTTTCTTCAACAAGTATCGGTATGTTTTCGTTTTCGTTTCGTTCATGTGATATGTGTAAATCTTGGAGCGTCTTTTGTGTTTAGTTTTCAATTTTATTTTATGCACCATGCTGGTATGAGATAGTCCATGGTTTATTTATAGAATGCTCATTGCACTTCACTTATATCTTTTGAGTATGGCTTTATAGAATGCTTCATGTGCTTCACTTATATCATTTGAAGTTTGGATTGCTTGTTTCTCTTCACATAGAAAACAGTTATTTGTAGATTACTCTTTTGCTTCACTTATATTTATTAGAGCATGGTATTTCATAGAAAGAATTAAACTCTCTTGCTTCACTTATATCTATTTAGAGAGTCAACGGGAATTGGTCATTTGCATGGTTAGTCATAAAATCCTACATAAAACTTATGGATCACTGAATATGATATGTTTGATTCCTTGCAATAGTTTTGCGATATAGAGATGATAATATGTGGGAGGTACTAGTGGATTATCGTGTTTAGTAAGATATTGGTGTTAAGGTTTGTGATTCCCGAAGCATGCACGTATAGTCTCCTGTTATGCCAGGAAGTTGGAGCACAATTTATCCTTGATTGTCTATCTTTGTGTGAAGGTCGGGGGTGCGCGATGGTTAACTCCTACCAACCTCCCCCCTAGGAGCATGCGTAGTAATACTTTGCTTCGAGGGCTAATAAACTTTTGCAATAAGTATGTGAGTTCTTTATGACTAATGTGAGCCCATGGATTATACACACTCTTACCTTTCCGCAATTTGCTAGCCTCTACGGTACCGTGCATTGCCCTTTCTCACCTCGAGAGTCGGTGTAAACTTCGCCGGTGCATCCAAACCCCTTGATATGATACGCTCAATCACACATAAGCCTTATTATATCTTCCTCAAAACAGCCACCATACCTACCTATTATGGCATTTCCATAGCCATTCCGAGATATATTGCCATGCAACTTCCACCGCTTTCGTTTTGATGACTTGAGCATTCATTGTCATATTGCTTTACATGATCGTAAGATAGCTAGCATGATGTTTCCAGGGCTTGTCCGTTTTTTTATATCTTTGCTACGCTAGATCATTGCACATCCTGGTACACCGCCAGAGACATTCATATAGAGACATACTTTGTTCTACTATCAAGTTGTAATATTGAGTTGTAAGTAAATAGAAGTGTGATGATCATCATTATTCATTATTAGAGCATGTCCCAGTGAGGAAAGGATGATGGAAACTATGATTCCCCCACTGCCCCACAAGTCGGGATGAGGCTCCGGACAAATATAAAAAAAGGGAAAAGAAAAAAAAAGAAAAAAATGAGAGACAAAGAGAAGGGGCATGCTAATTCCACACTTGTGCTTCAAAGTAGCACCATGTTTTTCATATAGAGAGTCTCCTATGTTGTCACTTTCATATACTAGTGGGAATTTTTCATTATAGAGTTAGATGCACACCCACTTAGTTTTCATATTGAGCTTTCATACACTTATAGCTCTTAGTGCATCCGTTGCATGGCAATCCCTACTCCTCGCATTGATATCTATTGATGGGCATCTCCATAGCCCGTTGATACACTAAGTTGATGCGAGACTTTCTTCTCCACTTTTACCCCTTCGAAACATACCACCATATTCTATTCCACCCATAGTGCTATATCCATGGTTTGCGCTCATGCATTGCATGAGAGTTGAAAATGCTGAAGCGCGTTAAAAAGTATGAACCAATTGCTTGGCTGACACTGGGGTAGTACATGATTTATACTTTGTGTTAAGAAGACAAAGCATGACAAGGCTATATGATTTTGTAGGGATAGCGTTCTTTAGCCTTGATATTTTGAAAGACATGATTGTTTGTTGGGATGCCTGAGTATTAATGTATTTATGTCAAAACTAGACTATTGCTTTGAATCACTTGTGTCTTAATATTCTTGCCATGATTAGATATATGATCAAGATTATGCTAGGTAGCATTCCACATCAAAAATTATCTTTTTTATCATTTACCTACTCGAGGACGAGCAGGAATTAAGCTTGGGGATGCTGATACGTCTCCGTCGTATCTATAATTTTTGATTGTTTCATGCCAATATTATACAACTTTCACATACTTTTGGCAACAATTTATATGATTTGTTGGACTAACCTATTGATCCAGTGCCCAGTGCCACTTCCTGTTTTTTGTGTGTTTTTTGTTTCACAAAAATTCCATATCAAATGAACTCCAAACGCGATAAAAATTTACGGAGATTTTTTTGGAATATTTGTGAATTTTGAGAAGTGGAATCAACGCAAAAGGAGGCCTGACGTGGCTTGAGCCTACATCGGTATTTCCCCAAAGAGGAAGGGATGATGCAGCACAACGATGGTAAGTATTTCCCTCAGTTATGAAACCAAGGTATGGAATCAGTAGGAGGATCACCACCACCTAATAAGCAGCACCTGCACACAAATAACAAATACTTGCAGCCCGACGCGTAAGAGAGGTTGTCAATCTCTCTACAGTAAAAAGATAGATTAGGTAATGATATATAGGAGAGATAGATCTCTCAAGAACACAAAATAAAAAGGGCAAATAAAAAGTGCAGCAATATATTTTTGGGTTTTTGGTTTAGTAGATCTGAAAGCAAAGCGGCAAAAAGATAGATCGGAAAGCAATATGTTGGAAAAGTAGACCCGAGGGCCGTAGGATTCACTAGTGGCTTCTCTCATGAGTATAGCACACGGTGGGTGAACAAATTACTGTTGGGCAATTGATAGAAGATCAAATAATCATGACGATATCCAAGGCGATGATCATTATATAAGCATCACGTCCAAGATAAGTAGACCGACTCCTGCCTGCATCTACCACTATTACTCCACACATCGACCGCTATCCAGCATGCATCTAGTGTATTAAGTTCATGGGAAAACGGAGTAATGCAATAAGAACGATGACATGACGTAGACAAGATCTATTCATGTAGGAATAGACCCCATCTTGTTATCCTTAATGGCAACGATACATGCGTACCTTCTGCCCCTTCTGTCACTAGGAAAGGACACCGCAAGATCGAACCCATCACAAAGCACCTCTTCCCATGGCAAGAAAAATCGATCTAGTTGGCCTAACTAAACCAAAGATTCGAAGAAGAAATACGAGGCTATAAGTAATCATGCATATAAGAGATCAAAGAAGACTCAAATAATATTCATGGATAGAAACTGATCATGAACTCAAAATTCATCGGATCCAACAAACACACCGCAAAAGTTTACATGAAATAGATCTCCAAGAGACCATGGTATTGAGAACCAAAAGAGAGAGAGGAAGCCATCTAGCTACTGCCTATGGACCCGTAGGTCTATGGTGGACTACTCATGCATCATCGGAGAGGCACCTATGAAGAAGATGAACCCTCCGTGATGGTGTTAGATTGGATCTTGAGGCTCTGGAACTTGCGGCGGCTGGATGTGTTTTTCATCGACTCCCTTAGGGTTTTCTGAATATTTGGGTATTTATAGGCATCAGAGGCGGTGGAGGGGGGCCCCGTGGAGGGCACAACCCATCAGGGCGCGCCGGGGGCCCCCTGGCGCACCCTGGTGGGTTGTGGCCTCCACAGCCCACCTCTCTGGCACTTCTTTGGCCCACTGGGTGTCTTCTGGTCTAGAAAAAAACCTCCAAAAAGTTTCGTCGCGATTGGACTCCGTTTGGAACTGAGATTCTGCAAAGTAAAAAACAAGCAAAAACAGCAACTGGCGCTTTGGCACTATGTCAATAGGTTAGTCCCAAAAAATGATATAAAATTGCTATAAAGTGATTGTAAAACATCCAAGAAATAATATAAAAGCATGGAACAAGCAAAAATTATAGATATGTTGGAGACGTAGCAAGGGCCACATCCCCCACAAGACACCAGGCGGGCCGTGGTGGGTTGTGGTTACCTCGTAAGTTGGTTGGAGCTCTCCTTCGGGCGCAAGGAAGCTAATTTTTGGACAACAATTGTATTAAAATCTCAACGCAATCGGAGTTACGGATCTCCAGGAATATAAGAAACGGTTTTCGGCGAGAAAACAGGAACGCGAAACAGAAGAGAACAAAGAGGGAGATCCAATCTCGGAGGGGCTCCTGCCCCTCCGCCGCCATGGCGGCCATGAACCAGAGGCGGAACTCTCCTCCCATCTAGGGGGAGGCCAAGGAAGAAGAAGAAGGAGGGGGCTCTCTCCCCCTCTATCCCGGTGGCGCCGGAACGCCGCCGGGGCAATCATCGTGACGGCGATCTACACCAACAACTTCGCCGCCATCAACACCAACTCTCTCCCCCTCTATGCAGCGGTGTCACACCTCTTTTCCCCGCTGTAATCTCTACTTAAACATGGTGCTCAACTCCATATATTATTTCCCAATGATATTTGGCTATCCTATGATGTTTGAGTAGATCCGTTTTGTCCTATGGGCTAATTGATGATCGTGGTTGGTATGAGTGTATATTTTATTATGGTGCTGTCCTATGGTGCCCTCCGTCTCGCGCAAATGTGGGGGAACCCCGCTGTAGGGTGTTGCAATGTGTTCATGATTTGCCTATGGTGGGTGGCGTGTGTGACAGAATACACAGACCCGAGTAGGTGGGTTGTTGCATATGGGAGTAAAGAGGACTTGATACTTAATGATATGGTTGGATTTTACCTTAATGATCTTTGGTAGTTGCGGATGCTTGCTAGAGTTCCAATCATAAGTGCATATGATCCAAGTACGAAAAGTATGTTAGCTCATGACTCTCCCTCATATAAAATTGCAAGAATGATTACCGGTCTAGTTATCAATTGCCTAGGGACAAATAACCTTCTTGTTTGACAAAAGCTTTCTACTAAACAATTAATTTTTATTATCTTGCTTTTTACTCGTAGTTTTATTCTCGCAAAGTACTTCTAGTTTTATTCGTGCAAACTATCCTATCACCTACAAAATAGTTTCATACTTGTTCTAGGTAAAGCAAACGTTAAAGTGTGCGTAGAGTTGTATCGGTGGTCGATAGAACTTGAGGGAATATTTGTTCTACCTTTAGCTCCTCGTTGGGTTCGACACTCCTACTTATCGAAAAAGGCTACAAACGACCCCCTATACTTGTGGGTTATCATAGACTCCAAAGTGACAGAAATTGGGATCATCTCCGGTGATGGCCGTAGTATGAGGAGTTCATATATTCACTATGTGTTAATGCTTTTGAAAGGATCGATATGGTTGACTAGAGGGGGGTGAATAGGCAACTACCAGTTTTTAACTTTTCTTTAACAATTTATACTTAGCAACAAATTGGTTGGCTAGATATGCAACTAGGTGAGCAACCTATATGATGCTAAACACAACAAGCAACTCAAGCAAGCAAGATAAACAATGTAAGTAGCTTGCGTGAAGTAAAGGTAAGAAATAACCACAAGGGGAACCGATGGAGACGAGGATGTGTTACCGAAGTTCCTTCCCGGTAAAGGGAAGTATGTCTCCGTTGGAGCGGTGTGGAGGCACAATGCTCCCCAAGAAGCCACTAGGGCCACCGTATTCTCCTCACGCCCTCACACAATGCGAGGTGCCGTGATTCCACTAGTGGTGCACTTGGAGGCGGCAGCCGGACCTTTACAAACAAGGTTGGGGCAATCTCCACAACTGAATTGGAGGCTCCCAACGACACCACGAAGCTTCACCACAATGGACTATGGCTTCGAGGTGACCTCTTCCGTCTAGGGTGCTCAAACACCCAAGAGTAACAAGATCCGCAAGGGATTAGTGGGGGGAATCAAATTTCTCTTGGTGGAAGTGTAGATCGGGGCCCTCTCAACCAAACCCTAGAGTATCAACAAGTTTTGTTGGCTAGGGAGAGAGATGGAGCTTTTGGAGGGATGAGAGGTGCAGCTTCTTGGGGAAGAAGACCCTTTAAATAGGAGGGAGAGGAATCTGTCCGTTGCCCACCTACCAGCTCTGCCAGCCGCGCTTCAGCGGTAGTACCGCTGGTGAGGGCGGTACTACCGCCCAACAGAAGCCAGTAGCAGGGGCGGCGGTAGTACCGCTTAGTACTACCGCTGCGGCAGGGAGCTGGCGCGCGGCACCAGACACGCCCAGAGGCGCGTCTGACCCCATGCGCGAGGAGACCAGCCCTTCCTTCTTTCCCTAAGCGGTACTACCGCCGGCTGGGGCGGTAGTACCGGCTGAGCGCGGTACTACCGCTTCACAGAGCGGTACTACCGCTGAGAGAAAGATAGGGAGAGTGGGGCAAAGACAGATACTCCATGTTGCCGGGAAACGAATGGGGTGCGAGTGTGTATGTGATGATTCCTCCCAAATCTTTCCCACCGCGGACCCCCTCTTGATAGTATGGAATTTTCCTACGACTTAAGTCCACCGACACTAAATCATCGAAAAGACACCGTCTTCATTTTAGCTTCCTGAGGGGTAAGATAATCGTCTCATGCCACCTGATATTCTCTGAAAGATTAATGCACATGATTAGTCCGCAAATGCATTGTCATCAATCACCAAAACCATTAGGGTATAAATATGCCCTTACAATCTCCCCCTTTTTGGTGGATTGATGACAACACTGGATTTGCATAGAGAATAAATAAGAGAAAGAAAGCAAACCCAAAATGTCTACAAAAAAATAGACGGGCTCCCCCTAGATGTGTGCTATATTTGATATGCTTTTGGAATGCAAAACACACATGCTAGGATCAACACTCCCCCTATATTTTATAGACGAATACTCCTTGCAACAATATATAATATGAGATAGATAACTAAGCAAGGAGCACAATGTGAGAATATAACACAGATGGAATAATGAAACTAACTCACAACGAGACATATAAGGATAATTAAGGATAGCATATGTCTTACACCATATGATGAAGGACAGAAGTCTCGCAACCATAAGCAAAGCAAAGCAACTAAAAAGAGTTCACGAGCAATGACATAAATGAAAGCAACTCGGAAAGCAAACGCATGCTCGTGACTCGGCAAATCCCTACACTCTCTCCCCCTTTGGCAGCGAGACACCAAAAGGGCAGGGAGGACTAAGACACACAGGTGGCAGAACAAGAGGACCCATCATCAGTACTCTCCGGACTCTGGAGTGTGGGAAACGGTGCCGGGCTGACCAGGAGCAGAAGAGCCAGGCAGATCATCGTCAGAGTCCTTGCAGTGCCGTGAGATCCAGACCTCCTCATCAGTAATGACCTCCTCAGAACCACTGGGAACCTCCAACCCAACGTGGCGGCCAAGAGCCTTGTGACGCCGTCTAGCTTCCTTCTCAGCCACATGAGCCCTGTACTGACCCTTAGCATGCAAACAGAACAACTTCTTAATCTTCTCCTTGAGCTTCTTAGCCCAAGATGGTTCAGCCATAGAAGGAACAGAACGAGGAGCAGCACCACCCTGGACCACAAAGTCCTCATCATCCTCGTCATCCTCATCTTCATCCTCAACCTCATCATCAGCCAGATCAGCCTCGGGAGCAACATAGTTGGCCCATTTGTCCTTCTGACGGAGCTGCACAACCTTATGAGTAACCACCTCACCATGCTCAAAGATGATGCTTGGATTAGTCTTAGCCCACGTGCTCTCAAGAAGAAGCATCAAGTATGGGCCATAAATAGGAACCTTACGATCAAAGACAGCTGAGTGCAGTTCAGACCACATGATGTGAGAAATATCCAGAGCAGGCACCTCAGCAGAGTCCTTCATATGCTGACAGAAGAGCAATAGATCCACCAGGTAGGAGTGCACCTGGTCCAAGTTTCCAACACGAGGAAACAAGGTGTTCCGGAATATGCGGTGCATAATATCAAGGAATGGCTGCAGAACATAAGAAGACTTGCCAGTGGTGTTGGATACCTTCTCAGTGGAGTAGGGCCAAAGTTGGCGCTTGTGAGTTGGCGAAGGTTCCTTGTGAGGGCAAAAACCGACAGGGTCATCGAGCCCCCTGTCCTCAACGTGAAGAAGGTCCATGAACTCCTTCCATGTAGCAGACAATCTCCTCCCATTAGTCATCCAAGTCATAGTCCTGGCCTCATCAGTCCCAAAGTGAACGGTAGCGTAGAACACGGCAATCATCTCAGCATTGAAGTCCATGTTGAATTCCATGAGATGAGTGAGCTGAAGCTTCTGACAGAGCTCAATAGCCTAGCCAAAGTAGTGGGCATTCTTTTCCAAGCACTCCATATCAATCGACTTGACATTAGGCACATAGATGTTTTCCTTACCCAGAAGCACGTCATTGTAAACACGCAGCTGCTGCTTGGTCTAGAAGGGACGGTTGCGAACAGCATTCTCCTGAGGAGAGACATAGGGATCATGATGGTGGATGGCTGCGATCTCTTGGAGGCAACCTTCTTTGACTGCTGCTTGGGAGGGTTGGCTGAGCTGTCGCCTTCTTCGGAGGTGCGCGGTCGCTTGGATCTGGTCTCATGGCTCGGGTTCCTCCTACTACCACCTGGAAGCTAAAGCGAGAACACCAAACAAGAGCAAAAAAAGTGTAAACCAGATTGCATAAGCCAAGGAAAAAAAATGAAGCAATTCTGAAAATTTAAGTGAAAAATATGGGTAGTTGGCATCACCAGTGGTAGTACCGCTGCTACCAGCTATAGTACCGCTTAGTACTACCGCTCCAAGGGGCGGTAGTACCGCGTGGGCGAAAAAATGGCAGCGAACCTACAGCCGCCGGCGACATCCGGTACTACTAGGGATGTCAAATGCACATATTTGACTCCTAAATGTTGAGAACAACTTCCTAGCAAACATATAGAAGAAACTCGCCCGGATTTGATCCAAAAATGATGGAAACACCACGCATTGTCCATGACCTAGATTCAAAGAGAGAAGAACATAGGGAGAGAAAAATGGGACAATACCGGCGTCCATGGTGAGAGGGAGGGATGGAGATCAACTCCCCCGGTCGGTTTTGCAAAAGAGTGACCGGAAACGGAGATCCGGCGAAGACCTCCGTGACCTTGGGAGCGCCTGGAGAGAGAGAGCCACGAGAGAAGGGGGGTGAATGGGTATGGGGAAGTAGAAACTTCCCCTGCCCCGCCCCAAATCCCTTCATGGAACCGCACAGGCGGTAGTACCGCCCGGGGGGGCGGTAGTACTGCCCCGGAACTACTCAGCGGCAGGAGGCCCGGTATAACCACTCCGGCGGTAGTACCGCTGGGCGTAGCGGTAGTACCGCTTAGTACTACCGCCCAAGCCAACGGTAGTACCGCTCTGGACACCACCAAGGCAGAAAATAGAAAGAGAAAAGAGTGGCTTATGCAAGATTTGTTTTGGTAAAAAGTTGGAGAGAACAAAACATCCAAAAATCAGGAAACACTTCCGATGATGCCGATCTAAAACAAACCAAAAAGGTTGGAGTGACCCGAAGACATAAAACGAGCTTCTCAAAAGCAAATGCCTCACTAGGAGGGGCGGTGGCCGAGGCCACCTATGTTTGAGTCAAATGGTATGGCACCGCGAAGATTTGAACCTTGGGCCCATGACCAAAACTCATCTTTGAAGCACAAAAACCATCAAAAAAATGGCGGATGTGAAAGACTTTGATTAGTTTATGCATAATAGGAGGAGGGATAGTTCATTGAGAGAACTAGACTCCCCCTAAATCCATGCCTACATTTAAACAAGACATGATGATGAGTGTGGTGGGGTGTGCACTAAGTCAGGCCACATTGCTCGAATCGATGATATTTAGCTCATGCCTTAACTCGTGAAATCTTGCTTCATCTAATGGCTTCGTGAAAATATCTGCAAGCTGTTCTTTGGTGTAAATATGAATAAGATCAACTTCTCCACGCTTGATGTGGTCCCGGATGAAGTGATGACGAATCTCAATATGCTTCGTCTTGCAGTGTTGAACCGGGTTGTTGGAGATCTTGATCGTGCTCTCATTGTCGCAGTAAATAGGCACTTTGTCACAGTTGACACCATAATCCTTTAAAGTTTGCCTCATCCAAAGAATCTGAGCACAACAGCTTGCGGCGGCTACATACTCGGCCTCGGTGGACGAGAGAGAAACACAGTTTTGTTTCTTTGAAGACCAACTTACCAGAGAGCGACCAAGAAATTGGCAACCTCCGGAAGTGGACTTCCTTTCCACACGGTCTCCCTCCCAATCCGAGTCAGTATATCCAATGAGATCAAATGAAGCACCTTTGGGGTACCATAAGCCAAAGTTTGGGATATGATCCAAATATCGAAAGATTCGCTTAACAGCCACATAGTGACTCTCCTTAGGTGCGGATTGAAATCGTGCACAAATTCCCACACTCAACATGATATCTGGTCTAGATGCACAAAGGTAAAGCAGAGATCCAATCATGGAGCGATATACCTTCTGATCCACAGCTTTACCATTGGGATCACTGTCAAGTTGGCATTTGAGTTGCATCGGAGTGTTGGCCTTCGGAGGATTCAGCTCATCCATCTTGAACCTCTTGAGCATGTCTTGAGTCTATTTAGCTTGGTTGATGAAGGTTCCTTGGCTTCGTTGCTTGACTTCGAATCCGAGGAAGAACTTCAACTCTCCCATCATAGACATCTCAAACTCTTTGGTCATTAGTGCGGCGAACTCATCATTAAAAGCTTTGTTAGAAGAACCAAAGATAATATCATCTACATATAGTTGGCATACGAACAAGTTCCCGTTAACCCTCTTAGTAAAAAGAGTGGGGTCGATTTTCCCAATTTCAAACCCACGATCTTGCAACATCTCGGTAAGGTGCTCATACCACGCACGTGGGGCTTGTTTAAGGCCATAGAGTGCCTTATCGAGAACGTATACATGATTGGGGAACTTGGGGTCCTCAAACCCCGGGGGTTGCTTGACATATACCAACTCCTTAAGTGGACCATTAAGAAAAGCACTCTTCACATCCATTTGATATAGTATGAAATCATGATGAGAAGCATAAGCAAGCAACATGCGAATAGATTCAAGGCGAGCAACAGGGGCAAAGGTTTCACCGTAGTCGATACCCTCGACTTGGGAGTAGCCTTGAGCCACCAGTCTTGCCTTGTTGCGAATAATGATACCATGTGCATCTTGCTTGTTCTTGAAGATCCATTTGGTTCCAATGACATTATGGTTCTCCTTTGGTCTTGGCACCAATCGCCACACTTTGTTGCGCTCGAAGTTGTTGATTTCATCATGCATGGCTTCAAGCCAATCCTCGTCGTCGAGCGCATCTTGTACCTTGAGGGGTTCAAAGCAAGAAACAAACGCGTGATGTGCACAAAAGTTTGTTAATTGACAACGAGTAGTTACCCCTCTTTCCAAGCTTCCGTAGACGTTCTCAAGGAGGTGTTGCTTTTTCTGAAGCTTGGCAGCAGTCTTGGCAGCTTGTCTTTCAAGAATTTCCTCCATGGAAAGTTGAGGCTTGGTAACTTGACGAGCTTCGGTACTAGCACCGGCTTGCTCATGATCTTGAGCATGATCTTGATCTTTAGCTTGACCTTGATCTTGAAGTTGATCTTGGTCCTGAGCTTCATCTTGATCTTGAGCTTGCATGGGGGTGTGAAAAAGATCTTGAGCATCATGTGACGTAGAAACATCACAATCGAGTTGATCTTGCCCTTGATCTTGATCACGGGGTTGAGGGCCTTCACTGCGTTCTTCGGAAGCGTGTGGGTTGTGCGTCGGTGATGGTTCCACTTGATTAGAACATTGTCCTTCTCCTTCAGCCACAAGGGGTTCCTCAACGGGTAGGAAGTATCCCACGCCCATTCTTCTTATGGCTTGGGGAGGAATTTCATCACCTACATCACAAAGACCACTTTGCTCCACTTGGGAGCCATTATTTTCATCAAACTCTACGTTACTCGTCTCCTCAATGAGTCCTGTGGACTTGTTGAGGACACGGTAAGCATGAGAGTTTGCAGCATAACCAACAAATATGCCCTCATGGGCTCTAGATTCAAATTTAGACAAACGAACACCTTTCTTGAGAATGAAACACTTACAACCGAAAACCCGGAAGTATTTGAGGTTGGGTTGTTCCCGGTAAGAATCTCATAAGGAGTCTTGTTCAAGCCTTTGCGGAGATAGAGCCGATTTGATGCATGACACGCTGTGTTGATGGCTTCGGCCCAGAAGTTGTACGGAGATTTAAACTCCGCCATCATGGTTCTTGCCGCATCCATCAACGTCCGGTTCTTCCTCTCCGCAACACCGTTTTGTTGAGGGGTGTAAGGTGTGGAATATTGGTGCTTTATCCCCTCATCACTGAGAAACTCATTTAGGGTGTAGTTCTTGAACTCAGTGCCGTTGTCGCTTCTGATCATCAAAACCTTTGCTTCATGTTGACGTTGGACTTCATTTGCAAAGTCTATGACGGTCTGTTGGGTCTCACTCTTCCTCTTGAAGAAATATACCCATGTGTATCTCGAGTAATCATCCACGATCACCAAGCAATATCTCCTTCCTCCAAGGCTGTCAAAAGATGGAGGCCCGAAGAGATCCATGTGAAGGAGCTCTAAGGTCCTCTTTGAGTAGATTGTAGTAGTTGGATGATGAGCTTTTTCATGTAGCTTTCCTTCGATACAGGCACTGCAAGCACGATCTCTGGCAAAACTCACATTTGTTAGTCCAAGAATGTGATCCCCTTTGAGGAGACTTTGCAAAGATCTCATATTCACATGGGCTAGTCGGTGATGCCAAAGCCATCCCACATCAACTTTAGCCATTAGACATGTCGCGGTCTTAGTGGGTCACTCCGAGAAGTTAATCACATACAGACCGTTTTCGACATGCCCAACAAAGGCTACTTTAAGAGTCTTGCTCCACAAAAGGGTCACGGTATCAATGCCAAAGAAGGTACTAAAACCCATGATTGCAAGTTGACGAACGGAAAGTAAATTGTATGCAAGGGTCTCAACAAGCATGACTCTCACAATGGTTAAGGTCGGAGAGATAACCACCTTGCCAAGACCCAATACCTTTGAGATCGCATCATCTCCAAATGAGACTTCGGTGGCCATGGATTCATCGGGTCGAACATCCACCACCAAGTCCTTGCTTCCGGTCATATGATTTGTTGCTCTGCTATCGAGCAACCATGAGACTCCCCCGGAAGCAAAGCCCTACAATAAATCAATGCTTGGATTTAGGTACCCATTCTTGAATGGGTCCTTTCATGTTAGTGACAAGGGTCTTAGGAACCCAAATAGACCACTCAATATACTCATAAGAAGAACCAACAAATTTTGCATAAACATGCCCATCACTAGCAAGGCACAAAACATAGGAGGGGTTAAAATCGCCGGCCTTGTTGGAGGGAGTGATCTTGCCCTTCTTGGCACTATCACTCACAACCTTGTCTTTCTTCTTCTCATGAGTAATGGTCCCAGCTTTGACAAATGTTTCCTTGAGCGGAGGAGCCTGCGTGGTCTTCTTCTTCTTCTTCTTTTTGGATTTGGGTGCAAACCCAACTCCTTCCTTTGCAAGCACTTCCTTTTGATTGCTCAAAAGGTCATTGAGATTCTTCTCACCTTGTATACATGTCACAAGGCCTTTCTCAAGCTGCTCTTTTAGCTTAGCATTTTCCTCCACAAGGTGTGCATGCTCACAACACAGGTTAGTAGCAGATGCATTATCAATTAAGACAAAGGGAGGACACGTGGCAATTTCCTTAGTGAGTTTTACTTGGAGTTGATCATGCGACTCTTTAATGGAAGCATGAACGCTCTTCAATGCCTTATGAGCATTGTCAAGAGAGACAAACTCACCCTTGAGTCGAGCATGGTCAACCCCAAGTGCAACCTTTTCAGATTTAAGAACACGGTTAAGAACAATAGCATGATCATAATCTTTACGTAGTTTAGCAAAGTCTTCATTTTGTGACTCCTTAAAAGTCAAATGAAGACCTCGCTCTTCCTCTAGAGCAATAGAAAGATCTGCTATCTCGTCGGCATAATCACGACTATGGCCTCTCATCTCCTCAAGAGATTCTTCTTGAGAATCAATCGTGTCATTGGCCTCACCAAGTTGTTCCAAGAGAGCAACGAAATGCTTCTTGGACTCTCCCTTGAGTTTACACAAGAACTTGTCAAACTCATTCTCACCCTCTATCGCCTCCTCAGGTTTATCCACACAATCTAACAAAGACGGAGTGGAAGAAACAGAAGTCTTAATGTTTGAGGTTTTGGCGTTGGAGGTTACCTTGGTGATACCTTTTGCCATGAGGCAGCTAGCGATGTGGTTCTCATTGGGGGCGTCGAAGAGTGACACCTTTGTTGGGGTGGAGGATGCAATTGCCACAGATGCCATTGACATTCCTTAACCACTTGTGTCTCCGTCATCACAATCATCATCTGATGCATACTCTTCTTGAGCCACCAACACTTTGTGTGAGGTCTTCTTGGTGAAGTTGGTCTTGTTGGGGAAAGACTTGGCCTTATCTTTGCGGATGAGCTTGCCACCATTGTCTTCCCTCTTCTCGTATGGACAGTCCACCACAAAGTGACTCACATTACCACAGTCGTAGCAGGTCCTCACACGTTGCTTGCCCTTTGACCCGTTAGAGTTGTTCTTGGAGAAGTTGGGCCTTGTGTTTCTCTTGTTGCCCCAAAATTGCCTGGACGCAAGAGCCATGTGCTCACGATAAGCATATTTGGTGTCCTCGGGGCAACCCTCTTCTTCTTCTTCTTCTTCCTCTTGACAGACCTTGGCCTTCAAAGCAAGGTTGGGGGATGATTTCTTTGACCGTTGCACGCGAGCGAGAGCATTGTCAGCTGTTGTGTTCAAGATGTTCATTGCAATAAATTCATCCAACACATCACCAGAAGACAAGGTGTGAAAGTCCTGTCTTTGACGGATTACAGCGGACATGGCCTTGTTGTAGGGCATGATGGCCTTCAGAAACTTACGCTTGACCCACGTATCATCCACATCCTTGCTGCCATGATCTTTGAGGGCAACGGCGAGGGCAGTCACCCTTCTATAGAGCTCACACGGTTCCTCATCCTCTACCATTACAAACTCATCTGACTGATCAAGGACAACTTCATAGTTTGACCGTTGAATGCTTGAGCTGCCCTTGTACATGGAGATAATGTGTTCCCAACACTCTTTAGCAACAGTGAAAGGACGCAGGTGAGGTAGGTCTTCAGTAGGAACAGCAGCTTGGAGTATGAACAAGGCGGATGAATTTAGCTGTTTATCCGCTTCTTCCCTTGGAGTGAGGTTGCGTGGATCACGAGGGTAGTATCCTTCTTCAATGACTCGCATGAGTTGAATTGAGCTGTGATCCAAATGAGACTTGATACAGAAAAGCCAATTAGCAAAATCATTTTTAACAAGCTTAGGAGGAGGACCGTGGTTAACTATATGAGGTGGGTGCACCGGTCCTCCATAGACCAAGGGAGGGGGAACTGAGGCAAAAGTCCCCGACCCATTAATTCCTTGAGAACGATTATCTTTATCAGCACTAGCCCCCTCCTTACCGGAGTTGACATCCGATGACGAGTTAGTGGGATTAACCACTTGAACCGCATCGGTGGAAAGTTTAAGAGTGTCAAGGAATTCTTTAAACATGGATTTGACCTCGGTCGTCATGGAGGATTTAAGCGAGGACATGGCCTCATTCAAATCCTCACGAGAGACCGTGCTCACACCCATGGCCTCGGGGAGATCACTAGACCCCAACTCTTTGCCAACCATACTCTTCGGGTGGTGAAACCCTTAATAAAGAGACGTTGCTCTGATACCAATTGAAAGGATCGATATGGTTGACTAGAGGGGGGGGGGGTGAATAGGCAACTACCAGTTTTGAACTTTTCTTTAACAATTTATACTTAGCAACAACTAGGTTGGCTAGATATGCAACTAGGTGAGCAACCTATATGATGCTAAACACAACAAGCAACTCAAGCAAGCAAGATAAACAATGTAAGTAGCTTGCGTGAAGTAAAGGTAAGAAATAACCACAAGGGGAACCGATGGAGACGAGGATGTGTTACCAAAGTTCCTTCCCGGTAAAGGGAAGTACGTCTCCGTTGGAGCGGTGTGGAGGCCCAATGCTCCCCAAGAAGCCACTAGGGCCACCGTATTCTCCTCACGCCCTCACACAATGCGAGGTGCCGTGATTCCACTAGTGGTGCACTTGGAGGCGGCAGCCGGACCTTTACAAACAAGGTTGGGGCAATCTCCACAACTGAATTGGAGGCTCCCAACGACACCACGAAGCTTCACCACAATGGACTATGGCTTCGAGGTGACCTCTTCCGTCTAGGGTGCTCAAACACCCAAGAGTAACAAGATCCGCAAGGGATTAGTGGGGGAATCAAATTTCTCTTGGTGGAAGTGTAGACCGGGGCCCTCTCAACCAAACCCTAGAGTATCAACAAGTTTTGTTGGCTAGGGAGAGAGATCGGGCAAGAATGAGCTTTGGGAAACAATGGAGCTTTTGGAGGGATGAGAGGTGGAGCTTCTTGGGGAAGAAGACCCTTTAAATAGGAGGGAGAGGAATCTACCCGTTGCCCACCTACCAGCTCTGCCAGCCGCGCTTCAGCGGTAGTACCGCTGGTGAGGGCGGTACTACCGCCCAACAGAAGCCAGTAGCAGGGGCGGCGGTAGTACCGCTTAGTACTACCGCCCCTACTACCGCTGCGGCAGGGAGCTGGCGCGCAGCACCAGACACGCCCAGAGGCGCGTCTGACCCCATGTGCGAGGAGACCAGCCCTTCCTTCTTTCCCTAAGCGGTACTACCACCGGCTGGGGCGGTAGTACCGGCTGAGCGCGGTACTACCGCTTCACAGAGCGGTACTACCGCTGAGAGAAAGACAGGGAGAGTGGGGCAAAGACAGATACTCCATGTTGCCGGGAAAGGAATGGGGTGCGAGTGTGTACGTGATGATTCCTCCCAAATCTTTCCCACCGCGGACCCCCTCTTGATAGTATGGAATTTTCCTACGACTTAAGTCCACCGACACTAAATCATCGAAAAGACACCGTCTTCATTTTAGCTTCCTGAGGGGTAAGATAATCGTCTCGTGCCACCTGATATTCTCTGAAAGATTAATGCACACGATTAGTCCGCAAACGCATTGTCATCAATCACCAAAACCATTAGGGTATAAATATGCCCTTACAGCTTTGTTCCGGTTCTCTATTAAAAGGAGGCCTTAATATCCCTTAGTTTCCCTTTGGACCCCGCTGCCACAGGAGGGTAGGACAAAAGATGTCTTGCAAGTTCTTATTATAAGAATGTATGACTATTGACGTGGCTTGAGACTGCGTCGGTACTTCCCCAAAGAGGAAGGGATGATGCAGCACAACGACGGTAAGTATTTCCCTCAGTTATGAAACCAAGGTATCGAATCAGTTGGAGGATCACCACCACCTAATAAGCAGCACCTACACACAAAGAACAAATACTTGCAACTCGACGCGAAAGAGAGGTTGTCAATCTCTCTACGGTAAAAATATAGATTAGGATATGATAGATTGGAGAGATAGATCTCTCAAGAACAGAAAATAAAAAGAGCAAATAAAAAGTGCAGCAAGGTATTTTTGGGTTTTTGGAATAATAGATCTGAAAACAAAAGCGGCAAAAAGATAGATCGGAAAGCAATATGTTGGAAAAGTAGACCCGGGGGCCGTAGGTTTCACTAGTGGCTTCTCTCATGAGTATAGCACACGGTGGGTGAACAAATTACTGTTGAGCAATTGATAGAAGATCCAATAATCATGACGATATCCAAGGCGATGATCATTATATAGGCATCACGTCCAAGATAAGTAGACCGACTCCTGCCTGCATCTACTACTATTACTCCACACATCGACCGCTATCCAGCATGCATCTAGTGTATTAAGTTCATGGAAAAACGGAGTAATGCAATAAGAACGATGACATGATGTAGACAAGATCTATTCATGTAGGAATAGGCCCCATCTTGTTATCCTTAATAGCAACGATACATGCGTGCCTCGCTGCCCCTTCTGTCACTGGGAGAGGACACCGCAAGATCGAACCCATCACAAAGCACCTCTTCCCATGGCAAGAAAAATCGATCCAGTTGGCCTAACTAAACCAAAGATTCGAAGAATAAATACGAGGCTATAAGTAATCATGCATATAAGAGATCAAAGAAGACTCAAATAATATTCATGGATAGAAACTGATCATGAACTCAAAATTCATCGGATCCCAACAAACACACCGCAAAAGTTTACATCAAATAGATCTCCAAGAGACCATTGTATTGAGAATCAAAATAGAGAGAGGAAGCCATCTAGCTACTGCCTACAGACCCGTAGGTCTGTGGTGGACTACTCACGCATCATCGGAGAGGCACCAATGAGGATGATGAACCCCTCCGTGATGGTGTTAAATTGGATCTCGAGGCTCTGGAACTTGCGGCGGCTGGATGTGTTTTTCGTCGACTCCCTTATGGTTTCTGGAATATTTGGGAATATATAGGCATCAGAGGCGGTGGAGAGGGGTCCCGAGGAGGGCACAACCCATCATGGCACACCCGGGGCCTCTAGCGCTCCCTGGTGGGTTGTGGTCTCCATGGCCCACCTCTCTGGCACTTCTTTGGCCCACTGGATGTCTTCTGGTCCAAAAAAAATCTCCAAAAAGTTTCGTCCCGATTGGACTCCATTTGGTACTGATATTCTGCGAAGTAAAAAACAACAACTGGCACTTTGGCACTATGTCAATAGGTTAGTCCCAAAAAATGATATAAAGTTGCTATAAAATGATTGTAAAACATCCAAGAATGATAATATAACAACATGGAAGAAGCAAAAATTATAGATACGTTGGAGACGTATCAATTATATACGGAATACATGCCTACATTACATTGATGAATTGGAGCTAGTTCTATATTGCTCTAGGTTGTGACTGTTACATGATGAATGTCATCCAAACAAATATCCATCACTCATCCAATGCCTACGCTTTTCGCATATTGATCTTCATTAAGTTACTTTCGCTACTTCTACTGTTACAATCACTACAAACTGCTACTTTCCGCTATTCCTATTACTATTGTTACTGTGCTACTAAACACTTTGCTGCACAAAAGATATCTCCAGGTGTGGTTGAATTGACAACTCAACTGCTAAGGTTCATAAATATTCTTTGGTTCCCCTTGTGTCTTATCAATAAATTTGGGTGAAATACTACCCTCGAAGACTATCACGGTCCCCTATAATTGTGGGTTATCATCTATATGCTATTATCAGATTTAATCCTTGCTATTCAACAAGTACACGGGGATTGACAACCCTCTTGCCTGCGTTGGGTGTAAGTTTTTGCTCTTTTGTGTATAGGTGCTGCTAATTGATTGTTTGGTTGTACTTCTGCTGGTTCTACAAACCTTGGTTCTTAACTAAGGGAAATACTTTTCTCTACTTTAATACATCACCCTTCGTCTTCGGGGGAAATCCTAACGCATCTCAAGTTGCAGAGGACAACAATGCCTTGAAGGCTACTAATGAGAAACAAGCGCGCAAGATTGAGAGCTTAAAGGCTCAATTGGTGGCGGCTGAGGAGAACCAGAGGACATACCATACAATATCTAGTAAGTGTGAGCAATCTTTTAAAGTTATGAGAAATCTTCATAAATTACGCAGTATTGATCGATGGTTCTTTTTCAGTTCTACTAACTGGTCAACTCCCAGAAGCTACAAACTCCTTTGCACCTGATGCCTTAAATCAATTAAGCGAGCTCTTTGAGAGATCATGCCGATATATGAAAAGTGTCTTCAAGGCTTTATGGCCTGGTGAGCCAATTCCCGAGGGGATCCCCAAGCTTGCCGATCACATGAAAGGAGCTCAGCGTCATTTGCAGCTGTGGAAGATATCCACTTGACGAGAAGGAGCTCAGGAAGCATGGGCGATGATAAAGACCCATTTTGCCGGAGAATATACAGACCACCTCACCAGAGTCATCCCAAAAGGGTCGGACGGCAAGGAGGTGCCTACACATCTAGTGTACGACTAGGTGTGGTTGAATTGACAACTCAACTGCTAAGGCTTATAAATATTCTTTGGCTCCCCTTGTGTTGAATCAATAAATTTGGGTGAAATACTACACTCGAAGACTGTCGCGATCCCCTATACTTGTGGGTTATCAAGACCTTTTTCTGGCGCCGTTGTCGTGGAGCATAGATATATTTATTGAGTTCACTTGGAATATCTATTGATCACTAACCTGAAAGACGCTAAGACAAAGATCGTACCCTCTAGGACGAGGGCGGGTAAGGAATTTCCATCTTTCTCTGCACTTGATTCACCTTCTATTTTGAGTAAGCTTGTGACACCACCACCTGCTATTCAATCTGATACTCCCTCCATTCCACAATGTAGTGCGCCCACGCTTCCCCAAATCTAAGTTTGACCATAAATTTAACCAACGAGACCGATTGCGGCGGGAGCAAAAATTATACCATTGAATTCGTATTCGAATGAAGTTTTTAATGGTTCAGTTTTTGCTCCCGCCGCAAACGGTCTCGTTGGTTAAATTTACGATCAAACTTAAAGCTCGAAAACCGAGGACGCACTATATTATGGAATGGAGGGAGTATGTCGCAAGTAATTGATGATGCTACTTCTGTTTTAAATGAAACTCATAATCATGCTGGTAATTTGCTTGATGAAACTGTGCCATTGGGTGAATTTCTTAATGAACAAATTGCTAAGTCCGGAGAACTTGAGAATGCTGAAATTGATGAAAACTATGATTCACCTACCATGTCTAGATCTCATGCTAGAATTGAAATGTCTGATGTACCCGATGGCTATGTTATGGATGGGGAGATAGCTAGAGACTTTCTTGCTTATCATGATAGAGATGATCTTAAGAAACTACTCAGTAAACTGAAAGAAAAAATCTATGAGGGAGAAAATGAAATATGACCCTAACTTTGCTACTTCTCCTATGTGTTATCGATAAGGATTATGAATTCTCTGTTGATCCCGAATTAATCACTTTGGTAGAATCTGATCCTTTTCATGGTTATGAATCTGAAACTGTTGTGGCACACCTTACCAAATTAAATGATATTGACACCCCATTTGGTAATGAGGAAAAAAATCGGTACTACTATATCCTTAAGATTTTTACTTTCTCACTAAAGGGTGATGCTAAGAAGTGGTTTCATACTCTTGCTCCTGATTGTGTGCGTACTCCCCATGATATGATATATTACTTCTCTAAAAAAGATTTTCCTGCTCATAAGAAACAATCTTCTTTACAAGAAATATTTAACTTTGTGGAAATTGAAGGAGAGAATCTCCCTCAAGCTTGGGGGAGGCTTCTCCAATTACTTAAAGCTTTGCCTGATCATCCTCTTAAGACAAATGAAATACTTGATATATTTTATAATGGACTAACCGACGCTTTTAGGGACTACCTAGATAGTTGTGCTGGTTGTTTTTTCAGGGAACGAACTGTTGGGCAAGCTGAAGAACTACTGAATAATATTTTCAAGAATGCCAATGATTGGACACTTCCTGAACCACCTCCCCAGCCAATTCCAAAGAAGAGAGGTATTCTATTCCTCAGTCCAGAAGATATGCAAGAAGCCAAGAAATCTATGAAAGAAAAAGGTATTAAAACTAAAGATGTCAAGAATTTACCTCCTATTGAAGAAATACATGGACTCGATATCCCTACACAGGTAGTACATGTAGTTCTCTTTGTAGGTTTGATGAGGGTGATATACCTTGCAATAAAACAGCTAGTCAATGCATGGATGAATTTGATAATTACATTAGTAAGCAAGAACATTTCAATATGTATGTTAAGGATCAATTAAAACGAAATGCCATGATGATTGATCGCTTGAGTGACTTGATGTTTAGAATTGCTAATGATGTTAGAGGTTTGGGTAAACATTCATCCATGGTTCATACTCGGTTAGAAGTTAGAACAGGTTGCTAAGTCACAAAACGATTTGCTTACCGAAATGAATAATAATTGAATGATCATGATGTTAGAGTTATGACTAGAGGGGGTAGAATAACACAAGAACCCATATATCCCGAAGGACATCCTAAAAGGATTGAGAAGGATTTTAGGAACATTAATAATAATACACCTAATTCATCTAAGAAGAAAAAGAAAAGGAAACATGATAGAACTTTGCATGCTTCTAGTGAACCTGTGGTAGAAAAACCTTCTAAGAATCATAATGATGTTTCTATTTCTGATGCTGAGACACAGTATGGTAGTGAACATACACCTAGTGATAATGAAATTAAGATGTTTATGTTGATTCTCAACCAGATAATGATAAAGAACTTGATAATGAGGTAGAAATAGAACACGCTTCCGATCATGATAACCCACCTCCTAAGAATAAACGTTATGATAAGAGGGATTTCATTGCTAGGAAACATGGTAAAGAAAGAGAGCCATGGGTTCAAAAACCTATGCCACTCCCTCATCAGCCTTCTAAAAATAAGGACGAGGAAGAATTTGAGCGCTTTGTTGAAATGCTTAGGCTAGTCTTTTTGCGAACACGTTTGACTGATATTTTAAAGATGTCTCCTTATGCAAAATATATGAAATATATAGTTACTGATAAAAGAAAGATACCTGAAGCTGAGATTTCCATCATGCTTGCTAATTACTCTTTTGAGGGTGGAGTGCCTAAGAAGTTGGGAGATCCAGGGATACCTACTATACCTTGCTCCACTAAACGAAGTTATGTAAAAATTGCTTTATGTGATCTAGGAGACGATATTAGTGTTATGCCTTTCTATTTATATAAAAGACTTGATTCGAATAAGCTTACACCTACTAAAGTATCATTACAAATGGCTGATAAATCCACTGCTATACCTATTGGAATTTGTGAGGATGTCCCCGCTGTGGTTGCAAATGTTACTATCTTAACGAATTTCGTTATTCTTGATATGCCCGAGGATGACAACATGTCGATTATCCTTGGTAGACCCTTTTTGAATACTGCAGGGGATGTTATTGATTGCGATAAAAGCAAGGTTACTTTTCATGTCAATGGTAATCAACACACGGTATATTTTCCGAAGAAACAAAGTATGGTGAATAATATCAATTCTATTGAGCAAATTGCAGCAATCACTATTGGAGAGTTCAAAATTCCTCTCTCTATTGTCAAGAAGAGGTATGATATTCTTATTATTGGGGAAATGCATATCCCCGTTGAGGTAACCTAATGTCATACGAAGATTTCTCGGTTTCATGTTAATCGAAAATGGCTTGTTAATAAGACTTGATCAACCTTATTAATGGATTCTTTTTTGGGACAATTACATCCATGCCACTAGTTGTGTCACACCCGTTGGTTTTGCCCCTAATTTCAAAAAACCCTCGGTCTTGCCCACCCACGTCCGCTCGGCTTATGCTTTTGCCCTTCCGTGATGGTTCCGGCTGGTCAGCGCCGTTTGACCACAAGCGGAGCTCGTTTGTGGACGCGGCTTGCCCCTCACTTGCCCTTACACATGGGTCCCAACTCACTCTCATTCCCATCTCACTCTGTTCGCTCCCCACCCTCGCTCTCTCCTGCTCGACGAACCCTAGGTCTTAGCGGCGGCGGCGCGAGCGCGCCTGGCGGCGGCGCCATCGATTCTTCTTCCTCCCGATGGACATCGCGGAAGACAGCGGCGGTGGCGTCGATAAGGGATCCGCACGCGCAGGGCAGATTCGCACGCGCAGGTAACTCTCTCTCTCTCTCTCTCTCTCTCTCTCTCTCTCTCTCTCTCTCTCTCTCTTTCTCCCCTGGATCTGGTCGATTCTTGTGTGTTGATGTATGTCATATTTTCTTTGTAGTATGGATCCCACTAGAGTATTTTCTCTGTCTGTTAGAATGGAGACAACTGTATTAGCTGCTAAAGGTACAAAGGAGCAAGGATGTGGCTTCAATTTTCCATTAGTGGTGGACAGCAGTAGCACGTTTAATGATTTTAGGAATGCAATCTCTGGAAAGTATCCCTGGGGTGTGTTTGATGCAGTAGAGTTCAGATATTGGGATGTTGAGAAAGCTAATTGGGTCCCTGTGCAGTCTGATGATGAGTTAGCACTGATGTTTGGAAGAAATGCACAAACCATGTCATGTAACTTGAAAGTTACAGTTATTCAGAGAACTAGAGCAGAAAGCATGTCTTCTAGGCCTTCTGCTTCAAGGGGTTCAGGTTTCAATCTCTCTGGTACAAGGGCACAGAGCACAAGAGCAGGGAGCAGTAGTTGGCAGCCTCCTAGAACTCCAAGTGCTTCTTGCAGTCAAAGCCAAGCACATCCAGATAAAGTAGCTGATCATGTTGTGGAGGAAGCTATGCCTGATGAGGCAATATTGTCAGATGATGAGGATGTGAAACTGTATCCAGGATATGCTCAAGCCAACAACCAGGAAGATGCAGCAGATGAACTACTTGGGAAATGACATGTTGAACCAATTTGTTTGCATCTTATGTCGTTGACTACTTCAATATATGATATTGAAATGAATTGTACTCAATTCCACAGAAATGTCATGTTATCATCATCCACCAGCTACTGCTGTTCACATAAACATCATCCACCAGCTACTGCTGTTCACATAAACAACTTTCAAACTACATCTTCCATTACCAACTAGCAAAGATCCATTGGCTACATCATCATCCACTAGCTACAACACAAGATCAACCAGCTACATCATCATCCATCATCTAAGAAGAAATAGAGATGGTCACAACAACAGCACATAGAAGGGTTAGGACAAACAACATTGCCCACACGCGCAACATCTCCTCTTGATCTTTCAGTCTCTACTTCAACGCACGCTCCTTCTGTGCCAGCTGCAGATTTCTCTTCTGCATATGGTGACATTTGATCCAGATGCGTTCAATCTCATCATGCATGTCTTCAAATGCAAGGGCTACACGAGCTGGGGGAGGCGGGTCAACCCAAACAATCCATCGACACTCTTCTGGCAACTGCAGTTTAAGCCAAAATTAGAAATCAACAAGGCCATGTCCATGTCCAAAATTACATATCTAGATGTTAATCTTACATCAAGTGGGCACCCTAAAAATCGCCGACCAGTGCTTCCCCCTCCCCAGGCGACTCGACGGGCAGGAACAAGGCCGTGTCCAGGGCAGCGATACTTCGAGACGAACTCCAAGCCGCAGTAGGTCTCATCAGGAAGATAGAACTCGAATGCATACTCCACAATACCCACCCCGTCAACCTTCTCGAAAAATGAGAGATTTAACACCAAAAAACACAAACCCTAACCCTAGAACAGACGAGCCCTGCTTACCTCTGCAGCCGGGGCACGCGCCGCCGTTGAGAGTTTCGATGAGCTTCCCGGGCTCGCGCTTCCGGTTCTCATCGCCAGATCCACCTCCTCCCGCTACTCCTCTATTTTCTGCGCCGGAGCTCTCTAATTTTTACACGGGAGCTCAATGAGCATAGGGGCAAAAATGTCCACAAACGAGCTCCGCTTGTGGTCATACGGCCCTGACCAGCCGGAACCGTCACGGAAGGGCAAAAGCATAAGCCGAGTGGACGTGGGTGGGCAAGACCGAGGTTTTTTTGAAATTAGGGGCAAAACCAACGGGTGTGACACAACTAGTGGCAGGAATGTAATTGTCCCTTCTTTTTTAGGAGCATGTGGTCTATAAATTTAGTAAGCACAACCTACTGTACCCATAATTTTATTCTCTAATATTTAAAGTTTTAATAAAAAACACAATTTTTCGATTTTTTGAAATTTCCATGCAAGAAAAAATGACCCAAAAATAAAAGTTCTCATAATTCCCTGAAAATTTAGTATGATTTTTCTAGAATAAATAAGAATTTTTGGCACTGAACACACCCAGGGGGTGCACCACCTGGCCACGAGCCAGGGGCACGCCTACCCCCTGGGCACACCATGGTGGCTCGTGGGCCCCACAAGGACCCACTCACTTAGTGCCCATGCCCATAGCCTTCTTCCACCTCCAGAAAAAATCACCATTATATCCTAGCCCGTGTTCTTTCTCATTTTCGAGTGATTTTCGATCTCCTTGCTCAGAACTCCGTTTCCGAAACTGTGTTGAGGAATTACTCCTTGGTATGTGACTCCTCAAATGCTCCAATTAGTTTTTGTTCTAGTGTTTTATATTTTTGCAATATTTGCTATTGTTAGTGACCATGTATATGATCTTGCATATTGAATTTGATGGTTGAAAGTAGTTTTGATGCATGATATGGCCTCTAGACACTCGTGGGAGTAGTTTCTATCAATTTTGTTGAGTTTCTTTCACTTTTATTTTGAGGGACTAAAAATTTCAGAATTATTTCAGAGAAAAATATGATGTTGAAAAGGTTGTTGAGAGGTTCTTCGGGCCGGAGCTCCAAGGGTGTTCCAGAGGAGAAGCCCCGGTACAATCTTCCTCGCGCAGCCGAGGTGCGGCCGTGCGAATGGCCATGTGATACGTTCTTGAGGGACGCGGGAATATGTGACGATTTTTATTGTTTGGATACAAGAGCTGAACTCATGTCATTCCTCGCAGATAAGTGTGATAAGTATCTCCTTCTCACCAATACATTTGTGCAAAACGTTTACTTCAATACTAGAAAGAATCCATCCACTGTTTCGTTTCATCTTTATGATGTCGCTAAGGAAATCACACTTGATGAATTCTGCCAAATTAGCATGCTTCCTAATGAGGAAAATTATGTAGACCCACGTCCTATAAATGTTGAGAGTTTTATAGATGCAGTAACTCTGGGGGAATCGAGAGGAGTTTCCGACGCTAGAGTTGCTAGTTTATATTTTCCCGTCCTGCGCTATTATTCATTATTTCTAGGGAGATGTATAAGTGGTGGAGGGGAGAGTGAAACACTTAGTGCACCTGACTTAGCTATTTTACGCCATGCGCTTTACAGTGTTAGATCTTTTAGTTTGGGCACTATTATTGCTCAAAGGTTACACACAAACCGTTCGAAGGGTGCCATCTTTGGTGGTATTTATGCTTCTCACCTTGCTAGACATTTTGAGATTCCTATTAGGCACATTGATGAGGAGCTTTTGCCTGTTAAATATCTTAATTACGACAGCATGGTTTTGCATGACTTCATTGACTCTGGCACAGTACGGTTCCGTTATAACTTGGTATTAATTTAGGATACTTGTGAGAAGATTATTTTGCTCGCTCCTGCTTTGTTCAATCTTTACAGTAGCAGGTACACCATTACTCCTCAGGACATCTACGCTTATTGGCGCATAGAACCACCCGCAGAACCGAAGACAGAGTAGTCGCCGGAACCCGAGCCAGAGCCTAAGCCTGAGTGGGAGCCCGCACCAGATCCAGGCTATCAGTGGGATCCTCAGGAGCAGCCGCAGTACCATGGATTCGACTACTTTGATCCGTGGCCATAGACCAAGTTAGGCCAAAATCCTAAGCTTGGGGGAGTAAGTATTTCTCACCGACATTACATTCATGTACCACACATTCATTCTAGTTGTCGGTGTTCATCATCTTTCATTGTAAAATCCACTAGTAGTTTTATTTTCACTTTCTTTTGTGTGTTTGATTTTTTTTTCAAAAACCCAAAAATATTTCTTGCTTCTTTTCAGTTTTCCTTTCTTGTTTAATTAGCTCGTAGTATTAAAAAACAAAAAGATTTCTCGTTCATCATCTTATTTGTTGGGAGTTTTCCCGTCTAAATAGTTTTTCTCGCTTTTCGTTTTCCTTTGTTAATTTGCTTTCTCCAGAAAAACTAAAAACTCCAAAAACATTTCAGTGTGTTTCTCTGAAATTCTTTTCTTTTCTTTGAGTTGTCATAAGGAGAATACTATGCTATAATTGTTAAATGGCTTATATGTTATATTGTTGATCTGACAAAGAGTCAATGTTACATTGTCTTCTCCTTTGAATAAATGGTTTTGCAGATTCCGGCTTAGTCCACAACACACTTGCACTATTATTATTATTATCACATCATTCGATCGTGCAAGTGAAAGCCAATAATAACGAAATTTGATGAAGTGATTGTGGTAAAGGAAGCTGGTATGAACTCTTCTTGTTTTTCCATTTTGTAAATATGTTTAGCTCGGTTGCTCTTGATTCAACATATTATGAGTAAATATGTTTGTGATGACAATTAGAGATTATAGTTGCTCATGCCATGCTTAAATAGCTAGGAGTGGATAATGGTTTGTCTTGTGTGTCAACATGCATTAAAATTATTGTGATGTAGTATGTTTGCAAGGTATCCTCCTCTGAGTAATTCGAGTAGCCTGACTTGGCACTTGTGCAAACATGTAGTTGATTCAAAACCAATGCAGCCTTCATGATATTTATGTTGATAGTGTTGTTATCCTACTCATGCTAATGTTCAACATTAATTATTCGCAATGCATGACTATGACCATTGTCGCTCTCTAGCTGGTCGTTTCCCAGTCTATTTGCTAGCCTTCACGTGTACTAAGCGGGAATGCTGCTTGTGCATCCAAAATTCTTAAACCAAAGTTGTTCCGTATGATTCCACCATATCTACCTATATCCGGTATTACCCTGCCATTCCAAGTAAATTTGCATGTGCCACCTCTAATCATTCAAATAAACATTTGTTTTGTGTGCTCGTACCCCTCATGGAGCGACGGGGTGGTCAATATCTTCCATGCTAAGCAGGGTATTCTCACGACGGGTGTTTATTCAGTTGTCATTGCACGAGAGAGGCCGATACAAAGGATGCCCAGTCCTACATAATAATAATAATAATAATAATAATAATAATAATAAAACTCCTCTGGAAAGTTAAATGTCGGAGGGCACCAGTGAATTTGGTCAGCCATGGCTTGTGTATGTATGGTGGAGGGGAGTAAACTTTGGAATTCTACTTGGGAACTGATACGTCTCCAACGTATCTATAATTTTTGATTGTTCCATGCTGATATATTATCATTCTAGGATACTTTTTGGGTCTCTATTTACCAATTTATAATATTTTTGAGCACTTACCTATTGACCCAGTGCCCAGTGCCAGTTGTTGTTTTCTGCGTGTTTTTTGCTTTTCAGGTTTACAGTACCAAACGAAGTCCAATTGTCACGAAACTTTTTTATATTTTTTTCTGGACCAAAAGAAGACCTGGAAGCTTCGGAAGGAGGTCGGGGGCCGCACAAGCCAACAGGGCGTGCCCCAGGGGGGGTCGCGCCCTGATGGCTTGTGCCTCCCTCGGTTGCCTCCCGGCGCCCCTCTCTGGCCTATGAATTCTCTTTCACTCTAAAAATAATAGAGGCAGTCCCAAAACCCTTTTTTCGCCGCCGCAAGTCTCTGTTCTGTCGCAAGGCCATCTGGAGCTCCATTCCGGCACCCTGCCGGAGGGGGGATCGATCACGAAGGGCCTCTTCATCAACCTTGCTGCCCTCATGATGATGTGTGAGTAGTTCACCACAGACCTATGGGTCCATAGCTAGTACCTACATGGCAATATCTCTCTCTTATGATCTTCAATACAATGGTCATCGCATCTTCGCTTTGATCTATCCGATGTAATCCTATTGTGCGGTGTGTTTGTTGGGATCCGATGAATTGTGGGTTTATGTACAGATTATTCATGAAAAGTATTTGAGATGCCTCTAAATTATATTATCTCTTATGTGCATGATCATTATAGCTTCGTAATGCTCTCCGATCTATTGATATGCTTTGGCCAAGTAGATTGACATTTCATCGGTGGGAGTGGTGCGTTGTGGTAGGTTCAACCTGGTGAGTTTCTATATCCCAGTGACAAAGTAGGGGACAAGATGCGTCTTTGTGTTGTTGCTACTAAGGATAAAACGATGGGGTTCATTCATATTGTTTGAGTTTACTTTCTCTACATCATGTCATCGTTCTCCAAGCATTACTCTGTTTTACTTAATACTCTAGATGCATGCTGGATAGCGGTCGATGAGTGGAGTAATAGTAATAGGTGCAGGCAGGAGTCAGCCTATTTGCTTATGGACGTGATGCCTATATATACATGATAATTGCCGTGAACATCGCATAACTATCCGCTTTTCTATCAATTGCCCAACAGTAATTTGTTTACCCACCGTATGTTGCCTACATGAGAGATGTCGCTAGGGAACACTATGGCACCCGGGTCTATTCTCTTATATATATTCGCAAATGCTATATTTACCTTGTTGCCTTTATTTCCTTTTTTTATTTTGCAATTTATATTTATCAACAATTATCTACACAACTCATTTGCTTGCAAGTAGCAAGATCAAGGGGATTGACAAGCCTCTTGCCCGCGGTGGGTGCAAGTTGTTTGTTCATTTGTGTGAAGCCGCTGAAGACGGTTGAGGATTGATATTCCTATTGGTTCGATAAACCTTGGTTTCATAACTGAGGGAAATACTTATCCGCTTTGTGCTGCAATTACCCGTTCCTCTTCACGGAAAACCCAACGCAGATCACAAGTATCAGGAACCGCTTATAATGTGTTTAGCATGGAAGATACCGAAATCCTTTGTGGTGACGTTGACAGGAAAAGAACACCACCCATAATTAGACTTTCATCTTTGTTTTAAACGATGAGCTCTTGCACCTCTGCAAATCAATGATTCCCTCTGCGAAGGGCCTTTCTATTTACATTCATGTTATTTACTTTAATTGTTGAGTCACCAGTCCTGAGAGTGCTATTGTCGTTTTTATGCATTAAGTCTAGTTAATGTTGGATGTGAGCATGACTGGATCTCCTCTACCTTGAATTACAATGTTTAGTCGTTGCTTGAATCTCAGAGGTGCTCTCCATTTATGTTTTGCGGTCTCAGAAAGGGCTAGCGAGATACCATGTTATCATATTATATCATGATTGTTTTGACAGATTGTTGGCATCCGAAATATCTTATTATTGCTCGCTAGTTGGTTATGTTATATTATCATGAGTAAATGTGAGACCTAAGTGTTATCATTGACATGGTTAGTTTATAATTTTTGTTGAAAACCTGAACATTGAGTTAAGCATATATGAAACAATGAGAACAAAAGAGTTTGTAAAAGTT
This sequence comes from Elymus sibiricus, assembly GCA_039707655.1. NCBI lineage: Eukaryota > Viridiplantae > Streptophyta > Magnoliopsida > Poales > Poaceae > Elymus > Elymus sibiricus. The sequence continues at coordinate 380,597,097 of CM077669.1, forward strand.
TTTCTTTATCACTTTCAGTTTGTCAATTGAATTGCTTGAGTACAAGCAATGAGTTAAGCTTGGGGGAGCAAAAGTGTTTCGAAAAGTAGTACCAAATGTATCTACTTTTCGAAACACTTTTGCTCTTGTTTTGGACTCGAATTTGCATGATTTGAATGAAACTAACCCGGACCGACGCTGTTTTCAGCAGAATTACCATGGTGTTGTTTTTTGTGCAGAAATAAAAGTTCTCAGATTGAGATAAAAATTGACAAAGAATTATTTTGGAATATATAGAAAATGCAGGCGAAAGAACCAACAATGGAGGACCCACCAGGTGGCCACAAGCGGGTGCGCCTAGAGTATTAAGTAAAAACAGAGTAATGCTTGGTGCAAGATGACATGATGTAGACAAAGTAAATCCAATCAATATGAATAAACCCCATCAGTTTACCCTTAATGGTAGCAATACACTATGTGTCATGTCCCTTTCTGTCACTAGGATTGAGCACCGCAAGATTGAACCCATCACAACACAGCACTCCCTAAAGATAAATCAGTCTAGTTACCCAAACCAAACCAAACCGATAGGTCGGAGAGAAATACAAAGCTATACCAATCATGCATATAAAAATTCAGAGAATACTCCAATGTTATTCATGAATAATCTGAACATAAACCCACAATTCATCGGATCCCAACAAACATACTGCAAAGAAGATTACATCGAATAGATCACCGCAGGAATCGCGGTGAACTTTGTATTGAAGATCAAAGAGAGAGAGAGAGAGAGAGAGAGAGAGAGAGAGAGATCTAGGTACTAGCTATGGACCCGTAGGTCTATGGTGAAATGCTCACACATCACCATGGGAGCAACAAGGTTGATGTAGAGGCCCTCCGTGATCGATCCCCCCTCCGGCAGGGCACCAGAACAGGGATCCAGATGGGCACACGGCTGAACAGAGACTTGCGACGACGGAAAAAGTGTTGTTGTAGGCTCTCTGTTTTTTTCAATATTAGAGAATTTATAGTGGAAGAATTAGGTCGGGGGGCGTGGGAGGTGGTCCAAGCCATCAGGGCACGACCACCCCCTGGGTGCGCCCTATTGGCTTGGCGCCACCTCGTGTGGCCTCCGATCTCCCTCCAAAGCTTCCAGGTTTTATTTTTGTCTAGAAAAAATCATCAAAAAAATCGTGGCATTTGGACTTTGTTTGGTATAATTGTCCTGAAAGGCCAAAAATAAGCTGAAAACAGTAACTGGCACTGGGCACTAGGTTAATAGGTTAGTGCCCAAAAATAATATAAAACAACATATAAATGCTTAAGAAGTATCCTAGAATGATAATATAATAGCATGGAACAATCAAAAATTATAGATAGGTTGGAGACGTATCAGACTACACCCTCGATACTTTGATAGATGGGCTGGACGAGATGTAATAAAAACATTTGTGTGTAATGACTCTACATATCTAAGTACTTTACATCATTATGCTTGGATCTGCAGTGCAAACTTATTAGCCAGACATTGGCTTCCACTTCCTCGCCCAGTGGCCGAGGAGTGTTACCTACTTCTGGTCCAATTACTCGGACCAGTCTCTTCGGATAACAAGGAAATCCGACCATGTGGTTTGAAAAATAAAGTGCAACAGAGAGCTATGTTATAGTACTTTTTAGGTTTTTTTACATCTGTGTCCCTGGTTCCTTAGCTCTACTCATTCATCCCCATGCTCTTAACATTTGCACACTTTTCCCCACTCCTTTGTCTGAAACCCTCGGAAATGGTCACACCGGGGGATACCGTTGGGTCAATGGTTTGACCGTTAACTACCGACGAGTGGGGTTGTGCTAGACTGTGTCGCCCATTGGACCTGACGAGCGAGTCTGGCCCGCCCCATTTCCGGCCACAAGGACGCCAAACGAACGCGCACATGCTTCCTCCTCGATCGCTTCGGGGACACGTGGCGGCCTTCCAACTACCCCCACGTCCCAAAGTAAATGCACATGCGCAGCGGGCCCCGGTCATCAGCCACCCATGTTCGGGTCGTCGTCCTTCTTTAAGTGGAAACCTGTGGACCGACCAGTCCACAACAGTTTCCACCCTTCCAAAGCAAAGCCTGACCCCTCCACCCCTGGCAGGATCTGCAAACCCTAGCCCGCCGGCGACAAACCCTAGCCACCAGCCACCATGGGCATCTTCTCAGGGGTCGTCTCGAGCTCTGACAAGAAGAAGGGCAAGGCCCCCGCCGTCCCTTGGCGTGCGCTACCCCCGCCATCGTCTTCCCGTCCGCCTCGGCAGCGGATTAGCATCCCAATGCACCAGGCGAGGTGGCAATGGGAGCACCGCATCCCTCTCCCCTACCCCGACGTGGTCCTACCACATGACTAACACTTGGATTCAGAGAGGATCCCAATGCCGACGGTGCCACGGTCGGCACGGGCGCATGCGGAGGAGGTGAGGCGCTGGCGACAGCAGCTCATGCCTGAGCAGCGGCTCAACACGGCTTACGCTGAAGACTCTCCCGATTGGGAGGGCTAGTTTGTGTTTGAGCACGAGGAGTAGCACCAGTGTTGCGTCCGTGACGTGCAAGCTGGCACCCCGTCGTCCCTCATCGTGCGCGATGAGGACCAGGAGGCGGAGGTCGAATACCAGGAGGCGCTAGCAACTGCCCTCCATGAAAGCAAGGAGGAAGAGCGGCGCAAGGAGGAGGAGGAGGAGGAGGCTTACCAGGCGCGGATGGCGGAGGCCATTGCGCTCTCCCCTGCCGATGACTGCGTCGTGCCGCTGCTGGCCCCGCCATCCCCTGCCAAGCTCGAGCCGGCGCCGACCGTCCTCAAGCCCCAGGAGTACATCTGGGAGGGGTGGTGTTGAAAGCACATTTGCTCCCTTGGTGGTTTTGGTAATTAATAACAACATATATGTCATTGAACTAATGTTTCCACTAAGTATATTTCAGGAAAAGTTCAATGATGGGTTAGCAAAAGGATTGTGGAGAGGCCCCTAGATGCAAGGAATTGGATTGGCAAAGCTTCAAGCAAGAGGACTCTACATTTTACTTTGTGAGAAATCACCTTGAGTCCATAGGAAAGCCAATACTATTAAAAGGGGGTAAGGTACTGTTGGTGAACAATATGCTCCACGTGCACATGTGATAGTCATCAAAAACACCCACAAGCTCTTCCACAAAAGTCTGTCCAGGCCTATCATGAAAATTGGTGCTACCAATATTTCCCACTCGGTCCCACCGATTCCCACCTCAGACAGACCCATGCCAAACCCTAGATCTTCGGTGCAACTGATTCCGCTTCGGTGCCATCGAGTTCAGCTTGCCAACTTCTTGTTACCTCGATTCTTAAAATCAGAATTTCTGAGATTTTGGATCGGCGTCACCGAGTTGTGGAAACTGACCGTTGGTCACCTTATCGGTACTACCGAGATCTTTGTATCGGTCTCACCGAGATTCAAAAGTTGCTACCTTTGGAGCAACTCGGTACCACCGAGTTTTATACTTCGGTGTACCGAGTTGGTCACTTTAGGTGTAACGGTTGGATTTTTGGAGATGCCTATATATACCCCTCCACCACCACTCACTCGAAAGAGAAGCACTCAGAACAGATCCCCACTTATCCCATCAGATTTTCTGAGAGAGAGCCACCTACTCATGTGTTGAGATCAAGCCATTCCACTCCATCCATATGAATCTTGATCTCTAGCCTCCCCAAGTTGCCTTCCACCCAATCAATCTCTTCCACCAAAGCCAAATCTGTGAGAGAGTGATTGTGTGTTGAGGAGTCTATCATCTTGAAGCACAAGAGCAAGGAGTTCATCGACATTATCGAGCCTATTACCTTTTGGAGGGTGGTGCCTCCTAGATTGGTTAGGTGTCGCTTGGGAGCCTCCTACTTCGTGTTGTGGAGTTGAACCAAGAAGTTTGTACGGGCAAGGAGATCGCCTACTTCGTGAAGATCTACCCATAGTGAGGCTAGTCCTTCGTGGACAGAAGCCGTTATGGAATAGTCAAGGTTGCTACTTCGTGGACCCTTATGGGTGGAGCCCTCCGTGGACTCTCACGACCGTTACCCTCCGTGGGTCGAAGACTCCATAAACGTGGAAGTACACTAGCACCACCTGTCGGAACCACGGGAAGAATCATCGTGTCTCCAAATTGCGTTTGATATTCCTCCCTATCCTCTACCACATATGCTTGTCTTTACTTTCCGCTGCTATACTCTTAGACATGCATGTGTAGGGTGTACTTGAATTGCTATCATTGCTGAAATCTGCCAACACTTGAAATTGGGAAAAGGTAGAATTTTTATTTGCTCAAGTAGTCTAATCACCCCCCTCAAGACATACTTTCGATCCTACAAGTGGTATCAGAGCTTTGGTCTCCATTGCATTGGTTTCACAACCTAGGAGAGTATGGCGTCTAGCGAGGGAAATTATCACCGTAGAGGTCCGTACTTTGATGGCACAAATTTTGCTAGTTGGAAGCACAAAATGAAAATGCATATTCTTGGTCATAACCCTGCCGTTTGGGCCATTGTTCGTGTTGGATTGCAAGGTGAATTCTTTGGTGATGGAAAGGAACCGGATCGTGAAGCGACCGCGGAAGAATTGAAGATGTTGCAATACAAAGCTCAAGCATGTGACATTCTCTTCAACTGCCTATGCCTCGAAGAATTCAACAAAATCAGCCGTCTTGAGAATGCCAAGGAAATTTGGGATACTTTGGTTGATATGCACGAAGGTACCGAATCCGTGAGAGAATCCAAGTTGGATGTTCTTCAGAGTCAGCTTGACAAGTTCAAGATGAAGGATGGTGAAGGAGTTGTAGAGATGTACTCTAGGCTAGCTCTCATCACCAATGAGATTGCCGGCTTAGGAAGCGAAGAAATGACCGACAAATTCATCATCAAGAAGATACTTAGAGCTTTGCATGAGAGATACGACACCATGTGCACATTGATCCAAATGATGCCCAACTAGAAAGATCTCAAGCCTACGGAAGTTATTGGAAGGATTGTTGCTCATGAGATGACACTCAAAGACAAAGAAGAGCTTCACAACAAGTCCAGCGGTGCTTACAAAGCCACAAGTGATGCTCCCGCAACTTCAAGTGACAACCTTATCACCAATGAAGAGATAAGCCTCATGGTCAAGAAATTCAACAAGTTCTACAAGAATAGAGGCAAAGAACGAAGCTCCAACTCAAGATATGAAGAGAAGCGTTCGTCAAGTCGTGACCGAAACTGCTACAATTGTGGGAAGCCCGGACACTACTCCAATGAGTGCACGGCTCCCTACAAACGAAGAGAAGAGTCACCTAGAAGACGAAGCTCAAGAGATGAATCACCTCGAAGAGAGAGAAGGAGTAGAGATGACCGTTATGAACGAAGACCCTCAAGGAGAAGTAGGGACTCGGAGAAGAAGGACAAGTACATCAAGAGATACTCAAGAAGAAGACATCAAGATCATGTTGATGAATGGGTTTCCGGCTCCGAATCTGAAAACCACTCCGAGAGAAGCTATCACTCCAACTCCGACTATAGTCAAGATGAAGGTGTTGCCGGACTTGCACTAGTGACCACCAACTCCTATGACCTATTTGATTCGCCAAATGAAGGGAGTGGAAGTTGCTTCATGGCTAAAGGCCCCAAGGTATCACACCCCGAGTATCTTGATTTCAATAGTGATGAAGATTATTTACTCGGAGATGATGACTTGCTCTTTGATAAAGCTAGTGAGTCAGTCAAAATGAACTTGATAATTTTCATGTTAGTCAAGATAAGTCAGTTGATGATGATAAGATGGAAATAGAACGACTAACTAAAGAATTAAGCACTCTTAAGTTAGCCCATGAATCTACTCTAGAAGATCATAGAGAGCTTGTAAGGACTCATGAGAAGCTACGCTTCGAGAAGCTCACCTTGGAGCAAGAACATGAGTTTCTTAAAGCTATCAATGACGATATCCGAAAGAAGACTTCATCTTATCTAGCCAAATGAATACTCTTGTCTACATTCATTCCACAAGTTAAGACTAAGCAAACTAGTAACAAAGGCAAGAAAGGTTCTTCAACTAGTAGCAATAAAAATGATAAACCCAATGATATTGCTTCTAGTAGTTCTATTGATCCCACTAACACTTCTCTTAGCCAAGTTACACTTGAGCAAGAAAATGAACTTTTGAAAGGGATTATAGAGAAAGGTATCTACAAGAGTCTTGCCGGGTGTAAGCAATTTGAGGAGATTGTACGCAAGCACGGAGGATACCGGAAGAACCATGGCATTGGCTACTTCAACGCAAATGGAGTTGAATGGGAAGAAGGTCAATATCCCAAGCCCAAGTTTGTTCCTCAAAGGGAGAAGTATGAACATACTCTTCCCATGGGAACGAAAGCTCAAGATGACCTTCCACCACAAGACCACAAGCTCAAGGGCAAGGACAAGCTTCAAGAGGACATTGACTCATATGAAGATGAATCTCAAGCTTTGGCGAAGTGGGTTCCCAAGGCTACTTCAAGCTCAACTTCTACAAGTGCCACTTCAACACCAAGGATCCCCATCAACTTGATGTGGGTCCCCAAGAAGAAGAACTAGAGATGTTCTTGAGGGGTGACTCCGCCAATGAAATTCACTCACATTCATTATTGGCAAGAACTAGTTGCAATCAACGTCAACATCATGCAATAGTTCAAGGAGTCACACATTCCCTCAAAGGTAAGCAAGGGACAAGGTAATCAACAAATCCATGGACATCATCATGTATGCTTTGCACTCCATGTCTATATATATCCTTGTATTTGTCTCTTGTGTGTTGGGACTAACCCATGTAGGTGAGAAGAGTAAGAAACAACAAGGATGCTCCCAACTCATGGTGATCTTCATCAACTTTGAGCATTCATCACTACTTCACCTACATGAAGTCTTCATCGACAAAACCCAAGGTTAGTTTATCCCTCTCAAGGGGGGATGTCACATCAAGGGGGAGCTTTACTCTAAGACTTGATTCAAAGCATCTCATAACATGTGACAACATTAAAATGCTTTATGTAAAAGTGGTAACCCCACTTGTGCTTAAACGATGAGTATGACCTATGATCAAGTATTCTTACTTGGCTCCTAAGTCAATATACTCATATATAGATGACTCCGTCATCGCCAAAATGCTTGATAGATGCTAGTATGTATGTGCATGTTTGCCATGATTTCATTTGACATCTTATTGTGTGAGCATGTTGGTCTGCATTTCTTTATTCATTCGAGGACATCCAATTGTTGCTATTTAAAATTTGATTTTCTTTTGCCAATTGGATGGACAAGAATGCCTAGGACCCCTCTCTAGCTATCTATGCTTTCTCGTCTCATATTCCATTCTTACTGCATCACAAAATTTGAACAAGGACTTTTCGATCTCTCTGTGTGAGGAGCACTCGGAGTTCCGTATCGACAAGGACTGACCATTAAAACCTCCCAAGTGCATCTCGGTGGAACCAACACAAAAAACTCGGTCTCACCGATGCCTAGGGTTGATCTGATTTTCAATCTTGGTAACACCGATTCCATCTTCTTGGCTTCACCGAGTTTCCCTATCAACTGAAAGTTGAGGAACTCGGTGGCACCGATAATTTTGAACCGGTGTCACCTCAGCGATGGGTACTTAATGTGGCGGACCCGACTTTTGAAATTACTCCTTCAAACGTCCATTCCTCCAAACCCTAGCTGCCCGTTCGTGGACCCCTGGTCAGCGCCTTTGTCTTCCCGAGTGCCTCCGCCGTTGGAAGTGGCCGCCGTCGACGGAATCCTCACCGCCGTCGCCGCCGTAGCGGACTCGTCACCAAGCTAGGGTACGATTCCGGCCCCTTGTGCGCTCCTCCCTCCAACTCATGCGCATTAGGATTGTTCCATCTATAAGCCACTGTTTGAGATCGATCTATCCTCAAAATTCTCCATTAGAATAGCGAACAATGGATTTTTAGGGTTTTGCCGTCCGCAATCCGAATCTCGGTGAAACCGAAGCAAAAGAATTGGTTGTACCGATTCTGTTTATAGGTCTACTAAGGACAGTCTCGGTGAAACCGAGTATCCATTTTTGGTATTACCGAAATGGGTGACAAGTTTCTGTGAAGCAGGCTGTGCGTCTCGGTGGGTCCGAAATTTTTGCCTCGGTTGTACCGATATTCCCTTTGCAAAATGCAAATCTTGAGAATTCTAAGCTCAACTTTTGAGAAAATTTTTGCATTTTGTGATGACTCAACCTATCTGGTCTTCTATATTCTATTCACAGGGTCAGAGATGTCAGACTCAGTGGACAGTCAGAATGACCTCAGAGAACCAAGTGTGGATGCTGACCCAGGCACTAGTCCTGAGGGTAGCTCATCTTCTTATGATGATGTACCTAGCTCACTAGATCTGCCCAAAGCTGCAACCAGGGCAAGAAGAAAGCTTAACTCAGATGAAGAAGATTCTGGCTTTGTGCCTGATGAGATTCCTACCAAGGCTAAGTAGGACAAGGCTGAGAAAACTGCCAAGAAGCCTACCACAGAGGCTACCTCATCTAGGAAGGTAGTCAGAAAGGAGTATGCCAGCTCAGGGACAGTGAAAGCACCAGAGAGTGCTAGGGCAACAATGACTGTTGAGCCCCCAGAGAAATCCATGCCCAAGAAGGCTGGAGAGAAGAAAAGCAGAAAAAGAATCATACATGTTGTTGGTAGACCTACCTCAATGTATGAAGAACCAGCTGAGGCTAACGTTGAGGAAGAGGAAGAGCCAGCTCCCAAGGCTCCTCCTAAGAATAAGAAGAAGAAGCTTGCTGATGCTATGCCAAGCCAAGCTCCATCCAAGAGCAAGCCAGCTGCTTCCAAGAAACCCACTGCTTCAAAACCCAAGAGGTTTTCCAGAGACATCCCAGCTGCTACCAAGAACAAGACTTCTACTTTCAGAGAAGTTGAGGATGAAGAAAGGTCTGTTTTGATGAAGCTGAGACCACACCTTCCACAGCATAATGCCAGCCATCCAGTTGCTGAAGACATGAAGAAGAGGAAGGACCCATGACTGAGTGAGTGGAGAGAAATTGATCCTTACTCTCGAAGGAGAAAGACAGCTGTAGACTACAGGTTCTACACAAAAGAACAGCAATACTTCTATGAAACAGTTCTGCTTGACAAGAGCCCTGCAGTAAGTGACATGAGGTATGTGGACTGGAAGCACATCAAGGACAACCAAGATTACTTTCCAAGTGTGCAAGATAACTTCCACTGCATTGGTATTGATGAGTTTGTTGGTAAGGAGTTCACTTCTTGGAACGACGAGATGATCATGCAATTCTACTCCACTGCACATTTCTATGGAGATGGTAGGATTGTATGGATGACAGAAGGCACCAGGTATGAATCCACAGTTGAGGAGTGGGCTGCCATCTTAGGAGCTCCACAGGTGGAAGACGGTGACCTAGATGTGTACTCTGAGTCCAAGGCAAATCACAATGCCATGAAGAACATGTACAATTAGATCCCTGCTGCAAACTTGCCATCTCACAAGTTTGGATCCATTTACTTCCTCCAGGCTGGTCTACGCACGATCAACACCATCTTGAGGTATACCTTGATGCCTAAGTTTGGAGATGGGAAGATGATAAGAGGCTATTCTATCAACATGCTACTCCATCTTGATCAACACACCAGATTCAGAGTGATGGACTTGATAGTTGAGACGGTGAAGAGGACTGCTGCAGATCAGAAGAGATCATGTGGATATGCTCCGTATATTCAGATGCTTATCAACTCCAAGCTGGAGAAGCACATGTATGCACTTGATCGACCACATTTGCTACTCTTGCCAGATCTAGAAGACAATGTTGTGGTGATGGACCCAGATCATCCCACCTCAGCTACAGCACAGGCACAGGCACAGGCAGCCAGAGACTTTAGTGCTCAGGTGCCAAAGACTCAGAGTGAGCAGATGGATCTTCTCTTTACCTCTGTGCTCAGTATGCAGAAGGACATCGGGAACATCTTGAAGAACCAGGAGAGCCTTGCAAGGATTATTGATAACAAGTTTCATATTCTCAACAACAAGGTGGATGAGCTCACAATGACTATGAATGAGCTCAAGAAGGAAGTTGATGGCGTGCCCAGTCCCCACACTACAGATGATGATGAGGATAGTCCACCTCTCAGGGCAGACACTCAGTTCAGGACTCAGGCCAGATCTGCTACAGCGCCAGTTCCAGAGACAAGACCTTCTTCATCAGCACCTGCCGTAGCTCCTTCAGCTCCTCCAGCACCTCGAGTTGCTACTCCCACTCCGTCCATGACATTTGCTGAAGTCTTCGCTGATGTTGTTCTCTCGACTCCTTCATCAGCTACCGGAGGAGATCAGCCCCAGAAGAGCGCTTAGTTCTATACCTTTGAACTTTTTGGTAACTTGTTGCCAAAGGGGGAGAAGATGTATAGATCATTAGGGCTTCGAGAGAGAGAGCGTTGCCTTTTTTTATCGCTTTTCAAAACATTGATATCTTTTGGTTTGTTTGCTTGTGTTAAACTTTGTCGGTGTTTGATCATACACTTGATGTGTATTGCTACTATTTCCTATCCTTGTGATGCTTATGAGATGATCTTTCACCTTTGCTTGATTGTATTGTGCTATGATATTCATTCATATTATTCTCACACACCACCAAGTTGTATGTGACATGAAAGAGTGCCCCATGTACCTAATCGATTGTGCATTTGCATTCAAACGCAAATCCAAAATAATGCACAAATTTAGGGGGAGCTCTTGCTTATCACATACCTCTCAAAGAGACGATTATATTCATTGATTATATCATATGTCGAAGCTTTGATCTATATGTTGTCATCAATTACCAAAAAAGGGGAGATTGAAAGCACATTTGCTCCCTTGGTGGTTTTGGTAATTAATAACAACATATATGTCATTGAACTAATGTTTCTACTAAGTATATTTCAGGAAAAGTTCAATGATGGGTTAGCAAAAGGATTGTGGAGAGGCCCCTAGATGCAAGGAATTGGATTGGCAAAGCTTCAAGCAAGAGGACTCTACATTTTACTTTGTGAGAAATCACCTTGAGTCCATAGGAAAGCCAATACTATTAAAAGGGGGTAAGGTACTGTTGGTGAACAATATGCTCCACGTGCACATGTGATAGTCACCAAAAACACCCACAAGCTCTTCCACAAAAGTCTGTCCAAGCCTATCATGAAAATCGGTGCTACCAATATTTCCCACTCGGTCCCACCGATTCCCACCTCAGACAGACCCATGCCAAACCCTAGATCTTCGGTGCAACTGATTCCGCTTCGGTGCCACCGAGTTCAGCTTGCCAACTTCTTGTTACCTCGATTCTTAAAATCGGAATTTCCGAGATTTTGGATCGGCGTCACCGAGTTGTGGAAACTGACCGTTGGTCACCTTATCAGTACTGCCGAGATCTTTGTATCGGTCTCACCGAGATTCAAAAGTTGCTACCTTTGGAGCAACTTGGTACCACCGAGTTTTATACTTCGGTGTCACCGATTTGGTCACTTTAGGTGTAACGGTTGGATTTTTGGAGATGCCTATATATACCCCTCCACCACCACTCACTCGAAAGAGAAGCACTCAGAACAGATCCCCACTTATCCCATCAGATTTTCTGAGAGAGAGCCACCTACTCATGTGTTGACATCAAGCCATTCCACTCCATCCATATGAATCTTGATCTCTAGCCTCCCCAAGTTGCTTTCCACCCAATCAATCTCTTCCACCAAAGCCAAATCTGTGAGAGAGTGATTGTGTGTTGAGGAGTCTATCATCTTGAAGCACAAGAGCAAGGAGTTTATCGACATTATCGAGCCTATTACCTTTTGGAGGGTGGTGCCTCCTAGATTGGTTAGGTGTCGCTTGGGAGCCTCCTACTTCGTGTTGTGGAGTTGAACCAAGAAGTTTGTACGGGCAAGGAGATCGCCTACTTCGTGAAGATCTACCCATAGTGAGGCTAGTCCTTCGTGGACGGACGCCGTTATGGAATAGTCAAGTTTGCTACTTCGTGGACCCTTATGGGTGGAGCCCTCCGTGGACTCTCGCGACCGTTACCCTCCGTGGGTTGAAGACTCCATAAACGTGGACGTACGATAGCACCACCTATCGGAACCACGGGAAAAATCTTCGTGTCTCCAAATTGCGTTTGATCTTCCTCCCTATCCTCTACTACATATGCTTGTCTTTACTTTCCGCTGCTATACTCTTAGACATGCATGTGTAGGGTGTACTTGAATTGCTATCATTGCTAAAATCTGCCAACACTTAAATTTGGGAAAAGGTAGAATTTTTATTTGCTCAAGTAGTCTAATCACCCCCCTCTAGACATACTTTCGATCCTACAGGTGTACGATTGGGTGAGCGCGCCACCCGTCTGGATGCTGGCGACGCCGGAGCAGGAGCGGGTCTACCTGGAGTTCTGGCGACAGTAGCTCCTGCGGGCGGAGCGTCGCGAGGGTCAGCGACTCGAGGAGTTGGAGAAGGACGCCGAGGCAGAGGAGGAGGAGCGACGTGCCGAAGCCCAGGCAACGGCGGTGCAGCCACCGGCGGACGACGTCGCCACCGCCTGGGAGACGACGTTCCCCTGGGCTGGCCCGGCGTCGACCCTCGTCGACCTCACCGGCCCCGACGACGACGACGAGGATGCCTAGGCAGCGCGCCTCCTCGTTTTTATTTTAATTTTAATGTTTTTAGTTAATGCCTGGCAGACTTGTGAACTATCGTCGGTCTCTGTGGCCGGTATTAATGTATAATTAAAGTTAATGCATGTTGATGTGATTTGATAAGATGTTTGAATGTGATGTGATGTTTGAATTTGAATTTGTACTGACCTTTGAATTATAAGCAACATTTGAAATCCATTGCTTTGTGATGTTGCAATGATCATGTTAGCCTAGGTTGCAATGATCTAACAACAAATAAAATAAAAATACAAACAAATGATCATGTTTGACTATGTTGATGAGCTCCGAAAGTTAGGGTAAACAAACCATTTCTAATAGAAATCATTATAAAAATAATTTAAAATTTCAATAATGAAAAAATAAGTTCAGATCCTTCTTATTCACATAAAATGATTCTTTGGTGATTTTTTTTATTTTTTTTTCATAAACATAAACCCACTATCACTCTCTTCTCGGACTCTATACAATCTCGTACGTGATAGCTCATTTGTGTGAAGGAGTTTTCATGGAAATGTCCATAAACCAAGATTATTATTTTTTGTCATAACCATGTCACATACAACGGCATTGTGTGCAGGTCTTCCATTTTTTGATTTTTTTGGAATTTGTTCTGCTCATTTGAACTTGGAAATGGTAGCTTACCTCAACAAAAGATTTTTCGTCAAAATGTCCCTAAACCAAGTTTATATTTTTAAGGTAACTATGTCTTATAAAACAACGAACCGCGAAGGTTTTCTATTTTTTGTTTTTTTTTGAATTAGTTAAGGACATTTGAAAGTTGGTCAAACCTAAGATAACCCCGCTGACCGGCTCAAAACCCCGCAGCATCTCTCCAAACCCTAGCGTTGAGCTGCAGCCGGCCGATCATACCCTAGCGCCAAGCGACAGCCCTCGGATATGGTCTTCTAGAAGGAATTCAGAGGGTGGACTGCGTGCAGGCTCTGTGCCGTTGGATCACATGGACGGCTCTGCATCGTTGGATCGTTGGGCGATCCGCGAGAGGTTGGTTCTACTCGCCCATTCGTATGTCCCAAAATGAAACCAAGTCCTTGTTGGGCCTTCGCAAGGCGTTGAATGTCGAAGGCCCACAAGGATAAAAGAGGCCTATAAAATGATGCACGCGCTAGTTCTGTTTTTTTCTTTATTGATTTGATTGCACCGTTTTTTCTTTATTGATTTGATTGCACCGTTTTTTCTTATTGATTTGATTGCACCATTTTTTTTCTTTATTGATTTGATTGCACTGTTTTGTTTCATGCAATATGACCACCAACAAATAAAAAATGGGCTACCAAATTAGTTTCATCATGCAAAAAATAGTTTCTTTTCCTTCTTCTTTTTCAACATCAACATGGCTCATATTAGATTGAAAACTTCATTACACAACCGGACATCTCATATTAGAAAGGGTAAATCCATACAAAAGCATGCAAGATGTAAAACCTACGTACTACATAGTAGAACCTATCTACTCTTCGTCGGAGATGTGGATGATCTCCGTGCCCTCTGGTGGATAAATGGCCGCCTGTCACAGCTCCGCCCCCTCCGGCGCCTACGACTACTCTGCCGCGTCCTCTGCCTCTATCTCCGCCTCCAGCTCGTCGAAGAAGGCGTCGGCCTCCGCCTGCCTCTGCCAGATGAGCCGGCGGTTGGCCTACACCTCGGCCTCATCCCGGATGGAATCCAGGATGGCCTGCTGCTCCGCCATCTCCTCCGGATGGTCGACGACAAACTCCACCTCCGCCTCCGGGTTGTCCTCCTCCATGGCCGCCGGCTGATGCTCCTCCTCCTGCTGCTCCTCCTCCTCCTCCGTCTCCGGTGAATCCGGAGGGAGACCCACAACGATGCGGGCGGCGCGGCAAGCCTGCATCTCCGCCTCGATTTGTAGGCGCCGCTCCGGAGTGAGCTGCACGTAGGTGGTGATGAGGCGCCGGACCATCCTGACGGTGAGGGAAGTGCGAGAGGAGGCGGATGGGCTCGGGCAGAGGCGGGGTGGAGGGAGGAGGAGGATGTGCAAGGCTGGGGGACGTCAGCCGGCTTAAATAGCCGACTGTGGCCTCGGGCGGTGATCCGAAGCGGCGCCACGCGACGTTCACACCGCGCCGACGGTCGAGGCGCCCGTCGGACCGTTGGGTTTCCCAGCGAGTCCGTGTGGGGCCACGCCGTCAGACCGACGTGGCGGGCGCCTGTGAAAAGACGCCTGTAAAAAGGGATGGAGGGAGTGGCGCGCATCGGCCCAACAGTCCACCGAAACCAGGGCCCCGCTCGTCAGCAGTTAACGGTCAAACCATTGACCCGACGTCATCCTCCGTTGTGACCATTTGTGAGGGTTTCGGACAAGAGAGTGGGGAAAAGTGAGCAGTTGTTAAGAGCGTGGGGGTGAATGAGTACAACTAAGGAACGAGGGCATAGGAATAGAAAACCCTACTTTTTAACGTAAGAAACATCTTCCGAGGGAAATAATTCTTCTATGAGTTCCTTTCCTCAGGGTTATCATGTTGACCATGCTTTGTTGACTTACGATCCGAACTATGCGGAGGAAAGGTTAATTTGGGGATGAAACCCCTAGGTATGGCTTGAGAACACCAATATTTTCACTTCCATCGTAGCCGACCAGTTATATTTTTAAGAACGCTAGCTTTCGGCTTCACCCATCCGATGTACTAAACCGGATGACCCGGAAGTAACAATCGCAGAGGTGCTCCCTTTACCCCCTAGCCGAACAGTCGAGAACGTAGGGGGTAAGCATAGGAGCCAGGCAACCCAGCTTCGCAAAATCGTAAGGCAAACCGATGCATATAATGGTTTGAAAATGATTACAAAGGAAAGGTGGCACACATATATTAAACATGAGTGCACGAAAAATGAACTACGGCTTTATTAACATTGGTAGGACCTGAGTTACTTGGGCAATATTCGATGTGGGTGGTGGTGGGATAAAAAATTTGACCCCAGCCAGATGTGGGCTTGAGGTCCCGAGGTGCTCATCCGGGGACGGATGCGTCGATGTAGATCTGACCGAATTGGATCGGATGTCCGAACCCTTGGATTCTTCCGATCGGTCGAGCTCGTTGTTTTCCATCGAATGGTACTTCGACTCTAGGAGGCCTTTAATCAAGTCTGGAGGGGGAGCCTGAAGCTCAGGAGCGAGTTCCACACCGCCGCCCTTTTGCTCAGAAGGGAGAAGGTGCGATTTGTGGAGCCTCCTTCATCGGTTGATCCGACGACGGGGGATTTTGGCGCAAAGAGTATGCCGTCGAGTTTTTGGTCGTCGATCGACGCTTCCATTGTTTCGAGTCGATCACACAATGGGACCTGTATGGGCCACCAATGTCGGTACTAAAACCGGCTGATCTCGGGTAGAGGGTCCCGAGCTATGGATCTGGGTTCAATGGTAACAGGAGACAATGTTTACCCAGGTTCGGGCCCTCTCGAAGAGGTAAAAACCTACGTCCTGCTTGATTGTATTGATGATGGGGTATCGAGTACAGGATGATGATATACCTCGAGATCGGTTGTGTATGCTCTAAACCCTAAGATGAGTAATTGTGCATCTGCGGACTAAAACCCTCAACTTATATAGATGCCTGAGGTACCTAGGTTACACATTAGGTCGGTTGTCGATGTGCCGAATACAAGGTTGTCCTTGGAGTGTCTGTCAAGTCTTCAACGGTTTTCAACTTTGTCCACGAGTAAGTCTTTAAGCTTCGTCGGTCCTCCAGGCGGTGTCTTAGTGGGCCCTAGTTCGGCCCATGAGCGTAGCACACCTCGGGCCGGTACCCCCTTGTCCAGGACACCCTCAACGGGAGATAGTCGACGAGTTGCTAGGACGGGGATGGGATTGAGACAGGGTCGGGACGGGGCTATGTTAAGTTGGGGAACTGAGGCTTAGTGTTCGTTGGGTGGGTCTGGCTAGGACGAGGGGTTTTCCTTTGGGCCTTTTACAAAATTTGGGTAGTTCAGACACCATGACTTACAACCCTAATTTCCTAAAAAATATTGGGTTTCTTAAACTGCTACCCGATTAAGTGATCGGGTATTTCGGATTCGGGTTTGGGTAGGTTTTATACCCAGCGTGACTTCTTCGAGTTTGCCTTCCTGGTTTCGATCCTCCTCAAGACGTAGTCAACGGAGCTCCGATGTATCTTCTTGTAGTCTCCATGGGGCGGCGAGGTTAGGTTTGCAAGTCACGCCTGTGCGACGACCAGATTTGGTGTCAGTTGTTTCATATATTATTCAAGGGTTTAACAACGATGACTACGGATCTAGGGCATTGGTCCTTAGAAACACATGCATGAAGACTTTCGGGTTGTCCTGGACAAGGTCAAGTCAGCTCCAGCAGAGGTACGACGACAACAGCGTGTCGACGGCTCATGCTGACGGCGTAGTGGTCATTTGATGATGTAGAAATCTCGATGTAATTTTTATTATGCTCGAGCTGCTTTGTACTTCTGGTGAACTATTATAATAAATTTAATCTTTTTGCGAAAAAATAATAAAAAATATGATTTTTTAGCTTACATCAAAACATATCTCATCATCAATTTTTACACGCATGTACTCCCTTGGGTACTAAATATAAGCATTTTTAGATATTTCAATACAGACACATAAAGAGCAAAAAGAATGAATCTACGCTCTAGAATACCTCTATATACATCCGTATGTAGTTTATATTAAACTCCCTAAAATGTCTTATATTTAGAAATGGAGGGAGTAGCATACATATCTAATAAGTATGCGTATGTTTCTTTGGATTTTTTAAACTTAAAAGGCTGATTTTGGATTTTTGAAAACGTCGAGATTCATAAAGCCTGAGAGCCAAGAATCATCACTATTAGCATACATTGCAAGTCATACTGAAGATTGTTCCTCGAAAGTAGAAGATCAACGTCCCATATTCACATATGTATCTGCTAGAAAAATCGTCAACGTGTCCCACCTTGTACCATTCCCCGGGATGTTGGTGCAATGCTTTCTCTAAGAGCATCTACAGTCGGACTCCCTATATACTTCTCAAACGTCCGGAACGTCCTCCCGGTCATTGACCGGTCACAAAAATGCGACCCAACCGGACCCTTCATATCCGTCTCAAACGCCCGGACTGACCGGCACCCCTCATATCCATCTCAAATATGGGGCCGATATGAGGGCTCGCGGACGCGTCCGGACACGCCCGGTCAGTCCACCACGTAGGACGCGACCCCACTCCGGACCACCTTTTCTCTTTTCTTATTTATTATTTTCTTTCTCTCTCTTCTTCTCCACCAATCACGTGCAAATGACCGGACATATGAGAAAAAAAATGAGAAGTGTGGCTGCGCGGACCAAATTATAGGGGCTCAAAACGGACACGCCCGGTCACTGACCGGGCGCATCCGCGGACGTTTAAGGGGTCAGATTTGCTAGGTCCGACTGTAGATGCTCTAAGTTTCTTTGTACCAAAGAGACCAATGGTGTCTAGAAGATCGTTTGACCTTGGGAGATCTCATGAGCGGACGTTGAAGAGGACCGCATGGACTTTTCTCCGCCATGTCTAGAATGGAGTAGATCTCGGTAGGGAAGTAGGACAGCGAGGATTATTCCTGGTGGTTTCATGTGACCTGCCTGGGGCTGATCAGTTCCGCCATGATCCCTAGGTCCTGCCCTTTTGAGCTGGCCCACGACGGATCGCACGCTGCCAAAACGGCAACTCCTCTCCTCCGCTGATTATTCTTCTGGTGCATTTTTTTTTCCTTTCGAGAACAAATATTCTTCTGGCACATGGAAAAGCCGGGCAACGCGGTTGCTGAATCTTCGCTGGAAGACGGTTGCTGAATCTTCGCTGGAAGACGGTTGGGCCCGCCTTCGCCGCGACGACAACGAACCAACCGACGGCAAAGCCCATATAGAGAGTCGCAGCCAAATTGCATGCAGGTGCTTGGTGGACACGGCTATATACAAGCCCATATACGTGTACGTATGTCGCTTGCAGCGACACGGACGAATATGGTGCATAGAAAAAATGATGATTTTCTTTTGTCATATATATAAAATACTTAATCAAGCATTTGAAAAATGTTGAACCAGTATTCGAAAAATGTTAAATGTGTTTAGAGAGAATGTTGACCATGTGTTATTTTTTTAATATTGCATTTAGAAATTGTTAATCAAGCATCTGAAAAATGTGTATAGAAAAAAAATGTTGACCATGTATTAGAAAATATTCATCAAGCATTTGATTTTTTTTAATAACTGTGCATAGGGGACAATGTATTCAAAACTGTTAATCTTGTATTTCAAAAATATTAATCAAGCATTGACAAATGTTAAAAATGTGTACAAAAAATGTTGACTATGTATTCAAAATTATTAAATTTATATTTTATAAATGTTAAACATGTATTACAAAAATGTTGTTGACATATAAAAAACGTAGAATGAAAAGCAAAATAAAAAAGAAAACAAAAAAATTAAAACTAAAAAGAAACAAAATAAACCAAAAGAATGAAGAAAATGAAAAATAAAACCGAAGAAACATGAAAAAAGAAAGATGAAAACAGACAAGAAAAAAAAGAAACGAAAAAAATGAAAAAATAAAACTGGAGAAAGAAAGGGAAAAAAAGTGTAAAACCAGCTCTTTTCCTCCTAGTAGGTTGCACCCAAGTTATTTAACATGAATTCGATGTTGGCTCAGTGACTATTTTAAATGGAGAAAGAAAAGAAAAAAAAATAGTGTAAAACCAGCTCTTTTCGTTCTAGTCGGATGCGCCCAAGTTGTTTAACATGAATTCGATGTTGGCTCAGTGACTATTTAAAATGGAGAAAGAAGTAAAAGGAAAACAAAGAATAAAAGAAATAAAAAAAGAAAAAGGAGAAAAAAAAAAAGAAAACTCGGGTCTTTTAACTTAAGTAGTGTGCGCCTCCTGTGTATGCAAAAACACTACTGGGTCAGTGGCTAGCTGCATTAGGCACTAAAAGAACGACCTAGGATCGAATCCCCTCACGCCCGCAATTTCTTACTACTTAGCTGCTTTATGCGAGAGATCGTTCCACCTCGCGTAAAGCAAGATATAGTCGCCGCAGCCCCCCCCCCCCCCCCCCCCCCCACACACACACAACCGAGCTGGGCGGCCCATTTTCAAACTGTAGCAGTTGTGTGAATTCTTCTGGCCTTTTCGGCTGGTTTTCTGTGTTCTGTTTCTGTCCGTTCTGGGCCGGGCTTTTTTCCTTTCTTATTTCTTTTTTCTTTTTTAATTCAATATCATGATTTTTTTTTTCAAATTTGTGATTTTTTCAAATGCAACTTTCAGCACCTCACTTTTTAAATTCGTGATTTTGTTCAACCTTCATGTACTCAAATTTCATGATTTTTTTGAAAATATCGCTAACTTCTTTTCAAATTTCTTATCTTTTTGCAAATTCGCAGTTTTTTAAAACATGCAAATTCGCAGTTTTTTAAAACATGCAAATTTGCAAATTAGTACTCCTAGGAGTATGTACTCCTATGCCAGGTGTCCCACGTTGCTTCAATGTCCCGGCATACCAATTGAGAATTGGTTATCTTTTAATTTAAATATAGACTGGATAATATCTCATGCAAACCTCCATTTGAGAATTTGTTAGCATGCTCTCGTAAATAGGGATTCGGGCTTGTTGTATCGTGCTGAAAAACTGTGATGCAGGTGTATTAGGAAAATATATACGCTCATGTCATGCGTTAAAAAATAGAAGAAGGCGGCGACGGCGGCGACGACGGCTGACAATTAGATGCGTCGTCCGGCTAGATGTACGACTGACATCTTCACGCGATCAAAGAGGAAATTGATCCCACGCATCTTTATCCCAATCGGCATCGATCTGGGCAAAGGCTCCACGCATGCATGCGACTAGACGTGATGAAATTATCTGCATCCCTCGGCCGATCTATCTCCCTCATGCCCGGGATGAGCTTCGCGCAGTGCCGCTCCTTGCTCTCGCTTCAGGATATGAAGCGGAAAAATCGCCGTGCCCGTAACACCGACACAGCCCTCTTCACCAACGCTGGCAACCCTGGCAAGGGCCCCGGCAAGGGCAAGAAGAAGAAGAAGGCTGCCACCGACGCCGCCAAGGACGCCGCGCCCGCCCCGGCACCCGCGCCCGCCGCGCCGCCAACCGCTGCCGCTCCTTCCTGGCCGTCACCGCAGCACCCCTGGAACGGTGCCATCCAGATGTGGCCCTATGGCCAGGGGGCATGCTCGGCCGGCAGCAGCCCGCCTACGCCCCGCCTCCCAGCTACGTGCCGAGGCACGCCCCGTCGCCGCATGCATTCTACGCTCAGAGCCCGTACGGTGTCGCCCCCGCCCCCTACGCCTACAACTACGGCTACGCACCTGCGCAGACCAACTATGGACTCGGTGCCCCCGCTTCACCGGCACCGTCGACGGCCTCCTGGGACCAGGCCGCGCTGATGAACCAGTTCCAGACCATGGGGCTGCAGGCACCCACCAGGGAGTGGGTGATGGACACTGGCGCTTCCTCCCACTTCGCCTCCGACCCCGGTATGCTCACCTCCGTGTCCCCTCCTTCTTCCTCTCGACGTGCTGTCGTTGTCGGTAACGGTTCCACCCTTCCGATCACCGGTACCGGACATGCACGTTTTCCTATTTCCACTTCCTCTCGTCCTCTTTACCTTCGTAATGTCTTAGTTGCTCCTAACATAGTTAAAAACCTTTTGTCTGTTCGTCAGTTCACCATTGATAATCGTGTCTCAGTCGAATTTGACCCTCTTGGTTTTTCTGTGAAGGACCTTCTAACCAGGACCGAGATTCTACGCTGCAATAGCTTCGGGGCCCTCTACTCGATCCGCCCCTCCTCCACCAGCCAGCCATACGCCTTCCTCGTCGTCGATCCCGCTCTCTGGCACCGCCGGCTAGGGCATCCTGGGCGGCCCGTCATGGAGTTATTAGCTCGTTCTTCTATTATTCCTAGGGAAAAGAATAAAAGTAGTTTGTGTCATGCTTGTCAGTTAGGTCGTCATGTTCGTCTTCCTTTCTCCTCGACAAATCGTGTAACCACTACTCCGTTTCAAATAATTCACTGTGATTTGTGGACATCTCCTGTTGAGAGTATCTCTGGCTTTAAGTATTATCTCGTTTGTCTCGATGATTTTACTCAGTATGCATGGGTCTATCCTCTACGGTCTAAGTCAGAAGTTTTCTCACACCTGTCGTCCCTTCACGCATTAGCACTCACCCAGTTTAGTGCACGCTTGCAGGCTATTCAGTGTGATAATGGTCGCGAGTTCGATAATTCCCTCCTCCATTCGTTTGCCCAACACCATGAAATTGCACTCCGCTTTTCATGTCCATATACCTCGCAACAGAATGGAAAAGCTGAACGCATTATTCGTACTCTTAATGACATTACTCGCACGCTCCTTATTCAGGCCAGCATGCCGCCTCGTTTCTGGGTCGAGGCACTTCACACAGCCGTCATGTTGCATAATCGGCTGCCTTCCAAGGCAATCTCGGATCGTGTTCCCTTCCGTGCCTTACTTGGTGTGGATCCTGCATATGCTGGTCTTAGGGTTTTCGGATGTCTATGCTACCCCAACACCACCGCCGTTGCTCCGCACAAGCTTGCGCCTCGCTCCGTGCCCTGTGTGTTCCTTGGGTATCCATCCCGGCATCATGGCTATCGCTGCCTTGATCGCTCCACCCAAAAGATCATCATCTCCCGCCATGTCGTGTTCGATGAGTCCACGTTTCCCTTTGCCTCCCCTCCGTCCTCGCCGTCCCCTACTGCCTCCCTGCAATCGTATGATTTTTTGCAGGACACTGAGCAGCCGACGTTGTCGACGCCGTTCACCGTGCCAGGCACGGTCCCACCGGCCGCTGGCGCCGCCACGGCACCCTCGACGCCGCCACGGTCGCCGTCACCCTCGACGTCGACAAGGTCGCCATCACCCTCGACGCCGCCAAGGTCGCCGTCCTCGTCAGCCACGGCGCCACGGGCCCCTGCCGCGGCCACGCCCGCGAGCCCTGCCGGGAGCCCTGCCGCCGCTGCTTCTCCTGCCGCGGCAGCCTGCCGTGGCAGCGGTTTGGACGGTTTTCCTGCCGCGGCAGCCTGCCATGGCAGCGGTTTGGCCGGTTTTCCTGCCGCGGCAGCGCCTCCTGCCGCTGCATCGCCCGTCGCCCCTGCTGCGCCACCGCCACCGCCCCGCCGTCAGCGGGACCCGCCTCCGCCACCGTCTCACCCAATGGCCACTCGTGCTAAACGGGGGATTGTGCAGCCCAAGGCAATATTTGATCTTCATGTTGAGGGATTATCTCCCATACCGAAGACTTATCGCGGTGCTCTCAAGGATCCGAATTGGCACTCCGCCATGGTTGAGGAGTATGGCGCTCTTCTCTCCAACAATACTTGGGACCTTGTTGATCCACCTCGCAATGCTAATATTGTCACAGGCAAGTGGATCTACCGTCACAAGATGAAGTCTGATGGTTCTTTGGAACGATACAAGGCTCGTTGGGTGCTCCGTGGATTTACTCAGCGCGAAGGTATTGATTTCGATGAAACCTTCAGCCCTGTCGTCAAACCAGCCACTATTCGCACAGTGCTCTCTCTTGCGTTATCAAGTGACTGGCCCATACATCAGCTTGACGTCAAGAATGCGTTCCTCAATGGCACTCTCACAGAGACTGTGTATGCTCGTCAGCCTTCTGGGTTTACTGATCCAAACTTTCCCGATAAGGTCTGTCGTCTCAACAAATCACTCTATGGTTTGAAGCAGGCACCTCGAGCATGGTTTCAGCGGTTTGCCTCGTTCATTGCATTGGTTGGTTTCATTGGCTCCAAGTCCGACAGTTCGTTGTTCGTCTATCGGCGTGGTGCTGACATGGCCTATCTCCTGCTCTATGTGGATGACATAATCCTGACTGCGTCTTCCTCAGCATTGTTGCACAGTTTGATTGCCTCTCTTCGTACAGAGTTCAGTATGACAGATATGGGCGATCTTCATTACTTTCTGGGCATCTCTGTGACACGCAGCAAGGACAATTTGTTCCTCTCACAGGAGAAGTATGCATTGGACCTTCTTGACAGAGCTGGTATGTTACAGTGTAAATCCATCTCTACTCCAGTTGATACTGCCTCCAAACTTTCAGCCAGGTCCAGTGATCCTGTTGCAGACCCGACCGAGTATCGTAGCATTGCAGGAGGTCTTCAGTACCTCACGTTTACTCGGCCAGACATCTCTTATACTGTGCAGCAGATTTGTCTTCATATGCATGATCCTCGGGCTAATCATTTGCTCCTCGTCAAGCGTGTTCTTCGCTACATCCGCGGCACCACCAGCTATGGTCTCACCTTGTTCCGACGCAGCTCCAACAAGTTGACGGCCTATTCTGACGCTGATTGGGCAGGTTGCCCAGACACTCGACGGTCTACCTCAGGTTACTGTGTCTTCCTCGGCGCTAACCTGGTGTCATGGTCTGCTAAGCGGCAGCACACGGTCTCTCGCTCCAGCGCCGAGGCCGAGTACAGAGCGGTTGCGAATGTGGTGGCCGAAACTTGTTGGTTACGGCAGCTTCTTCAGGAGCTTCATCGACCGGTGACTGGTGCCACTGTGGTTTTCTGTGACAATGTGAGCTCGGTTTACATGACACAGAATCCTGTTCATCATCAGCGCACCAAGCATGTGGAGATCGATCTACACTTTGTACGCAATCGCGTCACCACAGGCGAGGTCCGGGTTCTACACGTTCCGAGTTCTTCCCAGTTTGCGGACATTTTTACCAAGGGATTACCATCACCTCTCTTCTTGGATTTTCGGGACAGTCTAAACATTCGTCGACGCCCGTTTACGACTGAGGGAGGGTGTTAGAATATATAACCATATTGTATTTGTATAGATATATGGTTGTATATGTGTAGTCCGTGTATAACTGTCCGTGTATTATACGGTACGAACTCAGCCTTGTAAGTCTATATAATGAGCAATACAAGGCACCACAATGTGTGGTTTCCCCTATCTTACAACATGCATACCTTATTCCTTCTGTACAGTACTAATTCAAGCTGCTGGAGATGACATAATTTGTACCTATTATTGTTAATTCTTTGCATCTATTGATCTAATGATATTATGCTTTGTACAGGTCGTACTAGTGAAGTCAGGAGCCGGGCCCGTCGACGGCGGAGACGGGATGCGGACGGCGGCTCAACAACGAAGACGAGATTCATCGGATGGTGGCTGGACGACGAGGGACCGTGATGCGGCCAAACAAGACCGGCGATTATAGATGTTCTCTCAGCTCAATTAATTAGTGCGGTGGGCTGGTGGCAATGTGAAGACCGACGACTGGTGTGTCGAACATTGTTCAATGCATTCATGCATGGCAAGTGAAATCAGCTAGACTAGCTTGCTCCGAGTTTGTCTACCTCTCTACTAATTCACCACTCACGCCGGTGGCCGGGAATATGCTGCCAGGATCAAAAACATGAAGAACAATGTACATCTTGCCGTTCAATTGTACTATATACTACTTAACATGTATTTCCTTTTTTGGGCCACATATACAACTTTAAATAAAGTATATACCTTCTACTGAAATACAAATGGTCTATATTTACTCCCTCATGGAAATTAAGCATATGCCTCCTCACACATGATGTGGTATATTCTAGGAGTATCAACCTATTTCTTATATATTCTAGGAGTATCAAAAACAAATTTAGTTTGTACTCTCTCAATACAAATTCAGTATATACTCCTCGCAGAAAAAGTATATACTCCTTCAAAAACAAATTCAGTATGTACTCTCTCAATAAAAATTCAGTATATACAAAGTCATGTTAGTATATACTCCTCGCAAAAAAGTATATACTCCTTCAAAAACAAATTCAGTATGTACTCAGTCAATACAAATTCAGTGTATACTACTTAAAAAAATTAATATATACCTGTCAAAGAAATCAGTACATAGTCCTCATATATAAGCAGTTTATACTCTTCAAAAAAGGCAGTATATACTCTTTTTTAGGGGAAAAGTCAGTATATGCTCCATTAGAAAATGCGGAGGAAAAATATAACTTCATGTTTTTCTTGTGTTTCAGATATATACCTAATCTAATTGCAGGTGTAATTCCTAGCGCACGGTTCATATGCATGGCATATAGTCCTGTTGACCAATGTAAAAATACGTAAGGTATATGCAAAACGTGACGTCTAGGATAGGCTTCCAATATTTTTAAACTTAAGGCACCGGCTGCATGCCCTTGCTTATAGGCAGTTGTTATGCATGCATAGATTAGTTGGTTTTGCTTCTTGTATGGATGTGTTCAACGGATATCTATATATAGGGTCGCGCTATTCGTCACCCTGGGTGAGGAATAATTATTCTTCACCCCCCTCTATTTTAACATCAATGCACCGTAATTTTACGTTCCGTAAATTTTGTCTTATTTCATACGTAAAAAGAGACCATAAGAAAATATATAACACCGTAAAAAATATTTTATGTCACGTAAAATTACAAACATAAAAAAATAGTGTAAAACGTACAATAAATTCATTTTTTCTAGTCTTGTGACCTATATTTTTGTTTTCTTATGTCAAATTTTATGTAGTGAATCAATATAAATGTAACTATTTGTATTTCAAATGTAATTTATTAATAAATCGACTGTAAGATTATCTTAGGTGAAGAATAATTTATTCTGCACCCTGGATGATGAATAGAGTTTCTATATTCTGCTAACACCACGAAACGAACCGGACACAACCCCCCCCCCCCCCCCCCCCCCCCCCCCCAACCCGTGCAGCCCATTACCCATCTTCCCCACCCCCGCACCACAACCCTCCTCCCACTTCCCCACCCCGCAGTCCAAACCTCCAGCTTCTTGCTCTCCCCTGCGCACCCACCCACCCCCAACCCGCCTTCTTCATCCCCCACTCCACCCCCAAACCTCCATTGTTCCTTCGGGAGCGGCGCCTCCACCGCCGCCAGGGGCCCGGGCCTGCACCGCCTACCTTCCCGCGCTACCGCGCCGCCCTACCACTTCTCCGCGTCACCGTTCCTACCTCAAGCAACGCACCGGATCCGTATTTCCCAGTGGCACCTCCCTCGAGCCACGCGTCGGATCTGTTGATCCCGGCGGCGCCTCCCTCGAGCCATGCGTCGGATCCGTCGATCCCGGCAGCGCCTCCCGCGATCCACAATGCCTCCTCTTTTCTTCTCCGGTCGCCGTGGAAGACGAATTGGTCGTCGGAGCCTAGCGGGCGACCACAAAGTTGGAGAAATCGACGCGTTGGTCCATCTCGCCGACCACAACCTCCTCATAGCGATGGTGACATGGTCCTGGACTCATCTCCGTCGGCCAAGGGATCTGTTGACCTTTTTCGTTTCTAATTTTTTGTTTTTCTTGCAGTGGGGTTCGTCATACAGTGCAGTTTGGGCGCCGGAGCCTGTCACCGGAGCCGGATGAACCTGATGCTGCCCGGCAGCTCCGCGCCGCCCCCTCCACGGAACTGGTGGGATCCACCGTCAACTCTTTTTCGGCGAACGCGGCTCCGGCGACAGGACGGCACACAATGTTGAAACTGGTCGCTCGCGCGAGTTTTTTTTCAGATTCAGTGCGGCAGCGTGCGGTTCCATGGCGTCCTTTGTGCAGTGCGGATGGGCGTGGCATGCATTATTATGTTACGGGTCCAACACCGGTGGGTCGCGGGGACCCTCAAGTGAGCATCGCCCCTGTTTCCCTCTTCCACCTCCCCTGATCTCCTCGGTTGCAAGAGCGAAGCCGGCAGGGGCTCGCCTGCACCATGGCACGCGCGTGAGCGCCCCATCCTCCACTGCCGCACCCTTTGCTAGCGACCAGCGTGTCAGACGACAACGCATACACGTGGGCGTGCAGTTCGCCAGTGCCACGTGTGCGGTACACTGGGTCCGGTGCTGCAATTTGGTCACACATCTGTGTGCAGTCCTGTCCAGTGCAGCAGGTTTGTGGAGGACGCCTACTTGCTTGAAATGACTGTCTTTTATATGGCCCTTGGAGAGAAACTGCTGCTCCACTTACGTAGCAAGTTTATGATGTCTAAAATTCTGTTGGCAATCCAGGGGATGCACAGCGTGCTGATGTTCTATTTGTTTTTTTGAAGTTCACTCTATGTGTGTTGCAGTACACTGCCGCTCGGGGTGCCCTACAGTCCGATGGAGGGACACATGCAATGCTCTGTTTGCTTTCCTGTAAAAAGAAGTCGCGCTCGGGGCACACTGCAGTCCAATGCCGGGGAGCGTGCGGTGCTCTGTTGCTTTTGGTGTAAAAAAATAACAAAGCATTTATAATACAAGTGAAAAAATGCAGCTCGCTTGTTTGTAATTTATTAAAACATTATGTAGTTCGTTTGTAAAACTATTTTACCGTTCACTAGTAAAAAAGCTTCTAACAGGCAGTGATATGTTCAACCACCTCTCTTGCGGTTCACTTGTCGGCATAGAGAAGGACAGCGATGTGAACCGCTTCGGTGGGAGCAGCAGGGAGTCTTGGTATCTTTGATGAAAAAAGTGAGAACAAAAATAATAATAATGAGGTTCAGTAGCATCGACCATGAAGTCCACACGAGAATAAAACCAGAAGTGGAGTACACACGAGAAGAAAAACAAAAGACACGAAAAGGACAAAAAAATGTCATGCATTTCACTTTGATGCATGTCGCGGTTTGCTTGCTAGTTTGATGCGGTGCAGTTTTCCTTTTGAAGCAGTGCGGTCGGCTCTCTGATTCTCTTCATTTCGTAAATGTAGAAAATTGTTACCGAAACAACAAAAAAAAGCAATGGGGGTTCACTTCTCTATAGTGTTGAGGTTCACTTACGCCCAACGTGAAGTGCGGTCCACTTCCTCGTCTTGAAAATTTTACGTTTGACAAAAATAAAATCATGAACTTCACTTGCCCGTCCAATGCAGTGCGTTTTTTCATGTGATGCTGTGCGTTCTTCTGTCTGATGCGGTTCACGCGTCGATTTTGGTGTCGCGAAAAAACAGAGTGTCCGCATTTCGGTAAAATCAAAACTGCTCTTAAACCGTAAGGAATTAGAGGGAGTGTTCTATATGAAAAGGTTGCGTCTCGTCGATATATTTCCAACGCCGTATCATTTGCATCATTCCGACGAGCGGTTTGAAAAAATTTACGAAAATACGCTCGCTGTCACTCGTAGTCAGCCGCACCGTTTTCAAAATTCATTTAAAACAGTGAGGAATCTCAACAAATGATCAACACATGAAAGTTTCGCCTATTCCATAGCTTTTCAATGCCATATCGCATGCCTCGTTCCGATAAACAGTTAAAAAACAGCAGCAAAAACAGTAAAAAATCAAAAAGAATTGAAAAACAGAATTCCGTTTTTGAGTAAATTTGAAACTGCTCTTAAACCGTAAGGAATTAGAGAGAGTAATCTACATGAAAAAGTTGCGGCTCGACGATATATTTCCAACGCCATATCATTTACTTCATTCCGACCAGCGGTTTAGAAAAAACACGAAAATGCGCTCGCTGTCGTCCGTCAGGCGCTCACCATTTTCGGAACTACTCTTAAACCACGAGGAATCTCGAAAAGTGTTCAACATGACGAAGTTGCGAATTTTCCGTAGCTATCCAATGGTATATTATACGCCTTGTTCCGACAAACGGTTTAAAAACTGGAGCGAAACGGTGTCGAAAATATGCGTGCAGTTTTTTACGACGGGAAGTGCACTCGCATCAGTACTGTAGTGTTGTTGCTTCAACAGTGACGCGCACTTCCGTTGAGCGTCCAGTTTGGAACTAATATTAGCAGAATAGACCGGCTGTATATATATATACCACCCCTCTGGGTTGCAGTGCCACCCTGTGGTATCTCCGTTCAATGCATGCCTCGTGATCTGTGCAAACACTATGCTACTGTCATTCCTCCATCAGGGTTAAGTTAACGGAGCATGGTAATGATCACACTAATACGGTTCCAGTAGAGTATGTGTCAGACTGGGGGTATCAAATGTCAGATGATGAAAACTTAACCAAACAGATTCTCTAATAGTATAAAAACACAATAACTTACTAAGTTTCGATAATAGTACAAAATAGTTGGTTTATGATTAAGACTTATATTACCTAAAAGAAGTTCTCATGAACTCAAAAAAGATTCCCCAAAAATGGATCCATGCGTATACACAGTATCAACATTTAATCTTGTTATTACTTAGTGCTAATGAATCCGCGTCACTCCAATTTAATAAATGGATGACTAATCAATGATAGACCTAAAAGATGCTACACAGATCTCAAATCCAGATCAGACGGAAGCCAGAGGGGTGACAATGCCCCCAGGTGGCAATATATATATATATATATATATATATATATATATATATATATATATATATATATATATATATGGAAAAAAGTTAATCGATTTTGAGAAAAGAGTTCATCGAATTTGAAAAAAGTCAAAGTATTTGATAAAAGTTCATCAAATTTGAAAACAAATCATTGAAGTTTATAAAGAGTTCATAACATTTGAAAAAGAGTTCATCGAAATTGAAAAGAAGTTCATCGAATTTGAAAAAAGTTTATCAAATTTGAAAAACATTCAATGAATTTGTAAAAAAGTTCATCGATTTTGAAAAAAAAATTGATCCAATTTTAAAGCATTCATCAATTTGGAAAAAAGTTTCACAAATTTTAGAAAAACACACATTAAAGAAAACATAAATAAGAAATAGAAAATGATAAGAAAAAATGAAAATGAAAAACGAAAAAACCAAACCAAACTGAAGAACGAAATAAGAGAAAAAAGCGAAGTATCTTTACTACAGCGAGGTGATGGCTTTTGTGGTTAGAGTGGAGCACTCGCAACGAAGGGGTTGCGGGTTCGAACCCCGCTTCACGTTTGCGGGGCTGGCCTGCTAGGCCTCCCGTTCGAGCGCTAACGGCGCTAAGCGGCGCTGAGAGCGACGAATAGGAGCTCTCGAGAGCAATGAAACATATCACTTAACACGAATTCGAGCGATCGCTCGCGTTGGGATGGGAGTGGTCTTTTTTTTAGTGTTGGGATGGGAGTGGTCTGGTACATTACACATGTATCAATAGCTCTTCTAGCACATATGATATGAACAA
Source organism: Elymus sibiricus (assembly GCA_039707655.1). Taxonomy (NCBI): domain Eukaryota; kingdom Viridiplantae; phylum Streptophyta; class Magnoliopsida; order Poales; family Poaceae; genus Elymus; species Elymus sibiricus. The sequence continues at coordinate 380,627,919 of CM077669.1, forward strand.
TTTTGTCGTTTCTTTCCGGCAGTTTTTACCTTCTTTCCCCACTGCACCAAATCCCAATAACAAATTTAGAAAATGTTTGTAAATTTGAAAACATCCTCGTCAATTAAAAATGTACGTGAATACAAAAAAAGTCACATTTTTTTATGAATTAAGCAAATATGTGAAAAGTACTTATATTTCAAAAATGTTCATGAATTTTAGAAACATTCGTGGATATAAAATTTTGTTCATGCATTCGAAAAATGTCCACTAATTCAAAAAAGATCATGAATTAAAAATAATAATTTAAACATCTTTGCAAATTTGAATTGTTCAAGGATTAATAAAATTTAGTCAATTCAAAAATTCAAAAAGTGCAAGATTTGACTAAAAAATTGAATTCCAGAAAAAATATCATGAATTAAGAGAAAATCATTCATTTGGAATTTGTTGCTGATATGAATAATTGTTTACATTTTTTTCCAAACCCGAATTTAGAAAGATTATTTTTCAAAAAAGTTCAGGAATTTATTTGTAAGAAATGTAAAAAGGACAAAAAGACAGAAAATGTGTGAATGGTGGGGCAAAAGGTTCCAGAAGTTTTCACAACACCAGCACGGATACCCCGCTTTCTCCTGCCAAAATAGGGCGATTTGCTCGATGTGTTGTGTAGGTGATCCCACCAATACCACTCACAAAGGGCGATTTTGTATATATATTTTTTTGTCGGCAACGATATATATTATTCATGAACGACTACATGTGCACCCCGTGGGGCTTTTGGGCTAGCCCACCACGGGTGCGAGTTTCCTTTTTTCCTTTTTTCATCCTTTTCCATTTCAATTTTTCTAGCGGTTTCTTTGAATATTTTTCTTCCCGGTTTCTGCCTTTTTCCTATATATTTTTATTTTCTCGTTTGCCTCTTCAGTTTTTTCAATGAATTTTATATTCACAAAGTTCTCATAATAATACACAATTTTATTTTACAATATGCGATAATATTTTTTTAAATAAATGATGGATATTTTTTAATATGTGACAAACATATTTGAAACACAATAAATAATTTGCAAATAAGAAATTAACAATATTTAATATGCTATCGAAAATTTCAAATGCGTGGCTAACCATTTGTACTACGCGGTTAATTTAAAAAATATATGGGGTGGACATTTTTATCTAATATGCAATGGTACTTTTGAAATATGCGGTGACCTTTTTTAGAAAATTTACGATCAACTTTCATATGTATTGAACATTTTCAATTTTAAGATTTTTTATTTTCTAAAGCATTTTTAATATGTGGAATAAATAATCTAGAAAAACATCGATAACCAAGGACATGGAGCCAGAGTGGACATTATTTGGCATTTGGACTAGCCCAACATAACATGTGTTTGGTGCGAAATAGGAGGAGCTCTTTCAAAGGAGCTCCCAATTTATGCAGTGCATTTTTCACAAATAGAAATTGCGCACCATGAGTCAAAGAACTTGCCAAACGCAGCAACGTTTCCTCAAATCGAGCGAGTGCGATGGAGCAAATTTTCTTTCGCTTCATTCTCTTTTCTATGTTTTTAAAGTTACTTTTGCTTCGTAAAATCTCTTGCTGGACATTTTGAAAGATTAAAAAAATGACACAGGTTGAGAAAATGTTGACGAATTTAAAACATGATGATCTAAAAAATCATAAAAATGCTAACGAACCATGAAAATGTTGCGTGAATTTTTAGAAAGGTCCAAAAATTCTAAACTAAATGTTCATCAAATTTAAAAATAGTCATGAGTAAAATTTATTTGTGAATTAAAACATTTTCACGAATTAAAAAAATCATAGATTTCAAAAATTGTATTTTACTTTTGTTCACAAATCGCCTAGGGTTATAAATAATCTAATGTATTTTCATAAATGCTCGTGACTTTAAAACTGTTTGTGATTTTGAAAAATATTTGTGTATTAAAATATCTCCAGGAATTTCAAAGAGGTAGGAGGAAAATATTAACAAAATAAACTTGAAAATGAATATAAAATAAAAAGGGAAAAGGAAAAAAGGAAAGGAAAAATAAAAAATTAAAGCGAAAAGAATTGGGTAAAGGAACCAAAATCGAACAAAAACTAAAAAAAAAAGCATACACCTCAGCAGAAAACCCATTGCTGGAACCATATACCGGAAGAATGAAAAAGATCGGTAACAACTTGAAAGGAAGAACAAAACGATCAACTGAAAATATTAAATGGGCCTCGGCCATAAAGTGAGCTATGATTTCTCGGACCAACTAACCAAGGGGTACCCTTTGCGGGAGGCCAGCAAGTGTCAGTTTTGGTGGGCTGGTAGCATGCCACGTGGTGCGTTCTTAGCCGCCATCATGTGTTGCATGTTGGCGCTCCGTCGGGAATTTTTTCTGTACGCATTTTCGGGGCTTAGATTACTTTTACAGGGGTTTTCGACCTTTTGGTTTTCGCCCTGTATTTCCTAGATTTTGGACGACACAAATTAAGCGAAAAAATGCGCGAAAATGTGTTTTTTTTCTTCCATGAGAGGCACATATTTGCTTCTCTTGGAGGCACATATTGTCTCCCCCCGAGAGGCAAAGCTGTGCCTCTCGAAAAGAAAAGAAATTTGTTTTATTGCTTCCACGAGAGAGACAAATTTGCATCTCGTTGAGGCACAGGTTTATTTCCGCGAGAGGCATAGTTGTGCGTCTCGGAAAAGGAAAAAAAAGCTTCCACGAGAGGCACCCATTTTCTTCTCGTGGAGGCACGGGTTTGCGGCCACGAGAGGCACATATGTGCCTTTTGAGAAGGAGAAAATACATGTTTTGGGGTTCCATAGAGATATAGATTTGCTTCGCATGGAGGCACATATTTTCTTCCGCGAGAAGCACAACTGTGCCTCTTGGAAAGGAGAGAGACGTAATTTCGACTACAGTTTTTGTTCTGGATTTTTTTTGGTTTTTTCGTGAAAAAAGTTCGTTGAAACCTATTAACATGAGATCTAGTTTTAAAGATCTCGACTGAGAAATCCACTGGTGAAACGGTCCAGGATTTGAGCGCATGATTCAAGCGATAAAATGTTTTGAAAATTAAATTTACGAAAACGAGAAAACTCTCATGTTGCGACAGGTGGCGCGCATGGAGTGCACCACTTGTCAACCTCTAGGATGATGGGAACGACTTTTGCAAAGAGTACCCCTTATCTAGTGATTTCGGGGATCCCCCCTCTCTCAACTACGATTTGGCAGTAATAAGAAATACAAAGGACTAAAGGGCCATGCTGTTACTCATAAATTTTGAAAATGCCTATGTTTGGTTTGAGCCCCATGCATCCATGCCAAAAAGTTGGCATTGCCAAAGCAAGGGTGTGAGAAAAATCCTTGATAAGCTCTAGTTGTTTGGATTGTAGCGGTTTCCATTTGTTTGGAGGAAAAAAGTTTGAGCAACAATCGGCAAACTAGGTTTCTGAAATTACATTGCAAGGGGCTTAACATAAGGGGATATCATTTTTTGGGGCCATCGGGTAGTATTGGAATTCCAGTTTCATTGGCAAAAGATAAGATCCACCATTTTTTCATGAATTTGGAGATGTAGTAAGCTGTATTTGGAAGTAAGAGAGAAGGAAACATAGGAAGAGGAGACAATGTAGTAAGTTAGCAATTTTGAGCGCCCTCGTCTCGCTTAGGCATTGATGAAAAAGGCCTTGCCATTCACGGATGGGCCGAGGCTATAGACGATGCTACACATTGGTCGTGTGGTGCAAGGAGAAGATCAACCGCCTCCCTAGTGGTTTGATCTCGTGCACGACATCCGTTTGATTTGGTCGTGTCAACCGTTCTGTGTGAACCGCCGGTTTACAATATAGGCCATTTTGCGCTCGTTGGCTACAACAAGGGGCATGTTGTGCTCACCAATCTATGTCGCGTCAGCTCGTCCAACCTCAAGGTGGACATTTGCAACATGGATGGCATTATAGCTTGTCCGCTATTGTGCTCACTTCGCAACATGGATAATGTCGCGTCTACAACATGGACGAAAATGCATCCACAACACGTATGATTTGTAGCAAAGGGATGCCTGAGCGGAAGTCGGTGCTACCCCTTTAGGTTACAGCGGCGACGGTGCTACAACGCGCTAGTCCCATCGTCGCCACTCCATCTACCAGCAGTATGGTGGTTGTCGTTCTTTGGATGATGACGACCATGTGAGTACATCCTCTCTCTATCTATCGAGACACGGTAGCTAACAAGGGATTGCAGCAAAAACATTAGCTGTTATGGCTGGGATGCAATAGGCGGTGGCCCTCTCTCGAACATGACGAACGAGAGAAGGTAGAGTGAGAAAAATGTGTGGACACGCGTTTCGTTGAAGAGATAATGCTTGGGAGATAATCAGTTGGCGGGGCTCACAGGGGCACGCATTATGCAGAGGAGGCGGTCAACAAGTGTTCCTTTTCAGTCGGTTAAAGCTGAGTGCTTTCCAAAGAAAAATGAATGCCTATCCAAGCGGCCGTCGGGAGTCATGGGCACACCAATTTCTTGGCATCTATAGTATTGGTACTAAACCAAAATGTACGAACCTTTGCCCTGCACATTGGCTCACAAAAAATGGCCAGGGTGCATAGGTGGCCGGATCCTATTCCCGGCGTAGGTCGGGGAATAGCGATCAAACACGCACCCGTATACTACGCCGCTAGTTATGATTGGGCCGGCTCAATTAGCAAGGCTTCTCTTCTAGTTCTGAGAAAGTTATAGAATCTTCCGAGAGCGGGTTCTCATATTTGTTTTCTGCGATTTTCTTTTAGCTTTTTTTTTCTTATTTTCTTCTTTTCGTTTTTCTTTCATTGTTTTTATTTCTGTTTTGTCTTTTTTCCTCTTCCGTTTTCATTTCGCAAAATTTTGAAATTATTATTTTATGAAATTGCTAACATTTTGTGAATTCGTGAATCTTTTCTAAAATCATGAAAATTTTCAAATTTGTGACTTTTTACAAATCATGATGTTTTTTTAATCGTGAATATTTTTTGAATTGGTGAATGATTTTTGCAACATATGAACACTTTTTAAAATTTGCAATTTTTTTTTAACTGGCGATCATGTTTTGAAATTCATGAAAAAAATGAAATTCATGATTTTTTGCGTAAATGTGGTACCTTTTTTCGAATCTATAACATTTTAAATTTTGGGATAATTTTACCAGCTTGTGATTTTTTTTGAAATCCGGGAACATTTTCTAAATTCGTGAATATATTCTATAATTGTATAACATATTTTGAAAACCATGAACAGTTTTTGAAATCCCCAAATTTATTTAAAGAAGCAAAAAACAGAAGAGATAATGAATAGTAACTAGTAAATGTGCCCGTGCGTTGCACAGGAGTGTGTTGCAACCAACAAGAATATCACTTGTCCCGAGCCCAATAAGCATTCCTCAACGCCCCACTCCCCACCCCTCACACATAGTTCAACGTGCTTTATTTGAATAACTTTACCCGTTTTGCTGCTTATATTTGCTAGTATGTATTTTCTATAACTACAATGAATGACAACACATTTAAGAGCTAAAATGGCAATTTTAAATTTATTATACATATTAAAAACATGCCCGTGCGTTGCAACGGAAGAAAAAATCACACTGCAGCAAGGCCCATTTTATTACTCAATGGTATAAGAGCATAATTTTTTTCTCGTTGATATATGTGTAATTCTTGGGAGCAAAAGGTTAAATGATTTTAAGTATTAAAAAGGAATTAGCATCAGTATATCTTACAGAGGCATAATTGCCTATCCTCTCCCACTATTTTCCTTCAGACCATAATTTGTACTCTATATACCACCAAAATTTCAGAGTTCTCCTAAAAACAACAACATAGATTGGAGTGACGACCCAAGAAGTGTACAAATTAAAATCAAGAAACATGCATGTTATTTACTCATTTTAACTTCTATGTGGGAATATACTATAGTAAACTAAATACTTATTTGATAGGATATGACATCATACTAATGACGGTAATGACCATCTGCTGCCAATCCATGAACTCACTTGTGAAGGGTACCATTTTTTTATCAAAGAAATGACTAACTTTTAGTTTTAATTGTGCAAAATGTTCAATACATGAAAATAGATAGCATGTGAATTGCAAAAGGATGACAAAACGTAGGCTTTAAATCAAACCACGCCTATTCATATTTTATCTCATATCCAACGAGCTCATTTAATTAGTAGAGTTAATCAATCTTTTTATTTATGCCTCGTTCCATATATCCCAGAATTTAGTAGAGCCAACCAGCCCAAATGCTTTATATTCATTCATGCCAATCCTGAGATTTAATTTCCTCATTTCACGTCCCATAATATTTATCCCAACCAAGAGATTTAATCCTCTCATTTCAATGCACACATCCATTTACTTTATTTATGGAGGAATTAATCCCTTCGTTTCGCAGCTTGCTTTCCCTAGGATAACCCACAGCTCCTCTTGCTTGTTAATTCTCATAATCATGAGTGTATTTAAATTGGTGGAATTATGTGTAGAGTAGCAAGGTGGTATCTCTACTTCTAAAGGGACAGTTGGTAGCCGGCGTTCACCGGTTTTTTCCGTCTCTCCTCCCACCACGCCTTCCCACTGGTTTTTTTCGTCTATCCTCTCACCTCCATATAACGTTCCGTCACGCTCGTACACATCGCTACGAAAAAAACCATCCACTGGCTACGAAAAAAAACCAGCCACCACTACCCTTCGTCGCACGCACGCACGCGAAAAAAACCATCCCCCGCTACCCGTCCCTCGATCGCATCTCAGCGACGTGGGGGCCTAGCCACCGATCCCATCTAGGGTCCTTACGCCGCCGCCGTCATCGGATCTTCTAGGCCGCGGCGAGGCATCGGATCCTCTAGGCCGCGGCGACGCATCTGATCTTCTAGGCCGCTGGGAGGGATTAGAGCAGCCGCCGTCGAGTTCAAAGAGGAGCCGTCGTCAAGGAGATTGCGGGACGGCGGCTGGCGAGGTCCACCGTCGACGCCATCAAGGTTCCAAAGGGGCATCACCCCATTCAGGTTTGCATGTTCATCTTCGTCCCTGTTAGATTAAATCCCAGTTATGCCGCCCCATGGACGCCCCTCACCACCGCCCCATCGATGATCCTACACCTTAGTTACAGACCAACTGAGGCTTGTATGTTCATCTATCAAGAATCTTTTTGACTAATAATACTAAAGAATCAAGCAGTAAGTCCAGCCATATTGAACTTAAATATGCATATACAATCTCTTATGACCCAATCATCAGCCAAGAAGAAATAAAAGAATACAGGTCTGCCGGTCAAAATCCAGATTTAACCATGTCCAACAGCATTAAGGAGGACCTGAACAGGTGATCATGCATTTTTTTACCTATTAGTTGGTTCGTCGTCAACGACGTGAGAGACGATCTGAGATGGGCTTTGCCACAACTGTTGGGCAATATGATCTCAGGTTCCTAGCACGATAAAGGAAGATTGTAGTTCTACTTCAAAAATCCATTGAAATGTTGGGCAAGATGAAGGATTCAGAAAACCATAACTTCTGTCATTTTCTTCATGTAACGACAACTTTTGGGGCAAACGATCACAGCTTGTTGAAGCCCCTTTCCTGTAGTTTGTTCAGGACCTGCCAAAAGCATAATGCAGAGTCAAAAACAGATTACATATGAATTGTAAGAAGAAAAATGTACGGCAATTAGTTGACAAGTTATTCTATAACGTAGTTGGAGACCATATCCTGTAGTTTGTTCAGGACGCTATCGATGCAAAAGCATAAGGCATAGTTAAATATTATGCTACAGGAAATTTGTGTCATTTTGCTACAGGTATGAACCTAAACGCTAAAGGCAAAATTTCTGAAATTGGAGAACAGTTACATGTCTAATATATGTCCTCGCCTCCTCATCCTCAATACATTGCCATCCGCTCCCCTCCTCCGGGATTCGGCCATGGCCGCCACCGACGCCCTCCTCTCCATCGCCCGGATCGAGTCGAGCAAGTTAGCGGGGCGGCGGCCAGATCCGCCACGGCCGAGTTGGGCCGCACCGGGAGAGGTAGATCGAGGGGGTGGGCACCGGTGCAGGGTGGCCCAGGCCTGGCGTGGAAGCCGGCGGTGTGATTCGGTTGTGGAGGAGGACCGCTTGATCTCACGTCTCCACTAGGCCACCGCCACTGCTTGATTCCATGCCTCCATCGGCCGCTGCCATTTGAACCCACGGGCGCAAGACTGGGAGACGATTCTGAGTTTCTGACGGGCGTATGGGACATCATCCTCCAGACAGCGTCATGGACGGTGCTGGATGCAGCAGCGGGACCTTACCCTGCTCTGTCCCATGGTCGGTGATGAACTCCTCTCTCTCTCTCTCACACACACACACACACACACACACACACACACACTTTTTTTTGTTTATGGACAATTTTTTTTGTTTATGTTCCAGTTTATTCTCAGATCGAAGTCAATGGGACGTGATGCACCATAAGAATAAGATGTTTGCCTGTTTTAAAATGATGAGTTGTTTCAGAATTATTAGAATAAGCTGCCCCTCGTTCTTTTTCTATTTGAATTAGATTTGCTTGTTCCGAAGTTTGCAGGCATGTGGTGTGCTGTATTGATCTTGGTCTTGTTTTGTTTGCAGAGACACCTGGCGATGTATCAAAATCTTTCCTGCAGAATAAAGGAGCGCTGAGGATGATGGTTTTCATGTTGGTTTGGATGTTGCTGGTTTGGTAGTGGCCTCTAATATTGTTGGGGAACGTTGCATGGGAAACAAAAATTTTCCTACGCACACACAAGATCTATCCATGGTGATGAGCATCTACGAGAGGGAGAGTGAATCTACATACCCTTGTAGATCGCTAAGCGGAAGCGTTAAGAAACGCGGTTGATGTAGTTAAACGTCTCCGCGATCCAAATCGCAAGTCGTCCCTCGAACCGATCACGAACTAGTGCCGAACGGACGGCACCTCCGCGTTCAACACACGTACGGCTTGATGACGCCTTCACCTCCTCGATCCAGCGAGCGATGGTGAAGTAGTAGATGAGTTCCGGCAGCACGACGGCGTGGTGATGGTGGTGAGGAACAATCTCTGCAGGGCTTCGCCAAGCGCTACGGAGATTATGACGTAGGAACTAGAGGGTTAGGGTTGCCGCACACGGCTTGGGGAAATCTTGATGTGTTCCGGGTGCTAGCCCTGCCCCTCTATTTATATGTTGAGCCCTGGGTCGAAACTTGGAGAAAGAGCCTTCTCAAAGTCGGTTTGGCCCGCAAGGCAAGAGTCCTGCTCGGACTCCAGGACCAGACGCCAGGGTCCTCGGCGTCTGGCCCCAGACGCCAGGGTCCCTGGCGTCTGGCCCCTGGCCTCCGCAAAACTTCCTTTTGCACCTTCCTAAAGCCTCGTGGGCTTTACCCCTTGGCCCAAATAAAGTGTTCTCGTACCCGAACATTTCGGGAAACATCCGGAACCCCTTCCGGTGAATTCCGGAACCCTTCCGGAGACCAAACACTATTATCCCATATATCAATCTTTACCTCCGGACTATTCCAGAGCTCCTCGTCATGTCCGGGATCTCATCCGGGACTCCGAACAACTTTCGGTCACCAACATAACAACTCAACTATACTTATATCGTCACCAAACGTTAAGTGTGTAGACCCTGCGGGTTCGAGAACTATGTAGACATGACCGAGACACCTCTACGGTCAATAACCAATAGCGGGACCTGGATGCCCATATTGGCTCCTACATATTCTACGAAGATCTTTATCGGTCGAACCTCTATGTCAAGGATTCAGTTAATCCCGTATGATGTTCCCTTTGTTCTTCGGTATGTTACTTGCCCGAGATTTGATCGTCGGTATCTCTATACCTAGTTCAATCTCGTTACCGGCAAGTCTCTTTACTCGTTCCGTAATACAAGATCTCGTGGCTAACACTTTAGTCACATTGCTTGCAAGGCTCATTGTGATGTTGTATTACCGAGTGGGCCCTGAGATACCTCTCCGTCACACGGAGTAACAAATCCCAGTCTTGATCCATGCCAACCCAACAGACATCCTCGGAGATACCTGTAGAGCACCTTTATAGTCACCCAGTTACGTTGCGACGTTTGATACACACAAGGTACTCCTCCGATGTCAGGGAGTTGCATGATCTCATGGTCATAGGAACAGATACTTGACATGCAGAAAACAATAGCAATAAACTGACACGATCATATGCTATGTTTACAGTTTGGGTCTTGTCCATCACATCATTCTCCTAATGATGTGATCCCGTTATCAAATGACATCTCATGTCCATGGCTAGGAAACCTTCACCATCTTTTGATCAACGAGCTAGTTAACTAGAGGCATACTAGGGACACAGTGTTGTCTATGTACCCACACATGTATTTGAGTTTCCAATCAATACAATTATAGCATGGATAATAAACGATTATCACGAACAAGGAAATATGATAATAACTAAATTATTATTGCCTCTAGGGCATATTTCCAACAGTCTCCCACTTGCACTAGAGTCAATAATCTAGTTCACATCACCATGTGATTTACATTGTTCTAACACCCAATGAGTTCTGGGGTTCGATCATGCTTTGCATGTGAGAGAGGTCTTTAGTCAACGGGTCTGTGACATTCAGATCCGTGTGTACTTTGCAAATCTCTATGTCATACTGTAGACACTTCTACCACACTCCACTTGGAGCTATTCCAAATGGCTGCTCCACTATATGTATCCCGACTGCTACTCAGAGTCGTCCGGATAGGTGTCAAAGCTTGCATCGACGTAACCCTTTACGACGAACTCTTCATCACCTCCATAATTGAGAAATATTTCCTTAGTCCTCTAGTTACTAAGGATAATCTTGACCGCTGTCCAGTGATCCACTCCTGGATCACTCTTGTACCCCTTGACAGAATCATGGCAAGGCACACATCAGGTGCGGTACACAGCATGGCATACTATACAGAGCCTATGGATAAGGCATAGGGGATGACCTTCGTCCTTTCTCTTTCTTCTGCCGTGGTCGAGCTTTGAGTCTCACTCAACTCCACACCTTACAAATCAGGCAAGAACTCTTTCTTTGACTGATCCATTTTGAACTCTTTCAAAATCTTGTCAAGGTATGTACTCATTGAAAGTCTTATCAGACGTCTTGATCTATCTCTATAGATCTTGATGCCCAATATTTAAGTAGCTTCATTCCAGGTCTTCCTTTGAAAAACTCCTTTCAAACGACCCTTTATGCTTTCCAGAAATTCTACATTATTTCCGATCAACAATATGTCAACCACATATACTTATCAGAAATTCTATAGTGCTCCCACTCACTCTATTGTAAATACAAGTTTCTCATAAACTTTGTATAGACATAAAAACTTTGATCACCTCATCAAAGTGTATATTCCAACTCCGAGATGCTTGCTCCAGTCCATAGAAGGATCGCTGGAGTTTGCATACATTTTAGCATCCTTAGGACTGACAAAACCTTCCGGTTGTATCACATACAACCTTTCCTTACGGATACCGTTAAGGAAACGATGTTTTGACATCCATCTGCCAGATTTCATAATTGAAAAATGCAGCAACTGCTAACATGATTCCAACAGACTTTAGCATCGCTACGGGTGAGAAAGTCTCATCGTAGTCAACTCCTTGAACTTGTGAAAAACCCTTTGCCACAAGTCGAGCTTTATAGACGGTGACATTACCGTCCACGTCCGTCTTCCTCTTAAAAAATCCATTTGTTCTGAATGGCCTTACGCCCTTCAGGTAATACTTCCAAAGCCCATACTTTGTTTTCTTACATGGATCCCATCTCGGATTTCATGGCCTCTAACCATTTCTCGGAATCCGGGCCCATCATCGCTTCTCCATAGCTCGTAGGTTCATCGTTGTTCAACAACATGACCTCTAAGACAGGGTTGCCGTACCACTCAGGAGCAGTACGCGTCCTTGTCGACCCACGAGGTTCGATAGTAACTTGATCCGAAGTTTCATGATCATCATCATTAACTTCCTCTTCAACTAACGTAGGCTCCACAGAAACAACTTTCTGCGCTGCGCTACTCTTTGGTTGAAACAAAGGTTCAACAACCTCATCAAGTTCTATCTTCCTCCCACTCAATCTTTCGAAAGAAACTTTTTCTCGAGAAAGGACCCGTTTTAGCAACAAACACTTTGTGCTTGGATCTGAGATAGAAGGTTCACCCAACTGTTACGTTAGGGTATTCTATGAAGATGCATTTGTCCGCTTTGGGTTCGAGCTCATTAGGTGAAAACCCTTTTTCACATAAGCGTCGCAGCCCCAAACATTAAAAAATGACAGCTTAGGTTTCCGCCAAACCAAAATTCATACGGTGTCATCTCAACGGACTTATGGTGCCCCTTTTAAAGTGAATGTGGTTGTCTCTAATGCATAACCCTAAAACGATAGTGGTAAATCGATAAGAGACATCATAGTTCGCACCATATCTAATAGAGCACAACTACGATGTTCGGACACACCATCACACTATGGTGTTCCAGGTGGCGTGAGTTGTGAAACAACTTCCACATTGTCTTAAGTTATATACCAAACTCGTAACTCAGATATTTACCTCCACGATCATATCGTAGACATTTTATCTTCTTGTCACGATGATCTCAAACTTCACTCTGAACTTTTCAAACGATTCAGACTTGTGTTTCATTAAGTAAATATACACTATATCTACTCAAATCATCAGTGAAGGTAAGAAAATAACGATATCCACCGCCCACTACAAAACTCACTGGACCGCATACATCAACATGTATCATTTCCAATAAGTCAATTGCCCGCTCCATCATACCGGAAAACGGGGTTTTAGTCATCTTGCCCATGAGGCATGGTCCGCATGTCTCAACCGATTCGAAATCGAATGAGTCCAAAGATCCATCAGCATGGAGTTTCTTCATGCGTTTTACACCAATATGACATTTAGCGGCAGTGCCACAAGTATGTGGTACTATCATTATTAACTTTGTATCTTTTGGCATCAATATTATGAACATGTGTATCACTACGATCAAGATTCAATAAACCACTCTTATTGGGTGCATGACCATTGAAGGTATTATTCATGTAAATAGAATAACCATTATTCTCTAACTGCAATGAATAACCGTATTGCAATAAACTTGATCTAATCACGTTCATGCTTAACGCAAACACCAAATAACATTTATTTAGGTTCATCACTAATCCCAAAGGTAGAGAGAGTGCGCGATGGTGATCACATCAACCTTGGAAACACTTCCAACACTCATCGTCACCTCACCCTTAGCCTCCGTTTATTCCGTAGCTTTTATTTCGAGTTACCAACACTTAGTAACCGAACTGGTATCTAATACCCAGGTGCTACTAGGAGTACTAGTAAGGTACACATCAATAACACGTATATCAAATATACTTCTGTCGACGTTGCCAACCTTCTTATCTACCAAGCATCTAGGGTTGTTCCACTTCAGCAACCGTTCTCCTCATAATAGAAGCACTCAGTCTCGGGTTTGGGTTCAACCTTGGGTTTCTTTACTGGAGCAGCAACTGGCTTGCCATCCATGAAGTATCCCTCCTTGCCCTTGCCCTTCTTGAAACTAGTGGTTTTACTAACCATCAACACTTGATGCTCCTTCTTGATTTCTACCTTCGCGGGGTCAAACATCGCGAATAGCTCAGGGATCATTATTTCCATCTCTGGCCTTTTATAGTTCATCACGAAGCTCTAGTAGCTTAGTGACAGTGACTTGGAGAACTATACCAATCACTATCTTATCTGGAAGATCAACTTCCACTCGATTCAAGCAATTGTAGTACCCAGACAATCTGAGCACATGCTCAACGATTGAGCTATTCTCCATCATCTTGCAGGCAAAGAATCTTGTTGGAGGTCTCATACCTCTCAACACGGGCACGAGCCTGAGATCCCAATTTCAGCTCTTAGAACATCTCATATGTTCCGTGACGTTCAAAACGTTTTGGAGCCTCAATTCTAAGCCATAATGCATGACGCAGTGAACTATCAAGTAGTTATCAGAACGTGCCTGTCAGATGTTCACAACATCTACAGACGACGCTTGAGGGGGTGGCGCACCGAGCGGTGCATTAAGGACATAAGCCTTCTGTGCAGCATTGAGGACAATCCTCAGATCACGGACCCAGTCCGCATTATTGCTACCATCATCTTTCAAATCTATTTCTCTAGGAACATATAAAAATTCAAGGGAGCTACAGCGCGAGCTAGTAATCTACAACATAAATTGCAAAGACATTTTGACTATGTTCATGATAATGAGTTTAGTTAATCATATTACTTAAAAACTCCCACTCAAATTGACATCCCTCCGGTCATTCGAGTGTCACATGATCCAAATCCACCAACTCAAGTCCGATCATCACGTGAGTTGAGGTGGTTTCAATGGTGAACATCTTCATGTTGATCATATCTACTATATGACTCATGTTCGACCTTTCGGTCTCTTGTGTTCCGAGGCCAGGTCTGTACATGCTAGGCTCGTCAAGTTTAACCCGAGTGTTCCGCATGTGCAACATGGCTTACACCCGTTGTATGTGAACGTAGAGTCTATCACACCCGATCATCACGGCGTGTCTCGAAACGACGAACTTTCGCAACGGTGCACACTCGGGGAGAACACAATTTATCTTGAAATTTAAGTGAGGGATCACCTTATAATGCTACCGTCGTCCTAAGCAAAATAAGATGCATAAAAGGATTAACATCACATGCAAATCATAAGTGACATGATATGGCCATGAACTCGTGCTTTTGATCTCCATCTCCAAAGCACCGGCATGATCTCCATCGTCACCGGCATGACACCATGATCTCCATCATCTTGATCTCCATCAACGTGTCGCCATGAGGTTGTCGCGCCGACTGTTGCTTCCACGACTATTGCTAACGTTTAGCGATAAAGTAAAGCATTACATAGCGCTTAATGATTGACACGCAGGTCATACAATAATTAAAGACAACTCTATGGCTCCTGCCAGTTGCCGTACTCATCGACATGCAAGTCGTGATATTCTATACAACACATGATCATCTCATACATCACATATATCTCATCATGTAATTGGCCATATCACATCACAACATACCCTGCAAAAACAAGTTAGACGTCCTCTAATTGTTGTTGCAAGTTTTACGTGGCTGCTACGGGTTTGCAAGAACCGTTCTTACCTACGCAAAACCACAACGTGGTGTAGTGATTGCTTTTTGATCTTCTAAAAGAACCCTCTTCATTGAAATTGATTCAACTAAAGTGAGAGAGACAGACACCCGCTAGCCATCTTTATGCAACGAAGTTACATGTCAGTTGAAGGAACCTGTCTCGCGTAAGCGTACGCGTAATGTCGGTCCGGGCCGCTTCATCTCACAATACCGCCGAATCAAGTATCAACTAGTAACGGCAAGCAATATGTATACACCCACGCCCACAACTCGTTTGTGTTCTACTCGAGATCTCATCTACGCATAGACCTAGCTCGGATGCCACTGTTGGAGAACGTTGCATGGGAAACAAAAATTTTCCTACGCACACACAAGATCTATCCATGGTGATGAGCATCTACGAGAGGGAGAGTGAATCTACATACCCTTGTAGATCGCTAAGCGGAAGCGTTAAGAAACGCGGTTGATGTAGTCAAACGTCTCCGCGATCCAAATCGCAAGTCGTCCCTCGAACCGATCACGAACTAGTGCCGAACGGACGGCACCTCCGCGTTCAACACACGTACGGCTTGATGACGCCTTCACCTCCTCGATCCAGCGAGCGATGGTGAAGTAGTAGATGAGTTCCGGCAGCACGACGGCGTGGTGATGGTGGTGAGGAACAATCTCTGCAGGGCTTCGCCAAGCGCTACGGAGATTATGACGTAGGAACTAGAGGGTTAGGGTTGCCGCACACAGCTTGGGGAAATCTTGATGTGTTCCGGGTGCTAGCCCTGCCCCTCTATTTATATGTTGAGCCCTGGGATCGAAACTTGGAGAAAGAGCCTCCTCAAAGTCGGTTTGGCCCGCAAGGCAAGAGTCCTGCTCGGACTCCAGGACCAGACGCCAGGGTCCTCGGCGTCTGGCCCCAGACGCCAGGGTCCCTGGCGTCTGGCCCCTGGCCTCCGCAAAACTTCCTTTTGCACCTTCCTAAAGCCTCGTGGGCTTTACCCCTTGGCCCAAATAAAGTGTTCTCGTACCCGAACATTTCGGGAAACATCCGGAACCCCTTCCGGTGAATTCCGGAACCCTTCCGGAGACCAAACACTATTATCCCATATATCAATCTTTACCTCCGGACTATTCCAGAGCTCCTCGTCATGTCCGGGATCTCATCCGGGACTCCGAACAACTTTCGGTCACCAACATAACAACTCAACTATACTTATATCGTCACCAAACGTTAAGTGTGTAGACCCTGCGGGTTCGAGAACTATGTAGACATGACCGAGACACCTCTACGGTCAATAACCAATAGCGGGACCTGGATGCCCATATTGGCTCCTACATATTCTACGAAGATCTTTATCGGTCGAACCTCTATGTCAAGGATTCAGTTAATCCCGTATGATGTTCCCTTTGTTCTTCGGTATGTTACTTGCCCGAGATTTGATCGTCGGTATCTCTATACCTAGTTCAATCTCGTTACCGGCAAGTCTCTTTACTCGTTCCGTAATACAAGATCTCGTGGCTAACACTTTAGTCACATTGCTTGCAAGGCTCATTGTGATGTTGTATTACCGAGTGGGCCCTGAGATACCTCTCCGTCACACGGAGTAACAAATCCCAGTCTTGATCCATGCCAACCCAACAGACATCCTCGGAGATACCTGTAGAGCACCTTTATAGTCACCCAGTTACGTTGCGACGTTTGATACACACAAGGTACTCCTCCGATGTCAGGGAGTTGCATGATCTCATGGTCATAGGAACAGATACTTGACATGCAGAAAACAATAGCAATAAACTGACACGATCATATGCTACGTTTACAGTTTGGGTCTTGTCCATCACATCATTCTCCTAATGATGTGATCCCGTTATCAAATGACATCTCATGTCCATGGCTAGGAAACCTTCACCATCTTTTGATCAACGAGCTAGTTAACTAGAGGCATACTAGGGACACAGTGTTGTCTATGTACCCACACATGTATTTGAGTTTCCAATCAATACAATTATAGCATGGATAATAAACGATTATCACGAACAAGGAAATATGATAATAACTAAATTATTATTGCCTCTAGGGCATATTTCCAACAAATATGTCAGGTAAGATCTTGGGGTATCATATTCGCTGATTCTCCATTAGATTCCTCTGTTCATTGCAGGATTTTTCTTGTTCTGTTGGGTTAGTTGTGATGCGTGTCACCTGTAGGGATACGCTGTGGCCGCGAGCCATGCGTGTGCCTGTGACAAGCATGCTAGGTAATATTTGCGTTCATGCATCCGTCCACGTCGATCTTCGCTCGGATGGATCCGTCCACGTCGCTAGATCAAGGGAGGGGGACCGCCACCGTTTTCGTTCTTCTCCCTCCTCGACCTCCCGTCGCCGTGCCCCACGGATCTTGCCATGGCCACAACCGACACAGCTTCCCCAGCCACCTCCGACGACGCTGGTGAGGTGGCCACGGTGGTCGCTGCCAGGTCCATGGAGGAGCTCACCCTGGCCTTCTCCTCGTTTTCCCCCACGGTGCTTTGCTATAGGCAGAGACGGACAACTAACTAGCTAATTATCGTGTCTCAGCTCTGTAGGAACGATACATCATGTGTGGCAAAAATACTTCAGGTGTTGTTTCTAATTGACCACGAAATGCCCCGGTACATGATGTGCGGCAAAAAATACTTCAGGTATTGATTCTAACCGAGTCCCCTATAAATTACATATCGCTACTGATAGCTTTGTACCAGGGAGTGAGGATATGCAGATATGATAATTATGCTACAGATTTTCTCTTTCAGCTAGATGAGTACACATAGGCCTTTATTCAGTGCATTTGAAATAAACCTGGGCATTTAATGGTTTATCGGTTTATGTGTGCAAGATACAAGAAGAATACTAATGATCTTATTAAGGAGCATGTTGAGAGTGCAGATGATGGTACTGCGGTATATCACCCCGCCCCCCTAGAATATTGCAGAGTAGAAAAGTGCTGCTTAATGTGGATTAAGAAGAAGAGTGCTTTAAGGGTAGAAAAGAAATCAACAATGCTGCTTAATGTGGATTAGGATCCTAAAGATGCATGTTTGGGACAATTAAGCACTAGCATATTTATACCCTTGTGGCAACACACAAGCTTATTAGTTCAAATTTATTTGTTTCAAGGGTTTTTCTACGGATGTTCTATGTTGCACTTACAAAAACGCTCTAAAAATAAATATTTTGTCTTCACGTCTTGCTTCTGCACTGCATAATTATATTGTCCACAAATAACATACTCCCTCCGTCCCAAAATAAGTGTCACAGATTTAATACTAAATTAATACAAATTGTGTACTAGATCAACGACACTTATTTTTAGACAGAGGGAGTACAACGATAATACGTCTCTATCTACCAATGCATACTTGAATTGTAGTCTATAAGAATTAGGTGCTGAGATATGGAGGAGCCGTCATAGGCAAGGGGTGAGGTGGTGTTAGCCTACGGTCGGAAGGTGGGCCATGAGGGTGGGTGAAGACGAAGGGGAGGGGAGTAATAGGATGTCGCATGCAGAATTCAACTGGTGTGAAAATATGTAGATGAATGACATATGGTCCCTACCATATCATTCACTAAATAAACTAATAAAATGAAATATATATATATATATATAGACATGTCGCTTAATTATCTATTTGATTTATTCACTAATATCTGACTGAATCAAGCATGTGCGCGCGAGGGAGGGAAGATGAGAGAAACATTGACATTTTTCATGCTTTGGATGAACAGATTTATTCATAGCTTTTGTTTTCCGTGAGAACACATCACCGTAGCACAGCCGTGGTAGAGCCCGGGATGAAGGGTGGGTCCAGTATAGAATCAGGAGGTACTAGCACAAACATGGGAAGGCGGTTGCTGCCCTTATTCGTTGCTGCTGGCCGACCAGGGAGCCGTTGATCGCTGGCTCACTTAAAACACAAGTTGATGGATTTTGTGATAAAAGTGGGGGTTGAGAGTGAGTGGGATAGGGGTTAGGGTTGGTATGTTTAGTTACGGATCTGCCTTCTTGGCTCTGGGGCGTCACAGGCGGCGTCATACCTCCTCCCCATTGATGACGGTGATGGAACGACACAAACACGGGGGAGGGGGTCATGGCGGCAAGCAGGGCAGACATTACGGGGGAATCCTCCGTGACGGTCCGTGAAGAAGTACGGTGTAAAGGAGAAAGGGTGCCATGGAGAAATTAAGGTGGGTGTCATCATGTTTTAAAGGAGAGGGCTCCAGCATGAAATGTCCCGCTACGGCTTGAAACCGAGCGGAAAGGGGAGGGTCCGACGGGAAAAGGAAAGGGTACGTCATGGGGTGGGGTTTTGTGTTGGAACCGCGTGTTGGATATAACATCATGAATAGTCCGGACAGCTACATTTCTTCCTCACATGTGCGCTGGATTTGGGGAAGCTGGACTGTCCAGACGGTTGAAATTTGGGGAGCATGTTGGGCGCCCGTTTGATGTCGGAACATGTCCGGACGTATGATGGACAAATAAGCTTTGACTTTAAAGACGACTTTAATTATTTCTCTGATTCATTTACATGCATTGTTGTCTGTACCAGCCCGTAGCAACGCACGGGCGTTCTACTAGTTATTTAAATTGGTGAAATTATGTGCATATAAGCGACACGGGGACAGAGGAAAAATATTAAAACCTGCGCTAACTAGAAGCCCAAACTGCGCTAGACAGCCAGCTTATATTAATATTATACTCGCCCAGGCCCATGAACAGATTTTATTGCGAACAAAATTTAACCAAAGGTGTTTACCTACGGGCAGAAATTAACAACGTACCGTCAGAAGCGGTCACCTGTGCGTTGCAACGGGAGAAAAAAAATGATGCTCTGTTGCGAACTTAACATCAATTGTCATGAACCATGTTAGCCGGATTGGGGATAAACACGATGATGAAAGAAATAACGGATGAATTGACTGCATGGATTTTTGGGGTGCTAGTTCCGACATGGGACGTGATTCCTAGTCACCGGATAAACAAACATATTTTATGAAATGCAACGTCATATGCCTCCTGAAATTCATCCTTCTATTTGCAGCCTTATATTTGCAGCGTCCCTCTGAACATCCATGTTTTTCTCTTTCCTTTTAATAGTACCTCATGAAAACCAACGTCATGTTTTTCTCCTCCAGAAATACATCTCTTTCCTTTAATTTGGCAAATTTGTCTCCATAATTAGCCCACCACAACATAGCATCATCTAGAGGGATTCATCCCATGTAGCATCATAATCTGCATATGTCCGTTCTTTTATTAGCAGCCACCCAACAGCTTGCTTCTGGTTATGTGCAATTTATGCAACTATTTAAACTGGCGCTATTGCATGAAAGGGGTCGAGGTGGTACTATTTTATAAAAGGCAGAATCCCTATTAATAAACACGGCCTATGCTAGCTCAACTCGAAACAGGTTAATATATTGTGCCAGAGGTCATGAGTTCTATCCGTCGTACTGGCAGTTATTTTTGCTGCTTTTCACACAATAAGTAGGCCGCTGGGCCGGCTGGTAGGTGCGCTCGCGCAGTTGTCACAGATGGGCCGGCCCAGTGGGCTGTGTATGGCTATATGAAGCTAAACGAATAAACAAAATTTTATGTAATTATTAGAACCACCTTGAATAATAAAATATATCAAAAATAATATGTGACGGTGAACGGGCAGAAGCGATAGCCGCTTTATTATTAGGTAAAGAGGTAAAGATAAAAAGAAAAAGCAAAAGAGAAACGAAAAGAAAAGCCGAAGGTCGCGCATAGGCGAGGCTGTAGGCCTGGAAGCACACATCCAGCTGGAAAAAAAAAGCTGAGATCTTCGACGATCTGAATACCGAAAGCATCGTCGTCGCCGGCTGAGCCCTCACACGCTCGCACGGAGTGTTGCTGTGTTGGAGGTAGGTTGCTGGACAAGCAAAAACCATATACTCGTGGAGCTGGCGCAACGCAACAGTGATAATATCTTCGAGTTTGCTGAAATGAGGTGGCAGAACGAGCAAAAATCAATCCACCAATGCTCCTCGAATACAAACAATGCATTATGCCATCATTATCAGGCACATGTATTGCGGTCTGCGAGAGCATACTACCATGCCCAAACGCTGACTTGCTGGACTGAACATCACTTAGCAATCCTAAATTATCCCGCTTTCAATAGAGCAATACTCGTGTAGTCGTGTGGTATGCCAATCACACACTCGCGCATTGTTTGACAGGCTCATCAAGATCCTGTGCGATGGATCCCTCTGCACCCGAACGCCTCAGATCACCTCAAACGTTCGGACGGACGAACGGCCCGGTTAGTGATCGTTATAAAAATAACTAAACGGGTGCCTACAACGTTTGGATATTTGGCCGTTGGTGACTCGGGTTGCTGCATAAAACTCGTAATGTCTTGTCATAAGAGCGGTCTAGAGTCTCGAGCCATTCAGTCGTAATGTCTTGTCATAAGAGCGGTCTAGAGTCTCGAGCCATTCAGTCCCTCAAGTCTGATATCATTCAGTTGCAAGTTTAGGGTATCCGCAACGCGTATTCTTGAACCTTTCGCAACGGTTAGGACTTATTTCCCCCCGCAAAACGAAAACGGGGGGGGGGGGGGGGGGGGGGGGGGGTTGTGGGCGTCCAGACCATTGCCATGCCCGTGTCTGATTGACCCGGCCCACCGAAAAACCTTTCGCAAACATTATATTTCAGGTACACCCATTAACAAGGAGACCGATGTTATTCAAACAATGACACTGGAGGAGTACATAAAAGAGACCTTCTAGAACACTCCGGAACCCTGAAAAGGGGCAGGTATGTGATACGATAAGTAAACCGACTCCAAAAATTCCATAAAAATCATTTATGTTCGTTTTGGAATATTAGAAAAAAATACAAATATAAGAACCAGCCGAGAGGATCCACGAGGAGGTCATAAGGCAACAGGGCGCGCCCACCCCCCTGGGCGCGTCGGGTTGCCTTGTAGGCCCCTCGTCTACCTTCCCGACTCCATTTCCTTTCCGTTTGCTTGTCCTGCACGTAGAAAAATGTTGGGGAACGTTGCATGGGAAACAAAAAATTTCCTTAGCACACGCAAGATCTATCCATGGTGATGAGCATCTACGAGAGGGAGAGTGGATCTACATACCCTTGTAGATCGCTAAGCGGAAGCGTTAAGAAACGCGGTTGATGTAGTCGAACGTCTTCGCGATCCAAATCGCCGAGCATCCCGCGATCCCATCACGATCCGTCTCGCGATCCAATCACGATCCGTCCCGCGATCCCATCATGATCCGTCCCGCGATCAAATCACGAACCGTCTCGCGATCCTGATCACGGTCCTTCCGATCTAGCGCCGAACGGACGGCACCTCCGCGTTCAGCACACGTACAGCTCGATGACGATCTCCGCCTTCTTGATCCAGCAAGAGGGAGCGGAGAGGTAGACGAGTTCTCCGGCAGCGTGACGGCGTGGCGGCGATGGTGGTGGAACTATTCCAGCAGGGCTTCGCCTAAGCACTGCTGAAACGATCTAGAGGAGAAACTACGATCTAGAGGAGAGGGTAGCACGTGGCTGATTTCTGTTGTGAAAAACCCTCAATACCTCTAGTATATATAGGAGGAGGGAGGGAGGAGACTTGGCCCCCAAGGGGCCAACCCTTGGTTCGGCCGAAGTGGGAGGAGGAGGAGTCCTCCTCCAATCCTAGTAGGATTAGGACTCCTTCTCTCCCACTTGGAAACTTTCTTTCCACCTTGGGTTTCTCGTCCCAGCCGCATGGGCCTCTTGTGGGGCTTCGGCCAGCCCACTAAGGGCTGGTATACCTCCTCCCACAGCCCATGTAGCCTCTTGGGTCGAAACACCCCTCCCGATGGTCCCCCGGTACCCTCCCGGCACTCCCGGTACACTACCGATGAGCCCGAAACTTTTCCGGCGACCAAAATAGGACTTCCTATATATCAATCTTTACCTCCGGACCATTCCGGAGCTCCTCGTGATATCCGGGATCTCATCCGGGACTCCGAACAACCTTCGGTCACTACCATACATAACTCTATACTACCAAAACGTCACCGAACCTTAAGTGTGCAGACCCTGCGGGTTCGAGAACCATGTAGACATGACCGAGACACCTCTACGGTCAATAACCAATAGCGGGACCTGGATGCCCATATTGGTCCTACATATTCTATGAAGATCTTTATCGGTTGAACCTCTATGTCAAGGATTTAGTTAATCCCGTATGCTGTTTCCTTTGTTCTTCGGTATGTTACTTGCCCGAGATTCGATCGTCGGTATCTCTATACCTAGTTCAATCTCGTTACCGGCAAGTCTCTTTACTCGTTCCGTAATACAAGATCCCGTGGCTAACACTTTAGTCACATTGCTTGCAAGGCTTATAGTGATGTTGTATTACCGAGTGGGCCCTGAGATACCTCTCCGTCACACGGAGTAACAAATCCCAGTCTTGATCCATGCCCACTCAATAGACACCCTCGGAGATACCTGTAGAGCATCTTTATAGTCACCCAGTTACGTTGCGACGTTTGATACACACAAGGTATTCCTCCGGTGTCAGTGAGTTGCATGATCTCATGGTCATAGGAACAGATACTTGACATGCAGAAAACAATAACAATAAACTGACACGATCATATGCTATGTTCATAGTTTGGGTCTTGTCCATCACATCATTCTCCTAATGATGTGACCCCATTATCAAATGACATCTTATGTCTATGGCTAGGAAACCTTGACCATCTTTGATCAACGAGCTAGTCTATTAGAGGCATACTAGGGACACTGTGTTGTCTATGTACCTACACATGTATTTGAGTTTCCAATCAATACAATTATAGCATGGATAATAAACGATTATCATGAACAAGGAAATATGATAAAAACTAAATTATTATTGCCTCTAGGGCATATTTCCAACAAAAAATTCATTATATATACTCCCCGATGTTTTGACCACCGTATCGCAAGTTTTCCCTTGTTCTTGTTTCGGGCTATTTTTCTAGAAGATCTAGATCGCGATGTCTTCATCAAGTTCGACCAAGGACAAGTTCTTCGAGAAGGTCATTAACCCCTACTATCCAGAGGTGATGAAGCACCCTCAAGCCATTGAGATGCATGAGGGGGTGCTCCACATCCGGGGTGTCCAAGGCCCGAAGAAGGAGGGAAGCGAGAAGGCCAGGCTTCAAGCGGTGGAGCAAGAAATCTTCAAGTGCCAAGGGATGGTTGAGCGTAGTTTGAGTGCTAATCACTATGATCACGGAATTCATCCGGGAGAACAAGATGGACACCAGGAACGTGGGGGAGGCTCTCTTCAAGCTTCAAGAGCGGATGGGGCATCTCCAAGCTCAAATCTATGACCTGCAAAACCAAAACTGTGAGTATGAGCCCAGGTTTAAAAGGATGAGCATAACTGCCGATTTCAGGATTCCGGAGACGTGATCTTCTTTTTATGACGGGGAGCCCATGCCTTTGAAGATGGAGGACAAGCCCACCACTTCATCACCACCATCACCTAAGAAGGAAATTTGAGTACATGGGTATGTGCACCACCCTTAGCTTGTTCCAAGCTTGGGGGAGGTGCCCTGGTATTGTTCATCATCACTTTTATTATCATCACCTATCTTAGTTCGATGCTTAGCTATTTCGTCATTTAGAAGAATAAAGTTCTAGTATAATTTAGTTTCGAGTGTTTGCTTTGTGATCTATCTATGTAATCGCGCTTGAGTTATATAATAAAGATTAGTTTGAGTTTGTTTGCTTTACTTTCTTGCATCAATCATAGCAATGAAAAGAATGATAAAGATCATATACTAATCCCATGGGGAGTAATAACTTCACATAAAAAGAGTATAATTGGTAAAATTTGTTGGAGGTTAGCAAACATATCATTAGTCATTGATGCAATTGATGAAAAAGTAATAATGAAAGAGAGGTGTCACATATAAATATACTATGTTGGACATCTTTTATGATTGTGAGCCCCCATTAAATATTCCATGCATGATAAATTAGTTGATGTTGGACAAGGAAGACAACATAATGAGTTATGTTTGCTTATATTCACATAGAAGTTGTATTGTCATGAATCCTCTAACATGTGGTGCTTGCCCCTACCTTTTGCTAGCCAAAAACTTCGCACCAAGTAGAGATACTACTTGTGCCTCCATAAACCCTTAAACCCAGTTTCTTGTCATAAGAGTCCACTATATCTACCTATGGATTGAATAAGATCCTTCAAGTAAGTTGTCATCGGTGCGAAAGCAATAAATATTGTCCCTAAATATGTATGATCTTTTATTGGAAGGGAAAATAAGCTTTGTACCATCTTGTGAAGGTAGAGGAATAAAAGCAATAGACTACATAATAAAGGTTGCTATCATAAGGGGCAATATAAAGTGACGTTCCATTCCATTAAGAGCTTGCACATCCAAATAATAAGCGCATGACAACCTCTGCTTCCCTCTGCGAAGGGCCTATCTTTTACTTTTTCGTATTTACTTTTATGCAAGAGTCAATAATGTTAATTCCTATTTCATTCTTATCATTCTCTACTTTGCAAGCATCATGTGGTGGGGGAAAGATCCGGGCACATATATCCAGTTGGATGTAGGTGATCATGAGTTATTATTGTTGATGTTATCCCTGAGATAAAATGTTGGGTGGTGACAAACTATAAACCCCTATCTTCCTATGTGTCCGAATGAAACTTTTTTACTTCATAAATATCCCGCGAGTGTCAGCAATCATAGAAGACTAAATGATAGTTGAGTATGTGAACTTGCTAAACAAAGCTCTTACATAGACTCTTTCTGAAAATATAATGGATTGTAATTGTTTCAATGACTAAGAACATAATTTGCTAGTCTCTACTCCTAAAGGGGGAGTTGGTAGCTTCTTTTCCTGGGTTTTTTCGTCTCCACTCCCACCTTCGGCTGTTTTTTTTGTCTGGTTTTCTTTTAGCCCATGATATTTTTAAACCGATTTTATCTGCCAATAAGATCATTTTTGGTATATTTAGTAACTTTTGTATTGAAATAAATAAATGTGGATCAATCTTTAACTAATTTTCGGTATATTTGGTAACTTTCATATTCGATCTTAATCAATTTTCGTTATAGTTGGTAACTTTTGTATGGAAAGGAATAAATCATGATCAATCTTTAATTATTTTTCAATATATTTGGTAACTTTCATATTCCATCTTTAATCAATTTTCGATATATTTGGTAACTTTTGTATGGAAAGGAATAAATCACGATCAATCTTTAATTAATTTTTTGTATATTTGGTAACTTTCATATTCAATCTTTAATCAAATTTCGGTATATTTAGTATATTTTATATGGAAAGGATTGAATCACAATCAATCTTTAATCAATTGTCGGTATCTCTACTCCTAAAAGAGCAGTCTGCGGTCGGCGATGGTAGGTTGTACGTCGTTCGTTTCGTTCATTCCTTCGTCACAGCCCTCGCACGGATCCATTTGGCCCATCGATTCGTGTTTATTTTTTTCCACATCGCTCTCTATAGCTCGTGCCCCCCCCTACTCTCATCGCTCGACCTGGACGCCATCGCTCCCCTATCTCGCCGCCTCTGGATGGATCCCTCCTCCCTTCCGCCGCTCCCAAACCCCCCCACCTCTTGCAGTTATCGCCGCCAAACCTTCCATTGGTCCCTTTGCCCACGAACTTATGCGGTGGCCAGGTTGCCGCCCGCAGGCCCAAGCAGTCGCTCCCCCCACCCCACTCCAACCAAATCCACCAAGAGGACACCGGAACTAGGCGATCGCGTTGATCCGTGCGATGGAGGACCTTTATATGCCACCCCGTTAAGCCCAGCATCGACCGTGGCTTGTCCTCATATCCGGACGGAGCTCCTCCGCCCCGCCGTTCCCCATCCCATGTATCGCTGGCGTGTGAGGTGGCCCGATTGTTGACGATTGCCGGTGTTCATGCGGTTGGTGTTATTATTCACTACAGTAATCGATACCCTGGCATATAATTTTGCTTAGTTGCACAGTGTGTTTACATATTTGTCTGATCCCTATCACGCTGATGTTTCATACCATGGTAGTTGTTTATGGTTGTAATATTACGACATTGATAGGATAAGAAAAGGTGTCAGCTGGTTAAGAAAGTTTAGAGACAACTTAGAAACACTATAACTGTTAGAATTTTATTGTTGGGCCCAAATTATGTCATGATTTATATACATGTCATCAATTATTCATGTAGCTCACTACTTGATCATGTCTTGAAAATAACAATGGCCGATAGAGCCGTTAATTGAAAATGTCTTATGTAGCCTTGCTTCTTTGATAGATGAATAGCTTCATTATGTGTTCTGTGTGTGCCATCCGAGGTAAGTTGATAGTGCCTACTGTAGACAAATTCCAGATGCATTAGGAGGGGATGAGGTGCCATTGGCATGGGTGCTCGACAACGTGCCGTAGAGCAGGCGGAGGATCTTTGGGTGGAGCTTGACAGATGGGAGGCGCTTGGAGGAGGAGACGCCGTGAAGCCTGTGCCCGCTGCTGGTGGGACTTCGTGAGGATGAGTCGGGAGGAGGTTTGGCAAATACCTTCCGTGTCCACACCAGAGGTAGGCAATGACTTGTTTCACCACCAACCTGCTACAAGTGTACAAGGCTTTTTGCGTTCAAGCTGAGAAGGCAAGAAAATTTCATTGTTAACAGGGACAAAAAAAGTGGCTCGTCTTCTTCGATAGAAGTACACAATGGTTGGATGAAGTGTTGGAGTCTTAAACTACCAGGAAAGATAAGAATCCACCTCTGGCGTATTTGTTTTGCTGTTGGAGACAAGCTTACGAGGAGAAAGATTAAAGATCTGGTAACTGTCCTTAATGCTTCAACTGGACGTTTTTATCTCCGCTTTTGGGGTTGTATCTATGTCAGTCACGGAGGGAGCTGTAGCAAATTTGTGATTTCTTGTGGCCACTTTTCTCCGAAAAGTGCAGGTTGCCTGGTGATCTAAAATTGTGGATCGGAAATTTTCTTCACGAGTGCCCATCCCAGTTGTTGACAAATTTGTTTGCATGCTCAGGTAGGAGTTTTTATTTGGTGATTTACTAAACATACTTTGGGTCATGACCCTTTTGACGTAGACCTATGTGTCCCCTACACATAATTTGGGTCATGACTCCCTTTGACATGGATGTATATATGTATCCCCTACATATTAGTAAGGAACTATAGAAAGTGGATTGCTGAGTTTGCCAAGCATATTGATGAATGCATCTTTGTCTAAATTTATTATTTTCTGGCAGCGCAAGGAAATTTCTCCTTTGTGTCAACATAGTATACTGATTTTGCAATTTCTTCCTTGGGTTATCCCTTTATCCTCAAAAGAAAAAACCTGGTACTGTCAAGGTGATGATGTCAAACATAACAACCTTCATCGACATGTACAAATAATTTAGGATGTGTTTTGCATTCCGTTGTCCCGTCCTCTAATTTTTCTATTCATGCACCTTTTAACACATTCTTTATATAGTTGTATCCCCTTTTAAATAGTAGATATTTAGGCAAAGAGAAACTCTTGTTACATTTGAGGCTAATTTCTTGCTTTAAATTTTCCTATATATAAGTATATATTTCCTTCTTTGTCGTGCTATGATTGTTGATGTGAGTTCCATTGATGTTTGAATCTAGGAATAAATGTTGTCACTTAATGCTTGAAGTAACAACTCAAACATTTGCATTGAGCATATAATAAGGAAATAGAGAAGTAAGCACAATCTAAAGAAAGCATAAATGATGACTAGTCATTGACAAACTCTATATGCTCCTTTATTTCTTCTTGCTGGCATCAAGGCCAGTCAAATATGTTCATGTTCATCTCAATGAAATGGAATAATGGTAGTGCTGCTCCATTTATTAACTAGAGCCCCTAATAGCTTATCCATCTAGATGGTTTTATATTTCCTTCTTAGATAATATACAAATAGCTCACAGTAATAGAAGTGATTTTTCTTTATATATGACGATGCTGCAACTTCAATTCTACTTGATAATATGTATGAACCACTTAGCCTGCTTCAAGTTGATGTTCAATAAAACATTTGTATCTGCATGTTGTAGAATCGTAAACTGATTTATTTCTATCCTCTGAAATCTTCCATAAATTTGTTGCAGGTTGTTGTGACTCATCATTGCAAGTAGTTAGTGATGATCTAAAAATACTAAAGGTTTTCCCTGAAACTCGTGCATTAAATTTTTAATCTTTTTGATTGAAATTTGTTGGGAAGTTAGTCAAACTTTGTGAGTGTAGAAGCGAGGGGCCGGCTGAATGGTATATGTGTGATTCATTCATTCATCTGATCCCCCCACATTCCATTCGAATCAAATTCATTTTCTTTTGCACTTACACATGGTTTGATCCTTCCATATCCCATAGGTTGCCTGGCAATTGCATAATGTAATGAAGTTTTTGTTGTAGTATCTTGGAACATTTGTGTAAAGAGAACAAAATCGATACATGCATTGGAGCACCCAGGTGCCACACACCCCTTTATGAAAAATAGCATTAAAAAATATCAAGAAATTTCAAAAAAATCTGAAATTTTTGGATACGAAGTCTGAGTGCCCATTGTACACCCGTGTTCATTTTCGTGGGGAATGGTTGTCCGTGGTATCCACGGCGCAAGAATTACGGCCAGACATGCGTTACACCCAATTTTTTCTGCACATACATTTTTTTTGTCTTTTTAATGACATTACCACAGGCATCCACTCCCCCCAAAACTGATCGTGTGTGTGGAACGGGCACCCAGGTTTCATAAAATTTTAGTTTTAAAAAAAAAATCCTAATATGTTTTTAATGTTATATCCGTATAGGGGTGTGTGGCACATGAGAGCCACAAATCCTCTTTCGAACACAATCCTCCATGTATTATCTTTAACTAACAGATAATAACAACGGGCATGCTTCATCTCTTAAGCATAAAAGGCATCAGGTGGTGTCTAGCATTTGTAATGTGGTGCACAATAAAGAGTTATATGTTTTTCGACCACTTTTCTTATTTTGTGCATCAGACCTAATAAGTTATCTATGTATATGTTGTCAAATTACATTTTTTTAATACAACATATATTGCAAGTGAAGTGGATTTTAATATTTTTCATCTACTACTAGCTACATGTTTTTTCATACATGTAAAATTGAACATACATTATGTTTACATATGCAACCAGTAATTTTTTTAAATATAGCCCGTGGCAACGCACGGGCATTGTACTAGTTTTCAATAAAGTTTATGATTCATACTTGAGCATGTGGATAGATTGTTACTTGTTCATGAGAAGTTTTATGATAGTATATTGCTGTTATGATAATGATCATGATGCTTTCATATCCGTACTTAGTTTTTATCGACACCTCTCTCTCTAACCATGTGGTCATGATTATCGAGTTCGGTTTTTGCTTGAGGACAAGCGAGGTCTAAGCTTGGGGGAGTTGATACGTCCAGTTTGTGTCATGATTTCCTACTATTGTTTATATTGTTTTTGGTCATTATTTCTCTTTATGATACAATTTTAATGCATTTCTCTCTGAATTTACAAGGATTACATGGAGAGGAACATTGTCGGCAGTTGGAATTCTAGACCTGAAAAAGCTACATCAGTGATACCTATTCTGCTGGACTCCAAATGACCTGAAATTTTTAAGAGAATATTATTTGGAATATATACAAAATACTGGAGCCAATAAATACCATAGGGGGGCCACCTGTCGCCCACAAGGCAACAAGGCACACCCACCCCTTGGGCGCGCCCTGATGCCTTGTGGGTCCCACAGGTGGTCTCCGACCCCCTCTTCTACTTTATGATGGGCTTTGACCTAGAAAAAAAATAAGAGGATACTTTCTGGACGAAGCGCCGCCGTCTCGAGGTGGAACTTGGGCACGAGCAGTTTTGCTCTCCGGTGGAGCGATTCTGCCCAGGAAACTTCCCTCCGGGAGGGGGAAATAGAAGCCATCGTCATCACCAACACTTCCTCCATCGTGGGAGGACCAATCTTCATCAACATCTTCACCATCACCATCTCATCTCAAACCCTAGTTCATCTCTTGTATTCAATCTTTGTCTCAAAACCTCATATTGGTACCCGTGGGTTGCTAGTAGCGTTGGATACATCTCGTAGTTTATGCTAGTTGGTTTATTTGGTGGAAGATTATATGTTAAGATCCTTAATGATATTCAATACACCTATGATCTTGAATATGAATATGATTTGTGAGTAGTTACTTTTGTTCTCGAGGACATGGGAGAAGTCTTGTTATAAGTAATCATGTGATGTTGGTATTCATTCGATATTTTGATGATATGTATGTTGCTCTTCCTTTAGTGGTGTCATGTCAACGTCGACTACATAACACTTCACCATACTTGGGCCTAAAGGGAAGCATTGGGGAATGATAAGTAGATGATGGGTTGCGAGAGTGAGAGAAGCTTAAACCCTAGTTTATGAGTTGTTCCGTAAGGGGTTGATTTCGATCCACACGTTTAATGGGATGGTTAGATGTATCTTAATTCTTATTTCGTAGTTGAGAATGCTTGTGAGACCGGGTAATCATAAGTGGGTTGTTTGTTCAAGTAAGAGCAACACCTTAGCACCGCTCCACCCACATATCAAATTATCAAAGTAACGAACGCGAATCAACTAAACATGATGAACGTGACTAGATGGAAATTCCCATGTGTCCTCGAGAGAGATTTGCTTTATATAAGAGAACTTCTAGGCTTATACTTTTCTACAAAAAGGATTGAGCCACCTTGCTGCACCTTTGTTACTATTATTACTTGTTACTTGTTATGAATTATCTTGCTACAAAACTATATATCATTGTTACTTATAGCACTTGCAGAGAATACCTTGCTGAAAACCGATTGTTATTTCCTTATGCTCCTCGTTGGGTTCGTCACTCTTACTTATCGAAAGAACTAAGATTGATACCCTATACTTGTGGGTTATTAGCGTTCTACTAATCCTGTCGGAGAATCACCGTCTCTCCATGTGATGCCTCCTGCCGGCATCCCGAGGTGGCGGGAGGTGATGGATCTCTCCGACCGCTCACCCTCTGCAAGACGCACGGCTGGACGACGCCATCCACCCCCAGCAAGTGTCGCGAAAGCAACTCCGCTAGCATTCGGCATGCCCTGCGGACAGACAGACAATCAAAACAAGTGCTGCAAAGCGCGCCGCCAACTCTTAGCTGGTCCGGCAAGCAGGCGAACAAGAATGTCGACGTCGCCCGGTGCCAAGGAAGAAGAGAGTTCGCGAGGAAGGTGTGCCCACTGCTCATGCAGTCATGGATTTGGCGGTGAGAAACGAGAGCTCATCCTCAAAGGCCCG
Organism: Elymus sibiricus; assembly: GCA_039707655.1. Classification (NCBI taxonomy): domain Eukaryota; kingdom Viridiplantae; phylum Streptophyta; class Magnoliopsida; order Poales; family Poaceae; genus Elymus; species Elymus sibiricus. The sequence continues at coordinate 380,660,528 of CM077669.1, forward strand.
CGCCTATTTTCATCGGACGACCGAGGAGTTGCACGAATCCATGGCCCGGCCTGCGCTGCGGGAAGGTGCGCGCTTGTCTCCAAGCTGCAGACCCCGCGTTGGCTAACGTATTGTGGGTTGAGGGAGATGACCTGGTGCGGTCACCCCGCTGGCCGTATTTTCATGGCAAACACCAGCGGAAGATGGTGTTTGTGCATGAGTTTGCCCAAGGATTACAAAAACAAGGTGGATAGGACTGCTTGGAACCACAACGGGAATACATCCATCCTGTTGCTGGCCCTTCGGGTTGAGCAATGCAGGAAACACCTTCAAAAGCTTTGTGTCGCTCTCCTTGAACCTCGACACGTAATTCATTCGTCAAACATCATTCGAGGCCCTGGCAGGCAGCCTCGGGGCAAAAAATTGCTCCAACCACGATGAGGGCGCTTGGCCCCCCTGGTACGCTTCCCGGGCCCCCGAAGACCAGCTTGACGCAAGGACCGTTCCTTTGCCAACACCCGTCTGGGCGCCCGCTCTCTTCCTTGAGACATGCATGACGAATATTTTAACAAGACATGGGCCTATTATCAACCATCAAGACAAAGTTGCATTGATATCTCTTTTCACTGCCACCGGAAGACCGTGGTCAAAACTGAATAACCAGGGTTTGTCGTGCCAATCATGATGTGAAATGTTCCTGGGACCTCTCCCATGAGAACCCCTTTCCTCAGGTTGCTGGGTCCCCGCCTGCCTTCCTTGGCGGAAGGATTGCAGCGCAAACCCCGCCTGCACGTTGGAACGTTTTCGAGTCCATACCCGACGAACCTCTTCCTTCTGACTGCCAACCCATTGCTACTTACCTGAGATGTCGAGCCACAGAAGAGCGTTGTGTCCCTTGACGGGGAATGCTCCCCAGATCTCTCTCGCGCGAGTCACTTCCCAGATGCTACGGCCCTGGTGTGACCCCCCTACAGTGGATCTAGAGACAGGTGCCTCACCCGAGCGAGGGGAAAGCTCCCGGGTCCTGTCCCGGTCGAGAAAAAAAAATCTTCCCTAGGCCACCAAAAGCCTCTGCTCCTCCCCCCTTTCTGGCAAAGTTGATGTAGTATGTTGCGCCTTCTGCCAAGGATAAGTTCCGGGATCTCTCTCGTGTGGACCGCTTTCCCAGGTTGCTGGGTTACATTGTTTTTTCCCGACCAGTTTAACCAAGTACGGCATAACATTCATTCAGTAACATCCATACTGCATTATAGGAGCAAAAGAGAAAAAGAGAAAAACCAGGAAGAATGTAGCAGGCGTCGGGGGCCAATCTCATGGTTTCGGGGGCTCCCGCGCCAGGGACCCCTTGGAGACGGGGGCTTCAGTCGCCACCAGAGTTGGCGTCCTTCTCCTGTTGTACCACCGCCGCGACAATGCCCTCCACAGCGCATTGGGCCTCCTGCCGGTTCGAGGCGGTTTGCTCCCCCAGCACAACCCCCAGTGGGAACCGGGGAGAGGCAATGATACGTCCATTTTGCATCATGATTTCTGACTGTTATTTATATTGTTTCTTAGTCCACTTTATGATGCAATTCTAATGCCTTTTCTCTCTTAATTTACAAGATTTACATGGATAGGGAGATTACCGACAGTTGGAATTCTAGACCTGAAAAGCTACAGTAGAGATACCTATTTTACAAAACTCCAAATGATCTGAAACTTCACGAATAATTTTTATTGAATATATGAAAAATACCGGAGCAGAGAAATACCAGAGGGGGCCACCACCTGCCCACAAGGCAACAGAGCGCGGACACCCCCACCCCTCCGCCAGGCAGGCCCTGATGCCTTGTGGGTCCCACAGGTGACCTTCAGTGCCCATCTTCTGCTATAAGAGGGGTTTTGACCTAGAAAAAATAGAGAGAAGACTTTCGGTATGAAAAGCCACCATCTCAAGGCGGAACCTGCACAGGAGCACTTTTGCACTCCAGTGGAGCGATTCCGCCGGGGAAACTTCCCTCCAGGATGGGAAAATCTAAGCCATCATCATCATCAACGCTTCCTCCATCGTGTGAGGACCAATCTTCATCAACATCTTCACTCGCACCATCTTATCCCAAACCCTAGTCCATATCTTGTATTCAATCTTTGTCTCCAAACCTCGGATTGGTACATGTGGGTTGCTAGTAGTGTTGATTACATCTTGTACTTTATACTAGTTGGTTTAATTGGCGGAATATTATATGTTCAGACCCTTAAGGATATTTATGACACCTCTGATCTTGAGCATGTTGATGCTTTGTGAGTAGTTATTTTCATCCTTGAGGACATGGGAGAAGTCTTTTGTTAAGTAATCATGTGATGTTGGTATTCGTTCGATATTCTGATGATATGTATGTTGCTCTTCCTTTAGTGGTGTCGTGTGAACATCGACTACATGAAACTTCACCATATTTGGGCCGAAAGGAAAGTATTGGGGAATGATAAGTAGATGATGGGTTGCAAGAGTGACAAAAGCTTAAACCCTATTTTATGAGTTGTTCCGTAAGGAACTGATTTGGATCCACACGTTTAATGCTATGGTTAGATTTATCTTAATTCTTCTTTTGTAGTTACAGATTCTTGCGAGAGGGGGTAATCATAAGTTGGTTCTTTTTTCAAGTAAGAACAACACCCTAGCACCAATCCACCCACATATCAAATTATCAAAGTAGTGGACGCGAATCAACTAAACATGATGAAACATGACTAGACGAAATTCCCATGTGTCCTCAAGAGCGCTTTGCTTCATATAAGAGTATGCTCCGGCTTGTCCTTTGCTATAAAAAGGATTGTAACGCCTTGCTTCACCATTGATAATATTGTTAGTTGTTATTTGTTACAAATTGCCTTGCTACCAAACTATCTATCACCGTTACTTTCAGTGTTTGCAGGAATTTCCATACCAAAACCACTTGTCATTTCCTTCTGCTCCTTGTTGGGTACAACACTCTTACTTATCGAAAGGACTACGATTGATCCCCTATACTTGTGGGTCATCAAGACTCTTTTCTGGCGTCGTTGCTGGGGAGTGAAGCGCCTTTGGTAAGTGGAATTTGGTAAGGAGACACTTTTGTTACGTGCTGAAATTTATCGTCACTTGTTACTATGGAAGATAATACTTTGAGGGGCTTGTTCGTGGTATCTTCACCTCGTACGAAAGTGGGAAGAGCCGCTCCTTAACCTACTGAACCTACTAAAAATATATACTATGAAATTCCTTCGGGTATGTATGAAAAACTTCTTGCTAATCCTTATGCAGGAGATGGAACAATACATCATGATATGCACTCGATGTATTTAGATGAAATTTGAGGATTATTTAAGCTTGCACTTTTATTCGAAGATGGTGTTAAGAAGAAGGTTTTCCCTTTATCCTTGGAGGGAAAGACATTGATTTGGTATAGGCTATTGAATGATGCCGGTACATGGGATTGGAACCGATTGAAGTTGGAATTCCGTCAGAAATTTTATCCTATGCATTTGGTTCATCGTGATCAGAATTATATATATAGCTAAAGAAGAAACAATCATTTATAATGTTGATCTAGTTGTGCCTACTACTTATATTGAGAAACCACCTTTTCCTGTTAGGATTAAGGAACATGCTAAAGCTACAACTATGGTTAATAAAAGTAATATTATAACGCCTAAAACCTCTGAACAAATAGATGTAGAACCTAATATTGTTATGGTTAAATATCTCTTGACTGATAATATTGATGGGCATGTTATTTACTTCTGTGATGAGGGTGCTAGAATTGCAAAACCAGCTAGAAATGAACAAGATATGTTAGACAAGAATAAACCAGTGGTTGGCATGCCTGTTGTTTCTATTAAAATTGGAGATCATTCCTATCATGGTTTGTGTGATATGGGTGCTAGTACGAGTGCTATTCCATTTACTTTATATCAAGAAATTATGAACGATATAGCACCTTTTGAGATTGAAGATATTGATGTTACTATTAAACTTGCAAATAGAGATACCATTTCACCACTTGGGATTGTTCGAGATGTTGAAGTCTTGTGTTGAAAAATTAAATACCCTACTGATTTCTTAGTAGTTGGTTCAAAGCAAGATAATTTTTGTCGCATTATATTTGGCAGGACTTTCTTGAATACCGTTAATGCCGAAATTGATTGTGTTAAATAAAAAAAATAGAGTTAATTTCGGTGATGTATCTCATGAATTGAATTTCTCCAAGTTTGGTAGACATATGCATGAGGAAGAATCTTTTAGTAAATATGAAATTATTGGTTTTGCTTCTATTACCATGCTGCCTACTGATCCGTTAGAACAATATTTGCTAGGCCATGAAAACGATATGCACATGAACGAAAGAAAAGAAATCGATGATGTTTTCTTTAAACAAGCAGCTATCCTTAAACATAATTCGCCTGTTGAAACCTTGGGAAACCCTCTACCTCCTAAGAGTGATCCTGTGTTTGAATTAAAGAAACTACCTGATACATTGAAGTATGCTTATCTTGATGAAAAGAAGATATATCCTGTTATTATTAGTGTTAACCTTCTAGAACACGAAGAAAAGAGATTACTTGAGGTTCTTAGGAGCACCATGCAGCAATTGGGCACACTCTTGATGATCTTCAGGGCACTAGTCCCCCCTTATGTCAGCACAATATTAATATGGAACCAGATGCTAAACCAGTCGTCGATCATCAACGTCATTTGAATCCTAAGATGAAGGATGTGGTAAGAACTGAAATATTAAAGCTTCTGGAGGCTGGTATAATTTATCCTACAACTGATATGGGTAAGTCTTGTTCATTGTGTTCCTAAGAAAGGAGGCATAACCGTTGTTCCTAATGATAAAAATGAACTTATCCCACAAAGAACTGTAACTGGTTATAGGATGGTAATTGATTTCAGGAAATATAATAAGCTACTAGAAAAGATCATTACCCCTTGCATTTTATTGATCAAATGCTAGAAAGATTGTCTAAGCACACACACTTTTGCTTCTTAGACGGATGTTCTAGTTTTTCTCAAATACCTGTAGCACAAGAAGATCAATAGAAAACCACATTTACTTGTCCTTTTGGAACCTATGCTTATAGATGTATGCCTTTTGGTTTATGCAATGCACCTGCTACTTTTCAAAAATGTATGACTGCTATATTTTCTAACTTTTGTGAAAATATTATTGAGGTATTCATGAATGATTTCTCCATTTACGAAACCTCTTTTGATGATTGCTTAAACAACCTTGGTCGAGTTATGCAGAGATGTGAAGAAACTAAGGTTGTGTTGAATTGGGAGAAGTGCCACTTTATGGTAAATGAAGGTATAGTCCTTGGGCATAAGATCTCCGAAAGAGGTATTGAGGTGGATAAAGCTAAAGTCGATGCAATTGAGAAAATGCAATATCCTAGAGATATCAAAGGTATACGAAGTTTCCTTGGTCATTGACGTGGCTTGCGACATCGTCGGTATTTCTCCAAAGAGGAAGGCATGATGCAGCACAGCGTCGGTAAGTATTTCCCTCAGTTATGAAACCAAGGTATCAAACCAGTAGGAGGATCATCAACACTATGTAAACAACACCTGCACACAAAGAACAAATACTTGCAACCCTACGCAAAAGAGAGGTTGTCAATCTCTCTACGGTAAAAAGATAGATTAGGTAGTGATAGATTGGATAGATAGATCTCACAAGAACACAAAATAAAAGAGGCAAATAAAAAGTGCTGCAAGGTATTTTTGTTTTTTTTGGAATAATAGATCTGAAAGCAAAAGCGGCAAAAAGATAGATCGGAAAGCAATATGTTGGAAAAGTAGACCCGAGGGCCGTAGGATTCACTAGTGGCTTCTCTCATGAGTATAACACACGGTGGGTGAACAAATTACTATTGGGAAATTAATAGAAGATCAAATAATCATGACAATATCCAAGGGAATGATCATTATATAGGCATCACATCCAAGATTAGTAGACCAAAACGATTCTGCATCTACTACTATTACTCCACACATCGACCGCTATCCAGCATGCATCTAGTGTATTAAGTTCATGGAAAAACGGAGTAATGCAATAAGAATGGTGACATGATGTATACAAGATCTATTCATGTAGGAATAGACCCCATCTTGTTAACCTTAATAGCAACAATACATGCGTGCCTCGCTGCCCCTTCTGTCACTGGGAGAGGACACCGCAAGATCGAACCCATCACAAAGCACCTCTTTCCATGGCAAGAAAAATTGATCTAGTTGGCCTAACTAAACCAAAGATTCGAAGAAGAAATACGAGGCTATAAGTAATCATGCATATAAGAGATCATGAACTGATCATGAACTCAAAATAATATTCATGGATAGAAACTGATCATGAACTCAAAATTCATCGGATCCCAACAAACACACCGCAAAAAGTTTACATCAAATGGATCTCCAAGAGACCATTGTAATGAGAATAAAAAGAGAGAGAGAAAGCCATCTAGCTACTGCCTACGGACCCGTAGGTCTATGGTGGACTACTCACGCATCATCGGAGAGGCACCAATGGGGATGATGAACCCCTCCGTGATGGTGTTAGATTGGATCTCACGGTTCTGGAACTTGCGGTGACTGGATGTACTTTTCGGCGACTCCTCTAGGGTTTCTGGAATATTTGGGTATTTATAGAGCTCAAAGACGGTGGAGGGGGTCCTCGAGGCGGCCACAACCCATCAAGGCGCGCTTGGGGGCCCTGGCGCGCCCTGGTGGCTTGTGGGCAGCCCGGGCTCCCTCCTGGTTACTTCTTTGTCCCACTGGCCTTCTTCTGGTCCAAAAAAATTCTCCAAAAAGTTTCGTCGCGATTGGACTCCATTTGGTACTGATATTCCGCGAAGTAAAAAACAAGCAAAAACAACAACTGGCACTTTGGCACTATGTCAATAGGTTAGTCCCAAAAAATGATATAAAGTTGCTATAAAATGATTCTAAAACATCCAAGAATGATAATATAACAGCATGGAACAAGCAAAAATTATAGATACGTTGGAGACGTATCAGCATCCCCAAGCTTAATTCCTACTCGTCCTCGAGTAGTTAAATGATAAAAACAGAATTTTTGATGTGGAATGCTGCCTAACATGTTCATCACATATTCTTTTATTTTGTAGCATGGACATTTGGACTTTTAGATGGTTCAAAGCAATAGTCTAGTTTTGACATAAAGACTTTAATACTCAAGCATGCCAACAAGCAACCATGTCTTTCAAAATACCAACACTAAAGAAAGTTATCCCAGCCCATCATGCTCAATCATTGATCCATTCATGAAACACACTCAAATATTAACTACACCCAATGCTCAAGTATGATCATAGTGCCCCCTAGTTGGTGCTTTATAAGAGAATATGGAGACTCAAATAAAAAATAAAAATTGTATAAAGTAAATAGATAGGCCCTTCGCAGAGGGAAGTAGGGATTTGTAGAGGTGCCAGAGCTCAAAGTTTAAATTGAGAGAGAAAAATATTTGGAGTGGCATGCATTTCCTGTCAACGAAAACGACAAATTAGTTCGCAATACTTTCCATGCTAGATATATCATAGGCGATTCCCAAACATAAAATAAAGTTTATTCCTTTTTCCACCATTCTTTCACAATCCATGGCTGGCCGTATCCACGGTTGCCTTCCATACCAACACTTTCCAAGGAATTTATTATTTGACAACATAAAGTAAATTTCATTTTTTTCATTTCGGGACTGGGCATCCCTATTACCGCCGTACTCTCGTGCAATGACAAGTGAATAAACACTCATCTTGAGAATAACACATCTAGCATGGAAAAATATTGGATACCCCCTACCGTTTCATGAGCGGTACGAGCACACAAAAAGGAAATTCATTTTGAAAATTAGAGATGGCACATACAAATTTTCTTAGAACGGCATGGAAATACCGCATATAGGTAGGTATGGTGGACTTAGAAGGCAAAACTAGGTTTATGGATTTTGGATGCACAAGTAGTATTTCTACTTAATACAAGTGGAGGCTAGCAAATAGATTGAGAAGCAACCAACCAAGAAATGAAAATTCACATAAACGGGCATTGAGCATAAATAACACCGAATAATGCACCATAAGTAGGATGTAATTTTATTGCATAACTATTGACTTTCGTACTTGCATAGGGAATCACAAACCTTAACACCAATATTCTTACTAAAGCATAATTACTCACTAACATGACTCACATATCACTATCATCATGTCTCAAAACTATTACAAGGAATCAAGTTTAATTTTTCCAATGATCTTCATGAAAGTTTTTATTATATCCTCCTTGAATATCTATCACTTTGGGACTAGTTTCATATATTGCCATTGCTTTTGACAAGCTCAAACAAATTTAAGTGAAGAACATGAGCATAAAGATTTCATCTCTCAAAATAGTATAAGTGAAGCATGAGAGGATTTCTTCAAAATTTATTAACTCTCAAATTAATCTAAGTGAAGCATGAGAGTATTTCTTTAAAATTTCAAAGCACACCGTGCTCAAAAAGATATAAGTGAAGCACTAGCGCAATTCCATAGCTCAAAAAATTTAAGTGAAGCATAAAGAGCAATTCTAACAAATCATAGCATAATTTTGGCTCTCTCAAATAGGTGTGTCCAGCAAGGATACTTGTGACAAACTAAAAAGAAAAGCAAGCAAAGACTCAAATGATACAAGACACTCCAAGCAAAACTCATGATATGTGACGAATAAAAATATAGCTCCAAGTAAAATGCCAATGGTCATTAGAAGAAGGAGGGGATGCCACTCGGGGCATCCCCAAGCTTAGTTGCTTGTTTCTCTTTGCATATATCTTGGGGGTGCTGTAGCATCCCCAAGCTTAGGCTCTTTTCACTCCTTATTCCTTCATCCATCGTGATCTCACCCAAAACTTGAAAACTTCAATCACACAAAACTCAACAAAATCTTCGTGAGATCCGTTAGTATAATAAAGCAAATCACCACTTTAAGTACTGTTGCAAATCCATTCATATTTTATTATTGCATTATACCTAATGTATTTTAACTTTACCATGGCTTATACCCTTCAATACAAACCATAGATTCATCAAAACAAGCACACAATGCAACGAAAATAGAATCTGTCTTAAACAGAACAGTCTGTAGTAATCTGTACTCTAACCATACTTATGTAACTCTAAAAATTCTGAAAAATTAGGACAACATAAAGAATTTTTATATAAACACTTTGTGAAAATTTCAGCTCATTATCATGCTCCAGTAAAAAATGAAAATTCGCGCACTTATGGCAAAGTTTCTGTTTCAGATTCAGCATTGTTTCCACTCGTCTTATGAATCATCCTAAAGGCTTTTCTTGGCACAAACACTAAATAAAACATAAAAAAACAATCATAACAGAGACATAATTGTGTCAACACTCAAAAACAGAAATAAAAAGATGAAAATAAATATATTCATTGGATTGCCTCCCAACAAGCGCTATCGTTTTACGCCCCTAGCTAGGCATAATGCATAGATTCAAGTATTGTCATCTTTAGTTTTCAACTCCTCAATCACACAACTAGATTTCTTCAAGAATTTAGCATGCATGCTCTCAATGAAAACATTTCTAAGAATAAGACCAAAAAATTCATTCTTGTAAATAGGGTCTTTTACTATCTCAACAAAATTGGGATGAATACTAATCATTTTAAGATCTCCCTTGTGGCTACTAGATGTAGCATCTTTTCTCCTAGTGACTTGCGTGGTCTTGCAAATTTTTATGGGAGTTTTTTCAATATTTTTAACAGAAGAAAAGTCCAAACTCAAGTTACTAAAAATTTCTTCCAACTTATCAATCTGGTAAGGACTTTCTTCCATTCTTTCGTTAACTACGGTTTCCTTTTCCTTTAACAATTTAAAGGCATCTCCCGCTTTTGACCCAATTTTATTAGCAAGATTATGCATTTTCTTATCCAAATTTTCAGGATGTTCTTTGGTAATCATCTTCTTCTCAATAGCATCTAGCCTTTCCATGACATGTTCGAGGGTTAAGGTTGTTTCATTAATCATGAGAGATGGCGATCCCACTAAACTTCCCATAGCATTAAAAGCGTCCAAATATGGACACATCAAGAAATTCCCACCGGTAATCGTATCAAGGACAAATCTATACCAAGTGGTGATGCCCACATAAAAACTGCGAAGGAGAACAACGGTAGATTGCTTATGAATAGATCTATTATGAGCATTGCAAATCCTATACCAAGCATCTTTTAGGTTCTCCCCTCCCCTTTGCTTAAAATTAAGATCTTCATTCTCGGGAGTACACGCGATAGAGGAAGAACTAGCCATAACGACAAGGTAGATAAACAAGAGATCTGAAGAGGAAAAGGCAAACGAAAAAGAGGGCGAATAAAACAACAAATTTGGTGAAGTGGGGGAGAGGAAAACGAGAGGCAAATGGCAAATAATGTAATCGCAAGGAGATGAGATTTGTGATTAGGAACCTGATAGATGTTGATGGTGTCTCCTCGGCGCCAGAGATTAGCACGTAGAAGAGACCGCTTCCTCCCTGGCAACGGCGCCAGAAATTCCTTTGACGTGGCTTAAGACCGCGTCGGTATTTCCCCAAAGAGGAAGGGATGATGCAGCACAGCGACGGTAAGTATTTCCCTTAGTTATGAAACCAAGGTATCGAACCAGTAGGAGGATCACCAACACTATGTAAACAACACCTGCACACAAAGAACAAATACTTGCAACCCGACGCGAAAGAGAGGTTGTCAATCTATCTACGGTAAAAAGATAGATTAGGTAGTGATAGATTGGATAGATAGATCTCACAAGAACACAAAATAAAAGAGCCAAATAAAAAGTGCAGCAAGGTATTTTTGGGTTTTTTGGAATAATAGATCTGAAAAGAAAAGCGACAAAAAGATAGATCGGAATGCAATATGTTGGAAAAGTAGACCCGGGGGCCGTAGGATTCACTAGTGGCTTCTCTCATGAGTATAGCACACGGTGGGTGAACAAATTACTGTTGGGCAATTGATAGAAGATCAAATAATCATGACGATATCCAAGGCGATGATCATTATATAGGCATCACGTCCAAGATTAGTAGACCAAAACGATTCTGCATCTACTACTATTACTCCACACATCGACCACTATCCAGCATGCATCTAGTGTATTAAGTTCATGGAAAAATGGAGTAATGCAATAAGAATGGTGACATGATGTAGACAAGATCTATTCTTGTAGGAATAGACCCCATCTTGTTATCCTTAATAGCAACGATACATGCGTGCCTCGCTGCCCCTTCTGTCACTGGGAGAGGACACCAGAAGATCGAACCCATCACAAAGCACCTCTTCCCATGGCAAGAAAAATCGATCTAGTTGGACTAACTAAACGAAAGATTTGAATAAGAAATACGAGGCTATAAGTAATCATGCATATAATATATCAAAGAAGACTCAAATAATATTCATGGATAGAAACTGATCATGAACTCAAAATTCATCGGATCCCAACAAACACACCGCAAAAAGTTTACATCAAATGGATCTCCAATAGACCATTGTATTGAGAATCAAAAGAGAGAGAGGAAGCCATCTAGCTACTGCCTACGGACCTGTAGGTCTGTGGTGGATTACTCACGCATCATCGGAGAGGCACCAATGAGGATGATGAACCCCTCCGTGATGGTGTTAGATTGGATCTCGCGGTTCTGGAACTTGCGGCGGCTGGATGTATTTTTCTTCGACTCCTCTAGGGTTTCTGGAATATTTGGGTATTTATAGAGCTCAGAGGTCGTGGAGGGGGTCCCCGAGGCGGCCACAACCCATCAGGGCGCTTGGGGCCCCAGGCGCGCCCTGGTGGGTTGTGAGCAGCCTGGGCTCCCTCCTGGTTACGTCTTTGGCCCACTGGCCTTCTTCCAGTCCAAAACAATTCTCCAAAAAGTTTCAACGCGATTGGACTCCGTTTGGTACTGATATTCTGCGAAGTAAAAAACTAGCAAAAACAGCAACTGGCACTTTGGCACTATGTCAATAGGTTAGTCCCAAAAAATGATATAAAGTTGCTATAAAATGATTCTAAAACATCCAAGAATGATAATATAACAACATGGAACAAGCAAAAATTATAGATACGTTGGAGACATATCAGTCATGCTGGTTTCTATAGACGGTTATTAAAGATTCCTCTAAGATTTCTAGGCCTCTTACAAATCTTTTACAAAAAGATATTCCATTTGTTTTTTATGATGATTGTGTAGAAGCCTTTGAAATACTTAAGCAAGCCTTAATTTCCGCACCTATTGTTCAACCACCTGATTGGAACCTACCTTTTGAAGTAATGTGTGATGCTAGTGACTATGATGTTGGTGCTATTCTGGGTCAAATAGTTGATAATAAATTGAATGTTATTCACTATGCTAGTAAAACCCTAGACAATGGTCAAAGAAATTATGCTACTACTAAGAAAGAATTTTTTGCAGTTGTGTATGCATGTGATAAGTTTAGACCTTAATTGTTGATTCTAAAGTTACTATTCACACCGATCATGCTGCTATTAAATATCTCATGGAAAAGAAGTATGCTAAACCTAGACTGATTAGGTTGGTTCTTCTATTACAAGAATTGGACTTGCACATTATTGATAGAAAGGGAGTTGAGAATACTGTAGCAGATAATTTGTCTAGGATTGAAAATGTTCTTGATGACCCATTACCTATTGATGATAGTTTTCCTGATGAGGAATTAGCTGTTAAATGCTTCCCATTATACTCCTTGGTATGCAGACTATGCTAATTACATTGTTGCTAAATACATACCTCCTAGTTTCACATACCAACAAAAGAAAAAGCTATTCTTTGATTGAAGACATTACTTTTGGGATGACCCAAATTTATATAAAGAAGGAGTAGATGTTGTTATTATACATTGTGTACCTGAGCATGAACATGAACAAATCCTACGGAAGTGCCATTCCAAGGCATACGGAGGGCACCACACTGGAGACAGAACTGCATGCAAGGTATTACAGTCTGGTTTTTATTGGCCTACTCTCTTCAAAGATGCACGTAAGTTTTTCCTTTATTTTAATGAATGTCAAATAATTGGTAGTATTGGTAGACGTCAGGAAATGACTATTAATTATTCACATGTCATCGAACCATTTGATGTTTGGGGCTTTGATTATATGGGACCTTTTCCTTCCTCTAATGGGTATACTCATATTTTAGTGGTTGATGATTACGTTACTAAGTGGGTAGAAGCTATTCCAACTAGTAGTGCTGATCATAACACTTCTATTAAAATGCTTAAAGAAGTTAATTTTTCGAGGTTTGGAGTCCCTAGATATTTAATGACTGATGGTGGTTCACATTTTATTCATGGTGCATTTTGTAAACTCTTAGCTAAATATGATGTCAATCATAGAATTGACTCTCCATATTATCCTCAATCTAGTGGTCAAGTTGAATTGAGAAAAAGAGAAATAAAGTTAATTTTGCAAAAGACCGTTAGTAGATCTAGGAAGAATTGGTCTAAGAAACTAGATGATGCATTGTTGGCATATAAAACTGATTATAAAAATCCTATGGGTATGTCTCCATATAAAATGGTCTATGGAAAAGCCCATCATTTAACTCTTGAGTTAGAACATAAAGCTTATTAGGCAATTAAAGAACTTATTTATGACTTTAAACTTGCCGGTGAAAAGAGGTTATTTGATATTAGATCTTTACATGAATGGAGGACACAAGCTTATGAAAATGCCAAGTTGTTTAAAGAAAAAGTTAAAAGATGGCATGACAATAGAATACAAAAACGAGAATTTAACATTGGTGATCATGTTCTATTATACAATTCTCGTTTCAGATTGTTTGCAGGAAAACTCCTCTCCAAATGGGAAGGACCCTATATTATCGAGGAGGTTTATCGCTCCGGAGCCATCAAGATCAATAACGCAGAAAGAAAAAATCCTAAGGTTTTTAATGGGCAAAGAATTAAACATTATATTTCAGGTACACCCATTAACAAGGAAACTGATATTATTCAAGTGATGACACCAGAGGAGCACATAAAAGAGACCTTCCAGAATGCTCCAGAATCCTGAAAAAGTGTAGGTATGTGACACGGTAAGTAAACCGATTCCAAAAATCCCATAAAATATATTTCCGTCCATTTTGGAATATTAGAAAAATCACAAAAATAAGAACGAGCCGAGGGGACCCACGAGGAGGTCACAAGGCAACAGGGTGCGCCATACCCCCTGGTCGCGCCTGGTTGCCTTGTGGGCTGCTCGTGTGCTTTCCCGATCCCATTTTGCTTTCGCAGACTTGTCCTGCACAGGAAAAATTCATTATATATACTCCTCACTATTTTTGACCACCGTATCGCAAGTTTTCCCTTTGTTCTTGTTTCGAGCTATTTTCCTGACAGATCTAAATCGCTATGTCTTCGTCAAGCTCAACCAAGGACAAGTTCTTTGAGAAGGTCATCAATCCCTATCGGCCAGATGTGATGAAGTACCTGTAAACCATTGAGATGCATGAGGGGGTGCTCCACATCCGCGATGTTCAAGGCCCGAAGAAGGAGGGAAGTGAGAAGGCCAGGCTTCAGGCGGTGGAACAGGAAATCTTCAAGTGCCAAGGGTTGGTTGAGCGTGGTCTATGTGCTAACCACTCCATGATCACAGAATTCATCCGAGAACACAAGCTGAACACGAAGAACATTGGGAGGCTCTCTTCAAGCTTTAAGATCGGATCGAGCATCTCCAAGCTCAAATCTATGACCTGCAAAACAAAACTGTGAGTATGAATTAAGGTTTGAAAGGATGAGCATAGCTGTAGATTTCAGGATTCCGGAGACGCGTTCCTCTTTATTTGATGGGGATCCCATGCCTTGGAAGATGGAGGACAAGCCCACCACTTCATCATCACCATCACCGAAGAAAGAAACTTGAGTACATGGGTATGGGCACTACCCTTAGCTTGTTCCAATCTTGGGGGAGGTGCCCTGGTATCGTATTAGCATCACTTTTACCATCATTACCTATTTTTGTTCGATCCTTAGTTATCATGTGATTTAGATGAATAAAGTCTTAGTATGATTTAGTTTTGAGTGTTTGCTTCGTGATCCATCTATCTATGTAATCGAGTGTGAGAGTTATATAATAAAGAGTAGTTTGAGTTCGTTTGCTTTACTTTCTTGGTTCAATCCTAGCAATGAAAGAATAAAATAATCATATGCTAATCCCATGGGGGAGTGATGACTTCACATAAAAAGAGGATAATTGTTAAAATTTGTTGGAAGTTAACAAACATAGCATTGGTCATTGATGCAATTCATGAAGAAGTAATGATGAAAGAGAGGTATCACATATAAATATACTGTCTTGGACATCTTTTATGATTGTGAGCCCCCATTAAATATGCTATGCAGGATCAATTAGTTGATGTTTGACAAGCAAGACAACTTAATGAGTCATGTTTGCTTATATTCACATAGAAGTTATATTGTCATGGATCCTCTAACATGTGGTGCTTGCTCCTATCCTTCTGCTAGCCAAAACTTCGCACCAAGTAGAAATACTACTTGTGCATCCAAAAAAACCTTAAACCCAGTTTTTTGCCATAAAAGTTCACCATATCTACCTATGGAATTAAGAAGATCCTTCAAGAAAGTTGTCATCGGTGCAAAAGCAATAAAAATTGACAAAATTATGTATGATCTTTTATTGGAAGGGAAAATAAGCTTTGTACAAACTTATCATGGCAAAGAAATAAAAGCGATGGACTTCATAATAATGTTTGCTATCATAAGGGGCAATATAAAGTGATGTCGATAAAAGCTTGGGGGAGTTGATACGTCCATTTTGCATCATGATTTCTTACTGTTATTTATATTGTTTTTGGTCATTATTCCACTTTATGATGCAATTCTAATGCCTTTTCTCTCTTAATTTGCAAGATTTACATCGAGAGGGAGATTACCGACAGCTGGAATTCTGGACCTGAAAAGCTACAACAGAGATACCTATTTTACAGAACTCCAAATGATCTGAAACTTCATGGAGAATTTTTATTGCATATGTCGGAATCGGGGCTCCGCAGACCCAAGGTTCGAACTCTGGGGCGTGTGCGAAGATCTCTACCAGCTCAAGCCTCATGCTCGTCACTCCACAACCAAGCCTCGCCGAATATGCACCAGCGAACGAGGAGACGGACACAAAGATTTACCCAGGTTCGGGCCACCTTGCGATGAAAAACCCTACTCCTGCTTTGGTGGATTGGCCTCCCGAGGAGGTTTGGTGATGAACTGGTACAATGGTGAGCGACCTCGCGAGGGCTCTTGGGTGAGGGTGGGTCGGTCTCCCCTTCTACGGTGGAGGCTGGTCCCTATTTATAGCGGCCTTGGTCCTCTTCCCTTATCGCACAGGCGGGAAGGGATCCCACAACGACCAAATTTGAAAGGGAACAGGAAGTACAACTTATCCTGACTAAAGGTGGTCTTCGCCTGCAAAGCTCCTGGGCGTGACGCAGAGGTGGGCTCGGTGATGACATCTGTCCTGCCGAGCCCGTGGTCTTGGTCTTGTTGCACCGGAATGGAAACCTTTGGGGGATCCCTTGGGAACCCGCGTACGTCCTTACCTCCTTAGCACGAAAGAGGAAACTGTCCCTTCTGCACCCGCTGGCGCCCGCTGGCCTTGGTCGTCATGGCTCACGTCATCGCAGCCTCCTGAGGCCGGGTACCTGCATAGGAATCTCCGCTCCTCGGGAGGCAACCTGGGGAGGCCGCTCCCCTGGAGGTCTTGGATTCATTCTCCTCGCAAGGCCGGGGCCCTCACGAGGGTCTTATCTTAGGGGGTTTGTCGCTCGGCCGTACTGGGCCGTCGAGGTGGGCCACACGCTGGGCCGCAGGCAGGCAGGTCTGGGTACCCCCGATCCTAGAATGCCGACAGTAGCCCCTGGGCCCAAGGCACGCTCGGGTTGGCTTCAGGGCGAAGCCAAGGAAGGAAGGCCGAAGCGCCGTGGGCCCCAATCGCCCGCGGGCCAGGCTCGACGCGTGGCACATGACGGGACGCGGACGCCTCCACTTCCCCACGTCGCCTCGGCAACTGCCCTGACTGGCAAAAAGCATGGCGCACACAGCAGAGCCATCATTGTCCCACTTCGCGCCTTCCTTATGCTCCCCCTTCCTCCGCAAGCTCACGCCTTCCTCGCCGGGTCTCGCGCTCGCTCGAATCTGCTCCTCCACCATGGCTCCCAAGAAGAAAAGGGGCGGGACCTCGATGGCGCCGGAGCCCCAGCCGGGGCCAGAGCCTGCGCTGGGCCGGTCCTCCGTGCTCAATCTCGAAGGGCTGGACAAGGTCCGGCGGGCGATCGCCGCTGGTACCAATGAGTGGAAGACGACGAAGATCTGGACCGCCTCTCGGCTTCCGGTGGATCTGGAGGCCACCAACATCCCCCTTCATCTCCATGCCCTCTTCTCTGGCTTGCTGCCGCCGTTTTCAGACTTCTTCAATGCCGTGCTCACACACTACCAGGTCCACGCATTGCATCTCGACCATGGGTCCATCGTCCTCCTCTCCGCCTTCGCGTTCTTGTGTGAGGTCTTCGTGGGCATCTCCCCGTCTGTGGCTCTGCTTCGCCACTTCTTCTCCCTCCGGATGGTCGCCAGCGGGCAGTGCTCGGGGTGCGCGTCGTTCCGAGCGGCGGACGCGACGGCGAGCGCGGCCCTCGACGCCGAGCTTCATCCGGACACGGAGGGCTTCCGGAGGCAGTGGGTGTACGTCGACGCCGCTGCGTACAACCCCCTGCTCCAAGCTCCGGCGGCCCCCGCAGAGCCGAGCCTTGGCTAGGAGCACGCGAAGCTTGTCGACCTGCGGCTTGCGCGGGTTACGACCAGGTTGGCCGTCCTGAAGAAGGCGGGTGTGACGATGGCGATGGTGGTGAGGGAGTTCATCCGTCGGCGAATCGCTCCCCTCCAATGCCACTCTCGCCCCATGTGGGCCTTTACCGGCCCCGACGACGCCATGAGACTTCAGGTGACTTCCCTTCCTTCCAGCTTGCTGCGTGAGGTGCTCTGCCTCCTGACCGGCAGGGAACCCGCCGCCTTTCCTCCGGAAGGGCTCCCCTTGTACAATTACCGGAACGGGGGAGCCTTCGCCCAGAAGATGCCACACTTTGACGAGTGGGGGCTGCTTCCCAAGGACCACGTGGGCCCTCGCGACGACCCCCTCTTGGCGGCCCTAGCCCCTAGGGGCCCTGAGGTCAGCGCCCCTCGCGCGACTATGGAGGAGCGCCTTGAGTCGCGCGTCCCTGAAGCGTCCGCCTCCGTCCCTCCAAGCAGCGAAGGCGACACCACGCCGGGAGGCACGACCGCCGCCCCTGCCGCAGGGTGGCATGCGCTGGGCGTCAGCGAGCCATCCTTTGGTCCCTGCACACGTCGGGGGAGGAGGAAGCCCGAGGGACGTAATGGCCCGGCCACGGGGGCCCTGAGGAAGAGGTAGTGGATCGCCCTGGATGAGTAAGCGCCTGACTTCCCTTGATTTCCGCAAGATGTGCACCTCCGAGTCTTTGCTCCTCAGGTCCCCTCCTGACGAAGGAAAGAGCGCACCTCCGCCACCACCTCCCGAAGACGCTGGGCCCGTGGTGGCTCCGTGCCCCGCGAGCCACTTGACCGCGCGCGAGGAGGTGCCGGTTGGGCCCAAGCTGTCCCTGGGGGCCTCGGAGCCGAGCTTCCGGCGTTCCTCATCAGGCGTGGCCTTCGTCTTGCGGGGGCAGGGCCGATGGCTCCTCTGACGATTCTTCCTGGTAGCTGTACGCCCGGGGCATCGGCGCCTTCTTTGAGCGGGGGGGGGGGGGGGGAAAGTTCCCATGGGGCCCAGCTGTCGGTGTCAAAACCGGCGGATCTCGGGTAGGGGGTCCCGAGCTGTGAGTCTAGTTTCGATGGTAACAAGGGGACGAAGGAGACGACGTTTACCCAGGTTCGGGCCCTCCTATGGAGGTAAAACCCTATGTCCTGCTCGATTATATTGATGGTATGAAGGTTACAGAGTTGATCTACCTCGAGATCGACTAGCTAAAACCCTAGACGAGTTTCTCCGCCCTACAATCTAAACCCCCCGGTTTATATAGACACCGGGGGGTACCTAGGGTTTACACATGACAAGACTCCTGCCGAGAATGGAGACGTCGATTCCCTCATCTTGACTTGGAGTGCACGATGCGCCTTCGGGACTTCCTTCTAGAACATAGGGTCTCGATGTATCCGGCCCTTCCCGCGACAGTCAGAGTGCAGCCCACCAAGCCGGCCTATTGAGAGACAGGCCAGCGACCCGAGGACCCCTTAGTCCAGGACTCCCTGAGTAGCCCCCGAACTCGCCCCCAACGCCAAGGGTCTCAGCTTTGGCAGCTCCGCTTGATCAGAGTCTTCGGCTTGCGGGGTGAGTTCTTCTTCCCATTAAAGATCGGTTGATACTTGTCCAGTTTCCGATCACACGATAGCCCGAACACCATGAGTTGTTCAGTCCCGAAGGCCAAATGTCAAAGTGTAAACAATGTTTTTTCTGACAACCTTTCTGACGAAGGGCCGTGGCCTACCACGACCGCTGAACCAGTTATGAAAACTCGATTCGTGGTTCGAGGCCGTTTTTACATTAGCATGACTCATCAATGTATAGATCGTGCTCCGTTTCACACGGGATATGATTAGCATCCCAAGTTCCTTTTGCGCGTGCATAACGGTACACACGTCTTGGGAAGCGGAGAGATTTGCGGTGCAGTAAAGGGAGGTTAATCGGTGTTACGCCCCATAAAAGGGTAAAACCCCAAGGCTTATCCACGCTTCCCATTCGCATCCTCTGCTTTCCCAATTTTCCCAAGCTCCGAGAGCCCAGATCCAGTTCTTCCTCAACTTCCCCTCCGAGCCTAGCCATGGCGGCTTCGGGCTCTATGGGCAAGTGGGAGGCCTCCACGGTCACCGACAAGGATATCCGGGAGCTACAGCTCGCCGGCTACCTCCCCGCCAACGTCTTCCACCGCACTCCAGAAGCGAACCAGGTCGTCCCCACCCCTAAGCCAGGCGAAAGGGTGGTATTCGTCCCCCATTTCATCCGAGGACTGAGCTTCCCGCTTCACCCCTTCGTCAGGGGGCTCATGTTCTTCTACGGGTTGGACTTCCATGATCTTCCCCCGAACTCCTTTATGCATATTTCGGCTTTCATCATTCTTTGCGAAGCCTTTCTGCGGGTCGAGCCGCACTTCGGCCTATGGCTCAAGGTTTTCAATGTCAAGCCGAAGACTGTTGCGGGCGAGCACGCAGACTACGGAGGGGCGGTAATCAGCGAGCTCCCCCGCGTTGAGTGGCCAACTGGCACCTTTATTGACACAATCAAGATCTGGCAGAAAGAATGGTTCTACATCACCGAACCAAGAGATGAGAGCTAGGCGGCGCCTGCCGAGTTCAGATCCGGACCCCCTACAAGATTGACCTCATGGCTCAGGAAGGGCCTTGACTGGGGGTCGGATGCAGAGGTGAAATTGCTGCAGAAGCGCATTACCTCGGTGATCAAGGCCAAGGTTGAACTGGTCAATGTGGTCCAGGTCATGCTCCACCACCGTATTCTCCCCTGTCAGCGCCGGGCCTCCCCAATGTGGGCTTACCGGCTTGAGGACGAGCCTACCGTGCGCCAGCTCTTCCGCACTACCTCCGAGAAGTTGTGGAAGGCATTATTCAAGCCTCGTAAAAGCTGGCCGGCCAAGGAAGAGGATTCGGGCCTAAGCACCGATAACCCACCTACCCAGGTACGGTATAATTTTAATCCATTGACTCTGTTTCTTTGACAAAAAGACTGAACGCCTTCCCCCTCATTTTTGCAGAAATGGTTGAGTAAAACCGCGAGAGTTAACTGTCCCGCACCAAAACCCGAAGACCCCAGGTCGGAGTTGCTGACGGCGATGCTCGTCGTGGCGCCGTACTCGGCGCCCGAGAAGAAGGAGAAGAAGAAGAAGGCCAGAGAAAGTCTCCGCATAAAGGACCAGCCGGACGCCATGTCCGAGGAAACCCATGCCTCCTCTAGCCATGAGGAAGAGCATGAAGACGGGGGGAAGGTGTTTCCCCCCTCACAAGAAAGAGGGCGGCGTCGCCGGACGCCGCGGAGGATATACCTCCTCCTGCCCTGAAGAGGGCGTGTCGGCCGAGGTTGATCCTGGCCGACGACAGCTCGGACTCTGATGCTGAGTCCGAGGATTTTGAGAAGGTTCCCCGAAGGAACCTAAGGGTCAAGCCCCCAGCTCAAAGGTATGAATCCGAAGACTCCCTGGGTTATTTATGCAAAGTTTTCAATGTTTTAAATGCAAGAATGTCTTTTAATTTGCAGCCCACCGCGCGTTCTCCTCACTGACCAACTATCGGATGGGGAGTCTCCGCCCGCCGAGCTGGCGGAGAGTGGGACTGCGTCACACCCCACACCTCCCGGGGCCGCGAAGGATGCCGCGGAGGTGTCATCCCGCCAGGCTCCTTTGGAGCCGAACACAGGCGATGAGGGTGACCATGCCATGGCCGAGGTCGACGCCTCGGCCGCTGAAGACCAGGGGGAGAAAACTCCCCTGGCCGCTGAGGAGGAAGGGCGGAGGGATGTCCAGTCCCCTCCGAGGACATCTCCGGAGCATGCTGTGCCTCCGGAGCTACCGACTCAGTCCCCGATGAGAGATCGGGCTGGCCGGTCACCACCAGTGCCACCGATGACTGGGTGGCCGGTTATGGAGGAGGCTCTATCAAGCGCCCCCATCTCCGAGGATCACCGCACTCTTATGGGTGCGGTTTTGCAAGGCATTCAGTCCGTCGATAGCGGACTGAAAGAGGCCTTCAATGGTCTCTTGACGGGCTTCAAGGTGAGTCACGTAATACCCTTTTCCCGAACAATCTTAATTTTATTAAGTTTATGCTATCTTTATATATGTAGTAGCCCCCGAGCCCCGGGTGGTTTTGGCAAAAACGCACCCGGGGGTCAGATACTCAGGAGTGACCAATGATGCGCAAGGCACCATTAGTCCCACAATGTTCTAAAAAGCCCTTAAGAGGACCGAGCATAGGGTCATATCCTTGATGGTTCGGGGGTTGGAACGCACATAACCGGATGTATGTTTTTATTTTATTTTTTGTAGGCCTCATCCTCGGCGGCGGCCGTTAATGCCGCTGAGCTTACCGAGCTAAATCGGAAGCTCAAGATCTCTGAAGAGGAGCTTGATAGCCTGAACAAGAGGTTCGACGAGGCACAAGGTAAGCCGAATTGTAACATCCGGGTTGTATATTGTTAGCAATCCGCACTGGTAACCCAGTGTAATTATTTATTTATTGCTTCCACAGCTTCAGCTGCGGAGGTTGAAAAACTCAAGGCCGAGCTCAAAAAGATGAAGCAAGAGGCTGCGGATGAGAAGGCCGCCGCCGAACAGGCAGTAGCCGCACTCTCCACTTTGAAAGCTGCGAGTGCTAAGCAGGAGGCCCGGGTGGAGGAGGTGCAGCAGGAGCTCAAGGACGCCAGCGCAAAGTGCGAGGCCCTTGAGCAGAAAGGCAAAGAGCAAGCCACTGAGCTATCCGCGCTGAAATCCGAGCTTCAAAAGGAGTGGGTGGACAGGCGGTCCTTTGAAGAGGAGGTTCGCCAAGTCCGGGATGTCACAGATGGTAAGCCGTATTCACTACAATGCGCCTTTGGTGGTAGCAGGTTTGATTTGCTCACCCTGGTGTGGCATTCCTCAGGCGTCTGTGTGGATCTCCAGAAGAGTGCAGCGGATGCGAACAAGTTCTATGCTTCGCGGGGGGAGGATGATGAGGCTCGGCTATTCTGGGCACAGTTTGAGTCCCCCGAGCGCTCTCCTCTTCTGATCGAGCAGATGAAGCAACTGATGGAGCTGCACAGGATGGCGGAGCCGGCCATGACGGATCTCTGCATCCGGCTGTGGCCTGAAGAGCCGTTGCCGAGCAGCTATTTCGGCTTGGTGCAGAAACTGTGTGATGCTGCGCCTCGGATTGACGCGCTAAAGCGTTCTACATGCATCGAGGGAGCTCGGATGGCCTTTGCAAAGACCATGGTGCACTGGCCGAAGCTCAAGCCGACCGAGATGGCCACCGCACCTCCGCCCCCTGGAAAGGAGCATAGGCGCCCCGAGCTATACTTCTCCGCAGTGATGGAGGGTGCTCGGGCGATAGAGGCCCAATGCTCGAAGGATGTTCTTTATGAATGAGCGCGTTGTAATATGTCCGAAGACTTTTAACGCTTTATAATCAGAGTTGCATGGTTTATCATGTCTTATAAGTCTTTAGTGTTTATTTTGACTCCCGTGTGGCCGTTTTATCTGAAAGTTGCGAGTCGTCGGCTTCAGTCCCCACATAGATACTACGCGAGGTGTCTCTGCCTCCGCACTGTGACCCTTAGCCGAGGTATCGGTGCCCGAAGGCGGTAGTGCGAGGGGGACAAGGCAATCGGACTATAATGCTTTATCGCTTTCACTTAGCCGTAGGAGCGTAAAAAAATGCGGGGGCTGATGACCAGCCCCCAGTGTTTTGTGATGTGCGGATGTACCGGGGCCGAAGCCAGCATCACATGGTTTGTACAAGCACAAAACCCATCATATAACACGGAATAACCTCTATCGATTTTTGAGAATGACACTTATGCTCGGATTTGCAGACTGGTTCTCGCTTACTATGACGGTCAGTTTTCGGCTTTCTCCCCTGAGGTGCTTGACCAGACGAACTGGAAACACAATCGCAGTGGTTGTCCCTTTGCCCCTTTAGCCGAACGAGCGGAACGTAAGGGGGCAAACACAGGAGCCGGGCAACCCAACTATTGACCCAAGACATAGTTCGGATCCGATGCATATAAAGCAAAATCCAAGACGCCGAACACACGACCAGTTGTCTCGGGGTGACGCTCAGGGCGACATTTTAAATTCAAGCCCCCGGTCTATTAGCCGGTTGCATCGTAATGTATACCGAACAATTGCGCGAGAGTGAGGGATCACTAGAAGAGTGTGTAGAGGGGGGGGGGGTGAATAGACTACTAGCAGTAATTTAAAACCTAACCTTTTCCCAAGTTAATTGGTTGGCAGATTTTAACAGTTTTAGCAAGCTAGCAAGTCTAATAGCCTTACACATGCATGTCAACAAATATGGCAGCGGAAAGTAAAGACATTGCACATGAAGTAAAGAGTAGAGATAGGTAGATCAAACGCAATTGGAGACGCAAAGATTTTTCCCGTGGTTCCGATAGGTGGTGCTATCGTACATCCACGTTTATGGAGTCTTCAACCCACGGAGGGTAACGGTCGTGAGAGTCCACGGAGGGCTCCACCCATAAGGGTCCACGAAGTAGCAACCTTGACTATTCCATAACGGCTTCCGTCCACGAAGGACTAGCCTCACTATGGGTAGATCTTCACGAAGTAGGTGATCTCCTTGCCCTTACAAACTTCTTGGTTCATCTCCACAACACGAAGTAGGAGGCTCCCAAGCGACACCTAACCAATCTAGGAGGCACCACCCTCCAAAAGGTAATAGGCTCGGCAATGATGATGAACTCCTTGCTCTTGTGCTTCAAGATGATAGACTCCTCAACACACAATCACTCTCTCACAGATTTGGCTTGGTGGAAGAGATGGGATTGGTGGAAAGCAACTTGGGGAGGCTAGAAATCAAGATCCATATGGTTGGAGTGGATGATCTTGACCTCAACACAAGGGTAGGTGGCTCTCTCTCAGAAATCTGGATGGGGCAAGTATGGAATAGTTCTGAGTGCTTCTCTTTTGAGTGGGTGGTGGTGAAGGGGTATATATAGGCATCCCCAAAAATCCAACCGTTACACACAAAATGACCAACTCGGTGACACCGATGTGTTAATCTCGGTGGTACCGAAGTGACCAAAAGGTGGCAACTTTTGAATCTCGGTGAGACCGATATAGGAAACTCGGTTGCACCGATAAGGTGACCAACGGTCAGATTGCCCATTCTCGGTGACGCCGATCCAACAATCTCGGTGGGAACGATATTGTGAATTTGCGTAACAGAAAGTTGGCAACCTAAACTCGGTGGCACCGAAGCAGAATCGGTTGCACCGAAAGGCTAGGGTTTGGCTAATGTCTGTCTGAGTTTGGGAATCGGTGACACCGAGTGGAAAGTGTTGGTTGCACCAATTTTGGATATTTGACTTGGGACAGACTTTTGTGGAAGAGCTTGTGGGTGTTTTTGGTGACTTTCACTTGTGCACGTATGAGCATTTTGTTCACCAACAGTACCTTACCCCCTTTTAATAGTATTGGCTTTCCTATGGACTCAAAGTGATTTCTCACAAATGTAAAATGTAGAGACCTCTTGCTTGAAGCTTTGCCAATCCATTTCCTTGCATCTTGGGGTATTTCCACAATCTCCACAATCCTTTTGCCATCCCTATCATTGAACTTTCCTGAAATATACTTAGTGGAAACATTAGTTCAATGACTTATATGTTGTTATTAATTACCAAAACCACCAAGGGAGCAAATGTGCTTTCAATCTCCCCCTTTTTGGTAATTGATGACAACATACAATCAAAGCTTCAAATAAAGATATGCATGGATATAATGAAGACTTCGAGAGACACATGACTTAGATTTGCTCCCCCTAAATGTGTGATTCCTTTAAAGGATAGTTGCTTTGGAATGCATGGACACACATATAGTGGAAGGGATGTAAGAGGTCATGTGTATCTTGGCTATATGCATCAAATATATATGAATGAGATGTAACCTTGTTCAAGACTTCACTCTTGCAAACAATATGTGCAAGAAGCAAGAGATCATCTTGATCAAAGATATGATGCATATACTTACCTTGAGTTCTTGAGCATTCTAGTAGTAGAAACACACTTGAGAAAACAATGTTAGGAAACACAAGAGTATTCTACTAATCAAAGGCAATAGAACTCAAAAGTACCGAGATATGGAGAACATATAGAAGATAGTAATCTTTAAGATTGATATGTCTCCAAGATCATTTAGAATTTTCTCCCCTAGGATATGAAAAAAGTAAATCATCCACTCCCCCTGAATCTTAGCATGTAGATATTGGGATTGGATAGGGTGAGAAAAATCTAAGATGATCACCATACAACTTATGTTAGACTTTTTTCTCCCCCTACTTTGGTATTCTCACCTTGTTTATAAAAGCTTTGATATTCTCCCCCATGATAATATCTCCCCCTTTGCATAAGCATGTATCTCCCTTTTTAGCATGAAGCCATGAAGCTTTGTTATTCTCCCCCTTTGGCATTAATTTCCAAAAAGGTCAAACACATGGATAGATACAGGGATCATTGACTGAGAAGGGATCCTTGAGAACAAGGGTCATTGAATGTAGGGTTCATAGAAATGAAAACTGAGGGAATCATTGAAAATAATTTCTCTCCCTTTGAGATTTTGTAAGATTTTGTTATTCTCCCCCTTCTCCCTTTAAGTTAGGGATCCTTGAATAAAGAATTTCTCCCCCTAAGGTTTTTTTTAATAAGAAGGGATCATCGAAGTAATAAAATCATCACTTGTAAGATCAAAAAGAAATATAGATTTGCAACTGCGAACACAAATAAGAAAAGAAAACAAATCGGTGACTCCAAGACAGATAAATCGGTGGTACCGAGATTTTGTGGTGCATCTCATCTGCTAATTCGGCAGAACCGAGTTATTTGTATCGGCGGCTCCGAGGCAGAAACAGAAACTTGGCAATGGGATTTTGAAATTGAAATTTCTCAAACTTTGCCAGTAATACAGAGTCAAAAGAAATTTTTCCAAAAGAAATGCAAAAGACTTTACAAGAGAATATCAACTAGAGAAGATTTGAGTGGTTCCAAGAAATCTTGCAAAGAGAATGAACCATCCAAAATACTTAACTAGATGATGGGCGGTGACTAGGTCACCTATATTAGAGTATATCGACTTAGGAGCCAAGCAAGAATACTTGATCATAGGTCATACTCTACGTTAAGCTCAAAATGGGGTTACCATTTTTCGATTAAGCATTTTGATGTCTTCATATCACTTGAGTTGCTTTAGCTCATGACTTGGAGTAAAGCTTTTTCAAGGATATGAGTACATACCTTTGAGTGATGTTGATGACGTTGCTTGTAGGTGAACTTGTTGAGGATGCTCGAGGTTGATGAAGGTCATCTTGAGTTGGGAGCAATCCTTCTCGTTTTAGTACACTTGTCACCTACATAGGTTAGTCATGCAAGGAAGAACAATGGATATATCCATTTGACATGATACCAATTGAGATTTAGCGAATATGATCACATCAAGTATATGTCAAGGATATGGTTGAGTCGTCTTCTTCCTTCCATCATCAAGAGGGGATGTGGATACTTGGTCAAGACAAGATTGCTTATGATTGGAGTTGATGGCAATCTTGTGGAATGAAATTCTTCCAAGTACCTACAAAAGGTTAGATGCAATACAAGGGAGCATAGAATTCCATGGCACAAGATAACATGTTAAGAGCATCATGGAAGTATCAAGAAAGCTCATGCCCTTGCATGCAACCGAGTGAGTCTAGCTCAAGTTTGAAGCATCAATGATGTTCAACTCACTCCTCAAATAACAAAATGTTTTCTCATCAAGTGGCTTAGTAAAGATATCGGCCAATTGCTTGTTAGTACGGACATGCTTAAGATTAATATCTCCTTTGGCAACATGATCACGAATGAAATGATGTCTAACCTGAATATGTTTAGTTCGAGAATGTTGCACAGGATTATGACCAATTTTAATAGCACTTTCATTGTCACGAAGTAATGGAACATTTCTAACATGGATTCCATAATCCTTAAGCGTTTGTGTTATCCATAGTAATTGTGCACAACAAGATCCAGCAGCAATATACTCAACTTCGGCAGTAGATAGAGATACCGAGTTTTGTTTCTTGGAGGACCAAGACACAAGAGATCTACCCAAAAATTGACAGGTACCCGAGGTGGATTTTCTATCAACCTTGTCACCGGCATAGTCCGAATCGGAATAGCCAACAAGGTTAAAGGAAGATCCCTTGGGATACCAAATGCCAAAGTTTGGTGTTTGTATCAAATATCTCACTATATGTTTCACGGCCAAAAGATGACACTCTTTAGGTGCAGCTTGATATCTATCACACATGCAAACACTAAGCATTATATCGGGACGAGATGCACATAGATATAGCAATGAACCAATCATAGATCGATAAACTTTTTGATCAACCGGTTCATCCTCCTTGGTAAGATCAACATGTCCACTAGTAGGCATGGGAGTTTTCATACCTTTGCACTCTTGCATGTTGAACTTCTTGATCAAGTCCTTGGTATACTTAGTTTGAGAGATGAAAGTTCCTTCTTTCGTTTGCTTGATTTGCAAACCAAGAAAGAATTTCAGCTCACACATCATGGACATCTAATACTTCTCGGACATTAACCTTCCAAATCTTTCACTAAATTGTGGGTTAGTAGATCCAAAGATAATATCATCCACATAGATTTGGCACACAAATAATTCACCATTAACTCTCTTAGTGAATAAGGTTGCGTCAATTTTACCAATTTCAAATCCTTTTTCAATGAGAAACTTCGTTAAGCATTTGTACCAAGCACGAGGGGCTTGCTTAAGACCATAAAGGGCTTTATGAAGCTTGTAAACATGATTAGGTTTCTTAGGATTCACAAAACCAGGTGGTTGCTTAACATAGACTTCTTCAATCTCACCATTTAAAAAGGCACTTTTAATGTCCATTTGATAAAGCGTGATATCATGGTGATTAGCATAAGCGAGAAGAATGTGAATAGCTTCAAGTCTAGCGACGGGGGCGTAGGTCTCACCGTAGTCCATACCTTCGACTTGCATATATCCTTGGGCTACAAGACGAGCCTTGTTGTGTACGACTTGACCGTCTTCGTCTTGCTTGTTCCGAAACACCCATTTTGTTCCGATGATGTTTTGCTCATCCTTGGGCTTTTCCACGAGTGTCCACACTTCGTTCCTCTCGAAGTTGTGAAGCTCTTCATGCATTGCGTTCACCCAATCCGCGTCTTCAAGAGCTTGTTCTACCTTCAAGGGCTCAATGCTAGAGATGAAAGAATAATTCTCACAAAAGTTAGCTAGGCGAGTTTTAGAGCGAGTGATTCTCCCTGTTTGTATATCACCAAAGATTTGGTTTAGGGGATGATTCTTGGTCACTTGTGCTCGAACTCGGGTCAGCTTCCGATTGTTGGATGGTGGAGCTTCTTCTTCATCATCATCTCCTTCATCTTCGTTGTTGTTGAAGGTGTCGTTCCCTTGAGGTGGTGGTGAAGGAGGTTGTGGTGGATCTTCATGGTGCACTTCCTCCTCTTCATCATCTTGTCGTGTACCGCTTGTGGATGCCTCCATGTCATGTTGTGGTTCACCTTGACGTGAAGTAGGGGCTTCCACTTGAGTTGATGAAGTACTTTCCTTCACCTCCATGGGACGAATCTTGCCGATGGACAAGTCTTGGATAGCTTCCGAAGGGTCCTTATCACCTACATCGTTTGGCAGTTGTTTGACTTGCGAACCATTAGATTCATCAAACTTCACATCTACCGTCTCTTCAACTTTTCGAGTGAAGTTGTTGTAGACACGGTAAGTGTGAGAGTTCGATCCGTAACCGAGTAGGAATCCTTCATGAGATTTAGGAGCAAATTTAGTACGACGATGCTTATCAAGAATGTAGCACTTTGAGCCGAATACCCGAAAGTATCCAACTTGGGGTTTGTTACCGGTGAGTAGCTCATATGCCGTTTTACCGAGAAGCTTGTGCAAGTAAAGTCGGTTTGTGGCATGACATGTTGTTTCCACGGCTTCTGCCCAAAAGTGTCTTGGCGTCTTGTATTCGTCAAGCATCGTTCTTGCCATCTCAATAAGCGTCCGGTTCTTCCTCTCAACAACTCCAATTTGTTGAGGCGTGTACATAGCCGAGAACTCATGTGAGACACCTTCTTCGTCAAGAAAGGTATCCACATGGGTGTTCTTGAACTCCGATCCGTTATCGCTCCGAACCTTCTTGATCTTCACTTCAAACTGATTTTGTGCTTTGGGAACGAAGTTCTTGAAGATCTTTTGAACCTGTGACTTATCATCAAGAAAGAATACCCACGTAAATCTGGAAAAATCATCAACTATAACTAGACCATAGGAATTTCCACCGAGACTCTTGTAAGCATTGGGACCAAAAAGATCCATATGAAGTAACTCAAGTGGTCTCCTAGTAGTCATGATATTCTTAACGGGATGACTTCCACCTACTTGCTTTCCAGCCTGACAAGCACTACAAAGTCTATCTTTGTCAAAGATAACATCTTTAACACCAAGTATATGATCACCTTTGATAAGCTTGTCTAGATTACGCATGCCAACATGTCCTAGTCTCCTATCCCAAAGCCACCCTTTAGAAGATTTTGCAATAAGACAAGTACGAGGTTTGGATCTCTTAGTGAAGTCAACAATGTATAGATCACCTCTACGGAAACCGGTAAAGACCATTTTATGATTATCTTGACGAAACACTTGGCAATCTACTTTCGTGAATAGCACATTAAAGCCAAAGTAGGCAAGTCTAGATACGGAAAGAAGATTGTAGCCAAGAGATTCAACAAGCATAACATTTTGAATAGAGCTATCATGGGATATGGCCACCTTACCAAGACCAAGTACCTTACCCTTGGAGTTGTCTCCAAACGTTACGTACCTTCGCGGTCCATGGTTTGGTGTGATCTCGTCAAACATTTCTCTATCTCCGGTCATATGATCGGTACATCCGCTATCGAGAATCCACTCTTTTCCTCCGGACATGTAATCCTTGAAGTTTGCCATGAGACTTAGATTCTTCATGATCTTCTCATACTCGATGTCGAACAGCTCATCTTCATCATAGTAGCCATGTTCCACATTGTCATCATCAAGTGGGAAATCCTCGTCATAAGGAACAAGAGATTCGTTAGGGTTGTGATCATGACAATGTTCAAACTTATGAATTCGAATGGCTTCTACAATGATGTTGTTGATAGTTGTGACATCTCCTTTAGCACGCATGAGGTCTCTAAGCTCAAATAGACAATCATCAAACTTGGGATCACTAGGCGTCATATTGTGGAAGGCAATAGTTTTATGAAGAATTTCATCAAGATTACTCAATGAATAACTTGGATATCGTTTCTCCAAGTCATTCCACAAAGTGTAAGCACATACAAAATTCTTCATTTGATTAAGCACATTTCTAGGTAATGCTCTAACAATGAGATTGACAGTTCTAAGATTGCATAGCATATCAATTTCCTCTTCGTTTGTGGGATGTAAAGGATCAATGGGAGGTACATAATGGTTCTTAACATACTTGCTCAATTGAAATTCATTAAACAGCTCAAGCATCAAGGTTTTCCATTGACTATAGTACTCTCCATCAAGAATAGGCACTCTACAACTCAAACTCCCTATACTAGACACATCCATCTTCCTCCTCGGTGATTAAACCGAAGCAATGGAGACCAAAGCTCTGATACCAATTGAGGGATCACTAGAAGAGTGTCTAGAGGGGGGGTGAATAGACTATTAGCAGTAATTTAAAACCTAACGTTTTCCCATGTTAATTGGTTGGCAGATTTTAACAGTTTTAGCAAGCTAGCAAGTCTAATAGCCTTACACATGCATGTCAACAAATATGGCAGCGGAAAGTAAAGACATTGCACATGAAGTAAAGAGTAGAGATAGGTAGATCAAACGCAATTGGAGACGCAAAGATTTTTCCCATGGTTCCGATAGGTGGTGCTATCGTACATCCACGTTTATGGAGTCTTCAACCCACGGAGGGTAACGGTCGCGAGAGTCCACGGAGGGCTCCACCCATAAGGGTCCACGAAGTAGCAACCTTGACTATTCCATAACGGCTTCCGTCCACGAAGGACTAGCCTCACTATGGGTAGATCTTCGTGAAGTAGGCGATCTCCTTGCCCTTACAAACTTCTTGGCTCAACTCCACAACACGAAGTAGGAGGCTCCTAAGCGACACCTAACCAATCTAGGAGGCACCACCCTCCAAAAGGTAATAGGCTCAGCAATGATGATGAACTCCTTGCTCTTGTGCTTCAAGATGATAGACTCCTCAACACACAATCACTCTCTCACAGATTTGGCTTGGTGGAAGAGATGGGATTGGTGGAAAGCAACTTGGGGAGGCTAGAAATCAAGATCCATATGGTTGGAGTGGATGATTTTGATCTCAACACAAGGGTAGGTGGCTCTCTCTCAGAAAACTGGATGGGGCAAGTATGGAATAGTTCTGAGTGCTTCTCTTTCGAGTGGGTGGTGGTGAAGGGGTATATATAGGCATCCCCAAAAATCCAACCGTTACACACAAAATGACCAACTCGGTGACACCGATGTGTTAATCTCGGTGGTACCGAAGTGACCAAAAGGTGGCAACTTTTGAATCTCGGGGAGACCGATATAGGAAACTCGGTTGCACCGATAAGGTGACCAACGGTCAGATTGCCCATTCTCGGTGACGCCGATCCAACAATCTCGGTGGGACCGATATTGTGAATTTGCGTAACAGAAAGTTGGCAACCTAAACTCGGTGGCACCGAAGCAGAATCGGTTGCACCGAAAGGCTAGGGTTTGGCTAATGTCTGTCTGAGTTTGGGAATCGGTGGCACCGAGTGGAATGTGTTGGTTGCACCGATTTTGGATATTTGACTTTGGACAGACTTTTGTGGAAGAGCTTGTGGGTGTTTTTGGTGACTTTCACTTGTGCACGTATGAGCATTTTGTTCACCAACAGTACCTTACCCCCTTACCCCCTTTTAATAGTATTGGCTTTCCTATGGACTCAAAGTGATTTCTCACAAATGTAAAATGTAGAGTCCTCTTGCTTGAAGCTTTGCCAATCCATTTCCTTGCATCTTGGGGTATTTCCACAATCTCCACTATCCTTTTGCCATCCCTATCATTGAACTTTCCTAAAATATACTTAGTGGAAACATTAGTTCAATGACTTATATGTTGTTATTAATTACCAAAACCACCAAGGGAGCAAATGTGCTTTCAGAGAGGCGTTGACAATAACAGAGTATGTACCATAAAATACAGCGGAGGGGTCTTGTATAATGGTCTTTTATTTGCTCGATAATTCTTATAACTCCAATTGCCGAAGCAACTGTTTACAAGTATTTTGAAGATAAAACATAGAATTTACAGAGGAGAGGTTGTAGCAGGGGTCTTCGATTGGTGGCTTGACGTCCTCGATGTACCATGTCGTCAGTCTGCTCCTGTGCCTCCTAGGGAGTTGCATTCCTTTAAGGGTGAAGCTGTCGTCGAGCGGACCTTGGGAAGAAGGTCTTGAGAAGTCGCGGAAGTATGGATGAGCTTTACTCCTTAGCAGGTCCTTGATGGTACCTGTGTTATGTCCGAGGACGTGTATTGGTAATTGTTCGGTCCAGCCGAACACTTACCATTTAATGGTTGTTCCCCACTGCTGCCCATGGAATCTTGAGTGCGAAGTTGTGCCTTCTTGGCACGTGTTTGACGGTCATTAGGGCTGTGCAATGGGGAGTGTGTCCCTATTTCTGGGGAGAAGAAGATTCTGGGAGTTCGGATTCAAACCGAGCTCGTTTGTCAACCTTACGTGCCTTTATGGCAGATTTCGGTGTTTGCCGACCGTCCTCGTAATGGAATTCGGCCACCAGGGCCAATGCATGCACCTCAGTTCGGAGGGAACGCTCTGTGTTACCGTTGACAGTGATGACCCCCTTGGGCCCGGGCATCTTGAGCTTGAGGTATGCGTAGTGTGGGACGGCGTTGAAGCGAGCGAACGCTGTACGGCCTAGCAGGGCGTGATAACCAATGCAGAAAGGTACGATGTCGAAGATCAAGTCCTCGCTACGAAAGTTATCAGGCGAACCGAACACTACTTCCAGGCTCACAGAGCCCGTGCACCGGGCTTCGACGCCTGGGATTACTCCTTTAAAGGTAGTGTTGCTGGGTTTGATCCTTGATGGATCTATACCCATATTTTTCACCGTATCTGAGTAAATCAAATTGAGGCTACTTCCTCCGTCCATTAGGACTTTAGTGAGGTGATACCCATCGATAATGGGATCTAGGACGAGGGCAACTGATCCCCCATGATGGATACTGGTCGGATGGTCTCGTCGATCGAAGGTGATCGGGTACGCCGACCATTGGTTATACTTCGGGGCTACGTGCTCTATGGCGTAGACCTCTCGAAGGGCGCGCTTCCTCTCCTTTTTGGGTATGTGAGTGGCGTATATCATGTTCACAGTTTTTACCTCTGGAGGGAACTGCTTCTGTCCACCATTGATCGGACCGCGGGGCTCATCATCGTCCTCGCTGCGTGGGCCCTTGCCTTGCTCCTCGGATGTGAGTTTGCCGGCTTGTTTGAACACCCAACAGTTACGGTTGGTGTGGTTGGCGGGCTTGTCTGGAGTGCCATGGACCTGGCAAGGCCTCTCCATGATTTTGTCCAGCGGGGTGGGTCCGTCGCGATTGCCTTTAGGAGGCTTCTTTCGCTGCCCGGATCGAGGGTTGCGGAAGCCGGTGTTGACGGCCATGTCATCGATGTCACTAGTGCTGTGCCGGCGTTTATTTTTGTTGCATCATGGTTTCCCGTTTCCATCCCGAGCTTCGGAGGTGCCGGGGTCTTCGGGGTTGTGGCTTCGTCTCGCTAGCCAGTTATCCTCGCCCGCGCAAAAGCGGGTCATGAGTGATGTAAGGGCGGACATGGTCCTTGGTTTATCCTGACCGAGCTGGCGAGCCAGCCATTCGTCCCAAATATTGTTCCTGAAAGAGGCTATAGCCTCGGCATCTGGGCAATCGATGATCTGGTTTTTCTTGGTCAAGAACCGATTCCACAATTGTCGAGCGGACTCTCCTGCCTTTTGGACGACGTTGCTTAGGTCGGAGGAGTCCGGAGACATGGGCACTTGCTCCACCCTCCGTCTCCAGGCAGGCAACGCCCGTCCCGGAGACATGGGCACTTGCTCCACCCTCCGTCTCCAGGCAGGCAACGCCCGGCCCGGAGACATGGGCGCTTGTTCCACCCTCCGTCCCCAGGCAGGCAACGCCCAACCCAGAGACATGGGCGCTTGTTTGTGATAGCCCCCAGCCTGATCACGCGCCTCGCGAGGTTGCTCATGCCAGGCAACCTCACAAGGCTGACCACGCCAGCTCTCCTCGTGAGGCTTCTCGTGCCAGGCCTGGCGGAGGCCACCCGCGAGGACGTGGCCGTTTCACGGGGTGTCGATGTAGACGTGCATCCCGCCGCCCACGCCGGGGGCGGCAGCCGCGTTGGGTGGTGCAGGGCGACGCTCGCCACGCATGGCCCGCGCCTTCCGAAGCTCCTCGGTTGTGCTGGTGATGAACCCCCGCGAGCCTGGCGCCTTGCGCCGTGCTCCTTGCTCGTAAGGGCGCGCATCGAAGCACGCCTCCAAGCGATGCCCGAGCGCCTCCCTCGTCACTCCCGCCAGGTCGGGAGTCCTCCACGCGGAAGCCCCCGAGGCCGCCCCAGTGGAGAGCACTGTGGCCTCGTCAACGACATTGACGGGCTCGGCGATGCGACCCAGCCAGTCGCCGTAGCGATCGTTGGCGGGGCGGTAATGCGGCAGCTCGCGCGCCACGAGCAGCGTAGTCCACGCATTCGCCGGCCTGCGGTGGGCGCGGGAGGATGACGCCGCGACGAGGGCGAGGGACGGAGTAGCGGCGCGGCCGTCGCGCCGCGCGATGGGCAGTGGCAACGAGTCCTGCTGCCCGTGAGCAGCCGGGGCGGTGGCAGCGTTAGCTGCAGGAGGGGCGGAGCGGTGCAGAACGCCGCGGCCCACAGGTGCCGCCTGGGCGATGCGAGCAGCCCAGCGCTCAGCGCAAGCCCCGCGAGCCTTGGCCATGGGAGCGATGAAGCGGAGACGAGGCGGAACTGGAGGGAGGATTCCGACACACCCCTACCTGGCGCGCCAAATGTCGGAATTGGGGCTCCGCAGACCCAAGAAGGTTCGAACTCTGGGGCGTGTGCGAAGATCTCTACCAGCTCAAGCCTCAAGCTCGTCACTCCACAGCCAAGCCTTGCCGAATATGTGCCAACGAACATGGAGACAGACACATAGATTTACCCAGGTTCGGGCCACCTTGCGGTGTAAAACCCTACTCCTGCTTTGGTGGATTGGCCTCACGAGGAGGTTTGGTGATGAACTAGTATAGTGGTGAGCGACCTCGCGAGGGCTCTTGAGTGAGGGTGGATCAGTCTCCCCTTCTACGGTGGAGGCTGGTCCCTATTTATAGCGGCCTTGGTCCTCTTCCCTTATCGCACAGGCGGGAAGGGATCCCACAACGGCCAAATTTGAAAGGGGACAGGAGGTACAACTTATCCAGACTAATGGAGGTCTTCGCCTGCAAAGCTCCTGGGCGTGACGCAGAGGAGGGCTCGGCGATGACATCCGCCCTGCCAAGCCCGTGGTCTTGGTCTTGTTGCACCGGAATGGAAACCTTTGGGGGATCCCTTGGGAACCCGCGTACATCCTTGCCTCCTTAGCACGAAAGAGGAAATTGTCCCTTCTGCGCCCGCTGGCGTCCACTGGCCTTGGTCGTCATGGCTCACCTCATCGCAGCCTCCTGAGGCCGGGTACCTGCATAGGAATCTCCGCTCCTCGGGAGGCAACCTGGGGAGGCCACTCCCCTGGAGGTCTTGGTGTCGTTCTCCTCGCGAGGCCGGGGCCCTCACGAGGGTCTTGTCTTGGGGGGTTTGTCGCCAGGCCGTACTGGGCCGTCGAGGTGGGACACACGCTGGGCCGCAGCAGGCAGGTTTGGGTACCCCCGATCCCAGAACGCCGACAACATATATAAAAAATACTGGAGCAAAGAAATAACAGAGGGGGGGGGGGCACCTCCTGCCCACAAGGCAATAGGGCGCAGCCATCCCCCAGGTGCGTTCTGATGCCTTGTGGTTCCCACAGGTGGCCTCTGATACCCATCTTCTCCTATATGAGGTGTTTTGACCTAGAAAAAATAGAGAGAATATTTTCGGGGCGAAGCACCACCGTCTTGAGGTGGAACCTGGGTAGAGGCACTTTTGCACTCTAGCGGAGCAATTCTGCTGGGGAAACCTCTCGCCGGGAGGGGGAAATCGAAGCCACCGTCATCACCAACACTTCCTCCATCATGGGAGGACCAATCTTCATCAACATCTTCACCAACACCATCTCATCCCAAACCCTAGTCCATCTCTTGTATTCAATCTTTGTCTCCAAACCTGAGATTGGTACATGTGGGTTGCTAGTAGTGTTGATTATATCTTATAGTTGATGCTAGTTGGTTTAATTGGTGGAAGATTATATGTTCAGATCCTTAAGCACATTCATTACACCTCTGATCTTGGGCATTTTGATGCTTTGTGAGTAGTTACTTCCATTGAGGACATGGGAGAAGTCTTGTCTTAAGTAATCATGTGATGTTGGTATTCATTCGATATTTTAAGGATATGTATGTTGCTCTTCCTTTAGTGGTGTTGTCTAAACGTCGACTACATGACACTTCACCATATTTGGGCCTAAAGGAAAGCATTGGGGAAAGATAAGTAGATGATGGGTTGCGAGAGTGGCAGAAGCTTAAACCCTAGTTTATGAGTTGTTTCGTAAGGGACTGATTTGGATCCACACATTTAATGCTATGGTTAGATTCATCTTAATTCTTCTTTCATAGTTGAAGATTCTTGTGAGAGGGGTAATGTGACGCCTCCGCCAAAATCGTGCACTAATCATACACGCAAATGCGCACGATCAAGATCAGAGACTCACGGGAAGATATCACAACACAACTCTAGACACAAATAAAATAATACAAGCTTTATTACAAGCCAGGGCCTCGAGGGCTTGAATACATAAGCTTGAATACAAACGAGTCAGCGGAAGCAACAATATCTGAGTACAAACATAAGTAAACAAGTTTGGCTTAAGAAGGCTGAGGAAAACAACGACATCATCATGGATCGAAAAGGCAAGGCCTCCTGCCAAGGAGCCTCCCAACTAATCCTCGTCGTCGGCGACCTCCACGTAGTACTAGACTCCGTTGTGGTAGTAGTAGTCGTCGGCGGGATCAGCTGGCTCCTGGGCTTTGCCATCTGATCGCAGCAATCATATCAAGGGGAAAAGGGGAGCAAAGTAACCGTGAGTACTCATCAAAAGTACTCGCAAGACTTACATCAGATCTATGCTAAGTATGCATCAGTATCAAAGGAATGGGGCTATATCTTTGGACTGAACTACAGAAATGCCAGAAGAGAAGGGAAAGCCTAGCCTATCGAGGACTAGCATCGTGCATCGTCTTGCAGCATTAGAAGAGTATAGTTTAGCATGTTATAAGTAAGCATGTTGTAGTAATGCCCAGCGATCCTTCCTCGACTCCCTGCGAGAAAGCAATCCCGGAGCCATCATATCCATTTCATGTCTCTAGTATCCAGTTCTAGTTGTATAGATCGGGATACAACTCCAAGCGTCCGTTACCGTAGACACGGCCATTCGAATAGATATACTTACCTCCAGGGGTGCACAAACTTACCCAACACGCTTGATTAACTCTGGTCGAACACACTTTTCTGGGTCATGCCCAGCCTCGGCTGATCGACACGACGTAGTCCTACCTAGGCTCAACAGAGAGGCCAGCACGCCGGTCTACATCCTAAATGTGAAGGGGTCATGTGCCAATCGTCCTTTGCAATCCTGCGCGTCGCGAGGACGACCGGTGTCAGTCCTGGCTACCTCTTTATACAAAGTAGGTGCTTACGTGGGCCACCCGGGCACGTGCCGCTCAACTGTGGTGTCTGAAGAGCTTTCGGAAGAATGTACGACGTAGAGTGCCCATACTTATTCCCGCATGGTGGTCAGTGCGAAAAAGGCCAGAGGCCTACTCAGATCACATATCCAAACCTGTTAGTATATTGGGATCTCGCGGAAATGATTAGTGATCCACGCTTCGTGGTCCCATCGCCTCGTCTCAAGGACTTACGACAAGGGCAAAGAATGTCCGGCCGTGCCTTGTAATTATCTCGCGGGTATGCTCTAGGTCAACCCGACTGCTAAGAGACTATCGGGAACTCTGGTCCACCTCAATCGGGGTGGTACCGCCTGTCCCTTCAGTCCCATAATACCAGTAATAAGTGCAACAGGTAAAGGTAACAGTGTGCCCTTGTCATCAAGGGGGAAATCCGAGGAATCACCGTCGATGGATTCCCACTCAATGTAATCATCAAGGTGAACTTGGAGGAATCACCCTCGATAGGTTCACACTTGAGGGGCTGCACGACAGAGGCATCATCGGAGATGGTGAAAGAGGAATCACCCTCGATATCCCACAACCGGCTTGCTACGCTACAGAGATATCATCAGGAGTGCGGTAGGAGGTATCAACCTCGGCACTTGATGGTATCTCTGCATAGTCGTACAACTAAGGGGTGTGTGGTGGGGTGTCGGTCTTGGCACGTCGATCCCCTGGATCGAATCTTCCAATAATAAAGCGGGGCAACAAGGACAAGGGGGAGGGGTCACTAACCAACCTATACTAAGCATATAGGATAATAGGTAAGGTACAACAGCAGGTTACAAAAGCAGGCTATGCATCAGAATAGGAGCTATCAACAACAGTAGCAAAATCTAATGCAAGCATGAGAGAGAAGGAATGGGCGATATAGGAATGATCAAGGGGGTTTTGCTTGCCTGGAAACTATGCTGAGAAGGACGGGTCGTCGTCGACGTAGCCGTACTCGGGGTCAAGAGCGGTGTCGGGGTCTACCGGAGAGAAGAGGGGGAAGAAACAACAAATATAAAGCAAACAAATGCATCATAATGCATGACAAGGCAATATACTGTGCTAGGGGCGACCTAACGCAGTGCTACACGTTACAGACGGAGCGGGAAAATATCTGTGGATATTTCCCGGGTCATAGGCATTTATCGGACAGACGATTTGGAGGGGAAAGTTCCATGTTCATCATGCTAGAGGCATGTGTCAGATGAACGGATAACGTATTCGGATTCGTTATATTTTTCTGAGCAACTTTCATATATAAATTATTTTCATTCGAGTTACGGATTATTTTATATGATTTTCAAAGTTTTAAACATTTTCTGGATTTTCTGGAATTATTTTTAATTCGAAAATTAAATGACTAAAATGCTAAGTACACCCCAAAAGTGTACCCAGCAGACCAACACACTGGCTGACTGGTGGAGCCTGTTGACTGAGTCAACTGACCAGTCAGCACAGGCTGACTGGTGGGTCTGGTCAACTTCTGACTCAACAGTTGACTGGTCAATGTTGACTGGTCAGAGGGCCCAATGGGACCCAAGTGTTAGTGACACATATTTTAACAGAATTTTATTAGTTTAGTTAATTAGGTGGGGTCCACCAGATAGTGTGAGAAGGTAAACTAGTTTAGTTAAAACTTTAATTAGTCTAATTAGGGGGGTTAGTCCTAATGGGGGTTAGCAGCTAATTAAAACAGGGGGCCCACTGTGTAGTGGCCCTGGCCGGCCACACAGGCGGTTGGGCGTGCACGCGTGAGAGCACGGCAGAGGCCGAGGCCATGGCCGGAGCACGGTCGACGAGAGCGGGCGGAGGAGGACGGTGCGGCGAGGCACGCATGGCAGCAGCGCAGAGCAGCAACAATAGGACGCAGCAGCAGCCAGCGACAATAGTAGGCAGCGGGCAACAACGGTAGCGGCGGACCGGAGCAGAGCAGCAGCGGCGGGAGCGAGCGCGGGTAGGGGCGGCTGCGGGCGCAGGTTGCCCGCGGGCATGCGCAGACGAGTGCGGGGCGCGGGTGGCGAGCAGGGCCCCGCAGGAGTGCGGCCAGGCGCAGGCGAGGACGCCCGGCGAGCGCGAGCGGCGGCAATGGGGCTACGACATGGTGGAGAGTGTGCTCAAGCTCGAATCCGTGCTCGGGAAAGGGCGGGGAAGAGGTGAAGCTCACATCAGTGTGGAAGACAAGCTCTATGGAGGCGGGGAAGCAGCAGTGGCAGCGGATCGATGGGATTTCGCCGACGACCGGAGGTTCGGTTCATCGCGGGGGGAGAAATAAGCGACAAGATGGAGGGGAGGGAGTGACGCTAGGGTTGTTCAGGGGAGAGAGGAGGTTCAAGGCTTGCTCTTAATCCTCCTCGAAGCCGCGGGATCATCACCGCGTGCTGCATCCACGCGCTAGACGGGGGAGCTGCGTCCACGGTGAGAGGTAGAAGGAGACACAGTGGTGGGTTGGGCCTCCACTGTAGCCACTAGAGCCCATTAGCACAGTAGGCTCTAGCCCTTTTCTTTTTCTATTTGCTTTATTTCTTTCCTTTTCTGTTTTCTATTTAGTTGGCAGAGCAAATGTATTTAGTTGCTTATGTAACTTTGCACATAAATACTTAGTAACATACCAAAGCCGCACAAAAAGTTTTAGGCCATTTGTAATGGTTTTAAATAATTGTTTATTTTGAAGAGGCCAATTTAAGTCTTATTGGTCCAATAAAAAGTTTCTGTGGTTAATTTAAAAAAAATCCATTGATGTTGGTTTCACTTGGAAAATTACCAGGGATTATTTAGAATATTGTAAACATTTTTGTCCTAGAGTTTGGTGAAATAATTTCTGGGCTTTATATTATAAATTTGAATTTGACCCAGTTTGAGAGTGGGATTATTTTCTAAATGCAACTTAACTATGATGATCATGATGACATGGCACATTAGCATGTGGTCACTGTAGCATGACACTGAGGGTGTTACAGGTAATCATAGGTGGGTTCTTTTTTCAAGTAAGAACAACACCCTAGCACCGGTCCACCCACATATCAAATTATCAAAGTAGCGAACGCGAATAAGCTAAACATGATGAAACATGACTAGACGAAATTCCCATGTGTCCCCAGGAGTGCTTTGCTTCATATAAGAGTACGTTCCGGCTTGTCCTTGCTATAAAAAGAATTGAGCCACCTTACTGCACCATTGATACTATTGTTACTTCTTACGAATTGCCTTGCTACCAGTCTATCTATCACCGTTACTTTCAGTGCTTGTCATTTCCTTCTGCTCCTTGTTGGGTTCGACACTCTTACTTATCGAAATGACTACGATTGATTACCTCTACTTGTGGGTCATCAGGCAAGACAAACGCCGACGAGGACACGCGTAGCCATCACCCGCATGGCCTCCTCCTCCAGCGCCGCCTGCGTCACCTCCATCAATGGGCGAAGGTCATCAAACCTGGCGGCAAGATGCTGGAAGAAAATCGCAAGGTGGCTCAGCTTCCCTTCATCGAAGGTGGAGCAAGGCATGAACGGCTGGAGTTCAAGGGCTTGCAGGTCCTCGTTCAACCGCCGATATACATTGCAAAGCGCCCCCGCACTCTCGTAATGATCTTCATGGAGGCAACCGAAAAGTTGTTCCACCTCTCGGCAGCGGATCCTCTCCGCCTCGAGTTCTCCGTGCAACTCGGTAGTCTCGTTCTCGAGACGGAGAGCGGTCCTGCTGAGTGTTG
This sequence comes from Elymus sibiricus, assembly GCA_039707655.1. NCBI lineage: Eukaryota > Viridiplantae > Streptophyta > Magnoliopsida > Poales > Poaceae > Elymus > Elymus sibiricus. Next base: position 380,703,089 of record CM077669.1, read on the forward strand.
CACGCAGTTCCTGAAGCTCGATGTCCTTCACGGAGAGGATGGCCAGCATCTGCTCCGTCTCATAGTGGTTGTCCTCGTGCACCATTGTGGGCGAAGGAGGGTGAAGAAGGTGGAGGAGACGATGGAGGTTCGGGGGGGGGGGTGGAGAGAAGGATCAAAAGATGCTGCTTAACCCCGATGTCTTATAGGCGGACAGGGAAGGCAGCGGATGCTCTCTCTCCCACGACGCGTGGCCCTCACCCCCTCTTCTCCCTGTCGCTTTGTTTTCCAAACACCACTACGTGGGAACCAAGGTGCCGCCTGCTCCAAAAGTATCATTACGTCTGACGACCCGAAATGACCGAGCGACGCATGGATATGATGATAGGGGTACGTTTCTCCAGCACCGGGTAAAACACCCCACGCGGCTGGCCCTCTCCGTGGCTAGGCCCCATCCGCCCCGCATTTTCGTACACAATTCACGTGGGCCCGATGGGCCCGGGGGCTAGGGACACTAAAGGCGACCACGTGCAAGAGGTCCAGAAGAACCCCCGAGGTGCATGGAATCTTCCGGGGCATCTTCGTCATCAACCGGGGCGAAGGCACCGACAAGTTCATCAACATAGCCGATGATCGCAACCCTCAAAGCCTCGTCCTGTTTTCTCTGGCCAAGGGGTTCCACCAGCTCGGCAAACAAAAAGGCATGATGTGTGAGATGGAGGTTCATGAGGACACGCTCCCCAGCTAGTGTCGCCACCTCTCGAGCCTCAACCTCTATGGCCCCCTCGAACTGCTCCGCAAATGCATCCAGCCTAATGATGTAATCCTGGAAGAAAAAGGCATATCTCCCCACGTTGTCAACTTGAAAGTTAAGGGACCCCGGGAGGTCCACCCCCAGGTTTTCAACAACCTTAAAAATATGGTCGTGGACTCCCTTGAAGACATCACACTGCATCTTGCATTGACCCCAAAGCTGATCCATCTCTTCGCCCTGCTTCGTCAAGTTACTCATCAGCTGGGCATTTTGTGTTTTGAGGTGGGACAACTCCACCTCACAATCCGATAGTTTCTGTAGGGCCTCATCCCGAGCCTTCTCGCTTATGGCCGCCGAGGACTTTGCTTTGCTGATGCAACCCTTTAGAGAATCCAGCTGCTTTTCCAGGTCCAGACGTTTTGCCTCGAAAGCTTTGCTCTTCTCTGAGAAGCGGTTCTCCTGGAGGGTCAGCTTCTGATGATACTCGGAGCGGGCACCTCTTTCTGCTTAATAAGCACTTCCGCGAGCGTCATCCTGTTCTAGGCATCCTGCTTGTCATGGAGCTCCGTCAGACGGGCATCGGCAGTCACAACATTGGCTTGATGAGCTGACTCCCAGCATGAGAAAACATCTTCACGGCCATCAAGCTGGACTCTCGGGCATACAGTGCCTCCTGAAGTAGCTCCAACCATTCCGTCTTGGCGCGAAGATTCGACGCCGTCTTTTCGGCTTCCGCCTCGTGCACTGAGATGTTAACCTCTCGGTCAGTCATGGCTGCCTCACGGGCGCACATGACATCCTCTAACAGGGGGCGGGCAAGAGCGGGGGCCGCGGTGGTTCCTCCGATAGCACGCCCCTGAAGGTCCATGGCATTCCGCAAAGTCTGGACCGCATGCATGCGGATGGCTTCAGCCTCTTGGCGGGCGCACTTGGAGCGAAAAAAGTAGGTCTTCTAGGCTTTACGAAGAAGATGGTTGCCACAGATCAAAGCAGTCTTCTCGGCCTCGAGGCTGGCACCGAGGCGATCGATCGCCAGATGTGCCGCCTTGAAGGGGTCGACGGGTGACGTACCCGTACCTTCGCCGCTGCAACCACTCGGGGCCAACAACGTACCCTAAACCTGGCCGACCCCGAAGGCCAGAGACAACGGGAAAGGTTCCCAAAGAAGCATCCCGACCCACTGGGAATGGCCTGGGGGAAACCGGACATCTAGGGACATCTCCGGCACGCTCTTGGAGTGGGAGAGCTCCATCAGGCCTCGGGGCGGGGAAGTGCTATCCGTGAGCTGTGTTGGGATTTTCTCCGAAGAGGAGAGGAGATGCAGTACAATAGAAATAAGTATTTCCCTTAGTGAGAACCAAGGTTGTCGAACCAATGCGAATTCCTTTCAAGAGCACCTACACACATAAAACCAAACGCTTGCACCCAACGCGGGCAAGAGGGTTGTCAAGCCCCTTGAACTCGTTACTTGCAAGGATTAAATCTTTATAGAATAGATATTGTAAATGCAAAATGAAATGAAAGTAAACAATACGCAGCAAGGTAATTTTAATGTTTTTGTTTTTATTTTTAAGTAGACCCAGGGGCCATAGTGTTCGCTAGAGGCTTTTCTCTCGAAAGTAGCATACAGTGGGTACACAAATTACTGTTGGTCAATTGATAGAATTACCCATAGTTATGACATGTTATTCCTGGCAATGATCATGTATATAGGCATCACGTCCATAAACAAGAAGACTGAAATGATTCTGCATCTACTACTATTACTTCACCAATCGATTGCTATCCAGCATGCATCTATGGTATTACGTTCATGACAAACGAAGTAATGCTTGGAGCAAGATGACAAGATGTAGACAAAGTAGGACAAGCAATATGTTCAGACCTCATCGTTTTATCCTTAATGGCAACAATACAAATATGTTTCTTGACCCCTTCTGTTACGAGGATAGAGAACCACAAGATTGAAACCATTACAACGCACCACTCCCACTAAAGATAAACCAATCTAGTTGGCCAAACTAAACCGATAGATCAGAGAGAAATACGAAGCTATAATATCATGCATATTGAAATTTAGAGGGGACTCAGTAAATTTTCATTAATAATATGATCATAAACCCACAATTCATCGGTGTCGGCGTTCTGGGAACGGGGGTACCCAGACCTGCCTGCCTGCGGCCCAGGGCATGGCCCACTTCGTCAGCCAAGCATAACCAGATGCGGCCCCACTCAAGACAAGGCCCTCACGAGGTCCCTAGGCTCGCGAGGAGGAGCGGCACCAAGACCGGCAAGGGGTGGGTCTCCCCAGGCCCCCTCCGGAGCGGCGGAGATCTCTACGCAAGACCCGGCCTCAGGAGTCAAGGGTGACGCAAGGAAGGACAGGCGGGCGCGAGTGCGCCAGGCGGAGCAGTTTCCCCATTGGTGCAAAGAGGGCAAGGGCGTACGCGGGTTCCCAAAGTGCCCCCCAAAGCTTTCCATTCCGGTGCAACATGACCATGACCACGAGCCCCGCAGGACGGATGTCATCGCCGAGCCCACCTCTGCGTCGTCGACAACTACTTTGCAGGCGAAGACCACCTTTGGACAGGGCGGGGATGTACTCCTGTCCCTTCCCGCCATTGCGATAAGCGAAGAGGACCCGGGCCACTGCTATATATAGAGGCTAGGCTGCACCGTAGAGAAGGATCCGAAATCGGTCGATCCACTCATCCATCGTCAAGCCAACAGAGGGGCAAGGACACCTCAGGAGCGTCCTCACGAGGCTCCAAAACACTGTACTAGTTCATCCACCACACCTCCTCGAGAGGCAATCCACCAAAGCAAGAGTAGGATATTACACTTCGCAGCGGCCCGAACCTGGGTAAACCACTGTGTCCATCTGCTTCCTCGTCATCGAGTGAGTTCATCGTCTTGGCCATCGAGTAACGAGCTAGGTAGGGCGAGGCTACAGGGGATCTTCGCACACGCCCCTGTGTTCGAATCTTGAGGGTTTTGCGGAGCCCGAAATCCGACATTTGGCATGCCAGGTAGGGGGCGTGTCGGAGTCTTCCTCAAGCCGAGATCTTCTCCCACCTCGCCGTTCCGATGTCTGATGCTCGCCGAGCTCGCGCCGAGCGCCGAGCTGCCCGCGTCGCCCAGACGACACCTGTGGGCCGCGCCGAAGCGCGCCAGTCACCCTCGCCTGTCGCCAATGTAGCCACAGGCCCGGACGCCCACGAGCAACAAGACTCCTCCCATCCGGTCACCGCACGGCGCGATGGCCACACCGCCACTCCATCGATCGTCCCAGCTTCCGGGTCGTCCTCCCACTTTCGGCCCGGGCCGGCGCGCGGATCGGGCGCACTCGCCCTGGCTAACTAGCTGCTCCGCTACCGCCCTGCCCCCGATCGCTACGACGACTGGCTTCGGCGCATCGCGGAGCTCGTCAGTGCCGCCGGCGACGCTTCAGCGCTCTCCTACTCAATTCGACCCCGACCGTCCCAGGCAGACGACGAGGCCCGCGATGCGCCGCCACCTCCCGTACAACGCGATCCTTGGGTACACGGCCCTCGCCAAGTGCATGGCGGTGACTCACCACGGCTACAACGTCCTCAAGATGCCAGGGAGTGGCTGCGTCATCACCGTCGCTTGCGATGAGAAGGACGCTGTCTGCTCCCTCGAGCGTCCTTACCACGTCGCGGCGGCCGAGTGATACGTCTCCATCGTATCTACTTTTCCAAACTCTTTTGCCCTTGTTTTGGACTCTAATTTGCATGATTTGAATGGAACTAACCCGGACTAACGCTGTTTTCAGCAGAATTGCCTTGGTGTTATTTTTGTGCAGAAATAAAAGTTCTCGGATTGACCTGAAAATTTACGGAGAATATTTTTGGAATTAATAAAAAATACTGGCGAAAGAATCAACCGGAGGGGGTCCACCACCTAGCCACAAGCCAGGGGGGCACCCCCCTAGGGCGCGCCCTACAAGCTTGTGGGCCCCCTGAAGCTCCTCCGACCTCAACTCCAACTCTATATATTCCTATTCGTGGAGAAAAAAATCAGAGAGAAGAGTTCATCGCGTTTTACGATACGGAGCCGCCACCACCTCCTGTTCTTCCTCGTGAGGGCAGATCTGGAGTCTGATTTGGGCTCCGGAGAGGGGAAATCAACACCGTCGACATCACCAACCATCCTTCATCACCAATTTCATGATGCTCTCCGCCGTTCGTGAGTAATTCCATCGTAGGCTTGCTAGACGGTGATGGGTTGGATGAGATTTACCATGTAATCGAGTTAGTTTTGTTAGGGTTTGATCCCTAGTATCCACTATGTTCTGAGATTGATGTTGCTATGACTTTGCTATGCTTAATGCTTGTCACTAGGGCCCGAGTGCCATGATTTCAGATCTGAACCTATTATGTTTTCATGAATATATATGTGTTCTTGATCCTATCTTGCAAGTTGTAGACACCTATTATGAGTTATGATCCGCATCCCCCAGGGTGACAATAACTGGGATTCTTTCCGGTGATTACCGTAGTTTGAGGAGTTCTTGTATTCACTAAGTGCTAATACTTTGGTCCGATTCTCTAATAAAAGGAGGCCTTAATATCCCTTTGTTTCCATTAGGACCCCGCTTCCACGGGAGGGTAGGACAAAAGATGTCATGCAAGTTCTTTTCCATAAGCACGTATGACTATATATGGAATACATGCCTACATTACATTGATGAATTGGAGCTAGTTCTGTGTCACCCTATGTTATAACCGTTGCATGATGAATGCCATCCGACATAATTATCCATCACTGATCCATTGCCTACGAGCTTTTCACATATTGATCTTTGCCAAGTTACTTTGCCGTTGCTACTGTTACAATCACTACAACATTGCTACTGTCACTTTGCCATTGTTACCGTTACTTCCATACTGCTTTGCTACTGAATACTTTGCTGCAGATACTAAGTCCTTCAGGTGTGGTTGAATTGACAACTCAGCTGCTAATACTCGAGAATATTCTTTGGCTCCCCTTGTGTCGAATCAATAAATTTGGGTTGAATACTCTACCCTTGAAAACTGTTGCGATCCCCTATACTTGTGGGTTATCAAGACCTTTTTCTGGCGCCGTTGCCGGGGAGCATAGCTCTATTCTCTGAGTCACTTGGGATTTATATCTGTTGATCACAATGAAGAATTTCAAAGATGCTAAAACCAAGATCTACCCCTCTACTACGAGGAGAGGTAAGGAACTGCCATCTAGCTCTGCACTTGATTCACCTTCTGTTTTGAGTAAACTTGCGACACCACCACCTGCTATTGATTCTGATATGTCGCAAGTAATTGATGATGCCACTTCTGCTATGCATGATGCTTATGATGATACTTTGCTTGATACTACTGTGCCACTGGGTGAATTTCTTGATGAACAAATTGCTAGAGTCAATGCTGCAACTAATGATATTTCTGAAACTGATGAAATTATTAAAACTGAACACTATGAGACACTTGCTAGACCTAGCTCTCCTAGATATGAATTGCCTAATATACCTAAGGGTTATGTTATGGAAGGAGAGGTAGCTAGGGACTTTCTTGCTTGTAAAGATAGAGATGATCTTAAGAAATTACTATGCAAGTGGAAAGAAAAATCTTTGAATGCTAGAATGCAATATGATCCCAAGTTTGCTACTTCACCTATCTTTGTTACTGATAAGGATTATGAATTCTCTGTGGATCCTGAGTTAATTACTTTGGTAGAATCTGATCCTTTCCATGGTTATGAATCTGAAACTGTTGTGGCACATCTTACTAAATTGAATGATATAGCCACCCTATTCACTCATGAGGAAAAAATTCGCTATTACTATATTCTTAAGTTGTTTCCTTTCTCATTAAAGGGTGATGCTAAGATATGGTTTAATTCTCTTGCTCCTGGTTGTGTGCATAGTCCCCAGGATATGATTTATTACTTCTCTGAAAAGTATTTTCCTGCCCATAAGAAACAAGCTGCCTTGCAGGAAATATTTAACTTTGTGCAAATTGAAGAAGAGAGTCTCCCACAAGCTTGGGGGAGGCTTCTCCAATTACTTCATGCTTTGCCTGATCATCCTCTCAAGAAAAACGAAATACTTGATATCTTTTATAATGTACTAACCGATGCTTCTAGGGACCACCTAGATAGTTGTGCTGGTTGTGTTTTCAGGGAACGAACTATTGAACAAGCTGAACTACTATTCAATAATATATTGAGCAATGATAATGATTGGACTATTCCCGAACCACCTCCAAAGCCAACTCCGAAGAAAAGAGGTATTCTATTTCTCAGTCCTGAAGATATGCAAGAGGCAAAGAAATCTATGAAAGAAAAGGGTATTAAAGCTGAAGATGTTAAGAATCTACCACCTATTGAAGAAATACATGGTCTTGATAACCCGACACAGGTAGTAGAGGTAAATTCCCTCCGTAGATTTGATGAAGGTGATATTCCTTATAATAAGTCTGCTAGCCAATGCTTGGATGAGTTTGATAACTTTATTGTTAAGCAAGAAAATTGCAATGCTTATGTTAGTAGACAACTGGAACATAATGCTTACATGCTTGATCGCTTAGGTGATTATATGAGTAGAACTGTTAATGATCTTAAGCTTATTAGTAAACATGCTTCCATGGTAACTACTCAAGTAGAACAAGTACTTAAGGCACATAATGATTTGCTTAATGAGATGATTAGTAAGAACAATGATCATTCTGTTAGAGTTGTGACTAGAGGTGGTAGAATGACTCAGGAACCTTTGTATCCTGAGGGCCATCCTAAGAGAATTGAGCAAGATTCTCAGAGAGTTAATACTGATGCACCTGGTCATTCTAATAAAAGGAAAAAGAATGATGATAGGACTTTGCATGCTGCTAGTGAACCTGTTATTGATACTCATGAAAACCCAAATGATATTTCTATTTCTGATGCTGAGACACAATCTGGTAATGAACATGAGCCTAGTGATAATATTAATGATGATGTTCATGTTGATGCTCAACCTAGTAATGATAATGATGTGGAGATTGAACCTGCTGTTGATCTTGATAACCCACAACCTAAGAATAAAAGATATGATAAAAGAGACTTCGTTGCTAGGAAGCATGGTAGAGAAAGAGAACCATGGGTTCAGAAACCCATGCCCTTTCCTCCTAAGCCATCCAGGAAGAAGGATGATGAGGACTTTGAGCGCTTTGTTGAAATGCTTAGACCTGTCTTTTTGCGTATGCGCTTGACTGATGTTCTGAAAATGTCTCCTTATGCTAAGTATATGAAAGATATTCTGACAAATAAAAGAAAGATATCGGAAGCTGAGATTTCCACCATGCTTGCTAATTATACTTTTAAGGGTGGAATACCAAAGAAACTAGGAGATCCCGGAGTACCTACTATACCATGCTCTATTAAAGGAAATTATGTCAAAACTGCTTTATGTGACCTTGGAGCTGGTGTTAGTGTTATGCCTTTCTCTTTGTATCGTAGACTTGATTTGAATAAGTTGATACCTACTGAAATCTCTTTGCAAATGGCTGATAAATCAACTGCTTTACCCATCGGTATTTGTGAGGATGTGCCTGTCGTAGTTGCAAACGTTACTATCCTAACGGACTTTGTTATTCTTGATATTCCCGAGGACAACAGTATGTCGATCATCCTTGGTAGACCCTTTTTGAATACTACAGGGGCTGTTATTGATTGCAATAAGGGCAATGTCACTTTCCATGTCAATGGTAATGAGCATACGGTACACTTCCCGAAGAAACAACCTCAAGTTCATGTTGGGGAACGTTGCATGGGAAACAAAAATTTTCCTACGCACACGCAAGATCTATCCATGGTGATGAGCATCTACGAGAGGGAGAGTGGATCTACATACCCTTGTAGATCGCTAAGCGGAAGCGTTAATAAACGCGGTTGATGTAGTTGAACGTCTTCGCGATCCAAATCGCCGAGCGTCCCGCGATCCAATCACGATCCTTCCGATCTAGTGCCGAACGGACGGCACCTCCGCGTTCAACACACGTACGGCTTGATGACGCCTTCACCTCCTCGATCCAGCGAGCGATGGTGAAGTGGTGGTTGAGTTCCAGCAGCACGACGGCGTGGTGATGGTGGTGAGGAACAATCTCTGCAGGGCTTCGCCAAGCACTACGGAGATTATGACGGAGGAACTAGAGGGCTAGGGTTGCCGGCACACGGCTTGGGAAATCCTGATGTGTCCCGTGTGCTAGCCCTGCCCCTCTATTTATATGTTGAGCCTTGGGGTCTAAACTTGGAGTAAAAGTCTCCTCCGGGTCGGTTTTGCCCGCACAAGGTCGGTTTGGCCCGCAGGAAAAGAGTCCAATTCGGACCCTGCCGAATCGTGCACAGCCGCGCACAAGCGGTAGTACCGCTTGACACAAGCGGTAGTACCGCTTGGGCGGTAGTACCGCTTCACACAAGCGGTAGTACCGCTCGGGCGGTAGTACCGCTTCACCAAGCGGTAGTACCGCTTACGCGGCAGCAAAACTACTTTTGCACTTTCCAATACCTTGTGGGCTTTATCCCTTTGGCTCATATAAAGTGTTGCTGCACCCGAACACTTCGGTAAACATCCGAAACCCCTTCCGGTGAACTTCGGAACTCTTCCGGAGATCAAAACACTATTATCACATATATCAATCTTTACCTCCGGACTATTCCGGAGATCCTCGTCATGTCCGGGATCTTATCCGGGACTCCGAACAACTTTCGGTCACCAACATAATAACTCAATTATACTAATCGTCACCAAACGTTAAGTGTGTAGACCCTGCGGGTTCGAGAACTATGTAGACATGACCGAGACACCTCTACGGCCAATAACCAATAGCGGGACCTGGATGCCCATATTGGCTCCTACATATTCTACGAAGATCTTTATCGGTCGAACCTCTATGTCAAGGATTCAGTTAATCCCGTATGCTGTTCCCTTTGTTCTTCGGTATGTTACTTGCCCGAGATTCGATCGTCGGTATCACTATACCTAGTTCAATCTCGTTACCGGCAAGTCTCTTTACTCGTTCCGTAATACAAGATCTCGTGGCTAACACTTTAGTCACATTGCTTGCAAGGCTCATTGTGATGTTGTATTACCGAGTGGGCCCTGAGATACCTCTCCGTCATACGGAGTAACAAATCCCAGTCTTGATCCATGCCAACCCAACAGACACCCTCGGAGATACCTGTAGAGCACCTTTATAGTCACCCAGTTACGTTGCGACGTTTGATACACACAAGGTATTCCTCCGGTGTCAGTGAGTTGCATGATCTCATGGTCAAAGGAACAGATACTTGACATGCAGAAAACAATAGCAATAAACTGACACGATCAAATGCTACGTTTACAGTTTGGGTCTTGTCCATCACATCATTCTCCTAATGATGTGATCCCGTTATCAAATGACATCTCATGTCCATGGCTAGGAAACCTTAACCATCTTTGATCAACAAGCTAGTCAACTAGAGGCTTACTAGGGACACAGTGTTGTCTATGTACCCACACATGTATTTGAGTTTCCAATCAATACAATTATAGCATGGATAATAAACGATTATCATGAACAAGGAAATATAATAATAACCAATTTATTATTGCCTCTAGGGCATATTTCCAACAGTCTCCCACTTGCACTAGAGTCAATAATCTAGTTCACATCACTATGTGATTTACATTGTAATGAATCGAACACCCATGCAGTTCTGGTGTTGTTCATGTTTAGCCCTTGGAAGAGGTTTAGTCAACGGATCTGCAACATTTAGATCCGTGTGTACTTTGCAAATATTTATGTCGTCCTCCTTGATGTAATCGCGGATGGAATTGAAACGTCGTTTTATGTGTCTGGTCCTCTTGTGAAATCTTGGTTCCTTGGCTAGAGCAATGGCACCAGTATTATCACAAAACAGAGTCATTGGGTTAAGCGCACTAGGCACTACTCCAAGATCTGTCATGAACTCCTTCATCCAGACACCTTCCTTCGCCGCCTCCGAGGCTGCGATGTACTCCGCTTCGCATGTAGAATCAGCTACCACGCTTTGCTTGGAACTGCACCAGCTAACCGCACCCCCATTAAGAATAAATACGTATCCGGTTTGCGACTTAGAGTCATCCGGATCAGTGTCAAAGCTTGCATCGACGTAACCCTTTACGACGAGCTCTTGATCACCTCCATAAACGAGAAACATGTCCTTAGTCCTTTTCAGGTACTTCAGGATATTCTTGACCGCCGTCCAGTGTTCCATTCCTGGATCACTTTGAAACCTTCCGGCCATACTTATGGCAAGGCTGACATCGGGTCTTGTGCACAGCATTGCATACATGATAGAGCCTATGGCTGAAGCATAGGGGATGACACTCATCTTTTCTCTATCTTCTGCAGTCACTGGGCATTGAGTCTTACTCAACTTCACACCTTGCAAAACAGGCAAGAACCCCTTCTTGGACTGATCCATTTTGAACTTCTTCAAAATCTTATCAAGGTATGTGCTTTGTGAAAGTCCTATTAAGCGTCTTGATCTATCTCTATAGATCTTGATGCCTAATATGAAAGCAGCTTCTCCTAGGTCCTTCATTGAAAAACTCTTGTTCAAATATTCCTTTACGCTTTCCAGCATTTCTATATTGTTTCCAATCAGCAATATGTCATCCACATATAATATTAGAAACGCTATAGAGCTCCCACTCACTTTCTTGTAAATACAAGCTTCTCCGTAAACTTGTATAAACTCGAACGCTTTGATCACCTCATCAAAACGAAGATTCCAACTCCGAGATGCTTGCACCAGTCCATAAATGGATCGCTGGAGTTTGCAAACTTTGTCAGCATTCTCTGGATCGACAAAACCTTCTGGTTGCATCATATACAACTCTTCCTTAAGGAAACCGTTAAGGAACGCTGTTTTGACATCCATCTGCCAAATTTCATAATCGAAAAAGGCAGCTATTGCTAACATGATTCTGACGGACTTAAGCATCGCTACGGGTGAGAAGGTCTCATCGTAGTCAACTCCTTGAACTTGTGAAAAACCCTTTGCCACAAGTCGAGCTTTATAGACGGTGACATTACCGTCCGCGTCCGTCTTCCTCTTAAAGATCCATTTGTTCTGAATGGCCTTACGCCCTTCAGGTAATACTTCCAAAGTCCATACTTTGTTTTCATACATGGATCCCATCTCGGATTTCATGGCCTCTAACCACTTCTCGGAATCCGGGCTCATCATCGCTTCTCCATAGCTCGTAGGTTCATCGTTGTCTAACAACATGACCTCTAAGACAGGGTTGCCGTACCACTCGGGAGCAGTACGCGTCCTTGTCGACCTACGAGGTTCGATAGCAACTTGATCCAAAGCTTCATGATCATCATCATTAACTTCCTCTTCAGCTAATGTAGGCTCCACAGAAACAACTTTCTGCGCTGCGCTACTCTCAGGTTGAAGTAAAGGTTCAACAACCTCATCAAGTTCTATCTTCCTCCCACTCAATTCTTTCGAGAGAAACTCTTTCTCAAGAAATGTTCCGTTTTAGCGACAAACACTTTGCCTTCGGATCTGAGGTAGAAGGTATACCCAACTGTCTCTTTTGGGTATCCTATGAAGACGCATTTCTCCGCTTTGGGTTCCAGCTTTTCAGGCTGAAGCTTTTTGACATAAGCATCACATCCCCAAACTTTAAGAAACGACAGCTTTGGCTTCTTGCCAAACCAAAGTTCATATGGCGTCGTCTCAACGGATTTCGATGGTGCCCTATTTAAAGTGAATGCAGCTGTCTCTAATGCATAACCCCAAAACGATAGTGGCAAATCGGCAAGAGACATCATAGATCGCACCATATCCAATAAGGTTCGATTACGACGTTCGGACACACCATTACGCTGTGGTGTTCCAGGCGGTGTCAATTGTGAAACAATTCCACATTGTCTTAAGTGACTGCCAAACTCATAACTCAGATATTCTCCCCCTCGATCAGATCGTAGGAATTTAATCTTCTTGTTACGATGATTCTCAACTTCACTCTGAAATTGTTTGAACTTTTCAAATGTTTCAGACTTGTGTTTCATTAAGTAAATATACCCATATCTACTTAAGTCATCAGTGAAGGTGAGAAAGTAACGATAACCACCGCGCGCCTCAATACTCATCGGACCGCACACATCAGTATGTATGATTTCCAATAAGTCACTTGCCCGTTCCATTGTTCCAGAGAACGGCGTTTTAGTCATCTTGCCCATGAGGCATGGTTCACATGTGTCAAGTGATTCAAAATCAAGTGACTCCAAAAGTCCATCAGCATGGAGCTTCTTCATGCGTTTTACGCCAATATGACCTAAACGGCAGTGCCACAAGAAAGTGGTATTATCATTATCAATTCTACATCTTTTGGCATCAATGTTATGTACATGTGTATCATTACTATCGAGATTCAATAAGAATAAACCCCTCACATCGGGTGCATGACCATAAAAGATATTACTCATATAAATAGAACAACCATTATTCTCTGATTTAAATGAGTAACCGTCTCGCAATAAACAAGATCCAGATATAATGTTCATGCTTAACGCAGGCACCAAATAACACTTATTTAGGTTCATCACTAATCCCGACGGTAATCGAAGAGCGAGCGTGCCGACGGCGATCACATCAACCTTGGAACCATTTCCCACGCGCATCGTCACTTCGTCCTTTGCCAGCCTCCGTCTATTCCGCAGTTCCTGTTTTGAGTTGCAAATATGAGCAACCGCACCGGTATCAAATACCCAGGCACTACAACGAGGGTTGGTAAGGTACACATCAATAACATGTATATCATATATACCTTGTTTGTTGTTGGCCGCCTTCTTGTCAGCCAAATACTTGGGGCAATTCCGCTTCCAGTGTCCAGTTCCCTTGCAATGAAAACACACAGTTTCTGGTTTGGGTCCAGCCTTGGGTTTCTTCATGAGAGGAGCAACTGCTTTGCCACTCTGCTTGGAGTTACCCTTCTTACCCTTGCCATTTTTCTTGAAACTAGTGGTTTTATTGACCATCAACACTTGATGCTCCTTCTGAATTTCAGACTCAGCGGCTTTCAGCATCGCAAACAGCTCGGCGACTGACTTGTTCATCCCGTGCATGTTATAGTTCAACACGAAGCTCTTGTAGCTAGGTGGCAATGATTGAAGAACTCTGTCAGTGATAGCCTCTGGCGGAAGGGGCATCCCTAACTCAGCCAGACGGGTGGAGTACCCAGACATTCTGAGCACGTGATCACTGATAGACCCGTTCTCCTCCATCTTGCAAGCATAGAACTTATCGGAGATCTCATATCTCTCGATCCGAGCATTCTTCTGAAAGATAAACTTCAACTCCTGGAACATCTCATATGCTCCATGACGTTCAAAACGTCTTTGAAGTCCCGGTTCTAAGCCATACAACATTGCACATTGAACTATTGAGTAATCATCAGAACGAGCCTGCCAGGCGTTCACAACGTCTAGAGACTCAACTGGAGCGGGTGGATCACCAAGCGGTGCATCAAGGACATAAGCCTTCTGGGAAGCCGTAAGGATAATCCTTAGATTACGGGCCCAGTCCACAAAGTTACTTCCATCATCTTTCAACTTAGCTTTCTCTAGGAACGCATTAAAATTCAGGGGTGCTACCGCGCGAGCCATGATCTACAACATAAATATAGCAAAGACAACTTAGACTATTGTTCTTAGATAATGAGTTTAGTTAATCATATTACTTAAAAACTCCCACTCAAATTGACATCCCTCCGATCATTCGAGTGTAACATGATCCAAATCCACCAACTCAAGTCCGATCATCACGTGAGTTGAGGTGGTTTCAATGGTGAACATCTTCATGTTGATCATATCTACTATATGACTCATGTTCGACCTTTCGGTCTCTTGTGTTCCGAGGCCATGTCTGTACATGCTAGGCTCGTCAAGTTTAACCCGAGTGTTCCGCACGTGTAACATGGCTTACACCCGTTGTATGCGAACGTAGAGTCTATCACACCCGATCATCACGGCGTGTCTCGAAACGACGAACTTTCGCAACGGTGCACACTTGGGGAGAACACAATTTATCTTGAAATTTAAGTGAGGGATCACCTTATAATGCTACCGTCGTCCTAAGCAAAATAAGATGCATAAAAGGATTAACATCACATGCAAATCATAAGTGACATGATATGGCCATGAACTTGTGCTTTTGATCTCCATCTCCAAAGCACCGGCATGATCTCCATCGTCACCGGCATGACACCATGATCTCCATCATCTTGATCTCCATCAACGTGTCGCCATAAGGTTGTCGCGCCGACTGTTGCTTCCACGACTATAGCTAACGTTTAGCGATAAAGTAAAGCATTACATAGCGCTTAATGATTGACACGCAGGTCATACAATAATTAAAGACAACTCTATGGCTCCTGCCAGTTGCCGTACTCATCGACATGCAAGTCGTGATATTCTATACATCACATGATCATCTCATACATCACATATATCTCATCATGTAATTGGCCATATCACATCACAACATACCCTGCAAAAACAAGTTAGACGTCCTCTAATTGTTGTTGCAAATTTTACGTGGCTGCTACGGGTATCTAGCAAGAACGATTCTTACCTACGCAAAACCACAACGTGGTGTAGTGATTGCTTTTTGATCTTCTAAAAGAACCCTCTTCATTGAACCGATTCAACTAAAGTGAGAGAGACAGACACCCGCCAGTCACCTTTATGCAACAAGTGCACGCAGCGGTGAAACCAGTCTCGCGTAAGCGTACGCGTAATGTCGGTCCGGGCCGCTTCATCTCACAATACCGCGGAATCAAGTATCAACTAGTAACGGCAAGCAATATGTATACACCCACGCCCACAACTCGTTTGTGTTCTACTCGAGATCTCATCTACGCATAGACCTGGCTCAGATGCCACTGTTGGGGAACGTTGCATGGGAAACAAAAATTTTCCTACGCACACGCAAGATCTATCCATGGTGATGAGCATCTACGAGAGGGAGAGTGGATCTACATACCCTTGTAGATCGCTAAGCGGAAGCGTTAATAAACGCGGTTGATGTAGTTGAACGTCTTCGCGATCCAAATCGCCGAGCGTCCCGCGATCCAATCACGATCCTTCCGATCTAGTGCCGAACGGACGGCACCTCCGCGTTCAACACACGTACGGCTTGATGACGCCTTCACCTCCTCGATCCAGCGAGCGATGGTGAAGTGGTGGTTGAGTTCCAGCAGCACGACGGCGTGGTGATGGTGGTGAGGAACAATCTCTGCAGGGCTTCGCCAAGCACTACGGAGATTATGACGGAGGAACTAGAGGGCTAGGGTTGCCGGCACACGGCTTGGGAAATCCTGATGTGTCCCGTGTGCTAGCCCTGCCCCTCTATTTATATGTTGAGCCTTGGGGTCTAAACTTGGAGTAAAAGTCTCCTCCGGGTCGGTTTTGCCCGCACAAGGTCGGTTTGGCCCGCAGGAAAAGAGTCCAATTCGGACCCTGCCGAATCGTGCACAGCCGCGCACAAGCGGTAGTACCGCTTGACACAAGCGGTAGTACCGCTTGGGCGGTAGTACCGCTTCACACAAGCGGTAGTACCGCTCGGGCGGTAGTACCGCTTCACCAAGCGGTAGTACCGCTTACGCGGCAGCAAAACTACTTTTGCACTTTCCAATACCTTGTGGGCTTTATCCCTTTGGCTCATATAAAGTGTTGCTGCACCCGAACACTTCGGTAAACATCCGAAACCCCTTCCGGTGAACTTCGGAACTCTTCCGGAGATCAAAACACTATTATCACATATATCAATCTTTACCTCCGGACTATTCCGGAGATCCTCGTCATGTCCGGGATCTTATCCGGGACTCCGAACAACTTTCGGTCACCAACATAATAACTCAATTATACTAATCGTCACCAAACGTTAAGTGTGTAGACCCTGCGGGTTCGAGAACTATGTAGACATGACCGAGACACCTCTACGGCCAATAACCAATAGCGGGACCTGGATGCCCATATTGGCTCCTACATATTCTACGAAGATCTTTATCGGTCGAACCTCTATGTCAAGGATTCAGTTAATCCCGTATGCTGTTCCCTTTGTTCTTCGGTATGTTACTTGCCCGAGATTCGATCGTCGGTATCACTATACCTAGTTCAATCTCGTTACCGGCAAGTCTCTTTACTCGTTCCGTAATACAAGATCTCGTGGCTAACACTTTAGTCACATTGCTTGCAAGGCTCATTGTGATGTTGTATTACCGAGTGGGCCCTGAGATACCTCTCCGTCATACGGAGTAACAAATCCCAGTCTTGATCCATGCCAACCCAACAGACACCCTCGGAGATACCTGTAGAGCACCTTTATAGTCACCCAGTTACGTTGCGACGTTTGATACACACAAGGTATTCCTCCGGTGTCAGTGAGTTGCATGATCTCATGGTCAAAGGAACAGATACTTGACATGCAGAAAACAATAGCAATAAACTGACACGATCAAATGCTACGTTTACAGTTTGGGTCTTGTCCATCACATCATTCTCCTAATGATGTGATCCCGTTATCAAATGACATCTCATGTCCATGGCTAGGAAACCTTAACCATCTTTGATCAACAAGCTAGTCAACTAGAGGCTTACTAGGGACACAGTGTTGTCTATGTACCCACACATGTATTTGAGTTTCCAATCAATACAATTATAGCATGGATAATAAACGATTATCATGAACAAGGAAATATAATAATAACCAATTTATTATTGCCTCTAGGGCATATTTCCAACAGTTCATAGTATCAACTCCATTGGAAAAATTTCAACGATTATTATTGGAGGCTTTGAATTCCCTCTCCCTACTGTCAAAAAGAAATATGATATACTTATTGTTGGGGACATGCATATCCCCATTGAGGTAACCTAGTGTTATTCGAAAATTCTCCGGTTCCGTGTCATTCGAAAAAAGTTTGTCAATAAGACTTGATCAACCTTCTGCACCCAACTTTTATTTTCTGTTCTTTAGATTCAATTTAGTAAAAATGCTATTATTTCTCTATTTCCTGATTTATCCGTGCAATAGAAAAATGACCTGAAAATAAAAGTTCTCAGAATTCCCTGAAAATTTAGTATGATTTTTTCTGGAATATTTAAGAATTTTTGGCACTGAGAACACATCAGGGGGCTGCACCAGTGGGCCACAAGCTTGCAGGGCGCGCCCACCCCCCTGGGCGCGCCCCCTGGCTTGTGGGTCCGACGTAGGCCCCCCTCACTTATTCCAGCACCCATCCACTTCGTCTTCCTCCAGAAAAAATCCCACCATTGCTCAAACCCATGTTCTAGCTCATCTTGCTGCCATTTTCGATCTCCTTGCTCAAAGCTCCATTTGCAAAACTATTTTAGGGGATTGTTCATCGGTATGTTACTCCTCCAATGGTCCAATTAGTTTTTGTTCTAGTGCTTTATATATTGCAAATTTTTGCTGCTGTGGTGACCTTGTTCTTGAGCTTGCATGTCAAATTTGTATGGTCCCAAGTAGTTTTGATGCATGATATAGCCTCTAGGCACTTGTGGGAGTAGTTGCTATAAGCTTTGTTGAGTTTTCGTTCACCCTTATTTGGAGTCACTAAAAATTTCAGAAATTTTTCAGAGAAAGAAAAATGTTAAGGAGAATGTACCAAGGTGGTTCCTCGAGCAAGAAGACCCCGAGACTCGCGATACGCGAGCCCGACTTTGAACCACCGAGGGAAGCTCAAGTGCGGCCTTGTGAATGGCCGTCGGATCCATTCATGGTCCATGCCGGGTTCAAGGAAGAATTTTACGCATACATACGAAATGCTGGCCTTGAAGATTTTGTTTCAGACCAATGCAAGCAATATTATCAACTCACTGATTCCTTCGTGCGGAGGTTTGAATTTTCATCCAGGCGTAATACGCATTCCGTTCTATTTAATCTTTATGATGAATCTTATACTATGGACCTAGAGGATTTTAACCATGCATGCAAAATTCCACAATGGGGCAGCCATAGTGATCCTCACAAAACTGAATATAATGATTTTCTTGCTAGCATCACTGTGGGAGAAACTAGAGACATTACACAGGCTACCTTGGGGAGCATTCACTTTCTTGCCATACATTATTTTGCTCTCTTCATAGGTAGATGTATTAACGGTAAACATGACCATTGTGGCGCCCCGCCTGATTACCACTGTAGCCAGACGGTCGCCACGCATACCAACCCAGGAAATCACTCTGGCATGCGCGTTTACAACAGGTATCGTGAACACAGGCATTTCTATTAATGGATATATGAGTCTTACATGGGATATATTACAAAGGTGATGGCAGCGGAAAAGCTCTATCTAAGGCAGCAGGGTCTTGGTGCGGCTCCAATCCACAGGGATCTGACTGGGTTACTCTCCTAGCCTACGAATGCTCCGGCTCCTCGACGTCGGGCGACGGATCCTTATGTGAACCTGGCCACGTTAAAGGCCGCTGAGTACTTTTGAATGTACTTGCAAGCAAACCAAACTAACATATACACCAAGCAAAGCAATCCATGGCATTCCCGCATGTAATTGTTTTCTTAACATTATTAATTATAATGGCATAATAGGATTATCTAGCAAGATAACTACTGAAGTAAATACAGTAAAGTAAAGCATACTAAGTAACTATTCCATACTCCGAACATTCTCACGATCCAATCTGAATCTGATCCAAATCCAATCCAAATCCCGTGGTCATCCGACCACTCATCTCATAGCCATCCCATGGCTAACATATCATATTCCTAACATCATCTGATGTCTGCACCAGACGAGTTCTTCCATCAATATTATCCTTACTACGGTTGACCACCCAGTGAGGACTGGACGGGCTGTCCAATACCGTGGACGCGGCTATTCGAATAGATTTCTCACTCTGCAGAGGTTGCGCACTTTACCCACACCATGAAGCACCTGGCCTCGCGATCCCATTCGGGTGGACCAGTGTCACTTCAACGAAACCTGCCTGACCCGTGACTCTCTCATCGTACCACCGGCATTCATCCTCCCCCAGAGGTCTGCCCTGGGTGGCCCATGTGTCCTCATGACACCTGCCACCGTCGTGGCCAAACTAAATTGTCCCAACCGGGGACGCCGGCACAAACAAACAACAACTGGGCTCACAAGGTTATCGCCGCCTACCGGGCCAGGGTAGCGCGCGCGCATAACCTTCCCTGTCTGGAGGTACCGATGAAAGAGCACGCGATCAGACCAAGTCAAGGCCGTCCCATACCGGCAAATGTTGCTGCACGGATAAGCCCAGACAGGTGACTCTAGATCAACCGACTAGGTTTCACTTTAGCCATCAATTAGCAAGCGTAGCTATTCATCCTAAATAACTTAACATGGTGGAAACTATGTATGAGGTAGCAACTGGGGAACCATAACAACCTATTACTATATAACATCACAATTGAGTCATTAGTGAAACAAGATTTAAATGACAGGTTATCATTCTACCAGTTCTAGCTGTAAGTTATGACCATCGGAACCCTCGCATAAAACCGGCAAAGAAACCAGTAGCCACCAGATCGGTCTTTTCAACACAGATCTGGGACGTTACCGGAATAACTCAACCCCATCTCAAGACGGCTGGAAAGCAGCTCAGAGCATGAGACTGTGTTGATAAGAAGAATGTAGCAGTTCCCTAAGACGGCCGAGGAACAGCTCAGAGCATAGAGTCACTTCTACGGAAAGAAATTCAACAGCTGCCCGCGACGGCCGAAAAGCAGCTCAGAACACGGGCCAGTTGCTGACAAGAGAAATATAAAGTCGGCATCCACCCCGGACGGCCGAAAGCAGCTCAGACATAGGCGTGGTGCCGTTATTGAAGAAAGTGAGAGCAAGGGTTCGTCAGCGTCCCATACAACTCACTACTACGCATACAATCACAAGCATATTAATTTAAACATGCAAGAACAACACAGAGCACTGCTTTAGGGCATATATCAGATGGTCGGCTTGCCTGGGGGTGAAGGAGTACTCCGGGAAGCAGAGCGGTAGCCTCGCAGGATAGTCCGCCGGAAAGGATTCCCTCTCGGACGGGATGAAGGAAGGGCAAGGGAAAAATGGTAATTTACACTGTGGGAACACATGGTGAAAGTGGTGCCAAAAGAACGGGCTCGACGAGACGAAGATGTGGGCGTTGGTTTCACCTCAATCGGAGTTTCGAGCGAAAAGATATAGCCGATTGAAGCATAGGGACCAATCTGTAAATAAAGTATTCACAGACAGGCCCCTGGCGGCTTAAACTGAAGGCGCACTGCGCAGATTACGCTTCCTGAAAAGGAAAGCGCACTCCCAGTCGTAGAGCAATAGAAATACGCCTTCGATGAATAGGAAGCGTACTGCGGGAAGTACGTTTCCACTTAAACAGCGCGGGCCCGGGGGTTGACTAGGCTAACTGGCTGACAGGCGGGTCCCACCGCTGACCTCTCTCTCCTCTGCCTCCTTCCTCTTCCTCCCGTGGTGCCCGCGGAGCAGCGACAGGACGCCGGCACCGGCGCTCGTCCGGCCGGCTCCGGCCATCTCCAGAGGCGCTCCGGCCACCGACGGAAAGAGGAGGAGGCGCCGCATCCGTCTGCCCATAGCACGGCCTCCGGAGAGCGCGGAGGCGAGCGAGACGACGGCCGTGGAGGGCGGCGGCTTCGGCCGGAGCTGGGCACGGTGGCCTGATGGCAGAGGGAAGGGGCCGAGGCTCCAGGGAGGGCCGCGGTGACGAGGGGAGGGCAGAGGTGGAGGTTAGAGGGAGGGGGAGGCTCGGGCTCGACCGAATTTGAGAGGGGGAGAGCGGTGGCCATGGCAGACGGCAGCATCCAGAGGGAGATGGAGATGCTCCGGTGAGCTAAATAGGAGGGGGAGAGGAGTGAGGTGAGGAGGAGAGGCTCGGGAACGCTATAAATAGGCTCGGGAGGAGGGTTCTGGGCGTCTCTCGCCGGCGACCGAAACTCCGAGAGGCACGGCGAGGTGGCGGCGCTCCGATGATCGGCAGATGCGTCCACGGCGAGGGGCAGAGGGTTCTGGATGGCCCACACGTGCGGTGGAGGCTTCCCTGCGCTCGCGGACAGGCTACGGCCTGCTGGAGGTGACCAAACGGCGGCTGTGGCCACAGTGCACCGATTTGGCGCGCTCTGCGTGTGGTCACCGCCAACACCACGTGTCCAGAGCGCCTATATGACTCCAGGCCATGTCAAATAGATGCATTAAAGTCTCTGGAGTTGACCTGTCGAGGTTTGGAGGGAAATGGGGACATGGGTTTGACTGATTTGAGCTCACAATGGTCCTGACAGGAAACTGTTTGTAGTGAGGTGGGGGAGATTGAGCGGGAAGCAAACTCTGATTTTTGGCTGGGAGTGATCACCTACTAAGATGATCCTCTCTGCAAATTTGCAGCTCATATGGATGAAGATAAGTGGCACTTCCTTTGTAACCTTGCAGACTGACCAGAAATGGAAAAGAGGGTGCTGGGGAAAATTGGCTACATGGATTTGGCTGAAATTTGGAGGAGGTGAATTATTTCAACATAGGAAGCTACTGTAAAAGTTTCAGCTCATTTGAAAATGTCAAAATGGTACTTCCTTCACAGAGCTTCCAAATGGACAGAAACTTAGAAACATTTCTGTGGGAAAAATAAAAGATGAATTGAGCTGATTTTTGGTATCCATGCGTGGTTTAGCAATTCTAACCATCATGAAAAATTTCAGCTCAAATAGATCAAGGAATAAAGCACTTCCTTTGCAATTTTCCCAACTGGACAGGATTTGCAAATGGATGTGGTGCTCACAATTTGAACTATGCAACTTTGGATCTTGATGGAAATGGGGAAGATATGGATATGAGAAGCTCCACAATTAATTTGGGATTTTTCCTGGCTACCAAAATGGTAGTTCCTTTAGAAAGTGCCCAAAATGCAATATTGGCATTAAATAGGAAAATGCAATTTCCCTTATTTAATTATGGCCAATATTTTTACGGGAGCTCAATATGACCACAAGGAATATCTCCACAAGTTTTTATGAACTTTGGAGATGGATAGATATTTTCCTGGATTTAATTCCTTTAACTGGCAGAAAAAGGAATTAATTATAAATGAAAAATATTGTAAATTACTTGGCAATATTTTTGCATATCCAGGGTTTATAGATATGGGATGATCACTGGGAAAAGTTTGGGAGTTAGCAGATGAAAGGAAATTGGGGTTCCTTTGCAACTGGAAGGGTCAGGGTTTCCCTTCCGACAACTCGGAAGGTAGGGTTTCGGAGGCAAAGCCATGAGAATAAATCTTGGGTGGCAAGGTGGAACTGGAGAGAACGTCTGGTTGGACAGGAGAGGCAAGGTTGAATGACCATCTTCATGTACCCAAGAGTGAAAGAAATCCGATAACACCGAGAAAAAGGACGGGAGTCGAATCCTGCAAAGGAAAAAAACAGGAGCGAAAACCAGGGTGTTACAACCATAGCCACCTCCGCGTGCCTGATCTTAGTATTCTTAAGAGTGTGGTCATGGGTGATAGACGATATAACTTGGGAGCTATTATTGCTAGGAGGCTACATAAAAATGCTAAGGATGGAGATTTCTTTGGTGGAATTTATGCCACCCGTGTAGCTAATTATCTTAGGGTACCCATAAGGGAGAATGATATTGAGTTACCACCTGCTTTTCTTGATTATGAGGCTATGGTGCGCTATCAGTTTCTTGAGAGAAGCGAACAACCCCTCCTGTACCGACTAATTTTTGACAGACAGCGTGCTGTCCATATTACCCTTCCTGCTCCTGCCTTCTTTAACTTTCAGGAAAAACGGAGATACTTCATAACCAGAGAGGAGGCAAATGAGTATGAGAGAGAGGCGGAAGCCGCTCGACTCCGCGCTACAGCCGCTCAGGCAGTAGCTGCCCCAGCCCAGTTTAACCCCAACTATGACTTTGGATACTATCCGGGTCAGCCGTGGCCCTAGACCAACTTAGGCCAAAAGCCTAAGCTTGGGGGAGTATGTATTTCTCACTGACATTACATTCATGTTCACACACTCATTCCAGTTGTCGGTGTTCATACTTTTTCATTGTACCATCCATGGTAGTTTATTTCTTCTTTTTGCTTTCTCCTTGTGTGTTTTATTAACCTTGAGAAAATCCAAAAACCCAAAAAAAATTAGTTCTAGCTTTACCTTCTAGTTTGTTTAGTTGTAATATTAAAAGAAAACCCCCAAAAAAAAGATTTCTCGTTCTTCTTTTGCTTGTTGGGAGCTTTCCCGTGTAAATAGTTTTCCTTTCTTCTTTGGGTCGTAAGGAGAAGACCACGATGGCATGTTGAGTGGCTCTCATATGCATTATTGTTTATCTATCAGAGAGCCCATATTACCTTGCCTTCTCCTTTGAGTTATTGCTTGCAGATTCCAGCTTAGTCCAATGCACGTGCACTCTTATTATTTATCACACCGTTCGTTCGTGCAAGTGAAAGGCAATAATGACAATATATGATGAAGTGACTGAGATGGAGAAAAGCTGGTATGAACTCGACCTATTTTGTTTTTGTAAATATGATTAGCTCATCGTTCTGGATTCAGCTCGTTATGGATTGAACATGTTTGCAATGACAATTATAGATTATATCTACTCATGCCATGCTTAATTAGCTAAGAGTGTATAATGGTTTGTCTTGAGTGCCAACATGCATTTTAAAATGGTTGTGATGTAGTATGATAGGATGGTATCTTCCTCTGAATGATTCAAGTGGCTTGACTTGGCACATGTTCGCGCATGTAGTTGAAACAAAACCAACATAGCCTCCACGATGTTTATGTTCATGGTGATTTATATCCTACTCATGCTTGCATTCAATGTTGGTTAATCACAAAGCATGTTTATGACTGTTGTCGCTCTCTAGTTGGTCGCTTCCCAGTCTTTTGCTAGCCTTCACTTGTACTAAGCGGGAATACTGCTTGTGCATCCATTTCCATAAACCCAAAGTTGTTCCATATGAGTCCACCATACCTACCTATATGCAGTATTTACCTGCCGTTCCAAGTAAATTTGCATGTGCCAAACTCTAAACCTTCAAATAATACCCTGTTTTGTATGCCCGGATCGCTCATGTAGTGACTAGGGGCTGTCAGTATCTTCCATGCTAGGTGGGTTATTCTCACGATATGTGTTTATTCACTATCATTCACGAGAAAGTGGCTGGTATTCGGGATGCCCAGTTCCATGCTCAATAATCAAATCAAAGTATAATGAAACAAAACTCCCCCAGGATTGTTGTTTGTATGGACGGTACCCGTGGATTCGGCCCGCCGTGGAGTGTGATCGATTGGTGGAGGGGGAGTAAAACCTTTACTATTCTGTTTGGGAACCGCCTATAATGTATCTAGCATGGAAGATATTGAGATCTCTTAGTTGTTATGTTGACAATGAAAGCATACCTCGCAAAATTATGATTCATCCCTGTTTTCAAAGCTCGAGCTCTGGCACCTCTGTAAATCAATGCTTCCCTCTGCGAAGGGCCTATCTATTTTATTTACTGTTGAGTCATCCTCCTCTTATAAAGCGCACCAGTTAGAGAGCACCTCCGTCATTTGTATGCTTTGTTATTAATTGATATTGAGTATGAGTGTGACTGGATCTCTTTTACCATGAATTACAATGTCTAGTCAGTCCTTGTTCTTCAGAGGTGCTCTGCATTTATGTTTTGCGGTCTCAGAAAGGGCTAGCGAGATACCATTATACCATATTGTATCATGATTGTTTTGATAAAATTGTTGTCATCCGAGACTTATTATTATTGCTCGCTAGTTGATTATGCCATTGATATGAGTAAATGTGAGACCTAAATGTTATTGTGAATGTGGTTAGTCTATAATCTTTGTTGAAAATCTGAACATCAGTTAGACATATTTACAATAGCAAGATCAAACAGAGTTTGTAAAAGTTTTTCTTTATCACTTTCAGTTTGTCAACTGAATTGCTTGAGGACAAGCAATGGGTTAAGCTTGGGGGAGTTGATACGTCTCCATCGTATCTACTTTTCCAAACTCTTTTGCCCTTGTTTTGGACTCTAATTTGCATGATTTGAATGGAACTAACCCGGACTGACGCTGTTTTCAGCAGAATTGCCTTGGTGTTATTTTTGTGCAGAAATAAAAGTTCTCGGATTGACCTGAAAATTTACGGAGAATATTTTTGGAATTAATAAAAAAATACTGGCGAAAGAATCAACTGGAGGGGGTCCACCACCTGGCCACAAGCCAGGGGGCGCCCCCCTATGGCGCGCCTTGCAGGCTTGTGGGCCCCCTGAAGCTCCTCCAACCTCAACTCCAACTCTATATATTCCTATTCGTGGAGAAAAAAATCAGAGAGAAGAGTTCATCGCGTTTTACGATACGGAGCCGCCGCCACCTCTTGTTCTTCCTCGGGAGGGCAGATCTGGAGTCTGATTTGGGCTCCGGAGAGGGGAAATCCACCCCATCGACATCACCAACCATCCTTCATCACCAATTTCATGATGCTCTCCGCCGTTCGTGAGTAATTCCATCATAGGCTTGCTGGACGGTGATGGGTTCACTACTGGAATCAGCTTCTTTGCCGTCTGCCATACCAGACGGCAAAGGCATGCCTGGCGGACGGCAAAGCCTTTGCCGTCTGCCAGCAGACGGCCAACAGTCCGGCCGAACAGCTAACGGCAAAGGCCCCTTTGCCGTCTGCCGGCAGACGGCAAAGACCCTGGACGGCAGACAAAAGGTGCCAGCCCCATTAGGGGGCTAACGGCGCTCTTTGCCGTCTGCCAGCAGACGGCAAAGAGCTGCAGCTGACGTCAGCTGGGCCAGCGCAGGCTCTTTGCCGTCTGCTGGCAGACGGCAAAGAAGCAAAGGTCTTCGCCGTCTGCCAGCAGACGGCAAAGAGGCCAAATAGGCCAACCCAGGTTGCACAGGCTGCTGCCACGTGGCCGCTTTGCCGTCTGCTAGCTGACGGCAAACCTCTTTGCCGTCTGCTAGCAGACGGCAAAGTGGCTATATTGCCACTGTTTTTTTTCTTAAATTCAATCAATTTCACAGATATATATATATTCATTTCAAAATATTTCAACAAGTACATATAGACAACATATCCCTGCCATATGGATATGATCATCCAACACATATATACACCAAATGAAAAGTCCAACATATCCAACAATTAAGCAAAAGGTCCATATAGTTTCATCCATACATACATATATAGGTAGCAAGTTTCACATTGTTCATCCTACAAAATCAAAACAAAAAGGAAGCACAAGAAGAAGAGTAGACTCCATCAACGCAAGCTTCCTCATCGAAAGCAAATCTGCAAATTGGGAAAGAAGAAAGTTAGAATAAGAAGAAGAAGACTAGAAGAAGAAGACTAGCTAGAAGAAGAAGAAGAAGAAGAAGAAGAAGAAGAAGAAGACTAGAAGAAGAAGAAGAACAAGAAGAAGAAGAAGACTAGAAGAAGAAGAAGAAGAAGAAGAAGAAGAATTTTTCTTCTCTTTCTTTTTCTCCTCTCCTCTTCTTTATCTTCTTCTTCTTCTAACTAAGGTAGGTAATAATGCCATTTTTTAGCTAAGCTAGGAAAAAATGCTAAGTGTAGGTCATTTTAGAGCTAAGCTAGGTAAATAGGTCATTTTGGAGCTTAGTAAGGTTATTATGTCATTTTCGAGGATGATGCCATTTTTTAGCGAACTTACGTAAGTATAGCTCATTTTTTATATAACTTAGGTAATTATGCCATTTAGGAGGAAAATAAGCTAAGTATAGAGAAAACGTACCCTCATCACAACAAATACGATGAAGATCGCAACTAAGGTAACAATTGATCCAACAACATAATGATACCAAGCCTCATTATCAATGGCATATTTTCTAGTCTTCTTAATCTTCAAGCGCATTGCATTCATCTTCATCTTGTGATCATCGACGACATCGGCAACATACAACTCCAATGTCATCTTCTCTTTTTCAATTCTTTTAATTTTTTCTTTCAAATACTCATTTTCTTTTTCAACTAAATTTAACTTCTCGACAAGAGGGTCGGTTGCAAATTCCGGTTCACATACCTCCTAGATTAAAATATCTCTATGTCAACTTGATGGCCATAATTGTCATAAATGCGAAATGCAACAAATAGTTATAAAAGAGAATTTACCACATCCGAATCATAAAGCGGGCGAGGGCCGACGGGGACGGATTTCAAGATCATGGCACTATGTATAAGAAACAATCATACAAAGTAAGAAAATTATACAAGTAACTATATAAATCATACAATCATACAAGAAAATGGCAAGTGTAGGTCATTTTAGAGCTATCCTAGTTAAAATCGGTCATTTTGGAGGTAGGTAAGGTTATTTTGTCATTTTGGAGGAAAATAAGCTAAGTCAATGTCATTTTGGAGCTAAACCAAGATTATCATGCCATTTTTTACCTAAGTATGCTAAGTATGTCATAAATGAACTAAAGAAGCTAAGTATAGGTCATTTTGGAGCTATCCTAGGTAGTTATGCCATTTTTTAGCTAACTAAGCATATTAAGTCATTTAGGAGGAAAAATGCTAAGTATAGGTCATTTTATAGCTATCCTAGGTAAAGTATGTCAGTTTGGAGCTAAGTAAGGTTATTATGTCATTTTCGAGGAAAATAAGCTAAGTCAATGTCATTTTGTTGAATACCTAATAACATGAACTAATTAATAATATATATGTACATAATAATAATTGAATACCTGACATTACTAATATTAATCTTCATCGTCTATATATGCTCCGGGATCAATAAATGCAGAATCATCATCACTATCAGTAATGACGTGCTCATCAGCATCATCAATAAATGCATCAACATGTGGAAGGCCTCCTTTATGTAATCGGTCAAGCATTGACAGGTCATCCGCAGCAGTAACCTCTTCTTCTTCCGTCTCATCTTGTTCCGGCTCAGGGGTGAAGTCGGATTCACTGTCGCTGTCTACCTCAATGTTCTGGGGTGAAGTAGAGCGGTTCTTGAAACGTTTTTTGGAAACACGTGTTTCTTGGAAGAATTCTCCTTCATATGTGTCTGGGTTAATGTGAGGGTCATAATCATCTTCATTGAGGAGAGGTGGTCTAAAATGTGGCGGCACATCATAAACGACATCCCAACCATTCAGATTTGGATCAGTTTGGCAGGCCCACGGTAGATAGAAAACTTGGGTCGCCTGTTGAGCCGTAATATAGACATCGGGAACATCTAAATGGGTGCTTTGTTTGATTTCCACTAGCCCTATATGTTCATGAGTCCTTCTAGTCTCCTTTGGCTGGAACCAATAACATTTGAAGACTACGACGTTTGGTGGGTTTTCACCAAAGAATGTAAGTTCATAAATTGCTTCAACTCTTCCATAATACTCGACCCCTCCTTCGCCGACAGCGGAGACACAACAATTTGTAGACTTTCGGTCGGCCATAGATAGCTCTTTGCCAAAAGTACGAAAGCGATACCCGTTGATGTCGTATTTGTCAAATGAACGGACCTTATAGTCAAAACCATTTGCGACTTGTCTCAATTCGGAGTCCATAGACTCTGCATTAGCCTACAAGTTTAATACGAAAGGATTGTTGCATTAGCCGCAAACTAGACGAAGAAATGAAATGGTCTAATGGAAATTACCGTTTGTTTGAACCAAGAGATGAAACCGGGATAGCCTCCTCCATGCTTTGCCAGAAGCTCATACTCTTCGATGGAATCCTTTTGGATCACCGCTCCATCCGAGAATTTGGCGACGTATCGACTGTATCACATATCCGGGAATAAGAGCATTTCAAAGGAATTTGAAGTTGCGAAAAAATGTACCGAGAACTTACTCGATGTACGGCCGCACTTCTGTTAGGTTGTTGAAGATATACAACGAAATGGTCCGCCATTCTTCGACATCCAACGGTATTGCTTTCGAAGCACCGGCTGGTGCGAGGTTCCCTTTGAATAGGCTGAGGTTGGATCGACCTTTTTCATGGTCGCCATCATTGTACCGAGGCTTCGGATTATGCAAATGACGATTCTTGGCTTTGTAGTGTGCTGTCACGAAGTTTGCGGCCTCCTCAGTAATGAATGCCTCGGCCATCGATGCTTCAATTCTACGTTTATTTTTACATTTTGCTCGAAGCGTCTTCTGCATCCTCTCAGTTGCGAAGCACCAACGATTTTGCACGGGCCCCCCCCAATCTTGCCTCGGTCGGGAGATGCAAAATCAAATGCTGCATTGGATTAAAGAATCCCGGTGGAAAGATCTTTTCTAACTTGCAGATCAACTCCGGCGCCAACTCTTCCAGTTCGTCTAGCACGTCAGGCGAATTTTCTTTTTGAAAAAAAATGGATTAGTTCTTTCGCACAAAGAGCACGGAAGAAATAGCTCAACTCTGCCAGTACTAGCCATTCATCCTCAGGGATAAAGCCACGCAACATCACCGGCATTACCCGCTCAAGCCATATGTGCCAATCATGACTCTTCATACCAAATATTTTCAATTTGTCAAGACTCGCTCCCCTCTTTAGATTCGTTGCATACCCATCGGGGAACATCAACTGCATTTTCACCCACAAGATCATTTCCCTCATAGCTGGCCTTCCAAGATTGAACCATGCCTTTGGCTTCCTCCAGTTCTTCTTTCCTTTCGGTTGTCGCATGTTTTGTAACGGTCTATCACATAGAGCCTCTTGATCGACTCTAGCCTTAGGGTTATCCTTTGACTTCCCCTCTATGCCGAACAATGTACCAAAAAGGGCCTCGGCGATATTCTTTTCAGTGTGCATCACGTCGATGTTGTGTGGGCAAATGAGGTCTTTAAAGTAAGGCAGATCCCACAAGCATATCTTGTGAGTCCAGGCGTGTTCCGAATTATACCCTTTGAAATATCCTGGACGCTCTGGATTAGGCTCGAGAGCGTTTAACTGATCCAGGGCCTGTTGGCCTGTCAATGCAGGTGGTGCAGAGTTTTTGACAACTCTACCTTTCATGAAATTTTTCTTGTCTTTTCTGAACTTATGGCCAGGATCCAGGAACTGTCTATGCAAGTCGAAGCAAGAATACTTGCGACCCGCCTGCAGCCAACGGAATTGAAGAGCTGCCTTGCATGTGGGGCACGGGAACCTTCCATGCACACACCAGCCAACGAATAGCGCATACGCCGGCAAGTCATGCGTCGAGTACATGTACCACACATGCATTTTGAAGTTTTGTTTTGTAGCGGCGTCATATGTCTTGATCCCATTATCCCAAGCTTCTTGCAATTCATCCTTAAGCGGCTGCATGTACACATTCATATTCTTCCCCGGATAGTTGGGCCCTGGAATTATCAACGTCAAGAAAATGTTCTTTCTTTTCATAATCTCTCCGGGGGGAGATTGAGTGGAATGACAAATACAGGCCAGCAACTATATTGGGTTGCCGTCATACCAAACACTTGGAACCCATCCGTGCTGATGGCGACTCGAGGATGCCTTTGATCTGCCGCTTTGTCCTTATGTAAAGCATCGAAGTGCTTCCACGCAAAAGCGTCTGAAGTGTGTCCCAACATCGGATTCCCATCTGCATCTAGTTCGGTTCTTTTGCCCAATTTATGCCACGTCATCTGTCTGGCCGTCTCTTCGACCATGAAAAGACGTTGAAGTCTTGGTATGATTGGCTTATACCGAAGAACATTAACTGGGATTTTGGTCTGACTCTTCTCACCCATACCGTTGTCTACCACAACATACCTGGAAGACTTGCAAATGGGACGATAGTTGAAGCCCGCATACTCAAGCCTAAATAAGGCACATCCATTCTCACAGGCATCTATCTTCTCATAGGGCATCTTAAGCGCACGTAGGATTTTGTCCGACTGGTACAGGTTTGCTGGCAATACATGGCCTTTGGGTAGAAAGCGTCCAAATATCGTCATCATCGCGTCGTAGCATTCTCTGCCCAGGTTGAACTGAGCCTTGAGAGCCATTACTTGCGCGATGGCATCCAGCTGACAAAGCTCAGTGTGCTCGTGGAGAGGACGTTTTGAAGACTCCAACATTTCATAGAAGGCCTTTGCAGATTCCTCCATCTCATCGTCCGAATCCCGAGCATCATCAAAGTCTTGCACCATGTCTTCGATCCCGGTACCATGCTCGTCGGTGCGACGACGAACCACCTCAGCTCTGGCACGTTGGGCAGACTCACCATGAAATCTCCACACCGTATTATCAGTCGTAAAACCCCACTTCCGCAAGTGTTTACCCATTTCATCCCGTGTCCACTTTTTATGGTTGTTGCACCGGACACATGGGCACCAGGTTATTTCCTGGCCATTTGCAAATGCGGCGCTCAGAAACCCCTTGGTTTTTGTTAACCATTCAATGGTCATTTCTTTCTGACTAGGGTGACCGGTGTACATCCAAGCACGATCACTCATCTTGCCTACCTACTAAACACACAAGAAATATATACATAATTCAGCAAACCATATTCATCAGTTAATAGAGTTTGTCAGTTTTATTACGTCCATGCAACCTAGACGCTAGTAGGTAAAGATAGGTCCTAATCCCACCCGAGTATGTGTAGATTGGGTTCGTTTTCCCATGCTCTGCTCCGGATCCGACGCAAAATTTCGGTAGCACCTCCCCGTTGTTCTCCTGATACACGTCTCGGCAATAAGCAGAGAGGATGTGTACCCGGAGAACAACAGGGAGGCACTGGCGAAATTCTGCATCGGATCCGGAGCAGAGCATATGGGAAAACGAACCCAATCTACACATACTCGGGCTGTCCATGGATAACGTTGGACAATTCGAAAGAATCACGGTTATAAATATGCAAATGCATGCATATTTATAGATGTAACCCTTTCGAACGGGAGACGCATAGTCGTCACGCATACTGATGATTCAATCTACCTACAGCTAGCAAGTTTCATCGGCACGAAGATCGGAACAGAGCAAATGAAGGGGGAGGAGGAGATGTCATTTGTGCTCATCCACGAACGCAGGGGCGGAGCTCGTCGAACGCACGGGGAGGTCGTCGAACACCAAACCCTTGCAGCGACGAAACAACTGCACATTTAAATCCACCCGATCAACACAAATATATATGATGTTTTTCATAACAAAATCGGAAATTATATGACCTAACTCATAATTCACACATATATGACCCCGTCGGCCTCTGGAAGGCCGAAGAGCACCCTTTCGGTCAACAGGAGGCCGAAGAGGTGTCGGGGGTCGGGGGTGTCGTGTCAGGGTGTCGGGGTGTCGTGGTGTCGGGGTGTCGTGTCGGGGTCGGGGTGTCGTGTCGGGGTCGGGGTGTCGGGGTGTCGGGGGTGTCGTGTCTGGGTGTCGTGGTGTCGGGGTGTCAGGGGTGTCAGGGTGTCGGGGTCGGGGTGCCGTGTCGGGGTCGGGGTGTCGGGTCGGGGTCGGGGTGCCGTGTCGGGGTCGGGGTGCCGTGTCGGGGTCGGGGTCGGGGTCGGGTCGGGGTCGGGGTCGGGGTGCCGTGTCGGGGTCGGGGTCGGGGTCGGGGTCGGGTCGGGGTCGGGGTCGGGGTGTCAGGTCGGGGTCGGGGTCGGGGTTTTTCCTCTTTTTTTCTTTTCTTCTTCTTCCTCTTCTTCCTTTTCTTCATTTTCTTCTTTTTTGTTCCTTCTTCTTCTTCTTCCTCCTTTCCTTTTTCCTCTTCTTCTTCTCCTCCTCTCCTCTTTTTTCTTCTTCTTCTTCTTCTTCTTCTTTTTTCTTCTCCTCCTCCTCCTCTTCTTCTTCTTCCTTTCCTTTTTTCCTCTTCTTCTTCTCCTCCTCTCCTCTTTTCTTCTTCTTCTTCTTCTTCTTTTTTCCCTCTAAGTTTTTTCTACCTAATATATACTAACTAATATGAACTAATAACTAACTAATATAAACTAACTAATATGAACTAATAAAAACAGAAAAAAAACATAAAAAGGGGGGAGGGTGGAGCTCACCGGAGGGGGGGTCGAGGCGGCGGCGCGGGGCGGCGGAGGGGGAGGGGCGGAGCTGGGTCGTCGGGGGTGCCTGCTCGCCGGCGACCCGACCTGGCGGAGCGGCGGGGCAGGGGGCGGCGGGGGAGACGGGGCCGAGGTGGTGGAGGAGCCGCGGGGAGGGGGCGGGCGGCGCCGCGGCCTGGCTCCGGCGGTGGTGGAGAAGGGCCGCGGGGAGGGGGCGGTGGTGGAGGAGGGCTGCGGGGAGGGTGCGGCGGCGGGAGGGCGAGGCGGCGGCGCTGAGAGAGAGAGGGAGAGAGAGATGTGAGAGAGAGAGAGGCGCGGGGCGCGGGGCCGAAAGTTAAGTTCATTTCTTTGCCGTCTGCCAGCAGACGGCAAAGACGGCGACCGTTAGCCCGCCCCCGCCGTGACATTGTGGGCCCCACCCTCACCTCTTTGCCGTCTGCCAGCAGACGGCAAAGAAGTGGCAGATGGCAAAGAGCTTGACCTAGCCAGTGCTGGCAGACGGCAAAGAAGTGCAGATGGCAAAGACCCTCTTTGCCATCAGCCAGATCTTTGCCGTCTGCATTGCCAAAGCAGACGGCAAACAACCTGTTTGCCATCTGCCAGCAGACGGCAAAGAGCTGGCAGATGGCAAAGAAGCTGATTCCAGTAGTGGTTGGATGAGATTTACCATGTAATCGAGTTAGTTTTGTTAGGGTTTGATCCCTAGTATCCACTATGTTCTGAGATTGATGTTGCTATGACTTTGCTATGTTAATGCTTGTCACTAGGGCCCGAGTGCCATGATTTCAGATCGGAACCTATTATGTTTTCATGAATATATATGTGTTCTTGATCCTATCTTGCAAGTTGTAGACACCTATTACGAGTTATGATCCGCATCCCCCAGGGTGACAATAACTGGGATTCTTTCCGGTGATTACCGTAGTTTGAGGAGTTCATGTATTCACTAAGTGCTAATGCTTTGGTCCGGTTCTCTATTAAAAGGAGGCCTTAATATCCCTTAGTTTCCATTAGGACCCCGCTGCCACGGGAGGGTAGGACAAAAGATGTCATGCAAGTTCTTTTCCATAAGCACGTATGACTATATATGGAATACATGCCTACATTACATTGATGAATTGGAGCTAGTTCTGTGTCACCCTATGTTATAACCGTTGCATGATGAATGCCATCCGACATAATTATCCATCACTGATCCATTGCCTATGAGATTTTCACATATTGATCTTTGCCAAGTTACTTTTCCGTTGCTACTGTTACAATCACTACAACATTGCTACTGTCGCTTTGCCATTGTTATCGTTACTTCCATACTGCTTTGCTACTGAATACTTTGCTGCAGATACTAAGTCTTTCAGGTGTGGTTGAATTGACAACTCAGCTGCTAATACTCAAGAATATTCTTTGGCTCCCCTTGTGTCGAATCAATAAATTTGGGTTGAATACTCTACCCTCAAAAACTGTTGCGATCCCCTATACTCGTGGGTTATCACCGAGCGCTCGAACGACGAGGAAGACGGCCTGCCTTGTGAGGACTCGCGCAAGAAGAAGAAGTAGCTCCTTCCCGCGGGGCGTCCCGGAACCTCGAGCTCTGCACCTAAGGACGGGGCCCCACCTCCTATCGCATAGGAAAGCGCGCTCGGCGCCCCTCTTGGGTCGGGCCCGGGGGCTCCCATCCGGGGAGCTTCCGGCTTGGCCAGTGAGACAAGAGGGGCGCTCGGGCACAACCTAAAGGCGCGTCCTGACGCGCGTCAGCTCGAGCTGGGAGCACTGCGCGTGGCGCCGAGCTCGCAAGAGTCCGTCATCAGAGCGATCGAGGAGCTTCAGGAAGCGCAGGCCATGCAAGGCGGGGACTGCCCAGCACCACCAATCGCAGCCACCGTCATCGGCACGGTCGACCAGCCGCGCATCTGCGTCAACACGCTCGCGATCAACAGGGCCACGTCCCAGGGCCCCTTTTGGCCAACGCGTGCCGATCATGGATGGGTCTACCCGCGCAACTACGTCCGCATGTCCTTCGGCCTGGCAAACGCAGGGGACACGTTCCAGCGCCTTGCGCGGGCCATGCTCATACCTTGCCCGGCGGGGCGCGGCGAGGAGTTGGAGGAGATGCTCGGACCGAGCGAAGGTCCCGAGCCTCGGGAGACGACGGGCCCGTGAGGGTCGCGCTCGTGGAGGTGTAAGATCAGGCTACGACGGCAGCTTTGACTCTTCAGCGGCATAGCCGCCAGGTGACTTTTTGTTGGCCGTTGCCAGGTAACTTTTTGGTTTACTCCATTTGAGGGCGCCCACCGGGCCGCATTATCCTCAGGCGATCAGGGCATACCCCTGCAGCCTCCTCATTTATGCACATTTCAATAGTTTCTCAAGCACATGATCTGTTTCCTAACGTTTTACCTTGCCTGCACGGCTCTTTGCCGGCGTGAATGTCGCCGCACCACCCTTTCTAAGTTCGTGTTTCGCAAGGGGCCGTGCACTACGGCCCTCCCCGGGGCACCTCGGAACTGGATAGCAAGGCCCTGTCACGTCAGGGACTTGCGTCTTTGGGCAGTCGACACGTGCTCGGGGCTCCGACCATAGCACGACACCTCAGCATGGAGTCTCGGGAGGCCCCACGGCCTCCTGAGGCAGCAGCCGGCAGGATGGAATGGGGGTCGCTCGAGCATCAAAGGGGGCTCCTGAGCATCGCGCCTCAGGAGCCTTACCGGTCATATAGCCACTCGCCCCTTGATGTCGTCCTTGGTGATCCGGTCGGCATCAAGGGTGTCGGGGCCTCGCCCCGTAGTTGCGTCCTTGGTGATCCGGCCGTACACTATGGTGGTAGGGAAATGTGCGGGACTGGGACCTGCCGACATAGAGCCGCTTGAGCGTCAAAGGGGGCTCCTGAGCAATGCGCCTCAGGGGCCTTACCGGTCATAAAGCCACTCGCCCCTTGATGTCGTCCTTGGTGATCCGGTCGGCGTCAAGGGTGTTGGGGCCTGACCTCGTAGTTGCGTCCTTGGTGATCCGGTCGTACACTATGGTGGTCGGGAAATGTGCGGGACTAGGGCCTGCAGACGTAGAGTGCCAAAAGGACTCCCAACCTGCCTCACGCGTGAAGAAGAAGAAGAAGTCTGCAGGGCCTCAGACGGCCCCACCTACAAGAAGACTCAGGCGCAAACCGCCTTTGAGGTAGGGACCTCGCGAGGCCAAAGCGCCCTCGCGAGCTCCCAGATACACCTCCCAGTTCTGCCGTGCTAGCCATGCGTACGAACTCTATGGGATGTACACGCCCGGAGCCCCCCGAGGACGCGGAGGGGTTCCTTCCCACACAATGTGGAAGCCACAGCTCCGTGCTGGAGGTCAACACGGTCCACCAATGACTATGCCCACGCAATATGGAAGCCACAGCTCCGTGCTAGCGATCAACACGATCCACCAATGACTATGCCCACGCAAGGTGGAAGCCCCACGCCCCGTGCGGGGGGATAAACAACTGAGGACGCCCCAGCGGTTGCATCCAACCTCAGGAAGGTCCCTAGTGGCCCCCTTCTCGTTACGTTCCCTAGGGATGTACGCGTGAGGGGGCTGCACGGGGGCTACTGATACGTCTCCAACGTATCTATAATTTTTGATTGTTCCATGCTATTATATTATCTGTTTTGGATGTTTTATATGCATTAATATGCTATTTTATATTATTTTTGGGACTAACCTATTAATCTAGAGCCTAGTGCCAGTTTCTGTTTTTCCCTTGTTTTTGAGTATTGCAAATAAGGAATATTAAACGGATTCCAAGCGGAATAAAATCTTCGGAATAATTTTTCTTGGACCAGAAGGAACCCAGAGGACTTGGAGACCAAGGCAGGGGAGCCACCGTGTGGCGACAAGCCACAGGGGCGCGCCCTAGGGGGGGCGCCCCCCTGGCTTGTGGCCCCACGGCAACTCCTCCAACCCTATTCTTCGGCCTATAAATTCAGAAATATTCCCTGGATACCAAGAAGAGCCACGAAAACACTTTTCCGCCGCCAGGAGCCTCGGTTCCCGTGAGATCCAATCTTGGAGCCTTTTCCGGTAATCTGCCGGAGGAGGATTCGATCACGGAAGGCATCTACATCAACTCCATTGCCCCTCCGATGATGCGTGAGTAGTTCACCACAGACCTTCGGGTCCATAGCTAGTAGCTAGATGGCTTCTTCTCTATCTTTGCTCTTCAATACCATGTTCTTCATGATCTTCATGGAGATCTATCCGATGTAATACTCATTTGCAGTGTGTTTGTCGTGATCCGATGAATTGTGGGTTTATGTTCAGATTATCTATGAATATTATTTGAGTCTTTTCTGAATTCTGATATGCATGATTTCATATCTTTGCAAGTCTCTTTGAGTTATTGGTTTGGTTTGGCCAACTAGATTGGTAATTCTTGCAATGGGAGAAGTGCTTAGTTTTGGGTTCAATCTTGCGGTGTCCTCACCCAGTGACATAGTAGGGGTAGCGAGGCACGTATTGTATTGTTGCCATCGAGGATAAAAAGATGGGGTTTTCATCATATTGCTTGAGTTTATCCGTCTACATCATGTCATCTTACCTAATGCGTTACTCTGTTCTTCATGAACTTAATACTCTAGATGCAGGCAGGAGTCGGTCGATGTGTGGAGTAATAGTAGTAGATGCAGAATCGTTTCGGTCTACTTGACACGGACGTGATGCCTATATGCATAATCATTGCCTTGGATATCTTCATAATTATTCTCTTTTCTATCAATTGCTCGACAGTAATTTGTTCACCCACCGTAATACTTGCCATCATGAGAGAAGCCTCTAGTGAAACCTATGGCCCCCGGGTCTATTTTCCATCTTATACTTTCAGATCTAAAACCAAAAATACCAAAAATACCTTGCTGCATTATTTTTACTTTTGTTTTACTTTCCGTTCAAGCAATCTATTCTATCTATCTCTATCAGATCTCATCCTTGCAAGTAACCGTGAAGGGATTGACAACCCCTTTATAGCATT
Source organism: Elymus sibiricus (assembly GCA_039707655.1). Lineage (NCBI taxonomy): Eukaryota > Viridiplantae > Streptophyta > Magnoliopsida > Poales > Poaceae > Elymus > Elymus sibiricus. Next base: position 380,741,852 of record CM077669.1, read on the forward strand.
GGGTGCAAGTGTTTGATTCTTTGTGTAGGTACATCTATTGGGGACTTGCTTGTATCTCCTACTGGATTGATACCTTGGTTCTCAACAACTGAGGGAAATACTTATCTACTTTGCTGCATCATCCGTTCCTCTTCACGAAAACCAACGCATGCTCGAGAAGTAGCAAGAAGGATTTCTGGCGCCGTTGCCGGGGAGATACATAGCAAGTCAAGAGAAGAACTTTCCCGTCAACTTGTCAATTTCTGACGTGGTTGCCGGAGAGATCTACATCAAGCCTACCAAGTACCCATCACAAACTCATCGCTTGCATTTACTTTATTTGCCATTTGCCTCTCGTTTTCCTCTCCCCCACTTCTAAAATGATTTTCCAAAAAATATTTGCTCTTTTTCACTCTCTTTCCCGCTGGATCTCTTACTTGTTGCTATGTCTAGCGTTTCTACTTCCCCCTTGTCACCAGATTTTGAAATCCTTTACTTCAAGCAAAAGCAAGGGGAAAATTTGAAAGATGCCTGGTATAGGCTAATGGAATCTTACTGTGCCTCCAATCTAAAAGGCGATGCCAAGGTTTTGCTTAGAAATTTTTACGTTGGATTGGCTTTGCATCATAGAGAGCTTTTAGATTTCGCCTCAAAAGGAAATTTTATTGAGTTAGATACGAACGCTGCTTATGAAATCTTGGAGGGGATTTTTGGGGTCCCTCCACCCAACAAAGGGTTTGCTTTCTCACAAGAAGGAGTTCAAATTCTCGACAAACTTAGTGACTTACATAAGCACTTGGTTGAGTTACAACAATATCACGAACCCCTTAAACATATTAATGGAAACCTCAATCGTTTGAATACTTTGATTACCCTTTGCAATAAGCGTTTGGATATTTTGGATATCAAGATGGATCCTTCCCCCACGAATCCGGGGAAGAGGAAAGAACCCCCCAGATTTGAGAAGGCCCTCACAAAAGTTGCCAATACCAAAGATGACAAGACCTAGATCTATTGCGTTTTGCCTAGCTAGGGGCGTTAAACAATAGCGCTTGTTGGGAGGCAACCCAATTTTATTTTTGCTTTATGTTTTTTGTTTCTCTTTTGGTGTGTTTTCCACATTATTACTTCTGTAATAATTGTGTTTTCTTCTTTAAATTAGTGTTTGAGCCAAGTAAGACCTTTGGGATGGTCTACGGTGTTTGTTGATTTGATTTTGCTGAAAAACAGAAACTTTTGCTCTCACTCCTGGAATTTTGTAAATTCACTGGAACGTGATTTTGATCTGAAATTTTTACAAAAGATTGATATACAAATTTCCCTGATTTTCCTAATTTTTCAGAATTTTTGGAGTTACAGAAGTATTCGAAGTCTATAGATTTCTACAGACTATTCTGTTTTTAACAGATTCTGTTTTCTTTGTGTTGTTTGCTTATTTTGATGAATCTATGGTTGTATCGGGGGGTATGAACCATGGAGAAGTTAGAATACAGTAGATATTACACCAATATAAATAAAGAATGAGTTCACAACAGTACCTAAAGTGGTGATTTATTTTTCTTAGACTAACGGATCTCATGAGTTTTCTGTTGAGTTTTGTGTTGTGAAGTTTTCATGTTTTGGGTAAAGATTTGATGGACTATGGAATAAGGAGTGGCAAGAGCCTAAGCTTGGGGATGCCCAAGGCACCCCAAGCCATATTCAAGGATACCAAAAAGCCTAAGCTTGGGGATGCCCCAGAAGGCATCCCCTCTTTCGTCTTCAATCCATCGGTAAATTTACTTGAGGCTATATTTTTATTCACCACATGATAGGTGTTTTGCTTGGAGCGTCTTGTATGATATGAGTCTTTGCTTTTTAGTTAACCACAATCATCCTTTCTGCACACACTCTTTTTGAGAGAGACACGCTGAATCGTGAATTTATTAGAATACTCTATGTGCTTCACTTATATCTTTTGAGCTAGGCAATGTTGCTCTAGTGCTTCACTTATATCTTTTTAGAGCATGGTGGTGTTATATTTTATAGAAATTATTGAACTCTCGTACCTCACTTATATTATTTTGAGAGTTTCTTAAAACAACATGGTAATTTGTTTAGGTTATGATTTTAGTCCTAATATAATGGGCATCCAAGAGGGATATAATAAAAACTTTCATATTAAGTGCATTGGATACTATGAGAAGTTTGATTCCTTGCATATAGTTTTGAGATAATGGAGATGGTAATATGAGAGTCATGCTAGTGAGTAGTTCTGAATTGGAAGAGATACTTGTGTTGAAGTTTGTGATTCCCGTAGCATGCACGTATGGTGAACCGTTGTGTAACGAAGTCGGAGCATGATTTGTTTAATGATTGTCAACCTTTGTGTGAGGGTCGGGAGCGCGCGATGGTTAACTCCTACCAACCTCTCCCCTAGGGGCATGCGTCTAATGCTTTGTTTGATAACTAATAGACTTTTGCAATAAGTATGTGAGCTCTTTATGACAAATGTTGAGTCCATGGATTATACGCACTCTCACCCTTCCACCTTTGCTAGCCTCTCTAGTACCGCGCAACTTTCGCCGGTACATCAAACCCACCTTCCTCAAAACAGACACCATACCTACCTATTATGGCATTTCCATAGCCATCCCGAGATATATTGCCATGCAACTTCCACCGTTCCGCTTTTCATGACATGCACCATCACTTTTATCTTGCATATAGAGTCATATTTTGTCATAGGTATCGAGTTGTAATTTTCTTTTTGAGTTGTAAGTAAATAAAAGTGTGATGATTTTCATTATTAGAGCATTGTCCCGTGTGAGAAAAGGATGATGGAAGCCATGACTCCCTCACAAGTTGGGATGAGTATCCGGACTTTACAAAAAATAAAAGAGGCCAGCGAAGCCCAAAGAAAAAAAAGAGAGGCCAAAGATGCCCACCAAAAAGAAAAAAAAGAAAAAAATGAGAGAAAGAGAGAAGGGACAATTGCTACTATATTTTTCCACACTTGTGCTTCAAAGTAGCACCATGATCTTCATGATAGAGAGTCTCCTATTTTGTCACTTTCATATAACTAGTGGAGTTTCATCTTGCACGACCACTTAGTTTTCTTTTTGAGCTTTCATACACTTATAGCTCTAAGTGCATTTGTTGCATGGCAATCCCTACTCACTCACATTGATATCTATCGATGGGCATCTCCATAGCCCATTGATACGCCTAGTTGATGTGAGACTATCTTCTCCCTTTTTCCTTGCAACCTCCACCATATTCTATTCCACCTATAATGCTATATCCATGGCTCACGCTCATGTATTGCGTGAGAGTTGAAAAGGTTTGAGAACACCAAAAGTGTGAAACAATTGCTTGACTTGTTCATCGGGGTTGTGCATGATTTAGATACTTTCTGTGGGGAAGATGGAGCATAGCCAGACCATATGATTTTGTAGGGATAACTTTCTAAGGCCATGTTATTTCGAAAGGACACAATTGCCTTGTTGGTGTGCTCAAAGTATTACTGTTTTTATGTCAATATTAGACTATTGTTTTGAATCTTACGGATCTGAATATTCATGCCACAATAAAGAATATTACATGGATAAATATGTTAGGTAGCATTCCACATCAAAAATTCTGTTTTTATCATTTACCTACTCGAGGACGAGCAGGAATTAAGCTTGGGGATGCTTGATACGTCTCCAACGTATCTATAATTTTTGATTGTTCCATGCTATTATATTATCTGTTTTGGATATTTTATATGCATTAATATGCTATTTTATATTATTTTTGGGACTAACCTATTAATCTAGAGCCTAGTGCCAGTTTCAGTTTTTTCCTTGTTTTTGAGTATTGCAGATAAGGAATATTAAACGGAGTCCAAACGGAATAAAATCTTCGGAATAATTTTTCTTGGACCAGAAGCAACCCAGAGGACTTGGAGACCAAGGCAGGGGAGCCACCGTGTGGCGACAAGCCACAGGGGCGCGCCCTAGGGGGGGGGCGCCCCCCTGGCTTGTGGCCCCACGACAACTCCTCCAACCCTATTCTTCGGCCTATAAATTCAGAAATATTCCCTGGATACCAAGAAGAGCCACGAAAAAACTTTTCCGCCGCCAGGAGCCTCGGTTCCCGTGAGATCCAATCTTGGAGCCTTTTCCGGTAATCTGCCGGAGGGGGATTCGATCACGGAGGGGATCTACATCAACTCCATTGCCCCTCCGATGATGCGTGAGTAGTTCACCACAGACCTTCGGGTCCATAGCTAGTAGCTAGATGGCTTCTTCTCTCTCTTTGCTCTTCAATACCATGTTCTTCATGATCTTCATGGAGATCTATCCGATGTAATACTCTTTTGCGGTGTGTTTGTCGAGATCCGATGAATTGTGGGTTTATGTTCAAATTATCTATGAATATTATTTGAGTCTTTTCTGAATTCTTATATGCATGATTTCATATCTTTGCCAGGCTCTTCGAGTTATTGGTTTGGTTTGGCCAACTAGATTGGTAATTCTTGCAATGGGAGAAGTGCTTAGTTTTGGGTTCAATCTTGCGGTGTCCTCACCCAGTGACATAGTAGGGGTAGCGAGGCACGTATTGTATTGTTGCCATCGAGGATAAAAAGATGGGGTTTTCATCATATTGCTTGAGTTTATCCCTCTACATCATGTCATCTTACCTAATGCGTTACTCTGTTCTTCATGAACTTAATACTCTAGATGCAGGCAGGAGTCGGTCGATGTGTGGAGTAATAGTAGTAGATGCAGAATCGTTTCGGTCTACTTGACACAGACGTGATGCCTATATGCATAATCATTGCCTTGGATATCTTCATAATTATTCGCTTTTCTATCAATTGCTCGACAGTAATTTGTTCACCCACCATAATACTTGCCATCATGAGAGAAGCCTCTAGTGAAACCTATGGCCCCCGGGTCTATTTTCCGTCTTATACTTTAGATCTAAAACCAAAAATACCTTGCTGCATTATTTTTACTTTTTTTTACTTTCCGTTCAAGCAATCTATTCTATCTATCTCTATCAGATCTCATCCTTGCAAGTAACCATGAAGGGATTGACAAGCCCTTTATAGCGTTGGGTGCAAGTGTTTGATTCTTGGTGTAGGTACATCTATTGGGGACTTGCTTGTATCTCCTACTGGATTGATACCTTGGTTCTCAACAACTGAGGGAAATATTTATCTACTTTGCTGCATCATCCGTTCCTCTTCACGGAAACCAACGCATGCTCAAGAAGTAGCAGCTACTACCCGGCCAAGCCTGGTACACGCCACCTTCCCAGGTCTGCCAAACCTGGTCTTCGCGCCCCCATCTCTGGAAACGCTGGCGAGGAAAGGTATGGGAGCCGCTCGTACGTCAAGGGGGACTCCTGAGCATCGCGACTCAGGAGCCTCACTGGTCCCGTAGCCCCTCACCCCTTGGAACCGTCCTTGGTGATCCGGTCGGCCCAACGGCGGTTGAGGTATGCGCGGGGCCGGGCCCTGCCAACGCAGAGCTCGAAGCGCTCAAAAAACCGCTCAAAAAACCCCTAAGTAGGACATTGGAGCTCGTACGTCAAGGGGGACTCCTGAGCATCGCGACTCAGGAGCCTCACTGGCCCCGTAGCCCCTCACCCCTTGGAACCGCCCTTGGTGATCCGGTCGGCCCAACGGCGGCTAAGGTATGCGCGGGGCCAGGCCCTGCTGACGCAGAGCACAAGGTGTTCGAAATTTCCAAGTTAACCCAATCTTCACCATGTTCCCTTCATGAGGGCTGCTCGTACGTCAAGGGGGACTCCTGAGCATCGCGACTCAGGAGCCTCACTGGCCCCATAGCCCCTCACCCCTTGGAACCGTCCTTGGTGATCCGGTCGGCCCAACGGCGGCTGAGGTATGCGCGGGGCCGGGCCCTGCCGACGCAGAGCATCACAGCAAGCAAGAAGGAAATAGGGCGAAGAGAGCAATCACACAGTTCAACAATCATTACAATCATTAAAAGTTTTCACAGACACAAACGAGTTTATCGCCTCCACGAGGCACGATGGACATTGCAGGAAAAGAACAAGGGAGAGGAATCAGGGGGAGCCGCCGCCACCACTCGTCCCGTCCTCGGGGAACTCATCGTCGACATCGCTGGCGTCGTCTTCTTCGCCGCCAACCCCTGCAGCATCAAGAGGCGGGGGAACCGTCACGCGGGTGAACCTCTTCACCAGCGTCTCCACGACGCCCTTCACCGCCGCCGCAGCACTGGCGCGGGCCTCGAGGTCGACCGGGCGGATCACAGAGTCGAAGTCGAACCCCGGCTCGCGCAGATGACGATGGCTGAAGACACGCGTCGCAGCCTCAGAAAAGAGGTCGCGGCACTCGCTCTCCAAGATCCCCTCCACCTTGACAACGGCGCCCTCCAACGCCTCGACGAGCTTTGAAGCGAGCCCCGCAAAGCCGCTCTCTGGAGCCACCAGGGGATCCGCAAACCCATCCCGGCAGAGGGAGTGGAGCGCTTGGCGAAGCTTGAGCTCGATGGAGGGAAAGGCGTTGAGCACCGCGGCCTTTTTCTCCTCGGCCGCGGGAAGAGCCTTCTCCCTGGTGACGAGGAGGGCCTTCTACGAAGCGACTTCCTTCTCCTGCGCATCGAGGCGCTCCTGCTCCGCGGCCTGGTGGGTCGCCGCTTGGGATAACTCGGAGTCCCGAGCGGCAAGCTTGGCCTCGCGGGTCTTGAGGGTTTCCTCCTGCTGGCGCAACTGCTCCTCAAGCTCAGACTTCTCCTCCTGGAGAGCCTTCAGGCGGGCCTCCACCTCTTCGCAGCGCCTGGCAGCAGACGCCGCGCCAGGCAGTGCCTTCTCGCGGGCTGCCCTGGCGGACGCGGCTTCCTTCTCGCTCTTCGCCGCGGCAGCCTCGGCCTGACCCCAAACCGCCACGGCAGATGCGTCGGCCTGGAGCCACCCGGAGAGGAGCCCTAGGCATCCACTCGCGAGGCGATCGTCGGCGCCCCCGAGGACGTCCCGAACTTGACCCAGAATGGTGAAGGCCCCATCCAGGACGTCAAGGCCACGCGACAAGGGCATCAAGGCCTCCTCCGGAGGAGTCCCCTGTGCGATCACGGGAGACGTCCCCTGGAGGACAGAAGCACGAAGGGCAGGAGGCCCCGGAGGACGTGCAGCGACCATGGACACAGACGGATCGACGGGCGGCTGGCCCTCCGGACGACGGCGCCGTCGCGCCCTCAGGGGCGGGTGCGATCGCGTCAACAGGCATTGGGGGCTCAGGGGGCTCCGTGGCGATGGCCAGGGGGGTTGCCTCGCGAGCCCCCACCCCTTCGGCAGCGGGCGCCGTGACAGGCGACGGCAGGACGACAGGAATGGGCGGCGCGTCGGAAGGCGCCTTCGGCTTGACGCCCGCCTTCTTCTTCCTCATCTTCAGCGCGGTGGCGTTCCTGGTTACCAAGCAAAGGAAGGTCATCAATACACAAGCTTCCGGCGGGCGACCAAGGCCGAGCCGGATCACTTACTCTTCAACGTCGACCCACTTCCTCTTCCCCTCCGCTCCGCCAACGACGGGGGTGCCCTTGCCTTTCTCGGTGAGGGCACCACCACGCGGGGGAGCAGAGGCATTGTCCGCAAGGGCGGCCGCTGGAGGGATCGCCATGGCCCCGGCCTCGCCCACCTTGCCTGCGAGCTGCGCTCCGGGCGGGGGCGAGGCCGGCGCTTCAACCGCCTTGCCGGCAGAGGCAGGGCGCACCGGGGGAGACTCCGTCCACGCTTCCTGGGAGTCGACACGCAGGCGGACCTTGTGGCATGAGGGGTCGGCCCTAGCCCCCTAGGGGCCTCTGCGGGACGTGGGGAGCCCGCAACAGAAACTTCACCAACATCATCGTCGTCCTCGGGGTCGCGCAGGAGCATGCTCTGCGACGGGGGGACGCCCCTGCCGGGCCGTCGTCAGCAGTCTTCTCCGAATCCTCCCCACCCGTGGTGTCGCCGGAGGACACCATCACCGGGGAACCAAGGCCTTCAGCTGGGGAAAGCCCCAGTTCGTTGAAGACAGGCATCGCGGCAACCAGATCGGCCCCGTCGTCGCGGCAGTACAATGGGGCGTGGGCGTCAGGGAGATCACCGGGGTCGCCGTTGAGCAGGGTCGTCACAGCCCTGCTCAGTTCCTCAGGGGTTATGCGTGCGGACCGAAGCCTGAGGATGTCGCCGCTGCCCTGATAGTCCCACAAGGGCCTAGAATGGGACTGGAGGGGCACCAGGCACTGCGACAAGAACTCTTTCACTATCATCCCCCCAGTCAGCTTCCTGGCACTGATATCGCGGGAGAAACGCTCCAGGACGGGCCTGGCCCGGGAGTCAGAAAGCTTCGCGGAGCTCCACGCCGAAGTCTTCTCCGGCAGCCCCTTCGGCAGATCCAACCGGGGGTTGGTGTCTTTGAGGTCCATGAGGACCCAGCGATGCCTGAAGTTCTCCACCTTCTTCCCGGCCTTCAGGAGCATGTTGCCGCTCTGGACCGCGATGAAGGAAACGCACGCCGACCGTTGAGCGCCGTCGTGCATGCGCAAGCTGAAGAAATGGCGGAAGAGGGCCACTGAAGGCCTCACGCCCACGAAAGCCTCGCAGTAGAAGGCAAAGACGGACAAGAGCAGGATGGAGTTGGGCTGGAGATGAAGGGCTTGGATCCCGTAGTGGTCGAGGATGGCGGTGAAGAACGCGGAGAAGGGCGGGACGAGCCTGGTGAAGACGCTATGGAGAAAGAAGGTGTAGACCGCCTTGGACGAGGGCCGCTTCTCCGAGGAGCCGCCCCATATCAAGGTCCGCCCCCACTCGTTGGTCCCATCCGCCGTCGACGGGAGCACCAGGACGAGGTCCTCGTCCTTGGCGATGGTGGACCCCGAGAGCGCCGGTGAGACGGGAGCGGAGGCTGAGCTCTGAGCCTCTGGCTTCTGCTTGCCGGCGGGAACCATCGGGAAGTCCGCGGGGCCGAAGCAGCAAGGAGAAGGACGGAGTGACGCCGGATCTGGAGAGGACTCTGCTAGGGCCGGAGATCTAGGAAGCTAAGGGTAGGAGCGCAGAAGGGGAAAGCAATAATGGCTCGGCGTTGGAAGTCGGGCTCTTGTCAATTTGGGCGGTGGCCGAAGGGACGAAGGATGCCCGACATCAATCGCACGATGCGCGCCAGTCCTGGCCCGCAGGCATTGGGGCCCACGGCGCTTCGGGCCGCCCTCAAGGCTTCGCCCAGAAGCCAGCTCGGGCGCACCTTGGGCCCGGGGGCTACTGTCGGCGTTCTGGGAACGGGGGTACCCAGACCTGCCTGCCTGCGGCCCAGGGCATGGCCCACTTCGTCAGCCAAGCATAACCAGACGTGGACCCACTCAATACAAGGCCCTCACGAGGTCCCTAGGCTCGCGAGGAGGAGCGGCACCAAGACCGGCAAGGGATGGGCCTCCCCAGGCCCCCTCCAGAGCGGCGGAGATCTCTACGCAAGACCCGGCCTTAGGAGTCAAGGGTGACGCAAGGAAGGACAGGCGGGCGCCAGCGCGCCAGGCGAAGCAGTTTCCCCTTTGGTGCAAAGAGGGCAAGGGCGTACGCGGGTTCCCAAAGTGCCCCCCAAAGGTTTCCATTCCGGTGCAACATGACCACGACCACGAGCCCCGCAGGATAGATGTCATCGCCGAGCCCACCTCTGCGTCGTCGATAGCTACTTTGCAGGCGAAGACCACCTTTGGACAGGGCGGGGATGTACTCCTGTCCCCCTTCAAATTTGGCCGTTGTGGGATCCCTTCCCGCCATTGCGATAAGGGAAGAGGACCCGGGCCACCGCTATATATAGAGGCTAGGTTGCACCGTAGAGAAGGATCCGAAATCGGTCGATCCCCTCATCCATCGTTAAGCCAACAGAGGGCCAAGGACACCTCAGGAGCGCCCTCACGAGGCTCCAAAACACTGTACTAGTTCATCCACCACACCTCCTCGAGAGGCAATCCACGAAAGCAGGAGTAGGGTATTACGCTTCGCAGCGGCCCGAACCTGGGTAAACCACCGTGTCCATCTGCTTCCTCGTCATCGAGCGAGTTCATCGTCTTGGCCATCGAGTAGCGAGCTAAGTAGGGCGAGGCTACAGGGGATCTTCGCACACGCCCCTGGGTTCGAATCTTGAGGGTTTTGCGGAGCCCGAAATCCGACAATCGGATCCCCACAAACACACCACAAAACAAGATTACATCGAATAGATCACCGTGAAGATCGCGATGAACTTTGTATTGAAGATCAAAGAGAGATAAGAAGCCATCTAGGTACTAGCTATGGACTCGTAGGTCTATGGTGAAATTTTCACGCATCATCATGGATGCTGCAAGGTTGATGTAGATGGCCTCCCGATTCCCCCTCCGACAGTCACCAGAAAAGGTCTCCAGATGGCCTCCCGCTGTAATAGAGGCTTGCAACGACAGGAAAAGTGTTTCGGGTAGCTCTCTGTTGGTTTACCAATATTCGAGAATTTATAGAAGTGGAATTAGGTCAAACGGAGCCACAGGGGGCACACAAGGCAGGTCAGCGATCCGACCTCCCTGGGCGCGCCCTGGTGCCTTGTCACCTCCTCGTGCGGCTTCCTGACTCCCCCAAAGCTTTGTGGGTCTCTTTTGTCCAGAAAAAATCATCTAAAAGTTTCATAGCGTTTGGACTTCGTTTGGTACATATTTCCTGGAAAACGAAAAACAAGCAGAAAACAACAACTGGCACTTTGTACTTGGTTAATTGGTTTGTTTCAAAAAATGATATAAAATAGCATATAATTGCATATAAAGTATCCTAAATTGATAATATAATAGCATGGAACAATTAACAATTATAGAAACGTTGAAGACGTATCAAGAAGCCGCGTCGCCCCCAATGTGTTCTGGAACCTCTGAAGCCCAGGTGCCCCCTTCAATGGCACCACGAGGCCTACCCCTTCCAAGGGTTTCGTTGGCCGAGCTCAAGCGGGAGCTCCTCCTCAGCATCAGGGATTATATCATCTGCAAAAGGATGAGGGAATCTCATTAGAAAGGATTGGACGAGCGGAGTAATTGAAGGCCAGGCCAAGACCAACAAGACTGACCTATGTTTGCGGGCCCTTGTGCGGTATTTGATCGCTTAGCTGCCTCCCTTTGCCAGAATCCCAGAATTATCTCTGTTGTCGGGAGTAGAGCTTCATTCCGCCTGGCTGTCTCAGGTTTCTCCGACCTCCCGGCATCTGCCTCCAGAGACGAGGTCGTAGGCTCGGGCCTGCATGCAAAAAGGGGGTCGGAAGACCATTCAAGGACGACACAACGACAGAAGCAAACTAAGAAGAGGAACTCATGTGTCCTTGGTGTACCACTGTCGCCTCGACAAGCATTTCACAGAGGAAGCCGAGGGCGTCTTATTGGTGAGGATGTCGGGCAGTGCTGGTGCTCCGAGCCCCGGCGAGAGCCCACCGACGATCACACCCGAAGGAGGGCCCGCATCCACGCCCTCGTCACCTGGGCCTCCCGGGCTGCCAACAAAGTAAGGGTGGCAGTAAGTCACACCAGCGACAAAAAGGGAGAAATGGGAAGCTCTTACCTTCTCACAACGACGTCGGGCGAGTGGAGTCCTCGTTTAGACCGGCCGTGCAACTCTGTGTCCTCCCGGGAAGGCGACCCTCTTTTCCTCCCGATCGCCAACGACGCGTCTTGCGGGGCCGACGAAGAGTCTTTAGCCCCGCGATCTCTTTCCCTGCTTTCGCCTCCTCCTACAGCCCCGACATGCAAAGTTGTGGTAGTATTGATTAATTCGTGAAGGGATTGGGGAGGTAGGTATCCCCTGTGCCCTTGGGGATGATGGCCCACCTGTCACATTTTGGCATGCTCTCCAGGATGGCCTCACGGCCCCGTCGACATGCAACAGCGGGATGGAGAAGGGAAGGCCAGGGGCACTCTCACTATTGAATATAACCTTGATCAGCCACGTAAGCCACTTATCGTCAATGGGAGACGAGTGAAGGCGCCTTGGATTTTGAGGCCCTGATACCACCATTGTGGGAGCCGTTGGTCCTGCAAGGGGGCTACCCACAACTGGGCAAAGCTAAGGACAATCATGCGGGCATCAAGACCTTTCCCCACGAGGCGTTTGATGCATTTGAGTACGGGGCCGAAGGCATCTCTGGCTGGGTGGCTTGCCCACCTGCCGTCCTCTTCGGCTGGAGCAACCGGTGGACGCAGCCAGGCAGACTTCCGTCGGGCGTCGATGAGTAGCCTGTTCCCACACCACTCATATAATGGATCGTGAAGATGCAAAGGGATAACATTGGCCTCGACCTCTTCTCCCGCGAGGTGGAAGGACACACAGTCGAAGGATAGGCGACCAGGATCCGGGCGTGCCGAGAAGAAATGCCGAAAGAGATCCAAAGACGGCCTCACGACCACAAATCCCTCACATAGGTGAGAGAAATCTCCAAGACCAGCACAACATTGGGATGAATATGGATCATGTGGATGTGTAAGTGCTCTAGAACCTCCATGAAGAAATTGGAGAAGGGCGGAACCAAACCCGCGACAAGGAAGCTGAGGAAGATTGGGACCGTGGCGCCGCCCTCTATCGCGCCGCCCCCCCGCAATGAGTTCCATCGGCCCCCATGAGTGGTTCACTCCTCCAACGAAGAACCCATACTTTTTTAGGCTTCGGGCATCAGGGAAGAGGAACTCAAGCATGGCCGGAGAGGGTTCGTCTCTAACTACTTTGTCGCCCCTTTCACCCATTGTCGCCTCCGCGGCAGGGTCGTGGAAGCCAGGGCTGATGGGTGGAGACGGTTGAGGAGGTTTGTGAGTGGCGGCGGATTTGCGACAATGGAGGATGACGACGAGCTCAACGTCGTTCGGTTTTCCCTTTAAATCAAAGGGATGGCCAGCAACTGTTCACCCAGACACATGGTGGCTTGTGGTCTCTGATCAAGCTAGGAGCACTGTAGAAGCCAAGAAGGTGGCCCGTTTTCTCATAGAAGCAGCCAATTAGTCCCAACCTCATGACATAGTGAGGACAGGTCACGTCGTCGCCAGGAGACGGGCTGGGCTACCACATATCACGCTTTGAGTCTGATGGCCCCACCCCCACCTCGCTAACAATAAGGGACAAGAGGGTGATGGGCCCGGGGGCTATTATAGGTGTCAGGGATATAGCCCCGTGATATAACCTGCCCTATTGGGCCGGGTTAATATATTAACGGCTCTACAATCAAGTTTAAGATGGGTCGTGTCATGAAGACAAGACACACAAGGCGGTGGTTGACTAAGTCGCGAGGTGGCCCAACACCTGAAGACAGCGGCTCAAGCCCCACAAGGCGGAAGGCGCCGGCCGTTTTTCTTGCTTAAGGAGCAAGGCGAGTTAGAGGCATTATAGGTTACGAGTCATGATATGACCTGGACTCTATTGTAAACCCTAGGGTCTTGACATATATATAAAGGCAAGCCCCTAGGACCGAAAGACTCAGGTTACAATCTCTCGATAGCTAGGTTAGCGATTCCGCACCCTTGTAATCAAGATCTATCCAGCAATACACACAAAGCAGGATGTAGGCTATTACCTCCATCGGAGGGGCCGAACCTGGTTAAACCCGACTCTCTTTCCCGTTTAACCCCTTTGAGTCGCCACCTAGCGGCGATGGCCTCACACCTAAGCCCTTGCACTAGGACATCTGCCGTGACAAAACCACGATAGTTGGCGCCCACCGTGGGCCCCTCGCCCAATGGAGTTGAGTTCTCAAAGGGAGCCCTTCCAGGGTTCGGGAGCTATGCGGTTGGTCGTATGACTAAGAGCCACCGCGGCAAGATTTACATTGACCACTCTGGTTGGGGCCCCGAAGCTGACTCGATCGAGTACGGCTACCGGGTCCCCTTTGGCAAGATCCATGTCTTCATCGGCAAGATCGGCGAGTCGGTGCCCGAGCCGGACATCTGCATCAACATCATCAAGCCGGCTCGGCGCGCCCAACCCGGCCGTCATCAAGCCGGCCAAAGTCACGACATTGTCTGGCCTTCTTGGCGGGTGAGTCCCTTGGACGAACCGGCTGTTAAGGGAGCAACCGTCATCGATTTGGATGCCAGGCTTGGAGGCTCGTTTAGAGCGGAGGCCCCCGAGGAACTTCGCGGTTTCCCCCTGCAGGCCTCTGCCCGCGCTACGGTAAACACGTCGGCGCAAGCATCACTCGCGTTTGGAGCACCAGGCAACTTTGAGAGGGCGCACGGCGACTTAGGAACAGAGCTTCAGCAGCATGACAGCCAAGGTGTTTTCCAGAAAGGTCCGAAGCAGCTGAATTGTGGTCAATACCATGTGTTCACCATTAATACCTGTAAGCGGGATAACAAGGCCAAGAGTAGGGCCGTCAACATGGCTGAGCCGGCGGTCCCCAGGTACCTCAACTAGTCCGAACACGCAATTACCTAGAGCAGGGAGGATCATCCCCCCCCCCCCCCGGGTTGACAATCCAGACGTCTTAGCTTTGGTGGTGGCACCTCAAGTTGGCGGGTATACCCTGTCCAAGGTCCTTATGAATGGAGGCAGCAGCATAAACATATTATATTACGAAACCTTTCACCGGATGAATCTATCGGAGAGCACGTTGCTTCCTTCAACAACAGTTTTTCATGGAATCGTCCCTGGAAAGTCTGCTTATCCAATCGGGCGGATTAAGCTCGATGTGGCCTTCAGAGATGAGTTCAACTACAGATGCGAGCCTTTGATGTTCGAAGTTGTCAAAATAAAAAGCCCTTATCATGCTCTCTTCAGACGGCCGCTTACGCTCGCTTCATGACCCACTCGTACTACGTCTATCTCAAACTCAAGATGCCGGGACTCAAAGGCACCATAACCGTGGACGGGAGATGGAAGATAGCTCAGGAATGTGAGGAAGGAGATGCGGCCTATGCCGAGTCAGCCTGCACGGCAGAGGAGTTGAAGTTCTACATAGCCAATGTTGACCCGGTCGACATGAGCCCGCTCAAAAAACCCAATACTGAGTCGGAACCACCGCTCAAATTTAAGCCGTCCGAGGATACGAAGCAAATCGACTTCACGCTGGGCGACTCGTCCAAGCAGTTCACTATTGGGACAGGCTTGGACCCCAAATAGGAAAGCGCGCTCATCAAGTTCGTCCGTAAGAATCGGGACATCTTTGCATGGAAGCCATCTGACATGCCTGGAGTCCCTAGGGAACTTGCCGAGCACCACCTTAATGTGGATCCCAAGATGAAACCAATGTGCCAATACCTCCGCTGTTTTAATGAGGAGAGAAGCAAGGCCATTGGTGAAGAAGTGGCCCGGCTCCTAGCTGCCGGGTTTATCGTGGAAGTCTTTCACCCTGAGTGGTTGGCTAACCCGGTGCTTGTTCTGAAAAAAGAACGGCACTTGGCGCACGTGTGTCGACTACAAAGATCTCAACAAAGCTTGTCCTAAGGATCCTTTTGCCCTCCCGCGTATTGATCAGATCATAAATTCTACGGCGGGTTGCGAGCGTTTATGCTTCTTGGATGCGTACTCTGGGTATCATCAGATCAAGATGGCTGTTGAGGACCAAGAGAAGACGGCTTTCATTACTCCCTTTGGAGCTTTCTACTATGTGTCCATGCCTTTTGGGCTCAAGAGCGCCGGGGCGACTTACCAGCGCTGCGTCCAGGACTGCCTTAAGCCACAGATTGGGCGCAACATTCACGCCTACGTTGATGACATCGTGGTGAAATCTCAGAAGAAAGAGATGCTCTTGGATGACATCAAGGAAACCTTTGACAACCTTCGAGTATACCAGATGAAACTTAACCCGGCGAAGTGTGTCTTTGGCGTCCCTGCAGGCAAGCTACTGGGGTTCCTGGTCTTTGAGCGGGGCATCGAGGCCAACCCGGACAAGATCAAGGCGGTGACTTCGCTGTCCGAGCCGGCAAACATAAATCAAGTTCATCGGCTTGCCGGACGCATTGTGGCCTTAAGCCACTTGGGAGAAAAGGCGATTCTTTTCTACCAGTTGTTGAAGAAGTCGGGCGACTTTAAGTGGACGGATGCTGCTAATGAAGCCTTTGAAGCGCTCAAGCAACAACTTGTTAATCCGCCCATCTTGGCTGCTCCTGCTGAGAAAGAGCCTATGCTCCTGTATATTGCTGCCAACTCTAAAGTGGTAAGCGTTGCAGTTGTGGTTGAGCGGAAAGAGGAAGGAAAGGAATATCCGGTTCATCATCCGGTTTATTTTGTCAGCGAAGTCTTAACTCTGTCCAAGCAGCGGTACCCGCATGGGCAGAAGTTGGTCTTCGGGATCTTCATGGCGAGCCGGAAATTGAAGCATTATTTCCAGGAACACCCGATCACCGTGGTCAGTTCAGCGCCTCTCGGTGACATCATACAAAGCCGGGAGGCCACGGGTAGGATTGCCAAGTGGGCCATTGAGCTTGGCGACCACCATTTGAAATACATGCCCCGAACCGCTATCAAGTCCCAGCCACTGGTAGATTTCATCAACGATTGGACAGATATACAGATTCCAGAAGATAGGCCAGATAACACGTACTGGACTATACATTTTGACGGGTCTAGACAACTGGAGGGCTTGGGGGCTGGAGTCATATTATCTTCTCCGAAAGGTCACAAATTTTGTTATGTCTTATGACTCATGTTCCCGTGTACTAAAAATGCAGTTGAGTACGAATCCCTCTTACATGGGCTCAGAATAGCCAAAGAGATGAATCTTAGATGGGTCAGATGCCTGGGCGACTCAGATTTAGTGGCTCAGCAAGTTTCAGGGACTTGGTATTCTAAAGACCCTCTTATGGCGGCTTACCGACGAGCAGTCTCTGATGTGGCGGGTAAATTCCAAGGTTACCAAGTCGATCATATAGATCGCCGGCTTAATGAGGCGGTTGATGCCTTATCTAGACTTGGCTCGCAGAGAAATCCGGTGCCACCTAACGTCATTTTGGACGTCCTTCATAGTCCATCGGTCAAATTACCGTCTGAGGAGGACATAGCTATTCCTGATCCGGAGGCACACTTGGTGGTGGCTTTACATGCTACCCCTGACTGGACTGTGCCGTATTTGGCTTACCTAACCCGAGGGGAACTCCCAGAGGAAGAAGTCGATGCTCGACAAATCATCCAGCGGTCAAAGTCAATGACAATCGTCAATGGCGAGTTACACCGTTGAAGCAGCACTGGCGTGTTTCAACGGTGTGTTTTGCCTGAGGAAGGCCGGGAAATACTTAATGAGATTCATTCCGGCGATTGCGGACATCATGCCGGCTCACGATCACTGGTGTCCAAAGCTTTCCGACATGGTTTTTATTGGTTGACGGCTCATGCTGATGCCAAGGAGATTGTGCGCAAGTGTGACGGGTGCCAAAAGATTGGTCGACAGGCTCATGTACCGGCTCAGGAGTTGCGTATGATCCCAATTACCTAGCCGTTTGTGGTCTGGGGGCTAGACATGGTTGGTCCGTTTAAGCTGTCTTCTGACAAGAAAACCCACTTATTAGTGGCGGTTGATAAGTTCACTAAGTGGGTCGAAGCAGAGCCGGTCAGCAATTGTGATGCAGAAACTGCGGTCAAATTTTTGAAGGAGTTGATTTTCCGTTTTGGCTACCCTCAAAGCATCATTACTGGTAATGGTACGAATCTGTCCAAGGGAGCCATGGAACAATTCTGCCAACGAGAGCACATCCGGCTCGACTTAGCAGTAGTTGCACATCCACAGTCCAGTGGGCAAGCTGAAAGAGCCAACGAGGAGATCCTGAGAGGAATCAAACCCCGGCTCATGGTGCCCCTTGAGCGCATGCCGGGTTGTTGCGTTGAGGAACACCCTTCAGTACTTTGGAGTATTCGAACAATGCCAAATAGATCCACATGATACACTCCTTTTTTCCTGGTTTACGGAGCTGAGGCGGTTCTACCAAGTGATATCCGTCATGACTCACCTCGGTTTACTGCCTATGTTGAGGCGGATAATGAGCAAGCATGCCAAGATTCCCTGGATGACCTGGAAGAAGAGCGTGACTTAGCAGCAGCCAGATCTGCCATATACCAGCAAGACCTACGTCGTTATCACAGCCTTAGAGTCCAAAGCCGCACTTTTCAAGAAGGCGACTTAGTGCTCCGTCTGATTCAAGATCAAACAAGGATGCACAAGCTCTCCCTGCCTTGGAAGGGTCCTTTCGTCATCAGTCGAAACCTCAATAATGGTTCATATTACCTGGTCGTCTTACAAGAAGGGTCATACACTTCTGAGGAGGAGACAAACCGGCCCTGGAATATTGCACATCTACGGCCTTATTACACTTAGGAGCAACCGACTCACTTTTTGTAATTCCATCCTGCAAAATTCTGTATATACTTCTTTATGTTCAAATATAATAAAGCCGGCACCCCCGAAACTCGGGATCTCTGTCGTTTCAGCCTATAAATTGAGCATGAGTCTTTATTGTTTGAAACATAGGTCACTTGGGGGCTTCCAACTCATCGAGTTTAGCTTTCTCACCCTCTTGACCCGGCAAAAAGCACCATTAAAATATGGTTAAACCTGCCTGTATGCTTGATACGACTCCGATCAGATGACCCCATGTACTCTTGAAAAGTTAATCCTTTTGGACCCTGAACTTTTAAGGTTAAAACATTTGCTTGAGTCATGTGAGAGCCGGCATACAGAAAGCTAGGATAAACCATGGGTTATTATACCCGCTTCATTGAAGCAAGACTTGCGCCTCGAAAGCCAGTCTCCTTTTTCCGAGTCTCGCTGGGCCGGCCTATCAAAAAATTATTTATATACTCATAATTTTCAGGTACAATGTTATCCTTATTACCGGCTTATATTTAATGACCGGGTTACATAACTGAGTTCATATTATGACCAGTTTCCAGATTATCTCTCTTCAATATCATTGGAGGAGAATTCGATAGACTTGAGTCTCGAAAACCAAGTTATTTTGCCGGCTTATTCCTGACCTGCCTTATAGATGAGATAAGACTCATTGAACACGAAACAAGAAAAGTGCAAGAACAGGTAATAAGAATAGCATAAACATATTGACAGAAGCTCAACAGATTAGTGTTCAGCACCAACAAAAGGCGCCAACGTGCACGATGGCACGACAGAAGAAATATGAAGTTTTGGAAAACACTACCCCTATTACAGGCTCACAATGGAAGCCACACAATTCTTCAAAGTTTTCCTTACACAAGGGGGCTCGCTCTATAGGGGCGATTCATCCAGCTTCCAAGATGTCTTCATGCTCTATCATCAACCGCCTCTGGATCTGACACCGCTGGCTCAACGTCATCAACCTGCTGGCCCCTCTGTTACCATCTAATTGAAATCAAAGATTCAAAATTTGTTGTTCCTTCAACAAGAGCTGACGCATCAACATCAGGAGCAAAAGTTGTCTTATGTCGAGGAGGCACCAGGTCAGACGGCTCGTCCTTGGGTGCGTTAACACGCTCGTTGTCGGTAGTGTATGCAGGATGATATTTTGAGAGATCCCTCTCCTCAGCTATTAAAGACGCTAGTGCCCGAGTCTCCGTGATGCACTTTGCGTAATCTGAACGAGTAAATGCAGAGCCATCGAGTTTAAACTCCGGGAAGGCGCCTTTTAGGAGCTCCTCGTCCAATTCTGGCAGATGCGCTTTTGCTCGAGCAAGTGCCATGTTTGCCCCTCCTCGAGCCGCCGATTTCCGAGTTTCAGTCATCCACTGTGGCACGGTAGAGAGTTGCTTCAACATGTCCTTGATATTCCTTGGCGGGTGTTTCAGATTTTTCACTTCCATGATGGAATAATCAGAACCTGTGAACAACTGCTCTACGTATGTGAAAATAGCTGTCAACTTCACAATTGGCAGCTCTACAAGGTTATGATCTTTTCGCCCTGCAAACAAAAGAGAAAGAAGGTACAGTAAGCCGGCGCACAGCCATAAGCCGGTACATTGGCAAAAGAGGGACGGAACACATACCAAAGATTGTTGTCAACATCTCGTTGATCTGTTTCACAAGTGTGCCATATTTTTCTTTCAAAGGGTCGAGTTTCTTTTCAGCCTTTTCCGCACGTTTTGTCAGGATGGCCTTTTCCGCCTCAAACAACTTTATGGCCTGTTCCAGACGTTCATTCGCCTGACATGCAAAATCTTCAAAATGAGCCGCCATGGACTCAGTTTCAGTCTTCAATTTTCTTTTTTCTTTGAGCCGTTTCTGCAGTTTCACAACAACCGACTCAGCATCCTCAACATATCCCTGATAGATGAACAAGAAGAATCAGCAAATATTTCTACAGATAATTTCATGCCGCCATAGGACGGCTTACTTCATAATCAAGTCCCAAGAAGATTGCAAGCAATATCCTTGACACTTGGGGGCTAATGCATATCTGTTCTTTCGAAACTAAGATATGGACAAGACCCGACTCATCTCAAGAAGATGAGCCGGCCCTAGGGGGCTACAGGTCGAATTTCTTCAATCTTCAAGACCTGACTCATCTCAAGAAGATGAGCCGACCCTTGGGGGCTACAGGTCAAATTTCTTCAATCTTCAAGACCCGACTCATCTCAAGAAGATGAGTCGGCCCTTGGGGGCCACAGGTCAAATTTCTTCAATCTTCAAGACCCGGCTCATCTCAATAAGATGAGCCGGCCCTTGGGGGCTACAGGTCGAATTTATTTAATCTTCAAGACCCGACTCATCTCAAGAAGATGAGCCGGCCCTTGGGGGCTACAGGTCGAATTTGTTCAATTTTTAAGACCCGACTCATCTCAAGAAGATGAGCCAACCCTTGGGGGCTACACTATTACATGCCTTAGCTATTTTATGAAACCAGCTTATCATAACAAGCTGGTCTTTGGAAGCTAATGATAGTATACAAGATAATGGTAAAATGAGAAGATTACCTCATATTTCTCCTTCATAGCATTTATCATGCTCTTTTCAATTTCCCGGCTCTCAGATAGCCGGGTCAAGTACTGCTGGTACAAATCTTCAATACCAAGCGCGGATAGTTCCAGAAATTCCATCTTGGTTTTTCCTTTGTCCAAATTCACTGGTTCATCCTTGCTCACGATTTTAGCCAAGGAGGTGGAAAAAGTTGGGGCTTGGAAACTCTCTTTAACAAATACAACATCTGAAGTGTTGTGGTCAAACGACGGCATGAATTCATCTGCATGGGCCGACTTAGGCAGAAGGATGGATGATTCAGTCTCGGGAGGAACATCCATAAAAACCGGCTCATCTGGTTCGGACATCTCAGTGGCAGCTGCCGGCTCCACCCTCATATCAGGCTCCTTTTCGACAGAAGGGCCAACCGTCGAAGCTGTTTTTTCTAGCGGAGGGATTGGCGCCTCTTGGCCTGCTGTCCCGAAGGATGACCCGCCTGCCTGTTTGGACACAACAGCTTTGGCCCTATGGATTGTCGGTAAAACAATAGTTATGACAAGTTGGGATTAAAACAATGAAAGACATAATGCAACACTGCAAAGATAGAAGCTTACCCGCGATTAACATTAAAAGGGGGAAGCTGTGACGCACTTGAGTCGCCTGATGATGGAGGAGAGGCATGATAAAGGGAATTTGAAGGGCTGAGAGGTTGTTTAAACAAACCGGCTCTAGGACGAGAATTGGTTGGACTATGGGGCACCTCGAGGCATGGTTTGCGAGCCGGCGGCGCGTGAGACAAACTAGGGTCTACGTCATCCATATCACCCCGGGTCTTGCGTTTTGATGAGCCGGCAAACTGTGCTTTCTTCAAAAGAAAATCGGGAGCCAAATGAGCTTTTGGGTGTGACAATTTAACTTTCCAGACGGTTTGTCTTGGTTTTCGGGGAACAAACATTTCTGAAGAATTGGGGGAAATTGGAGTTACCTCAGGTTCGCCGGCTTGGCTTGATTCCAAGTCACCCTGATAAGAAGGTGTGTCAGCAAGCTCATTAAACAGGCGGCCGAGAGAGTCGAGTTCTACCTCAGATTCCTCCCCTGAAGATGACACAGAGGCCGGGGTATTCTTTCTACCCGTCGAAGGAACATAAGCTTGAGTTGCAACTTTCCAAAAATTAGAATCTGCCTGCAAATACATGAAGTATATGGTAAATAATGGCGAGTCAAAGGTAACATCGACAAAAGACAATGAAAATGATCAATACCTAAGGCGACGGGTTGAGAAGATAGAATGGACCCAAGCCAGTGACGCTGCATTGCTCTTTTGAGTCAGAGAAGAACCTTTTGGTCTCTTTGGTAAGAGCGTCGTCAGAAAGATTTTCACGAGAAAAGCACTGAGGATCGTTGGAGGCACCTGAATAGTCACGCATCAAGCCGTCCCTCAAGCTGACGGGTTGGATTCACCACTTTAACCAGCAACGAATCAGATCTATCCCGGTCAGGCCATGGGCAGTCAGAGCTCTCAGTTTTGCATGAAGAGGTGCTAATGGATCCCTCTCTTCGTCAGTTGGCCAACCCGGAAATTCCACCTTACCACTAAGTCTCTCCAATCTGAAACCCGACAGGCGATTTTCTCCTTCAGGTGCAATATTTTTGCAGTAGAACCAGGTTTTGTTCCACCCCTTCGGGTGACTCGCTAGTTTTGATTCTGGGAAGGCGTTGTTCTTTCTTTTTTGAATAGAAACACCACCGAGCTCACAGGCAGCTCCATTCTTTACCTCAGTTTGCCGGTTATGGTAAAAGAATTCCCTAAAAAGAGTCACGGACGGCTCGATCTGAAGGTACACTTCACATAGCAATTGAAACTGACAAATATTGGTCATGGAATTTGGACCAATGTCTTGAGGCCTGAGCTTGAAGAAATGCAAGAGGTCCCTAAAGAATTTTGAGCCGAGAGGACGGAAACCTCTACGCAGATGATCAGTAAAGACCACAATCGCCCCTAGCCGTGGTTGTGGGAACGGCTCTTCTTCGGGAGCCCGCCATTCTATAATCATTCGATCCGGCAAGAAACCTTGGTCCACAAGGTTATCCAAGGTAAGCCTGGACTCTTTGGTCTTGGCCCAGTTGCAAACTTTGGAGTTTCTTGGAGCCATGGCGGGTTATGCAACGGCTACAAGAGTAACAAGGAAAATAAGCCGGGGTGAATAATAAGTTGCCCATACTAAGGTGCTACTATAAAAATCAAAAAGAGCCGAAGGGACATTTCCGCAAACACTTAGCAAAAATGTTGGGTCACAAACAAGTTTCTATGAAAGTATCCCTTACGGACACATCTGATTAAATGAGGAAAAACAACGAGATATATGTTCTGGCTGACAGAAAGACCGAAACTACAGCATTCAAAGGATAACCTCGGATGGCTCATTTTAGATCTGCTTATGAGGAAAATAAAGCGGAGATCATACTAGCACTACATGGCAATGAGTGGATAGCACATGGATCAACAAAATATGTCTCAGATGAATACGATGAACATGGCAAGAACACCGGAAATATTGAACCCTAAATGGAGGGGGTTCATACCAGATTGCGTTGAAGCGAAGACGAAGATGATCACGTTCGCTCCGGCGATCGCAAGAAGGCTCGATGACGTCGGCGATGGAGTCACGGACCTTGGAGTCACTTTGGGAGCTCTGGCGGTGCTCGGCCGATGGAGGAGCAAGAGGAAGAAGATGATAGGAAAGTTACTGTGGAGCTCAGTGGGCTTATTTATAAACCGGGAAAATGAAACAGCGCCGAGAAAGTCGAAACGGCCGTGGTAAATTTGTGGCTAGGAGCTCGCCTCGATTTTCGCGTTTGCCTAGATTTGACGCAGTTTTTGAAGGGATGCGTTATGATGACTCTAGAGGACAATGGTCAGCAAGGATGACGTCATTAATAGACAGACACCAGAGAAATGATAAGTCTTGAAGCGCTACAAGACGGCATAATGAGATCCCTGAAAGACACAGGTCCAGTAATGAGCCGCCAATGAAGAGAAGAAATTGACATGAATGGATTCAAATCAATCTGGGGCCAAATATTGGGGATATAGCCCCGTGGTATAACCCGCCCTATTGGGCCGGGTTAATATGTTAACGGCTCTACAGTCAAGTTTAAGATGGGCCATATCATGAAGACAATATAGACAAGGCAGTGGCTGACTAAGTCGCCAGGCAGCCCAACACCTGAAGACGGCGGCTCAAGGCCCACAAGGCGGAAGGTGACGGCTGTTTTCCTTGATTAAGGAGCAAGGCGAGTTAGAGGCATTATAGGTTACGAGTCACGATATGACCCGGACTCTATTGTGAACCCTAGGGTCTTGACCTATATATAAAGGCAAGCCCCTAGGACCGAAAGACTCAAGTTACAATCTCTCGATAGCTAGGTTAGCGATTCTGCACCCTTGTAATCAAGATCTATCCAGCAATATACACAAAGCAGGACGTAGGCTATTACCTCCATCGGAGGGGCCGAACCTGGGTAAACCCGACTCTCTTTCCCGTTTAACCCCTTTGAGTCGCCACCTAGCGGCGATGGCCTCACACCTAAGTCCTTACACTAGGACATCTGCCATGACAAAACCACGACAATAGGCGTAGAGAAAACTAGGGCAATGGCAGCCTGGCACATTGAACTTAAACTAATGGGCCATACTGTTTCCTTGCAAGGGAAGGAAGGCATTTACAACCCTCAGAATACTCAGCGATTCTTACACTGCCCCCGAAGGGTAGTCCCAAATGAGAAACCAAGGACCTACACCTGGGTCTTTTCATGAGATTCGCCCAGGAGGGGGGCATGGGCTCCCGGCTCCAATAGAAAGCTGGGTGAGATCCTTGCGGACGAAGCCATCGGGGACATCTATAGTAAGATTTGTTTGCCACCTACATCACCATAGTGGCGGTACTCCTCTGCTGTTTGACGAATACCAGAGGGGGAGCGAAAGACCTGTTGGGCAAAATGCTGCCCCCGGAGGATGACATCATTACTCTTACAAGCGTGCCATGGGTAACCATGTTGCCATGGTACAAGTTATACTCAAGTATATTCCTAACCAATTAGAGCCTCCGGCAAAGTCCCCCTCGACACTATAAATAGGGGAGATCAAGGCCTTCGAGCGGGTCAATCTTTTCACCATTTCAACACACATTGTAGCTCTCTACCATTGCAATATAACAAAGCAGGAGTAGGGTATTACACCAAGAAGGTAGCCCGAACCTGGGTAGTTCTTCTTGTTCATCCACTAAATTCCATCCATGACTTAGGATGGTTCGACGTGTTCAGTCCCTGGCCAAACTCTCAAAGAGTATTGCTCACAACTCATATGTAGGTTCTTAGAAACTGACATAATCCCTGCTCATCCTTGAGTAGGTAAATGATAAAAACAGAATTTTTGATGTTGAATGCTACCTAGCATGTTTAGCATGTAATCTCTTGTATGACATGAATATTGGCAAACTATGAAGTAATCAATATCAACATAATAATATCCATGAATATAAGAATATAATAATAATTGATTCAAAATATATGATGCTTAACGAATGTCATGCCTACTCATTTGTAACAGCCCGAGACCGACGCTTCAGACACCTTCCAATTATTTCGAGTTTCGTCGTGTGTTTTATTTGGTTGTCGCATTCATTATCGCATCATTTGCATTTCATCAGCACTCCATCGTCATCATTTTTCAAAACTTGTATCCGTTCGTAGTTGTTGGTTCTTCCCATTTCGTCGTTGACCGTTTCGAGACCAACCAAACACGCACGCGCCCGAGGCATCGTAAAAATATTGTTTTAAAAGGTGCGTATAAAAATTTCTTGGAATGGGTCAAAATTTGGCGTGCGGTCTTAATATAGTGTAGGTAGACCGCCTGCCAAATTTCGTCGCATTCGGAGGTCATTTGATAGCCCAACGAACAACTGTAGCGGCACCGTCATCGGTTAAAATGACAAACATTTTGTGTTTTAAAATATGTCACGGGCCACAAATCTTCCCTCTCATCCCAACCCATGGTCTCTCTACATAGCGACAACCAGCCCACTAAACCCACCTAAAGCCTAGCCACCCCCGGAGCCGTCCGATTGCGATCGGAGGGCTTGAATCGGTGCAAAAAAAACCCAACCTTAGCCACCCTGCCTATAAATGGACATTCCCCACGTCCAAATCGGGCAAAACCCTAGCCTCTAGCCCTTCTCTAACCTCTAGCCGCCGCCACCCTTAGTTTTAGTGCTGGACCAGCCCCACCTCGCCACTTGTCGGCGCCCCAGCCGGCCAGCCGCCACCTGAGCCACCCCTACGGCCAATGGGAGGCCACCACGTCACCCTGCAGCCCCAGCCACCGTGAGGCCCGCCGCGGCCCGGATCTGGCCCTCCCGGGCCCGGAGCACCACCACTGCCAGGCCTGCGTCGCGCCGCTCCCTGCAGCCAGCGCCCGGTCTAGATCGTGGGTAGGAGCCCCTCGAGTGCCCGCAGCCCCGCCTCTCGCTACTTTGAGCCGGCCGGCCACCGGAGCTCCGGCGAGCCCCGATGCCGGCAAGCCACCAGGCCGGAGCTCCCCCCGCTCCTCTCTCTTCCACCTCCCTTCATTTCTCTCTCTCTCTCTCCCTCACGGCCTCCCTCTCTCTTCCCTTGCAGGTCGCGCCGCCGCCTAAAGCTCTGGCCGGCGCCGTTCTTCACTTTGTCGCCGGATCCGGCGAGATCCGGATCGGATCCGCCCGTTTTTGGCCGCCCCGCGCCGCCTCGACCCTCGCCGGACCGCGTCGTCCTCGCTGTCGGCCGCCTCCCATAGCACCGCCATGGTGGTTACCTCGCTCGGGAGGACGACAACGCCCGCTCCCGTTGACTGTCGCCCCTGGGCCGGCCTCCCCGCGTGGCCCACGCATTGGCCATCAAGGCCCAGCTCGCCCGGCCCATCTCCCGGGCTCAAGCCCACGGTGAGAACCCCCGCTAAGCCCCGCTCGTTCGTCGTTTTGATCGAGCTGCGAACGTGCACGACTATTCCGTGAACGTTTGCTGTTTTAGCTATCGGGTGAACGGCATGAAAACGACAAAGTCCCTGGAGTTGTCTGTTTCAGCAGCATGTTGGAATATTAAAACATCTACAACTTTTAACCTGCTCATCGGATTGAAATGATTTACATATGAAAAATGCTCTACTCATTGTGCTCTTCATCATGACATCATTTACACACATATTAGGAGTCATCTACATAGTCAAAACACTGTTACAAAAGTGCTTCGTGGAATAACTGCAAAAAACTGTTATCTTGTTCAAACTTGCGTGGATGATTGCATCTAATCCTTAGGTCTTTTGCATGTGGTTCCTTCATTATGAATCTTAGTAGGTTTTTCTATAACAGGTCCACTAGAAGCATGCAAAGTCCTATCATCTTTCTTTTTCTTTTTCTTTTTAGTTGGACTAGGTGCATCATCATTAATTTTCTGAGAATCTTGTTCGATTCTTTTGGGATAACCTTCAGGATAAAGAGGTTCCTGAGTTATTCTACCTCCTCTAGTCATTACTCTAACAGCATGATCATTCATGTTATCATTCATTTCAGCAGGCAAATCATTTTGTGACCTAGCAACTTGGTCTAGTTGAGTATGAACCATGGAAGCATGTTTACCTAGACCTTCAACATCATTAGCAATTATAAATATTGAGTCACTCACGCGATTAATCATCATAGCATTGCGTTGTAATTGATCCTTGACATAATTATTAAAGTGTTCTTGCTTAACAATGTAATTATCAAATTCATCCATGCATTGACTAAGAGTCTTAGTATAAGGTATATCACTTTCATCAAATCTACGAAGACAATTTACCTCTACTAACTGTGTAGGGATATCGAGCCCATGTATTTCTTCAATAGGTGGTAAATTCTTGACATCTTCAGATTTAGTACCTTTTTCTTTCATAGTTCTCTTGG
The DNA here is from genome assembly GCA_039707655.1 of Elymus sibiricus. NCBI lineage: Eukaryota > Viridiplantae > Streptophyta > Magnoliopsida > Poales > Poaceae > Elymus > Elymus sibiricus. The sequence goes on from CM077669.1 coordinate 380,769,659, forward strand.
CTTCTTGCATATCTTCTAGACTGAGGAATAGAATACCTCTCTTATTTTGAATAGGTTCCGGTGGTGGTTCAGGAAGTGTCCAATCATTAGCATTCTTCAAAATATTATTCAATAGTTCTTCAACCTGTCCAATAGTTCTTTCCCTAAAAACACAACCAACACAGCTATCTAGGTAGTCCCTAGAAGCATCGGTTAGTCCATAATAGAAGATACCAAGTATTCATTTTTCTTAAGAGGATGATCGGGCAAAGCTTTAAGTAGCTGGAGAAGCCTCCCCCAAGATTGAGGGAGATTCTCTTCTTCAATTTGCACAAAGTTAAATATTTCATGTAAAGCAGCTTGTTTCTTATGAGCAGGAAAATATTTTTCAGTGAAGTAATAGATCATATCCTGGGGGCTACGCACACAGCCAGGAGCAAGACAAAGGAACCAATTCTTAGCATCACCTTTTAGTGAAAAGGGAAAAAAAGCTTAAGAATAAAAGCAGCGAATCTTTTCCTCATGAGCAAATAAGGTGGCAATATCATGCAATTTAGTAAGGTGTGCCACAACAGTTTCGGTTTCATAACCGTGGAAAGAATCAGATTCTTAGTAATTAACTCAGGATCAACAGAGAATTCATTGTCCTTATCAGTAACACATATAGGAGAAGTAGCAAATTTAGGATCATGTTTCATCTTCTCCATCATAGATTTTTCTTTCAGTTTGCATAGCAATTTCTTCAAATCATCTCTTTCATTACAAGCAAGAAAGTCTCTAGCTATCTCCCCGTCCATAACATAACCATCAGGTACCACAGGCATATCATATCTATTAGGAGAGCTAGGCATAAGAGGTGAATCAAAGTGTTCATCAATTTTAGCATTCTCAAGTTCTCTAGCTTTAGCAATATGAGCATCAAGTAATTCATTCAGTGGAACAGTTTCAGTTTCATCAAGCATAGTAGTAGCATCATCATTAATATCATCCATAGTGGAAGCAGTAGCAGATTGAATAACATGTGGAGATGTCATAAGTTGATTCAAAACAGTAGGCGAATCAAATGCAGAGCTAGATGGCAGTTCCTTACCTCCCCTCGTCTTAGACGGTACGATCTTAGTTCTGGTATCTTTCAGATTCTGCATAGTGACAATTGAGTATCCTTGGTGAACACAATAAATAGAGCTATGCTCCCCGGCAACGGCGCTAGAAAATGGTCTTGATAACCCACAAGTGTAGGGGATCACGACAGTCTTCGAGGGAAGTATTTTAGCCAAATTTGTTGATTCGACACAAGGGGAGCCAAAGAACATTTATCGGTCTTAGCAGTTGAGTTGTCAATTCAACCACACCAGGTTATTCTCTGTCACAAAGATTTAGTAACACATCAATATAATAATAGGAACAGTAACGTTAACAGCAGCAATTTTGTAGGATGGTAACAACAGTAGCAGCAATAGTAACTTAGCAAGATTCAGTATGTAAAAGCATAGACATGGATCAGTGACGGATAATGATTTTTATGACATTCATCATGTAACAGTTACACACTAGAGCGACACAGAACTAGCTCCAATTCATCAATGTAATGTAGGCATGTATTCCGTATATAGTCATACGTTCTTATAATAAGAACTTGCATAACATCTTCTGTCCTACCCTCCCATGGCAGCGGGGTCGATAAGGAAACTATGGGATATTAAGGCCTCCTTTTAATAGAGAACCGGAACAAAGCATTAACACATGGTGAATACATGAACTCCTCAAACCACGGCAATCATCGGAAAGAATCCCAATTATTATCACCTTGGGCTATGCGGATCATGACACGTAATAGGTGCATACAACTTGCAAGATAGGATCCAAAACACTCTCATATTCATGAAACATAATAGGTTCATATCTGAAATCATGGCACTCGGGCCCTACTGACAAGCATTAAGCATAGCAAAGTCATAGCAACATCAATCTCAGAACATAGAGGATACTAGGGATCAAGCCCTATCAAAATAACTCGATTACATGATCAATCTCATCAAATACTATCACTGTCTAGTAAGCCTACAAAGGAATTACCCACTCTTGGTGGTGAGCATCATGGGGGTGTTGATGAAGAAGGGTTGGTGATGACGACGACGGCGAATTCCCCTCTCTGGAGCCCCGAACACACTCCAGATCAGCCCTCCCGAGGAAGAACAGGAGGTGGCAGCGGCTCCGTCTCATAAAACACGATGAAAACTTCTCCCTTATTTTTTTTCTAGAAATAGGAATTTATAGGACTGGAATTAGGGTTTGCGGAGCCACCAGGAGGGCCCAAGCCATCAGGGCGTGCCTGGGGGTGGCCGTGCCCTGTTGGCTTGGCACCAACAGGTGGCCCCCCTCCGGTGGGTCTTCGCTCCAATATTTTCTATATATTCCAGAAAAATTCTCCAAAAAGTTTCGTCCAATTCCAAGAATTTTTATTTCTGCACAAAAACAGCACCATGGTAGTTCTGCTGAAAGCAGTGTGAGTCCGGGTTAGTTTCATTCAAATCATGCAATTAGAGAACAAAACAAGAGCAAAAGTGACACGTATCAGTCCCATCTTGGCGGGGGTAGTCGTCGTGGCCGGCGTCGGCTGCAGGGCAGACGGCGCGGCCAGCAGACGCGAAGGCGGGGTCAAGGCATCGCCCGGCGCGATCTCGGTGAAACAGTTGCAGTGTTGGAACGTGTGCATAGCCGGCTTGGCCCCGCTATGGAACTTGCAGGGCCCATCGAGCATCTGCTCGAAGGTGTACTTGGACTGCCACGGCTGCTTGCCCTCGGCGATGCGCTTACGCCGGCTGGGCCCATGGCCGTCACCCATCTTGTCATCCACCATGGTTGGGAATTGCGGGCAGCCGTAGGCGGCGTCCGGCTGGTCATTCTTCCACTTCCCTGGTCGTCCTAGCGCCGCCTAGAGGAACCGTCAGCGGACGGCTGGGCGGCGGCCGGCCGGGCTTGGGTCGGCTTGCCGGCTGCGTTGACTTGGACCAAAACCTTCATGGAAGATTTGGCCACGACGTACTCGTCCACTACGGCCATGAGCTGCGCCAGGGTAGCCAGCTCCCGTCACAGGAGCTTGTGCTTGAAGGGTGTCATATTGGCAGTCGTCGATGAAGTACTGGATTGCCTGCACTTCATGAACGCCCTCGCAGAGGAGTTGCGGAGCTCCGTCCATCGTGTGAGGTAGTCGTGGAGGGACTCGGTCGTCCCCTGGATGCAAAGGGCGAGATGGCGGGGCCGGCCGGGATGCTTGTACGTGCCAGTGAAGTTGCACACAAACGCCTCCTAGAAATCCAGCCAACCGTTGATGCTATCGGCCGGGAGGCTATTAAGCCATGTCCAAGCCGAGCCTAGTAGCATGAGAGGCATGCAGTGCACCGCCACACGCTTGTTGCCATTGGCAATGCCAACAGCGGTGGTGTAGTCGGTAAACCAGTCCTCGGGCTTGGTCGAGCCGTTGTACTTGGGAGTGTCGCGGGCCAAAGTGAAACCCTTGGGGAAACGCTCCCTCAAAATGCATGACCTGAAGCATGGCGGATCGGCCGTGCTCTCTTCCTCCAGGGCCTGAGACATTGCCAGTCGCTCAAGGCGGAAACGGGCATCCTGGTCGTCGAGAAGGCGCAGCCCGACGCGCTTGCTCACCGGGCGCCGAGTGGCCGGCTGCTCGGTAGCCGGCCGGTCGTGCCTCGTATGTGGGGGCTTCCGCACCGGCTGGCAGTCGTTTAGGCCAGCCGTCTAATTCGCGCGGTTCTCCACAGCCCACGGGTTGCGGTCGTGCCGGCTAGGTTGTCCGCAAACCGGCTATCGCAGCGGCGGACGCCGCTCACAGGCGAAGATGACTAGTTCGTGTCCCGCCAGCCATCGGCTGGCCGACGGTGATTCATCGTGGAGGCATGGGTCCTCGAGCGGGAGCCGGCTTGGTCCTGAAGTGATGGGGCCAGGCCTCCACGAGGGTGCGGATCCGCTGTTGTTGCGCCTCTCACATCGGGCCGTCGAGCTCTTCTGGGTCACTCATAGTCGCCTGCGCCACCCTCATGTTCTTAACGTGGGTGCTGTAGATGGGCCGCGCCCCGCCCAGCGCTCGGCTGACGGCTCTGCCGCGGCGCCACACTTCCCCTAGCCGGCATGAGTCCGTGGGCTGCGTTGAACTCGTGTTACGCAACGTTGAGCTCGCATTGTGTGGCGTCCAATGCCCGAGCTTCGTCCAGCAGGCGCTGGCACTGGTCCTCCAGCTCCGCAGCCGTGGCGGTCAGGTCGGCGCGGGTGCAATGGGCATGCGTGGCGCCTCCATCGCTGCGTGCAATGGGTTGCATGACGAACCACCGTATCATCCCGTGGTCCCGCCGAGAGAAGCAATGGTCATTACCTCCACATGCATGCAGAGGTCTGCGACGTCGTTGGAGAGGTCACCGCCGCCAGTCGGGGGGTACTCGTCGGGGACGACCGCGACATACAAGCGGTGGCTGCCGAAGGGGATGATGGAGCCGTCCTCGGGGAAGCACGCTTCCTCAAGACGGCTGGCGTTCTCGTTGACGCAGTCGAGCGCACCAAAATGAAGAACCAAGCTGCGCGCGCCGGAGGGGGTGAAGGGTCCCTCCCGAAACGTGACTCCGGCCAGCGTCGCTGCCGGCCCCATGTTGGGCGCCAACTGTCGTGGAATTTCTACGGCAGATGCCATGGGGTGGCTTGAGTCATGGTTTGGGGCCGACGGGCGCCAGCGGCGTTCGGAGACGGGTAAGGGTGCGAAGCACATGGATACAGTCGTACCCAGGTTCAGGGCCCTCTGATGGAGGTAAAACCCCTAGTCCTGCAGGAGTGACTATGGATGAACACAGTACAGGTTGCTACTTGAGCTGTTCATGCGGAGGAAGAAGGAGCTCTCGCTCTCTACCTTGCTGCATCGTGTATGAGGGTGTGAATGCGAAAAGGACTATAGGGCTAGACCACTTATACGTCTCCGTCGTGTCTTGTCGGGCGCAGGGCCCGCCAGCTGCCTGCCACTTTGGCAAGTACGTGTCGGCATCAGGGAGTTGGTGGGGCACGCCTGCTATAGGCCTAGACCACTTATACGTCTCCGTCGTGTCTACTTTTCCTAACGCTTTTGCTCTTGTTTTGGACTCTAATTTGCATGATTTGAATGAAACTAACCTGGAATGACGTTGTTTTCAGCAGAACTACCATGGTGTTGTTTTTGTGCATAAATAAAAGTTCTCGGAACTGGACAAAACTTTTTGGAGATTTATTTTACAATAAATAAAAATACTGTAGCCAAGAACCACCGAAGGGGGTGCCCTGGTTAGGCACGATACACCAGGGCGCGCCACGCCCTCCAGGCGCGCCCTAGTGGGTTGTGCCCACCTCGAGGCCCCACTGACCGTAATTCCAGCGCTATAAAATCCTATTTTCGTCGAAAAAAATAGGAGAGAAAGTTTCATTGCGTTTTACGATACGGAGCCGCCGCCACCTCCTGTTCTTCACCAGGAGGCCAGATCTGGAGCCTGTTTGGGGCTCCGGGGAGGGGAATCTTTGGTCTTCGTTATCATCAACCCTTCTCCATCACCAATTCCATGATGCTCCCCACCAGGAGTGAGTAATTCCTTTGTAGGCTCGCTGGTCGGTGAGGAGTTGGATGAGATTCATCATGTAATCGAGTTAGTTTTGTTAGGGCTTGATCCCTAGTATCCACTATGTTCTGAGATTGATGTTGCTATGACTTTGCCATGCTTAATGCTTGTCACTAGGGCCCGAGTGCCATGATTTCAGATCTGAACCGTTTATGTTATCACCATTATATCTATGTTCTTGATACAATCTTGCTAGTCATATGCACCTGCTATGTGTTATGATCCGTAAACCCCGAAGTGACAATAGTCGGGATACTTTCCGGTGATGACCGTAGTTTGAGGAGTTCATGTATTCACTATGTGTTAATGCTCTGTTCCGGTTCTCTATTAAAAGGAGGCCTTAATATCCCTTAGTTTCCTTATGGACCTCGCTGCCACAGGAGGGTAGGACAAAATATGGCATGCAAGTTCTTTTCCATAAGCATGTATGACTATTTACGGAATACATGCCTACATTACATTTATGAACTAGAGCTAGTTCTGTGTCGCCCTAGATTATGACTGTTATGTGATGAATATCATCCAACGAGTTCATCGATCCAGTGCCTATGAGTTTTCCACATATTGTTCTTGCTAAGTTACTATTGCTACTGCTACTGTTACACTTGCTACAAAACCATTGCTATCACTGTTACCGTACTGTTACTGCTACTACTGCTATCAAAACTATCATACTACTGTGCTACTGATCACTCTGCTGCAGATATTTAATCTCCAGGTGTGGTTGAATTGACAACTCAACTGCTAATACTCGCAAATATTCTTTGGCTCCCCTTGTGTCGAATCTATAAATTTGGGTTGAATACTCTACCCTCGAAAACTGTTGCGATCCCCTATACTTGTGGGTTATCAAGACCTTTTTCTGGCGCCGTTGCCGGGGAGCATAGCTATATTTGTTGAGTCACTTGGGATTTATATCAATTGATCACTGTGAAGAATCTGAAGGATACAAGAACCAAGATTTTTCCCTCTAAGATGAGGGGAGGTAAGGAATTGCCATCTAGCTCTGTACTTGATTCACCTTCGGTTATGAGTAAACTTGCAACACCACCACATGCTATTAATCCTGATATGTCGCAAGTTATTGATGATGCTACTTCTGCTATGAATGATGCTTATGATGATGCTAGTACCATGCTTGATCATAATGTGCCACTAGGAGAATTTCTTGATGAACAAATTGCTAGAGCTAAAGAGAATGAAATTACGGAAACTCATGAAACTACTGAAACTAATGAAGTCTTTGAAACTGAGAACTATGAAACACCTATTAGACCTAGCTCTCCTAGATTTGAAATGCCTAAGATACCTGAAGGTTATGTTATGGATGAGGAGATAGCTAGAAAAATCCTTTCTTGTAAGGATAGAGATGGTCTTAAGAAATTATTATGCAAGTATAAGGAAAAGACTTTGAATGCTAGAATGAGATGTGATCCTAAGTTTGCTACTTCACCTATGTTTGTTACCAATAAGGATTATGAATTCTCTGTCGACCCAGAGTTAATTGCTTTGGTTGAATCTGATCCTTTCCATGGCTATGAAACTGAAACTGTAGTGGCACATCTTACTAAGTTGAATGATATAGCCACCCTCTTTGCTCATGATGAGAAGATTCGCCATTACTATATTCTCAAATTATTTCCTTTCTCAATAAAGGGTGATGCTAAGATATGGTACAATACTCTTGCTCCTAGTTGTGTGCATAGTCCCCAGGATATAATTTACTACTTCTCTGGAGAAAAAAATCCTGCTCATAAGAAACAAGCTGCCTTACAGGAAATATTTAACTTCATGCAAATTGAAGAAGAGAGTCTCCCACAAGCTTGGAGAGGCTTCTCCAATTGCTTAATGCTTTGCCTGATCACCCTCTTAAGAAAAATGAAATACTTGATATCTTCTATAATGGACTAACTAATGCTTCTAGGGACTTCCTAGATAGTTGTGCCAGTTGTGTTTTCAGGGAACAAACTGTTGAACAAGCTGAGGAACTATTGAATAATATATTGAAGAATTATGATAATTGGACCCTCCCTGAACCACCACTTAAACCCACTAGGAAGAAGAGGGGTATCTTATTTCTCAGTCCTGAAGATATGCCAGAGGCGAAGAAATGTATGAAGGAAAAAGGTATTAAGGCTGAGGATGTTAAGAATTTACCACCTATTGAAGAAATACTTAGCCTTGACACACCACCACCCCCACAGGTGGTAGAGGTAAATTCTTTATTAAAGTTTGATGAAAGTGATATCCCTTACAATAAACATCCTAGTCAATGCTTATATGAGTTTGATAACTACATTAGGAAACAAGATCACTTCAATGCAAATGTTCTGAAACAATTGAAATATAATTCTGATATGAATTCTCACTTGAGTGACTTATTATTTCGAATCAGTAATGATGTTAGAGGTGTAGGAAAACATGCCTCTATGGTTCAAACCCAGTTCGAACAAGTTGCTAAATCTCAAAGAGAATTGCTTAATGAAATGAGTAATAATATGAATGATCATGCTATTAGAGTAGTGACTAGAGGAGGTAGAATGACCCAAGAACCTCTTTATCCTGAAGGTCATCCTAAAAGAATTGAACAAGACTCTCAGAGAATTAACACTGATGCACCTAGTTCTTCCAAAAAGAAAAATAAAAAGAAAAATGATAGGACTTTGCATACCTCTAGTGAACCTGAGATAGAAAAACCTCCTGATAATAATGATGTCTCCATTTTCGATGCTGAAACTCAATCTGGTAATGAACATTCACCTAGTGATAATGAAAATAATAACGATGATGTGCATGAAGATACTCAACTGAACAATGATAAAGAACCAGATAATGATGTTGAAATAGAGCCTGCTGTTGGTCTTGATAACCCACAACCAAAAAATAAACGATGTGATAAGAGAGACTTTGTGGCTAGAAAACATGGTAAAGAAAGAGAGCCATGGGTTCAGAAACCCATGCCTTTTCCACCTAAACCATCTAAGAAAAAGGATGATGAAGAATTTGAACGCTTTGCTGAAATGATTAGGCCAGTCTTTTTGCGCACCCGCTTAACTGATATCTTAAAGATGGCCCCTTATGCAAAATACATGAAAGACATCATCACTAATAAAAGAAAGATACCTGAAGCTGAAATCTCCACCATGCTTGCTTATTATTCTTTTAAGGATGGAGTACCTAAAAAACTTGGAGATCCTGGAATACCAACTATACCTTGCTCCATTAAAAGAAATTATGTCAAAACTGCTTTGTGTGATTTGGGAGCTGGTGTTAGTGTTATGCCTTTCTCTTTATATAAAATACTTGATTTGAATAAACTCACACCTACTGAAATATCATTGCAAATGGCTGACAAATCAACTGCCATACCTATCAGTATTTCTAAGGATGTGCCCGTTGTTGTTGCAAACGTTACTATCTTAAAAAACATTGTTATTCTTGAGATGCTCGAGGACGACAACATGTCAATTATCCTTGGAAGACCCTTTTTGAATACTGCAGGGGCTGTTATTGATTGCAATAAAAGCAATGTCACTTTTCATATCAATGGTAATGAGCATACAGTGGACTTTCCGAAGAAACAATTCCAAGTGAATGGTATAAATGTTATTCAAGAATCTTCGACACTCGCTATTGGAAGTTTTCAATTACCTCTACCTACTGCCAAAAATAAATATGACATACTTATTGTTGGGGATATGCATATCCCGATTGAGGTAACTTAGTGTTTTACGAAAGTTCTTCGGTTTCATGTTAATCGGAAGTGGTTATTAATAAGACTTGATCAACCTTATTAATGAATCATTTTTGAGAGGTATGAAGTTGATGAATCTAGTAGGCACAACCTTCTGCTCCCACCTTTTGTTTTCTATTCTTCTTAGTCATATAAAATAAAATGCCATGTTTATCCCGTTTTCTGTTTTCTGTTTTCTCCGTGCAATTAAAAATGACCCAAAAATAAAAGTTCTCAGAATGTTCTGAAAATTTAACACGATTTTTTTGCTGAATATTTCTGAATTTCTGGTGCAAATAACATCAGAGGGGAGTGCACCTGTTGTCAACAAAACACCATGGCACGCCAGCAGCCCCAGGCGCGCCCTAGTGGGTTGTGGTCCCCGTGTGGGTCCCCTCACTTATACCTTTAGCCCATGTCATCTCCTACCTCAAGAAAAAAATCACCATAGCTCTCTCTCTCTCTCTCTCGTGTTCTTGCTCTCAAACCCGCAGATTTCGATCTCTTTGCTCGAAGCTCCGTTTCCTAAACTGTTTTGGGGGATTGCTACTTGGTATGTGACTCCTCCATTGCTCCAATTAGTTTTTGATTTAGTGGTTTATTTTTAGAATAATTAACTACTCTTGGTGCTGCTGTAGAGGGGCTTGCATGTTGAATTCTTAGAGTTCTAAGTAGTTTGAATGCTTAATATGGCCTCTATGCATCCTTAGGAGTAGTTGCTATCAATCTTACGAATTTTTGTTGACAAAAATTTTGTAGACTAAAATTTTCAGAAATTTAATTATAGGAATAAGATGGATTTATTGAGGAAGTTTTCCTCCAAGAAGAATGAGAAAGGAGTCATTGGGGAATCATCGGACAATGACCTCCACACTCCGAGAACGGCGGAGGTGCGGCCGTGCGAATGGCCGCATAATGCCTTCATGGAGGAGGCTGGGTTCCATCAAGAGTTTGCCCAATTCGTTGCAAACGCTGGGCTGACCGACTTCCTCGCAACTAAGTGTGACCAACACCACCTCCTTACAAATTCCTTTGTGCAAAGTTTTCATTTTCTGGGTAAGAATAATTCTCCTGAGGTGCAGTTTAAGCTATATGCTGAAACCCGCCAGATTCCGCTCACTCACTTTTGTGACATATGTTTGATCCCTTCTAATGGGGAATTAAGAGAGCCTAGACCAGTGGAGTTTGAGGACTTTCTCCTCACTTTGACAGTGGGTGATGAAAGAGGCGTGTCAAACGCCACTGCCACCAGTTTGCAGTTTCCAACCGCTAGGGAGAAGGTTGGTGCACTCAGTGCCACCGACTTCACCATTTTACGTCGTGCACTGCACAATGATCACACCTTTAACATGGGGGCTATTATTGCACGTCGCCTACACCTTAACAGGACTAAGGGCAAGATACATGGTGGTATTTATGCTACTCGCTTAGCGAGACACTTTAATGTTCAGATTCGCCCACATGATTATCCCTTGTCCCAAGTTTATCTAGATCACAAGGCATTGCAGGACCATCAATTTATCGATGCAGCTGATTCTTTTCATAACATTCACTACAACTTAGTATCCAGCGTGGTTACGCGTGATGTTATCCCATTGCATGCACCTACTTTGTTTGATTCCACTGCCAGGAACGGATACAGGATCATGCCAGAGGACATCACAGCCTACCGGAACAACCTGGCAGCAGCCGAGGAGGAGCCCCGGGAGTGGGACGCTCAGGTGCCGTCACCACCGCACTTCAACTTAGGACCGGATGGCTATTACGGATGGTGATTACCAAGCTAGGACAAAAGCCTACACTTGGGGGCGTACGTATTTCCACCAACATTATATTCATGTTTACACATTTCATTCCAGTTGTCGGTGTCCACACTTTTTCATTGTATTATCCATGCTAGATTTATTTTCTCGCTTTCTTCTTTTGTGTTTGAAAAACTTTGAGAAAATCCAACAATATTTCCTGCTTCTTTTCGGTTTACCTTTCTAGTTTAAATTAATTGTAGTATCAAAAGAAAACCCAAAAAGATTCCGTGTTTCTTCTTTTACTTGTTGGGAGCTCTCCCGTGTAAATAGTTTTTCTCGTTTTTGTTTTTCCTTCTTTGATTCGCTTTCTTTAAGAAAAAACAAAAACTCTAAAAATATTTTAGTGTGTTCCTTTGAAATTATTTTCCTTTTATTTGAGTCATACTAAGGAGAAGACCATGATGAAAATGTTGAGTGGCTCTCATATGCATTATTGTTAATCTAACAAAGATCCAATGTTACTTTCTCTTCTCCTCTTGAATAAAAGGTTTGCAGATTACAGCTTAGTCCACGGCACTCTTGCACTATTATTATTTTCATATCATTCGGTCGTGCAAGTGAAAGGCAATAATGACAATATTTGATGAAGTGATTGTGGCAGAGAAAAGCGGGTATGAACTCAGCTTGTTTTTGTTTTTGTAAATATGTTTAACCTGGTATCCATGATTCAGCATATTATGATCAAACATGTTTGCAATGACAATTAGAGATTATAGTTGCTCATGCCATGCTTAAGTAGTTAGGAGTGGATAATGATTTATCTTGGATGTCAACATGCATTAAAATGGTTGTGATGTAGTATGATGATATGGTATCCTCCTTTGAATGTTTCAAGTGGCTTGACTTGGCACATGTTCATGCATGTAGTTGAATCAAAACCAACATAGCCTTCATGATATTTATATTCATGGTGTCCATATCCTACTCATGCTAGTATTCAATGTCTATTATTCACAATGCATGTTCATGACCGTTTTCGCTCTCTAGCTGGCCGCTTCTCAACTTATTTGCTAGCCTTTGCCTGTACTAAGCGGGAATACTGCTTGTGCGTCAAAACCCTTTAACCAAAGTTATTCCAGATGAGTCCACTATATCTACCTATATGTGGTATGACCCTGCCGTTCCAAGTAAATTTGCATGTGCCACCTCTAAAAATTCAAATGATCATCTCTTTTGTGTGCCTGAACCGCTCATGGAGCGACAGGGGGCGGTCAGTATCTTCCACGTTAAGCGGGTTATTCTCATGATGAGTGTTTATTCACTCGTCCTTGCAAGAGAGGGGCGGTAATAGGTATTCCCAGTGAAGCATGGATGGTTATTTCCCCTCTACTCGGAAAAAGGAAAAAGCCGGAGTGCCATAATTATTTTCTTTCTTTCTTGAGTCCCTAGGGCAGCCACACTATTAAGAGGGGGTGCATTATGAAAACATCTGGGAATCAACTCCACATACACATATGATCTGGAAAAATCAATTCTCAAAATTGATCTGAGTTACACGGCGCAAAGTCTCTGCCTAGGCCGGAGCTTCCGGGACGGCCGGAACTTCCGGGGACCAGAAGGTCCGGGAAGCTTCCGGGCCACCCAGAGAAACTGCTCTTGTGTGCAATCTCTCTATGTAGGCCGGAACCTTGCCGGACTCTGGCCGGAACTTCCGTCCCCCGGAACATCCGGGCCGGTCGGGACTTCCGGGGGTCAGAACTTCCATCCTCGTTCTGGCAGCTTCTGGGGTGCTGCAAAGAGGATGCAAACTCCCTGTGTAGCCCAGAACCTACTCGGAACTTTGCCGGAACTTCCGGTGTCCGGAACCTCCGGGCATGCCCGGAATTCTGGACTTCGCAGGAATCTGGCCCCAACAGCTGGATTCTATCCCCACCTATAAATAGTCTTCTTCTTCCCCACAAAGAAGGTGACGACTCCATTTCTCTCTCCACCATTTTCAGACCTCGATTTCTTGGAGTTCTCCCTCCTTAGCCAACCAAAGCTCTTGATCTTTTGAAGAGTGAAGGAGGAGTTCCTGATCTACACATTCACCAAAGCAAAAGTTGATCCCCCCTTGTTTTCACGGTGCATCTTGTTACTCTTGGAGGTTGGAGACTCCTAGGCGGTAGGAGTACTCCGGCGAGGAATCGTTCATTGTGATTACCCCCGGAAAGTTTGTGAGGGTTTGAAGACCACCCCAAGGTCTACCACTAGTGGTTGAGAAACGCCTTCGTGATGTTGTCTCAAGGAGAGAATAGGGTGAGCCTTTGTGGCATTGGTGTGCCTTCGTGGTAACATCCACCTCTCTAAACGGTGACGTAGCTTCCCTCCAAGGAAGTAAACATCGGCATACATCCTCGTCTCTCGGAGTTGCGGTTATCCCTAACCCTAACTCCCTACTTGTGGTTATTTGTCTTTGTGGTATTACTTGTATTACTTGTGCTTGCCTATCTACTTAATTGTTTCCTTGCTTAGTACATATAGCACGACTACCATCTTTGCAATTGTTAGGCTCACTTTCATATTCCGCAATATTGCCTAAAATTGCTAAGTAACAATTAAAATTTGTAATTGTACCTATTCACCCCCCTCTAGGTCCATCTCGATCCTTTCAATTGGTATCAGAGCCTCGTGCTCTAATCTTGTGGCTTAACCGCCCTAGAGCGAGATGGATAACTATGGGAACCCTTTAGCTGCACTTCCTCTTGAGAAAGGGTCGGCTTCTTCAGAAGTGCGACAATCTTTCACATCTGAGGATCTTGAAAGGGCCCTCGCTTAGCAAAAGGAGGAGTATAATGCTTCTATTGAGGCCTTGGTCAAAATGAGGTTGGATGCATTAGCTGGAAGAACTCCACCATTGGGAAACCCAGGGGGTGTGATAAAGCAACCAAATGCACCCCTTCCTAGTTTGGACCAACAACCTCAAGCTGGTGACCATACCGGTGTCCCATGGTTGTATGCAAAATCTAGAGTTGAGAAACCTAGGTATAATGCAGCTGGAAACCCTCCTTTACTTGATAACATTGCCGATTTTTCTTTGTGGAGGGTTGGTATGCAGGATCATCTTAGGTTTGTCAAGGATGAAATGCTCGAGGTCATGGAGAAAGGTTACAACCCTGTGAATCCCATGGATCTCACACCAGGTGAAGAATATGACAAACACCTCAATGACACCGCAATCATGCTCATAAGAAAGGGCATGTCTGACAAGCAGAAAAGGCCCTACATTCACCTCACAAATGCAAAAGAACTATGGGATAGCCTTGTGATGACCAAGACTGGAACTTCCTCCCTTCGCCTTGCACAATATGAGATTGCAAAAGGGGCATTACAATATTTCTGCATGAAGAAAGGTGAAGACCCCAAGCAACTTCATGAGTGATTGATGACACTTGCGGCTGACATTGAATCATATGATTGTGACAAGAGCCAAGATGGGTTCAACTTGACCAAGCGTTTTCTTGTGGACAAATTGCTGAATGCTCTTGCTCCATATCACCATCAAATGGTATGGGACATAAGAAGAGAACATGGATTCAAGGACATGTCTCCCGATGATGTCATTTCAACCTTCCAGCTATTTGAAGAATCAGAGGCAAATGCTACAAGACACCTTGCCATGCATGGTTCCTCATCACCCAAGACAAACCTAGACTTTAAGGCCAAGCACGTAAAGGATGAGGATGAGAGTGAAGAAGAAGAAGATGTTGAAGAAGAAGGCTATGAAGTTGAATCAGATGAGGGGCCCTCATATGAAGACATGGCTCTCTTTGTGAAGAAGTTCAGTGCGGGAAAATTCAAGGGAAGATTCCAAAAGAAGAAAGTAAGGACTTGCTACAATTGTGAAGAAACCAACCATTTCTCAAACGAGTGCCCCTATGAAAAGAGAGAAGATAAACCAAGATTTCCGAAGACATTTGTGAAGAAGAAGTTTCCCAACCCATTGAACTCCAAGTTCAAGAAGAGAGATGGGAAGGCTATGGCTGCCCAAGACGAGTCTGACCCCAATGATGTTAGAGGTGTTGCAGATGTAGCCCAAGACACTCAAACCACATTGAGACTTGTAAACAAGACCGGTGATGTTGTCACATACAACTATATGAAAGACTACGAAGGCAACGCACACAAATGTCTCATGGCAAAGGCCACAGTAGATGATGATGAGGGTCAAGCCTCTCCGGACAAGGTGAAGGTAACCCCAAGTCCAAACCCTCCTCTATTTATTCCTACCACACCTAGTGATGAATATCTTGATGCTGAGGATCATGATCATGAATATGAAATAAGTGATGCTATGTTTGCCAAAATGGAGAAAGTCATGTGCTCTCTCAAAGGAAAGAAGCTCGTTATGTTTCGTATGCTTATGGAGATGGTGAGTAAGCACACCATCTCCATCAAGGAATTCGAAACCCTCGTTACTGAGGAAAAGGAAAAATGTGAAATCCTTGAGCAGAAAGTCCTATATGAGGAAGCACATAATGATGAATTGTGCTTAAAAATAGGCGCAAACATTGATATGCACACTAAAGATTGTGAGCTCCTACATTTGTCTCTCAAGACAAAGGAAGAAGAGCTCAATCTCCTTACTAAGAAGTTTGACGAACTCAAGCTCATTTATCTTAACACACTTGGGAAAGCCTATTCCTCTCCTATTATAAATGTTGATGCTTATGCTACTAACCCTAGTGGTGACCTAGCTAGCTTACTTGAGGAGAATCGGGTGTTAAAGGCTCAAATTGAAAAAGGGCTCATGTCATGTGCCCAAGGACAAAAGAACCTCAATGAAGTGTTGAGTCAACACAAGGAGGTAGTGGCCAAGTAAGGGCTTGGATTTGATCCAAGCACAAGCAAGAATAAGGTAGCAACACATAAGTCTACAACTCCCCTCAAGGATACATTTGTGCGAGAAGGGCACAAGGAGAAAGGAAAGGGTAAGGTTGACAAGGCTGTGAGTAGGCAGGCCACTAGAGGTAAACCTACTCCCAACAAGCCAAAAGAATTTATGCCTTCATCATATGTGCTTTGTAAGGGAAAAGATGGAGATGTTTATGCTCAGTTTGTTGGCCCTAGAAATGCTTTTTGGTTTTATGCAATTTGGGTTCCTAAGACCCTTGTTACTAACTTGAGAGGTCCCATTGTAAAATGGGTGCCTCTAACCAAGACTTGAATTGTGTGTAGGTTGCTGTCTCTGGTAGAGTCAAATGGGTGATTGATAGCGGTTGCTCAAATCATATGACCGGAGATGGAACATTGCTCATGGACTTCACGGAAGCTATTCAACGATTTATGAGCATTGTCTTTGGTGGAGGGTCTAAAGGACACGTACTTGGTTTGGGCAAGGTGGCTATCACCAATGACATGTCACTTACAAATGTCATGCTTGTCCAATCCCTAAAATACCATTTGCTTTATGTTCATCAATTGGCTTTTGTTGGTTATGATACACTATTTGGACTAACGGATGTGAAAGTATTTAAGAGAGATACCCTTGAAGTTGCCTTTGTGGGGGAGTTGGATGGCAACCTTTACACGGTTGATTTCTCGAAAGAGAGCACATTCCATGCAACTTGCCTCATGTCCAAGGCCGACATGGGATGGCTATGGCATCGCCGGCTAGCCCATGTCAGCATGATAAATATTCAAGATCTCTTAAAGGGTGAACACATCCTTGGACTAACCAATGTATCTTTTGAGAAAGATAGTGTGTGTAGTGCATGCATAGCAGGGAAGCAACATCAGTCAAAGCATCCCCCCAAGAACATAGTATCAACTTCAAGACCTTTGGAGCTCCTTCACGTGGATCTCTTTGGGCCTCCTTCATGGGACAGTCTTGGTGGGAAGAAGTATGGTTTTGTTATTGTTGATGATTACTCAAGATACACATGGGTGTTCTTTCTAAGTCCAAGGACGAGACAAAAATCACCTTCATTGATTTTGCCAAGCAAGCTCAACACAAGTTTGACAAAGAAATCTTGGCAATAAGAAGTGACAATGGCTCCGAGTTCAAGAACTACACCTTGGAAGAGTTTCTTAGTGATGAAGGAATTGAGCATCAATACTCCGCACCATATACCCCACAACAAAATGGGGTAGCCGAGAGGAAGAACCGCACACTTGTGGAAATGGCGAGGTCCATGTTGGATGAGTACAAATCACCTCATAGTTTTTGGGCCGAGGCTGTCAACACAGCATGTCATGCATCAAATCGTCTATTACTTCGCAAGATCTTGGAGAAGACCCCATATGAACTCATAACCGGAAACAAACCAAATGTCAAATATTTCCGGGTCTTTGGTTGCAAATGCTTCATTCTCAACAAGAGAGAACGGTTAGGAAAATTTCAATCTAAAACAACCGAAGGAATATTTGTTGGTTATGGATCAAACTCCCATGCCTATAGGGTCTACAACAAATCCACCGGATGTGTTGTAGAAACTTGTGACATGGTGTTTGATGAATTTAATGGCTCCCATGGGGAGCAAGTTGATCTAAGTGATGCAGGTGATGAAGACTCTTCACAAGACATTTTGACCATGGGTATAGGTGCTCTCCTTCCAATGGAACATGTTCCTTGTGAAGGTGCAAATGAGGACACAAGCACCACTCATGCTCAAACTAATACTACACCAACATCACCACATGATCCCATTCCCCAAGAGGAGTTCATAATCCAAGAACAAGAACTAGGCCCTACAAGGACCTACAACATCATCAAGGACAAGAACAAGAACAAGTTCATCATCCAGAACAAGAACAAGAACATACACATGTCGATGATGATGAATCCTCTAGTGATGGTGAATCTCAACAAATGATGCATGAAGAACAAGATCTTCCACCACACCTTATAGATCCACATGTTGAAGATGTTGATGATGGGAATGAAATTGAACCTCGTGAAACCTTAACCTCCATCATGCCTCGTGTGGCCCGTCGTGTTGATGTTAAGCAAATCCATACCGGCATATCGGAAGTTAGAGTCACTTGTAAACAATTAACAAACTTTTGTGCTCACTTTTCGTTTGTCTCTAGTGTAGTGCCACTCAAGGCACAAGATGCGTTGATGGACAACGACTCGCTTGTTGCAATGCAAGAAGAGCTGAACAGCTTCGAGCGCAACAAAGTATGGTCTTTAGTCAAAAGGCCAACTAAGGAACACAATGTTATTGGAACAAAATGGATCTTCAAGAACAAGCAAGATGAGCATGGTGTAATCATCAGAAACAAGGCAAGGTTAGTGGCACAAGGGTACTCACAAGTTGAAGGTTTGGACTTTGATGAGACCTTTGCTCCCGTTGCCCGTCTTGAATCAATTCGCATCTTACTTGCTTATGCTGCTTTCAATGGTTTTACTTTACATCAAATGGATGTGAAGAGTGTATTTCTTAATGGTCCTCTACAAGAAGAGGTCTATGTATCACAACCACCCGGTTTCGTTTACCCCGATCACAAAGACCATGTGTACAAACTTCACAAGGCTTTGTATGGCCTCAAACAAGCACCTCGTGCTTGGTATGATCATCTTAAGAAGTTTTTACTCGATGATGGTTTTGTGAGAGGGGTGATTGACCCTACTCTTTTTACTAAAAGGGAAAAGGGTGACTTGATCTTATGCCAAATTTACGTAGATGATATCATCTTTGGTTCTCCTAACATTCATTTATGCAAGAAGTTTGCGGAATCCATGACCAAGACCTTTGAGATGTCACTCAATGCGGACTTGAAGTTCTTTCTTGGTTTTCAAATTCAACAATTTCAAGAAGGAATTTTCTTATCTCAAACCAAGTATCTCAAGGACATTCTTGCGAAGTTCGGAATGACAGACGCCAGCCCATGCAAGACGCCCATGGCAACAACAAAATTTCTTGAAGAAGACACGAACGGTATCCTGTTTGACCCATCTCTTTACCGCTCTATGATTGGTTCATTGCTTTACCTTTGTGCATCTAGACCAGACATCATGTTAAGTGTAGGCATTTGTGCAAGATTTCAAGCTACCCCTAGGGAAAGTCATCATAAGGCGGTTAAGCATATTCTTAGATACCTTGTTCACACCCCAAAGTTGGGTCTATGGTACCCCAAGGATGCCAAGTTTGATCTCATTGGGTACACGGATGCGGATTGGGCTGGAGACAAGGTGGGAAGGAAATCCACATCCGGTGCATGCCAGTTTCTTGGACGCTCCTTGGTAAGTTGGTCCTCGAAGAAGCAAAATTGTGTCTCCCTATCCACCGCTGAAGCCGAATATATTGCAACTGCAAGTTGTGCAACACAATTGCTATGGATGAGGCAAACTTTGAAGGACTATGGTATAACTTATAGACATGTGCTTCTACGATGCGACAATGAAAGTGCCATCAAGCTTGCTTAAAACCCTGTTGATCACCCTCGCACCAATCACATTGACATTCGGTATCACTTCTTAAGAGATCATGTGCAAAAGGGTGACATTGCTCTTGCTCATGTTGGCACGGACATACAGCTTGTTGACATCTTCACCAAACCGCTGGATGAAGCTAGGTTCTGTCAACTTAGGCGTGAACTTGGTATCTTGGAGCTTGATAGCATTATGTGAAATCTTTGCACACCTGCATACATTTACTTCACATCTTGTCTAGATGTAGGCATGTGTTTAGGGGGAGACACTCAATTCATGAGTTCTCTCACCCTATATGATGCATAAACAAACCAAACACTCTCAAAGTTACTATGTCTCACTTTTGTAACTTGGTAGTTTAAATGATGGAGTTGTGATGTTGGGCTCAAGGTTAATATCTTCGCAGTGCCAAGTCACGTATACTCAAACATGGTGGATCCGTCCACCGCCCTCTCTCTCCGAGAGGTTGGACTATCTTCATCTCTCATGGTTTTTTTTCTTTGATCTATATATTATTATTTTTCCCTGATCTCTACACTCATATTTGGGGCTTTTTCTCTCTGATTCGTTTTTCCGTTTTTGCAAAGTGAGTGTAGTCAATCTATATGACCATAGCTCAGGTTCTACCTAAGCCTCTCTCATCTTAAAACCCTCTGATATTTCTCTTGGTTCACAAGCTTCTTCCATCCACATAAATGTTGTTGGGCTTGTGGTGGTCTTGGCAGCTTTCGGACCCTCTCCCTCAAGTTCTCGGGATTTCAGAGAGACCGTGTTCTCTCTGGATAACCTGGAACTTCCGGGATGTGGCCCGGAACTTCCGGACTTGACCGGAACTTCCGGGCGTCGCGGGTTTGAGGCACTTAACAGTGGACAGGGGATGCCAAAGGGGCATTCCCCCATTTGTTCCCATGTCCCTCTCCTTCTCTCCTCTTCCTGCGGCACCCCCTCTCCCATCGACGACTTCCAGGCGAGCCGCCAGCCCCCGGAACCTCCGGCCTTCCTCCCTTCCATCGTATTCGGAGGGCATCTCGTGTGCTCTTCACCATCTCCATGGAGCAAGGTAACCTAAGCGATTTCTCTGCCTTCTCTCTGGATTCACTCCTAGGGATTGTAGTCAAGCTTATGGTATTAGAATAAAAACAATCACTACATCTCCTGTATTGCATCCACCTTAGATCTGCGGTACTTCTTCCTTTCAAATCCATTGCACGAATTATGCCTGTCCTCTCCTTGGATCCGGATGGCGTCCCGCGACCAGACTGGTGCCCGGAACTTCCGGGCAGGCCGGAACTTCCGGCCTCGCTAGGGTTTCCACGTCCGCGCAGGGGCTAGTTCTTCCGCTGGCCGGAACTTCCGGTCTCCCGGAACTTCCGTCCGCCGGACCTTCCGGCCCTCACTCGGAACTTCCGGCCTAAGAAGAGTCCTGGCATATTTTTCACGTGATGCAATTCTTTGATTTCCTTTTGAAGCTTGTGCACTTATTCTATCCTCTTGCTATTTCTCTCACCTCCTTTCAGCAGGTGGTTCTGGCTCGCGTGCTCGCCCATCGAAGGTGTATGAATGGAAATCCAAAGAGAGGGTCAAGAAGACAAAGGCTGTTGTGTTAGGCCCTGAGAACATGTTTGACTGTTATCCTGAGACTGATGCTGAATCCGAAGACCAAGGCTCCCCTCCTCCTGCTCCCATTCACTCAAGGAAGCAGAAGACTCCTTCCAAAAAGGGCAAGCCAGTTCACGTTCATCCTCCTCCTCCCGTGCCCATCTCTATGAAAGAGTTGCCGGCACCGGAGTGGGTTGCTCAGCGCAGGGTCAATCCTTATCAGGAAGAACGTGAACATGTGGCTGACTCCAAGTTCTGGACTCTATTTCAGCAACGCAGTTATGATGAGATTTTCACTCAGTTTGTCAACAAGTGTGTCATTCAGAAGAGTATCAACCTCGCTCGCTTTGACAAGACTCCCACCAACACTGCATATTTTGCGGGGGTCCAGAGTATGTGTGTCAAGCTCAACCTTCTTCCTTTCATGAATTTTCAGCATGATGTGTCCCCACCGCTTGTGGCTCAGTTCTATGCCACGGTGCATTTTGGGACTGATATACAGCAGAATCTTACATGGATGTCTGGTGATGAGAAGTTCTCTGCCCCGTTCTCTGTGCTGGCTCGTCTTTTGGGCTATGCGTACACTGACACTACTGTTGATCGTGGGTACAAGATTCATGACAAAGGAGTCTTTCAGGTTCATCACTTGGCTGAGTTGTACCCTACTGGTGGACAGGTTGGCTCTGTTGGTGACCTTCTGCCCTTCTATGATATCATGCACCGGATCTTTCGCGAAGTGCTTGCATTCAAGGTGGGTGACAAAAACAAGATTCGTGGTCATCTCATCAACCTCCTTCACTACACTTATCACAACTCTGATAAGGTCCCTATTGATGTGATGGATTTCATATGGCATGAAATGTACAATGTTGTGATGAACCGCAAGGTTTCGATTTATCCTCCCTATATCACTGCCTTGATTGCTGAGATTGCTCCTAATGCATCTGTTAGTCGGCGTCTGACTGTTCACTCTAGTGTCAACTTGTTGGTTAAGAAAAGCAAGGCTACCATTAATGAGGCTGATGATGATGACGAAGAGGATCTTCATACTGGAGGTTCACAGCACTTTGAACTTCGCTCTCGCTCTCATGCTTATCGTCGTGGGGAACCTAGTGATTCTGGGTCAAGGAAGAGCAACAAACTTTGGCGCTTTTTGAAGAACATGTTCTGTCTGCAGCAAGATATGCACAAGAAGCAGTGGGAGGAGCACAAGTCTAGGAAGGAGGGCATGAAGGCCCTTAAGGATGGCATGCGTGCATCTGGTATGACCCTTGCTCATGGTTCTGATTCTAATGTGACTCCGTTTGATAAATACTAGTCCAAGTTTGCTTGGTTTGATGTCGAAGCTGGAGATGAAGTCTCTTCTCATCGCCCTAGGGGTTGGAGTAGTGCATTCTTCATTTTTCCTTTTTGCCATCTTGATGACAAAGGGGGAGATGTTGTATTGCTTGATAGGGGCATTGACTCATCTTTTTATCATTTGCCTATTTTTATTTGAACCCTTGCTCCTATTTGAACCTTAGCTCATTCTTGAACCTTACCGTTGTGTGTTCGTTAACTATCTATCCACGTGTGAGCACTTTATGGGTTACAATGTGTTGCATGGCATATTCCATATTCTCATCTCATATTGTGAGCGACATCTATCATGAGTGATATATCCATATATGTCTCGTCACATACGAAAATCAAGGTTAGTAAATCATTCTATGTCGCTATGTCTTTCTTGTGTGGGTAGCACAGTGTGAGGGGGAGCAACTTCCAATCGTGTCTTTGATATTCAAATACAAATCTAAAATAAGGCATAGGTTGTGGGGGAGTTATTTCCTTTCATCAAAACTGCTTTATAGCATACATACTTTGTGTGCCTACCCTCTCAAGCATTATTGTCATCTATGTCAAAAATGGGGAGATTGAAAGTGCATTATTGCCCTTAATAGTTTTTTACATCTATGACAATTTCATTTGTGTTTCTAACCACATGCTCTAGTGTAAACAACACCGTCAAAATTGAAGTGAAGCATGGATGGTTATTTCCCCTCTACTCGAAAAAAGGAAAAAGGCGGAGAGCCATAATTGTTTTCTTTCTTTCTTGAGTCCCTAGGGCAGCCGCACTATTAAGAGGGGGTGCATCATGAAAACATCTGGGAATCAACTCCACATACACATATGATCTGGCAAAATCAATTCTCAAAATTGGTCTGAATTACACTACGCAAAGTCTCTGCCTAGGCCAGAGCTTCCGGGACAGCCGGAACTTCCGGGGACCAGAAGGTCCGGGAAGCTTTCGAGCCACCCAAAGAAACTGCTCTTGTGTGCAATCTCTCTGTGTAGGCCGGAACCTTGCCGGACCTTGGCCGGAACTTCCGTCCCCCGGAACATCCGTGCCGGCCGGAACTTCCGGGCGTCGGAACTTCCGTCCTCGTTCTGGCAGCTTCCGGGGTACTCCAAGAGGATGCAAACTCCCTGTGTAGCCCGAAACCTGCCTGGAACTTTGCTGGAACTTCCGGTGTGCGGAACCTCCGGGCATGCCCGGAACTTCCGGACTTCGCAGGAATCTGGCCCCAACGGGTGGATTCTATCCCCACCTATAAATAGTCTTCTTCTTCCCCACGAAAAAGGTGACGACTCCATTTCTCTCTCCACCATTTTCAGACCTCGATTTCTTGGAGTTCTCCCTCCTTAGCCAACCAAAGCTCTTGATCTTTTGAGGAGTGAAGGACGAGTGCCTAATCTACACATTCACCAAAGCAAAAGTTGATTCCCCCTTGTTTTCGCGGTGCATCTTGTTACTCTTGGAGGTTGGAGACTCCTAGGCGGTAGGAGTACTCCGGCGAGGAATCGTTCATTGTGATTACCCCCGTAAAGTTTGTGAGGGTTTGGAGACCACCCCAAGGTGTACCACTAGTGGTTGAGAAACGCCTTCGTGGTGTTGACTCAAGGAGAGAATAGGGTGAGCCTTCGTGGCGTTGGTGTGCCTTCGTGGTAACATCCACCTCTTTAAATGGTGACGTAGCTTCCCTCCAAGGAAGTGAACATCGGCATACATCCTCGTCTCGCGGAGTTGCGGTTATCCCTAACCCTAACTCCCTACTTGTGGTTATTTGTCTTTGTGGTATTACTTGTATTACTTGTGCTTGCCTATCTACTTACTTGTTGCCTTGCTTAGTACATATAGCACAACTACCATCTTTGCAATTGTTAGGCTCACTTTCATATTCCGCAATATTGCCTAAAATTGCTAAGTAACAATTAAAATTTGTAATTGTACCTATTCACCCCCCCCCCCCTCTAGGTCCATCTCGATCCTTTCAGTTAGTCATAATCTTTGCTGAAAACATGGGTGCTACTTAAGTATATATATGTAAACAAGAACAAAAGAGTTCGTAAAAGTTTATCTTTATCACTTTCAGTTTGTCAACTGAATTGCTTGAGGACAAGCAATGGGTTAAGCTTGGGGGAGTTGATACGTCTCTGTCGTATCTACTTTTCCTAACGCTTTTGCTCCTGTTTTGGACTCTAATTTGCATGATTTCAATGAAACTAACCCGGACTGACGTTGTTTTCAGCGGAACTACCATGGCGTTGTTGTTTTTGTGCAGAAATAGTTCTCGGAACTGGATAAAACTTTTTGAAGATTTATTTTACAATAAATAAAAAATACTGGAGCCAAGAACCACCGGAAGGGGTGCCCTGGTTGGGCAAGATACTCCAAGGCGCGCCACCCCCTCCAGGAGCACCCTGGTAGGTTGTGCCCACCTCGTGGCCCCACTGACCCTAATTCCAGCGCTATAAAATCCTATTTTCTGAGAAAAAAATAGGAGAGAAAGTTTTATCGCGTTTTACGATACGGAGCCGCCGCCACCTCCTGTTCTTCACCAGGAGGCTAGATCTGGAGCCCGTTTGGGGCTCCGGAGAGGGGAATCTTCGGTCTTCGTCATCATCAACCCTTCTCCATCGCCAATTCCATGATGCTCCCCACCAGGAGTGAGTAACTCCTTCGTAGGCTCGCTGGTCGGTGAGGAGTTGGATGAGATTCATCATGTAATCGAGTTAGTTTTGTTAGGGCTTGATCCCTAGTATCCACTATGTTCTAAGATTGATGTTGCTATGACTTTGCCATGCTTAATGCTTGTCACCAGGGCCCGAGTGCCATGATTTCAGATCTAAACCGTTTATGTTATCACCATTATATCTATGTTCTTGATCCGATCTTGCTAGTCATATGCACCTGCTATGTGTTATGATCCGTAAACCCCAGAGTAACAATAGTCGGGATACTTTCCGGTGATGACCGTAGTTTGAGGAGTTCATGTATTCACTATGTGTTAATGCTTTGTTCCGGTTCTCTATTAAAAGGAGGCCTTAATATCCCTTAGTTTCCTTATGGACCCCGCTGCCACGGGAGGGTAGGACAAAAGATGTCATGCAATTCTTTTCCATAAGCACGTATGACTATTTACGGAATACATGCCTATATTACATTTATGAACTGGAGCTAGTTCTCTGTCGCCCTAGGTTATGACTGTTATATGATGAATATCATCCAACGAGTTCACCGATCCAGTGCCTACGAGTTTTCCACATATTGTTCTTGCTAAGTTACTATTGCTACTTCTACTGTTACACTTGCTACAAAACCATTGCTATCACTGTTACCGTACTGTTACTGCTACTACTGCTATCAAAACTATCATACTACTGTGCTACTGATCATTCTGCTGTAGATATTTAATATCCAGGTGTGGTTGAATTGACAACTCAAATGCTAATACTCGCCAATATTCTTTGGCTCCCCTTGTGTCGAATCTATAAATTTGGGTTGAATACTCTACCCTCGAAAATTGTTGCCATCCCCTATACTTGTGGGTTATCAACCGCCCGGTCAAGGTCAGCGGTACCGGTGACCCTGTATCCATGCCTCGCCCCGTCAACCGGTCCTATAGCCATGCTTTGTCCCATCGAGGGGGGGTCTTCTCGTGTCGTCGTACTTCGGTATGGGCGGATGGGACTGGCGCTGACCCCGACGGCTACTGCCACAGTCGGACGGTCGAGCCGGCCCGCACCCAGCCGGCCTCCAGCCGGGGGGTGGCCCGTGCCTCCGCTCCACCGGCCCGGACGGGTAGCCGGTCTGGCGGCTCCAAATATTTCGAAGTGGGCACTCCTTTGTTTTGGCATACCCAGGGGTCATATCCCCTTCAAGGCTCGGGTTGTGCTACCCCATAAACAACCACAAGAGCCCATGAGAAGCCATCACTTCTCGAGCGAACATGAACTTTACCACAACGTCATCAACCTCCATATTCAGAACCTCGAGTTTCGAATTATTAACACCTAGCAAGATTCCCCCATATCTTCCCCTCGGGGGTAAATGGAACCACGAATAATCAAGACCACCACACAAGAAGTCTAGAAAAGGCGTGGCAAAGTTCGCACAACCAGCCTCCATGAGGGCGATGAAGTCCAAATTCTTCTCTCTAGAAGTATCCGAAAGAAATTGTATTTTAGCCATGTCACGAAGACCTCTGCTATTCCAAAAGATACCTCTCATTTGCCATGAAATTTCTTTTCTAGTCTTATTACGACTACTATGACGCACCACAGAAAGATCGTACTGTCTCTTGGTGCGAGTGTAATGTACCTTCTGGGCTACCATAGGGTCAACCACTGGCGCTTAGTCTCAAGGAGGGGAACGAGGAGCATGGGCAATCTAGTGGAGGCGCGAATGGGGATAGTAAGCTTGGAATGCCATTTGGAAAGCTAATGTCTAATAGCCTAGCAGTACATGTTAATAGAGTTAAACACCATCAGGCTACTTCGGGATTGTGCTCTATTTGTGGTATGGAGGATGAAAGTACGTTTCATGCTTTGGTGACTTGTCCTAAGGCGAGAGATCTACGTATGGAGTTGTGGGGAGTGTGGAATATTCTCAGGGAAGAAGTGTTCAAGTGCTCAGGACCTGATTTGATGATTATCTTGTTGGACCAATTAACCCCCACAGTTCGTGAGCAAATCTTATTCATGTTCTGAAGAGCTTGGCACTTATGCAATGATCTTATTTTTGCCAAAGGGAAAGCGTTTGTTTCAAACTCAGCTAATTTTGTGGATAACTATTGGGCGACGCTCTCATCTTGCCATCATGCAAAAATCATCACAGGAGTCAAGGGTAAGGGAGTTGTGGTCGGGTTGCAGTCTCACACTTCTCCACCGAGCATTTGTGAGGTATGGCACCCCCCGCCTTTTGATTATATTAAGATCAACGTGGATGCCAGTTTTGTTGCGAGTGTGGGAGTTGTTGCAAGGAATTCGGCCAGGGACGTTGTCATTTCATCCTGGGATTATATTGGCTCATGTACCAGTGTTGAGGAAGTGGAACTCCAGTCATGTCTAGCGGGACTGTATATCGGTATCACTCTCCGTAAGCCTGTTATTTTGGAAACAGATTGTTCTTTTGTGATATCTCTTCTTGCGCATGATAACCTTGATAGATCGTCTCTTGTGGATCTCAAGAAGGAAGCCTTAGCCCTTACCAAGCTTCTACCAAACTTTAAGCTGGCAAAGATCAGAAGAGAGGCAAACGAGGTGGCTCATCAGATAGCTAAGTTTAGTTTTGGTAATAGGTCGGATGGCCTTCTATGTAATAGTTTTCTGCCCTGTGTGGCGAATGTTGTAATGAACGATTGTATTTGAGTTTTTAATTAATTAATACATGGGATTTTTTTCAAAAAATAACCACATGACTCTCAGGTATCCTATCCTCCTCATGGTTAAGATCCTTACAGAGATTCGGATACGTTGTTGGAATTAAAAGTTCATAGGGATCTTTTTTTTAAAACAAGGCAAAAGACTTGCTATTTTCATTGATTAAGAAGAGAGTGAGAATTGCCTGGTTAATTGACCGAAAACCAGGCTAAAACCTATACAACCCGACCACATAACATGAGCACTACCGGCCAACCTGACCACCGACATGAAACATAGAGCTGCAAAGAAGAAAGGACATCCGTTGAAGAGTCGAAGGCGTCATCGTCATCACCGGTTACCCCCGAACGGGCGACTCCGACTTCCCCAAAGAGCTTCATCATCGAAGCCAAACCGCAGACAACTGCACAGAAGCCATGACGGCGCATGCCAACAGATGGCCACACGCGCGAACAATCAAGAGCTCCGATATTGAAGACAAGCTTCGCAAGGGAAATATGCAGGACTTGCGCCGATGGTGCCTCCGCAAACGACCACCGAGCGTCTGTTATCATCACCACCTGGACTCGCTCCACCGCGGCTCCAACTTCAAAGCAACTAGGCAACCCACGGAAGAGCACCTCGGACACGCCGGGAAGATCCGACTATCGAAGCCCGAGCTGCGACCCAAGCTCCTCTTGATGATGACAGACGCTCCACCGGTCTATCGAAGATCCGACTATGCCGCCATCCACCGGTCTCCATATAGTAGCCGGCTCCGGGATGATGCCCGCAAGGAGGAAGAAGGAAGAAGACGTGCATACGCCTTCATCGCCCGATCTCGCAGATCTGAGGTTTCGCTCCGGAGTCAAGGCTGCGGGGAGAAGCACCACACCCCAGCAACGCTTCCAAGAAAGGGCGCGACGACCGTGGGCGTCGCCGTCGCCGGATCCGGCAGAAGCCGGAAGTAGGATTTCTCCTGTAGATGTCTCGATGTCGCGAATCTTGGCAGCACACATTGCCCGCCCCATCTGCAATTCCTCAGCGTCCGGCTGCGCTCGAACTCTTGCACTTGAACGACGCCCTCCAAAGTTAGGATCGGGTATGCCTCCAATATGACAACTTTGCTATGTTAGAGTTGCTCTAACTCATCAATCAAACTAACTCAAAGGAAATAACACATTGATCTTTTCTATCTAGCTTTCCTGCGCCTCGGTCATACCAGTTGACATATATCCAACCAGAAAAATCATTGGAACCGGTGATGACTACATGGACACGACGGAGGAGGAGGCCCCTCCGGACGAAAATCAGTCACAAATTGTACAAAAGCCTCTTCACTAGACGTGAGAAATTATGCAAGGACTAGATCGCTCGTGGACCAGCGAAAGCCCCCCTGCCTTGCCCCCATGGGACAGCACGTCGGCCACACACACACCAGCTCATCATCACCTGCACACGTACCACTAGTGTACTACAGCTCTCGTCTCCATCAGAATAATCCTGAATTGCTCGAATTCCTCTAGTAAATAGTAATGATTATAGAGAGTAAACGCACGCCACTTGTGTTGCAGTTCCCGGGGGATAAGTGCTGAGCTGGATTAGATAGTTTGATCGTTCCAGCAATGGTTTCTTGTGTGGGTTTGTCACCTGTTGTCTCATAGCTGCCTGCCTTATAGTTCTATAACTCTCTGTGTTGCCATCACCATTTTCAAATCATTTCATGTCATGAAAATCTCATGAGAACTACTACTTGTGTTGCCATCATCTTCTTGAATCATCTTGAGGCGAATTCATCAGTACAATCGAGGAAACAAAAATACACATGGTGCAGCGCGCTCTGGCTGTTATTTCATTCAATTCAATCAACTCGTCGGAGCAGTCGCTGGAAAAGTTCCATCCAGAGTGACAAATGATCTGAAGCAGACATTGATATATATGTGTGTGGTACCTAATAAGGGCTAGGTGATCTCACATCTACGATCAGTTGTATTTCTATTTGAGATGAGAGGCGACCGTGGGGGCGACCGCGGGACGGCGCACCTGACGTCGACGCACGCCTCGCATCGCGGCGGCAATAGGTTCTGGGCTCTCGCTGGCTCGGACTCCGACGGCTCCGATGATGAGGAGGGCCAGGACGGCGGCGGATCTGGTGCGGCGGCGTATTCCCCAACGCCAAGTGACTATGTTTGCGAGTTGATCCGGGTAGGATACTCTGAAGAAGAGGTGGCCGGTTTCATCCACGGGATCGTTCCGGCGAGCGACCGTGCTTGGGACGGGCTTGGCAAGGCGGATGCGGTGGAGGTACTCCGGCGAGTGGTGCATCGTCGGACGGCTCCGACGGCAATCCGTCCTTGGAAGGGTCCACTACCAAAGGTATGTCTTCCATCACTTACTTTAGGTGATTTTTTGGGTTCTTGGAAGGTTGTAAAAGGACGCCGGAAGAAGAATCGGCCGGTGGCGGGTCGTTCACCGTCGTCGGTGGTGAATCACGGCGAGATCCGAGCGGTTAGGGAAGATCGTTTGAAATCCTTGTTGGGCCATGTTGGGCCTGACTCGGCGAGTGTGGGCATGGACGCATCAGTACCGGGGTATTCGGCCCAGGTAGCGACCCAACCCACCGAATCAACGATCCACCCCCTCGAAACTTTGCATGTGGTTGTCTCGGGCTGCGAGTCGGGAAATGCACGCACGTTTTCTAGGGTTCGACTCATCGCCAAGCCGGGGTTCCCTAAGCTAGGGCGAGG